>CM026563.1:40867944-41467944 GCA_015143295.1 Tetracentron sinense
TACTCACTCACCCAGAGTATGGGCCAAAACTTCATGCAGCTGAGATTTTTAAAGCTATAGAGCTTTCGAAGGATTTTGAGATTAGGAAAGATACAGATAGTTTATCTCAGTTAGTTACTAGGTGGAACAGTCAAACTCACACTTTTATTACTTCATGGGGAGAAATCACCCCTACTTTGGAAGATGTGATGGCGTTATGGAGATTACCCGTTTTCGGGAATAATGACATACAAGACATTGTTTTGAGTAAAGAAGAGATAAAAGCGTCAAGACTTTTGCATGCTCTGGTTTGGGAATCGAGAGTAAATCCAGTTTGGGGAGCTTCAAAGGAGTCTCATGCAAGGCGGCCAAATTTCTACGGCTGGGTACGCTATTTCTTCAGGGAGAAAGGTCCTGTGAACAAAGAGACAGGAGTCAGAGACTATCAATATGGAAAGGAGTACAAGTCTCCTTTAGAGTTGACAGCGTTCATCTGCATGTGGCTGTCTAGATATGTCTTTGAAGGCGCTCCTACTGACAAAGTTTTGGATAGATTATTTCCATTGGCTTTCCGCCTAGCTGACGGTCAGAGTTTCCCTCTTGGAATTTATTTTTTGGGAACTTTATACAAGAATTTAGATCAAATCCATAAGTGTCAGGCCTGGTCAGCAGGTTCTTTTCTCATAGAATCATTTGTTCATACCGCTTTTCTTCAAATGTGGTTATGGGAACGTTTTCCCGGTTATGCGCCTTCAGCTAGGCAGTTTTCTCCTTTGCAACCTGATGATACCGCTGTTGAAGATCTCCCAAGTCCAAGGGCATGGCGGTGGAGTAGTATTGCCAGAAAGAAGGATGCGTTGATCTTTGATTTTATTGACAAGGAGAAATGCTTCTGCTTCAGACCTTACATTGAACTTTCAAGAGGTATTGAAAGATTCTTTTATCATTCTGAGGAGCCTTTATCTTTCATAGGCATGAGTACTGAGGAGAGAGCAGAAGTTTCTTTGAAGGATCTTCACTGTTTTGCCATTTTGTCCAAATGTCATTTGATCGGTTTATACAGCGTTGATGGCGGTAAAACCAACAGTTTCTGCCTTGAATCTTACAATCCTGATCGGTGTCTGAGGCAATTTGGGCTCGATCAAGGCGTTCCGGATGGTACAGCTGAATCCTTTTCTCTAAAGAGAACCATGAAGGCTTTCATTCTGGAGAGTTGGTCCTTAAACTTAAGGCCATCTGTTGCCGGTTTTTACTTGGCTGGGGAGCATAGGATAGGCAGATGTACGAAGAACTACCAGCTTTTCTGGAAAGCTTGCATTGCTACCTTCAAAACCTTTGTTCAGGGTCCGCCAATGCTCAGTCAAACTGTTAATCTGGCTATGGACAAAGAGAAATGTCTGAAAGAGCCCCCTGGTGCAGGCAAGAAAAGGAAAGCGGTAGCTTCTCCTCACAAGAAATCTAAATCAAAACCCACTGCTGGAGGTTCTTCAGAAATCCGAGAGGAAAACATTACTCCTCCTCAACCTGCAATTATTACTGCTCCGAAGGCGGCTACTCCAAGAGCGCCTAGAATCAAAAAGATTGCAATAAAAAAGAAGGCACCTCCTTCTAAGAAGCGAAAGAGCCAATCAGTAAGCAAAGCTTTTTATAATTAAAGCATTTTTCTTATTCATACGCTTTTCAATTTTTCATTTGTATAATTTTTTTGTCACTTATATATATATATTTTTTCTTGATCTGCCACAGGATCCTTCTTCTGATAGTGAAGATAACGAGCCTTTGATTGTGCGCAAGCAGAATCTTCAGACTCAACATGAGTTAGAAAGGACTGAAACCTCTTTTACTCAAAAAAAGAATACAGCACCGCCTTCGGATGTTGGTACAGAAAGCTCTGGAAATCCAGTTACTCCAGTGGGACTCAGCATCCCTGAAGATAATGTTGCCGAAATTCCTTTCCCTCCATCGGCAGAAGCAAGGGTACAAGTTGAGACTTTGGCCAATGTTTGGCCTGAGAGTGAACCCAGTTCCTCTCCGCTTTCTCAAACGAAAGATCAATCTTCTAAAGCTTCTGGTGTTCGGAGAACTGCAAATCCTGCCAGAACTATTGACATAGCCAAGGCGTTAACATCTCTGAAGAGAATGAGATCGCAAGCTATCAAGGCAAAGTCACTTCTTCTGCAAAGGACAGCGCAATCTTCGTCACCTCTTATGATTGACGCTATCGATGATTCTGAAGGCGTAGGTTAGTAGCAGTTTTTTAAAAAATGTTTTATTAATATACATGCTCATATGCTTATTATTACAATCATTATAGTGCTCTAACAGTATGTTTTATTTTGAAGGCCCTTCTGAAAGCGTTCAAGCTGAAATACCAGAAAACATTGCTCCTGCAACAGTTGAGGTCTTTTCTGATGATCTTCCCAGAGACAAAAACGCTGTTGAGGCTGAAGTGCATAATTTTTTTGATGAAAGAGCTTCTGGAGTTGAAACCTCAGAACAGCTTATGGATGTGGACCCTCCTTCAGCCAGTGAGATAGCCTTTTTCTCTTCTGTGGTTCAAAACTCTGAGCAGCAGCCTTCTGAAGATCTTCCTGTAATCATATCAGAAACTTCTACTCCTCTTGACAACACTTCTTCTGTTGGTAAAAGCGCTCACACACCGATATCTTCAACTGAGAACATCAATGTTCAAACGATTGCTTCTACTGAAAGCGTTATCATCGGCTTTCCAGAACAGTTTGTTGAGGAGGAGAATATTAATGCTGAAACTGAAGTTGCTCCAAGAAGTATTCATGAAGATACTTCAGTCATTGGTTCCAGTATGGAGACCGCTTCTTCAGAATTGTCCGCTTTTGTGGGAATTTTTGTGAGTGAGGATGCTATTACTCCTTCCACTTCAACTGCGCTGACACCAACTGATTCATCGGATGAAATTTTAAGGCGTTATCCTGTATCTGAAAGCTCTCTTCCTTTATGGTCAGAAATAGTAAAGCGTTACAAGGATATAACTTCCTCTTGTTCTTTGAAGAACCCTATCATCAGGGCGGGCTGTATAGAAACAGTGTGCTCTATCATTCGGAACATCAGAGATATCAAGCCTCATCTTACGCCTTTGAGGATGAAGACCTTTGAGGATTGGGGGCAGGAGCTGAAGGAGTTAGAGGATATTAATGTTAATGTGAAATGGTTAACAGATTTTCTGAGTAGTTTATCTGTTACATTTTTCCAAGCCAAGAGCTTTGCCAGGCTGAATAGTTCTTATAAAAATAAAGTGGTCAAAGCGGAAGAAATCAAGAAAGCGATATCAAACGATCAAGATAATATTCATATGATTCGTCAAGAGATTGCCCGCCATCAAGCCATGCTGGAAGAAAAAGAAAAAGGAATAAAAGCTGCTCAAGATAGTCTGTCAGTTCTACAAGAAGAAATCAAAGCAGATCATGAAGAATATATTCGTTTAAAGGCTTCTGCTGAAAGACTTGTATATCTAAATGAGAGAGGCTTTACTGCTGACATTTTGTAAAAGCTTTTTCTTTATTCTTTTGTAACCTTTGAAATTTCATATGAATACAAAAGGAAGATTTTGTTACTTTTCTTATTAAGCATAGTACTTTTTTAACCATTTTACATTGATAGGATCATGTAATACTTCACCAGATAGTGTAGACAAAAGACAATAACCGCTGTCAAAACTTTGTCTTATCAAGAATGGCCCTTCCCAATTAGGAGTAAACTTTGCCACTTTTGTACCATTCCTGATATGAATAGCTGTTCGAAGGACCAGGTCACCCTCCTTTAGAATTCTATGTCGTACTGCTTTGTCATACGCTTTAGCAACTCTTTTTTGATACGCTTTTGTCTTTATAGCTATAGCTTCACGCTTTTCATCCATAACTTCTAGCTGAGCTAATCTAGTAGCTTGGAGGCATGCCTCTTCTCCATCAAATACTTCAATTCTTGTAGATGGTATCTTAACTTCCAGAGGTACAACGGCTTCTGTCCCATATACTAAAGAGAAAGGGGTAACACCTGTTGCAGTCCTTGCTGAAGTTCTGTAAGCCCAGAGTGCTGTTGGAAGTCTTTCACACCACTTTTTATGAGCTCCTTCTATCATTTTTCCAATTATCTTCAGGATAGTCTTGTTAGTAGCCTCTGCTTGCCCATTCCCTTTAGGATAATAGGGGGTTGACTTCTTGTGTTTGATATCATATTTCTCCAGTAATTCTCTCACATTAGAATTTATGAAAGGCGTTCCATTATCAGTGATGACTTCCTTTGGTATCCCAAAGCGGCAGATGATATTTTCTTTAATAAACTTAGCCACCATGATACCTGTAGCCTTTCTTAATGGTATAGCTTCTACCCACTTGGTGAAATATTCAGTAGCCACAAGTATCCAAACATATCCTTCAGCAGGGGGATTAACAGGTCCAATTAAATCTAGCCCCCAAGTATGGAAGGGCCAGGGCGTAGAGACATACCGTAAAGATTGTGCAGGTGCATGAATAACATTCCCTCTTATCTGACACTGATGACAGCTTTGAACATATAAGTGTGAATCTGCCTCCATGGTAGGCCAATAATATCCCAACCCCAAAATGTGTTGAAACAGCTTTCTTTTTCCTTGGTGAACGCCACAATCTCCACTATGAGCTTCATGCAATGCTATTTCGATCTCTTTTCCAGTCAAGCATTTGAGAGCAATACCATTGTATCCTTTTCTGAATAATTCTCCTTTGTCAAAATAGAATTTGGCAACTTTCTTCTTAAACTTGAAGGATTCCTTTTGATCAGTAGGCATTATTCCATCTGTGAAGTAGTCATTGTATGGTTTTCTCCAATCTTCCCAAGAATTTGTAAAGTGACATTCTTTTTTATCTGGCAATATTTGACAAGCAGAACATTCTTTCTGTAACATAGCAGCATCTTTTTCCATTGTTGGCCAGTATATTCCAAAACGCTGTAACCTCCTATACAGACTAACAGAAGGATTATACCCACATATTTTTGTGTGGATTTGCATCATTTGTTTCTTAGCTTCTTTTGCTCCAACACATCTCATCAAGACTCCTTCAGGCCCTTTGAAATACAGATCCCCATTTATCTGTAAGAAATTTTTTAAGACTTTCAGTGTTGTAGTAGGGACCACTGTTGAATCATGAAGGCAAAAGACATCCTTCAAAATTGGTTCTCTCCAATCTGTTTCTTCTGATTCTGTGTCGCATAATTCTTCTATCAGCGGTGTAGCTATTATACGCCTTTCAATTACCACCTGAGAAGATTCTCCTTCAAATATTAACTTTGATGCCAAAGTAGCAAGTGCATCAGCATGGCGGTTTCTTGTACGCTCTTGATATTTGAATTCTATTTTATCAAAATTAGTCATTATTTTTTGAACCGCTGTTCTGTAGGGAGCCAAACCAACATCTTTTACATTGAATGACCCTTCCATTTGACTAATTACCAAATTGGAATCTCCTATTACATTTATTCTTTTGGCCTTTAACTCTTTAGCAATTGACAAGCCTATGAGAAGAGCTTCATATTCTGCTATATTGTTAGAGCAAGGAAAATCCAATTTGAAAGAAAAAGACATTACCTCACCCCCAGGAGCTTTTAACACAATACCTGCCCCAGCTGAATCTGCAGTTTTAGATCCGTCAAAATACATGAACCATTCCTCTTCTGCTTCAATAGTCATTGCTTCAGGGAATTCTCCTGGTAATTCTTCTCTTAATATCAAATCATCATTTCCTGGGAAATTTGCCAATAGATCTGCTACTGCTTGTCCTTTGATGGCACGAGGGCAAAGGCATGTAATGTCAAATTCTGATAATGAAAGGAGCCACTTAGCTGCTCGTCCTGAAAGAACTGGTTTTGACATGAGATATTTGATTGGATCAGATTTTGTCATCAGAAAAATCTTATAAGATAGTAAATAATGACGGAATTTTTGTAAGGCATAGATCAAAGATAAACAACTTCTTTCAATCCGAGGGTATCTCAATTCTGCATCTCTGAGAATTCTGCTGAGATAGTATATTGGCCGCTCACAACCAGACAAATCTTCTTGGGCTAGAAGAGCTCCAATAGCGGTTTCTGTTGAAGCCAGATACAGGACCAAAGGCTTCTTGGGGATTGGTGCCATCATAGTTGTTGTTGAACTCATCATTTGTTGAAGTTGTTTGAAAGCTTTTTCATGTACTGATTCCCATTTGAATACACAGTTCTTCCGTAGGAGCGGCATAAGGGGTACTGTGACAGCTGCTAGTCCTGGTATGAATCTTCTTATATAGGATACCTTCCCTAAGAAACTTTTCAACTCTTTGACTGTGCTTGGGGCTGTCATGGATGCAATTGCTTGAGCTTTTGTAGGATCAACATCTATACCTTGTCTATTCACAATGAACCCCAGGAATTTGCCTGCAGACACTTTGAAAGCGCATTTTAACGGATTCATTTTTAACTGATAATGGCGGCATCGTTGAAAAACTCTTCTTAAATCCTCAACATGACTGCAACGCTTTCGTGATTTAATAACAATGTCATCCACATAATCTTCCACTGTATTATGGAACATATCATGAAAAATGGCTGTCATAGCTCTTTGGTAAGTAGCCCCGGCATTTCTCAACCCAAATGGCATAACTGTATAATAAAAATTTCCAATTGGTGTCCGAAAGGCGGTTTTTTCTGCATCTTCTGCTGCCATCTTAATCTGATTATAACCACTGTAACCGTCCATGAATGAAAAAGCATCATGCCCTGCTGTTGCATCAACTAATAGGTCCATATTGGGTAGAGGAAATTCATCTTTTGGGCATGCCTTGTTTAAATCCCGGAAATCAACACAGCAACGAATTTGCCCATTCTTCTTTTTGACTGGTACAATATTGGCTAACCAAGTTGGATGCTGAATTGGCTTGATAAAACCTGCTTTCAAAAGCTTTTCAACTTCTATTTTAATTTGATCTTCAATATCTGGTCTGAATTTTCTTGGCATTTGCTTCATTGGTACATATCCTGGCTCAATATTCAATTTATGTGTAACCAATGTAGGATCCAACCCCGGCATTTCTTCATAATTCCATGCAAAAATATCTCGGTACTCTTTGAGCAAATTTATCAATTCTTCTTTTTCTTTTGGGGTTAACTTGGAACTGATAAGTACCGGACGCTTTTCTGATAGACTTTCTACAATGTTTACTTCTTCAAGGCTTTCTTGTACCGCTTTTACACCATCCTGCATCTGTTCTGGCGCTTCCCCAATTTCACTTATTTCTTCTGCTTGAAATATTTGATCCATCATGGGAATCTGATTTCCTTTTGATGAATCAGTTTCCTTTGATTGTCATAAGATATATACAACCTTTCCATCTGGTTGTACTATCCTCTTACAGCCCCCAGTTCTTGATTCTTTGATAGCATTCCCCTTTAGAATTTCTGTTTTCACACTTTCGTCTCGGGGTCTTTTTGAGGCCTTTGAAATTTCTGATGACGTTAGAATAGTGGATGATGGTGGCATAACTCCTTTGGTCTTTTCAAAAGCGGTTTCACCTTCTTCAGCCAACTCATCATAAAACAATGCTTCTGAAATATGAGCTTCGGCTTTATCAAATGGTGTGGCAGTTGCTAGTATTCTGATGACTTTCCCCTTGTATGTTCCTTTAACACATTGATGAAATGTTGATGGTATTAGCTGGAACTTGTGAATCCAAGGGCGGCCAAGAAGAATATGATAGCTTACATTGGCTTCAATAACATGGACTCTTATTGCTGAATTTATTGGCCCCACTTGAAGATTAATAGTAGCATAGCCAATAGTGTTCTGGCACTGTCCTCCAAATCCTGAAATTTCTATTGGTTGCTTAGAAATTTTTGAAGGATCTAATCCCATTGCTATTGCTGTTGATAATGGGATAAGGTTCAAAGAAGACCCAGGGTCTATCAGTGCTCTTTTTGCTTCAATAGAATTTATTAAAGCTGTAACATACAAAGGCTTGTTGTGAGCTAACGATGAAGCTTTCATATCATCAGCAGTAAAACTCACATCTTGAATTTCCGGCATTGCTTTTCTTGTAGCAGAATAGGCAAGAAAACAATGTTCTGAATGAGCTTCTGCAACTGTTGTCAAAGCCGCTGTTGCAGCTATTCTTGCCGCTTTTGAGAAATGCATCTGGTCAAAGAAGTTTTTAAACTTTGAACTCTGTGAAAGAGTTTCTATTGCTGACTGATTATTAAGGATAATTTCTTCTTCAACTTCTTTTTCTGTCATAATTGCTGAATTATGACAGACCATAGCAACCACATCTTTCGCTTTATGATTTGGCAAAGGATCCTGATGGACAGATCCTTCAGGATTAGTTGAGATTTTCAGGTGTCCAGCAGCTATTTTGTCATTAAAAATCCGCCTTAGAGAGAAACAATCTTTTGTTGAATGGCGTATGGTTTGGTGATACACACAGTATTTGCTGCTTCGTTTGTCTTCTTCTGTAGGCTTTTGGAATGGTGATGGTAAGTACAAAACGCCATCAGCAATCCATACTTCCACAATTCGTAGTACTTCAGCCATGCTACAGGGAAAAGGAGGTGGAATGCTTTCTGGGTTGTACTTTGGTTTTTTGTCAGACTGATAAGAAGTATTTTTCTGAAACGGCCGCCTTCCAGAATTTTCTGCCGCCATTGCTGATTCTCTCTTATCTCTCCTACCATATCTATCTTCGTACCTTGGTAGGGTTGCTCTTGATATGACTGTGTTGAGCCTTTGAGAAACATCATAAAGCTTTTCAAAAGAAGGGATAGTAGCTACCTCCAAATAGGCTCTGTATTCTTTTGCTGCTCCATCAACACATATTTGTACAAGTTGCTCCTCAGTTGTTGGTTCATGACAATCTAAAACCAAATATCGAAAGCGGCGAACATATTGTGTCAGATCTTCATTAGGTCTTTGCCGCTCT
Source organism: Tetracentron sinense (assembly GCA_015143295.1). Lineage (NCBI taxonomy): Eukaryota > Viridiplantae > Streptophyta > Magnoliopsida > Trochodendrales > Trochodendraceae > Tetracentron > Tetracentron sinense. The sequence continues at coordinate 40,876,881 of CM026563.1, forward strand.
TTCGACAAGGTATTGAGAGTAACACGGTCTTCTACAGAGAAAAACTTCTTGGAAAAGATAGTGACCATTTCTTCCCAAGAGTGAATAGAGTTTGGAGCCAAAGTTGTGTACCAAGTGAAGGCACGATCAGTCAAAGATTTAGCAAATTCGCGGAGACGAAGCTCTTCATTGTTAGCATATCTGCTTAATGCATCAGTGAAGCGCATTACATGCTCTCGAGCATTTCCAGTTCTTCCATTGTACAGAGTGAATTGGGGCGTGATATATCCTACTGGATATTCCATTCTCATGATTCTTGCTGAAAAGGGAGGTCTAGCATCGAAAGCATTCGAAAGTCCAGAGCGTTTTGCTTGCTCCTTTTCAAACATTTCAGAGAAATCCTCGGCTGTCATATATGAGGAATGCCTCCCTTCTTGCTCATGATGATTGCAGGGTGGAGAAGAAGGAATAGGATCTTTCCTGGGAGGATTATTGTGCATGTCATTTTCTTCGTCATGTTGAGATGGAGAAGGTGTACGCTCCTGCATCCTCTCTGAATTGCGAACATTATCTTCACGATGGGCTTTTTTGAAAAACTCCTGCATTTGTTTTTCTGATGCTGCTAACTGAGCTGCTACCTGAGTTTGGATAGCCTGCATCTGGGCTTGCATCTGTACTTGAGTTGCCTGAAACTGAGCAAGAAAAGGCCCAAGAACAGCAGAAAGATCAGGAACTTCCACTCTGGAAGTATGAGATTCTTCCCTATTTTCTTCTTGAACAACATGTGCTTGGGACGAAGCACCTCTTTTAGTCACCATTTTCTCTCAAAAATTGTTACAGAATTCCCCAGCAGAGTCGCCAAAAATGTAGGGGGTATTTTGATCTTTGAAGAAATGGGGTTTACTGCAACCTCAATCTAGCCTAAATCTGATATCCAGACCGTTCTAAATTGAGTTATTTTTGGAAGAAATGATTCAAAGAACACAAGAAAGAAAAAGGAGAAAATAAGGAAATGATTCAGAGGGAGAGAAGAAAGAACGATGAAGAAAAGTAGTGACAGAATGTTTTTTCTTGATGAATCCTTTACTTTCTCTCTCTGTAAATTCTTTTAAAAAAATCTGGTTGTTCTTGGGAAATCTTCTGGGAACTCAAGGAAAGTCTCTCTTCCTCAACAAGGAGGGGTCACCTCTATTTATAGGTGATTATCAAAATTGTAACCAACTTGTACAGCTGTCATAACCGTTTTTGTAACCGACTTTTAGAGAGAAAATATTGGATTCCATCAAGATAAAGGCGTTTTGTCACCATACCTCCTTTAAGCTTTTATGACCAAAGCTTTCAGATATTTTCTTCAAAGGTTAAAAGCGGTATTCACAATATCCATCTTTTAACAAATTCTATCTAAGCCCTCCAAACCACAACTCATCATCCTCCCCCAAAAGCAATTGGTAACTACACCGTGAAGGCGGGTCATACGCTTTCATGGTGTACTGTCCTGCTGAGGTAATATATTAGTGTTCAGACAGCAACACTCCTCTAGAGTAATAATCATGATAATATTAATAATAACGATGATGATAATCATCTAATAATCATCTCAAGTCCAATAGGGAAATCATAGGTGTTGGACGAGGACACCCTTCCCGTAACTCAGGTCCAATAGGGAAATCATAGGTGTTGGACGAGGACACCCTTCCCGTAGCTCAGGTCCAATAGGGAAATCATAGGTGTTGGACGAGGACACCCTTCCCGTAACTCAGGTCCAATAGGGAAATCATAGGTGTTGGACGAGGACACCCTTCCCGTAGCTCAGGTCCAATAGGGAAATCATAGGTGTTGGACGAGGACACCCTTCCCGTCAGGCCTTAAGAGAAACTGAGGAAAAATCCATCCTCAATGCTTTCTCCCTGACTGTCAGCCCAGGAAGTAATCCATGCTTCACTGGAATAGGTAATGAGGGGAAACAGCCACACTCATTCCCACGGGGGAGGTACCAATCCATACCGTTCACCCCTGACAAAACAAATCTCCTTTCTGGCAGAAGTCCTCAGAAAGGCATACAAGGAGGGTACAAATCTATACCACACCTATCATCATAAGAAAGGCGTTGTAAACCAGAGCGAGGCACTGAAGTCATATAGAATATCCGAAGGCGTTGAAGTCTGAATCAACATCAAAGGCGTTAAAGCTTGAAACAATATCCAAAGGCGTTAGAGCCTGAAACAATATCCAAAGGCGTTAGAGCCTGAAATGATATCCGAAGGCGTTAGAGCCTGAAATAATATCCAAAAAGCGTTAGGACTTGAATCTGTGCCAATAGCGTGAAAGGCGCAATAGTTTCATCTTTCATTAGTGACATAAGGGTAAAATTGTCATAAATGAGCAAAAAAAATCCTTTGTATGAACTAAAAACATAAGAGCTTAAAATCATTGATCATTAATGACTAGAATCATTTTTATCAGATAAACATGGAATTCTGTTAACCAATTCCCAAAAGGATTTTAGTATGTGTAATATGCTAGAACGTCCTTTGAGCCACGTGTCATTATTTTATTGAATTATGAACAACGTCCTTAAATTCAAAATTTCACAAATCAAACTTTTCAATAACCATCATCAACACCTTTATAATGAATTAATCTTGAATCTATATCCCATTTATCCTTCTTCTTGAGCATACAGTTACCGAAGAGGAAGCAGCGAAAGCTTATGACATAGCGGCAATAAAGCTTAGAGGCCTGGATGCAGTTACAAACTTTGACATGAGCTGTTATGATGTCAAGAGCATTCTTGAAAGCAAAGTGTTGCCGGTCGGAGTAGGAGCAGCCAAGCGATTAAAGAAGGCTGAAAACATAGAGGCTAAAAGGAAACAAGAAGAAGAAAAAAAAGTTCACAGTTCAAGCTTCCAACATGGAAGCTCAAGTGGGTTTCAGCCCTACCATCTAATTAAACCATATCAGCAACCTCAGCCTCTACTAACAATATTACAAAACCAGCAGATCTCTCAAAATTCCCAATTTCACCAAAACTACATCCATATACCCCATATCAGTTACCCCAACACCTTTCCCCATCCTTGTTTCATTCACACCAAAGCTCTCAATTTGGGTTGATGAGCATGGGTTCTACATTGTCTATGAAGGAGAACAATAGCATTGCTAGTGGTAGCGACACTGGAGCATTATTGGGTAATGCAACAACGATGGCGGCAAATGCAACAAAATAGCTAGACTACAGGATCCATATCTTATTTACATTAATTATACATTGAAGGAATGGATGAACAAAATCAAACTCTATATCTAGACTATTATCTTATGCCTTACGGACATTATTAATTAGTTTAGTTTTGTTCTTTTCAAATCTAATAGATCTTTCATGCATTTTGTTATCCATGGAAATATATTTCGGCCATTTGATGGGTAGATAGATATTTTAACAAGCTGTTCCACCTGCTTGGTATAGGAAAGAGTAATAAATGAGTGAAGAGCCACCCAACTCCTTGACTCATTGTTGTTAAGGCAACGGCTGCTCCCTCTACTTCTTGAAATGTAAATAACTATACCTGGCTCTAGTACTCGTTTATCAAGAATGTGACTATCTATATTGAGATCACTTGGAATTTAGCTGGTACATGCACATCATCGTTTAAATGTTTGAGAAGCAGAAATCTAGACCAAGCATTCCATATATATTCTAGACTTCCTACTTTGACAATCCTAATCTTCTGGTTAATGCAGCATGACAAACCAATTTGAACTCCTGATATCTTGTCCAACTAAAAGCTCTTTTTCGATGAGATCGCCCTACAAATAACTCGAACTCTTGACATCTTGGCAGTTGCTTGTGCGTAAAAAAAAAAAAAATGTGCTGAAGCACTCAATCAGATGTTAAGGAGTAAGAATTTCCATTTCTGGTCAAACCTAACCAAACTGTAATTACCAAACGTATAGATATCATAATTGATATCTTTTATTTATTAATTAAAATTATTGCCCGATATAAGTCTTTAGGACACATTTAAATATGTTAGTTTAAAACCTAACCCTCACCAAAAAAAAAAAAAAAAAAAAAGCACACACTAATATTATCAGAACCGGCTGGTCATCGAACTGGCTGAGTGGCCGGTTCCTAGTTCAACCATGTCCTTTTTATTAAAAAAATATTCTCCAATTTTACTCATTTCTGACTGATTCTCAACCGGTTCTGACCACCGGTTCCCGGTTCTTCCGATTTTGACAAAAACGGCCGATTTTTAAATATGTCCAATTTTGGGGGGTTTGGGAATCAGTGAGGGGACCGGTTCCGGTTTTTCCGGCCGGTCCAGTTCTAACAACAGTGGCACACACACAGAGTCTCGTGCTATTCAAAAGGAATACCAACTGTAGATATCATAGTTGATATCTTTTCTTTAATTATAGTTATTTTATGAGATAAAATGGTGGGATTCTTAACCAGTTTGTTGGTTTAAAACCCTAGTCCTAATTGGGTTTTACATTTCTAGACTGCACTTCCCGGAGTTCTCTCCCTCCTTGAAACCCAGATCTAAAGCTACCACCCAAAATACCCTCAATTATCCATGAACTAAGAATACCCATTATACACACCCTGGAGTAGCCCAACGGTAGGTGTATCCCTTCCTTAGGAAGGAGGTTCCGGGTTCCATTCTCGAGAGGGTGATAGTGGGTTGCACTCTCTACCCGCCTTTAACATAGAACAGATACTAACTTGCTAACTGGGGTTATGGCCTAACCGTGTGTCTCATACGAAAAAAAATAAAAAAAAATACCCATTATCGTGGAAAATAAATCTTTGTATGTAGGCAGTAATAAATAGTTTTGTGGCTTCAAGGTCATTTACGTAATTCAAAAAAGTAAGGGTATCTTAGTAAATATATGGACAAAAGGAGATAATTGGTGCGCTGTCTTGGAATTTAACTCAGAAATCCAAGTAAACCGACAAATGTCGGTTTCCAAGTTCCGAATTGGCGTGGCTATAGAATTAAATTAGCAATGAAATGCTTTTATTGTAATTAATAGCCGATGGTGACTCCCCGCTATCACTCACTGTATCCACAGCACAGACACATCTAGAAAGTAGGGTTTAAGAGAGAGAGAATATGGAGTCCTCCTTAATTTGACAGTGAATTAGTGAGTTCTTCTTGATAGAATGATAGACTCGTCCAAGAGTCCTCTCCATTTGGACTCTTTGTAACTTATCTAGATTAGGACTATCTGTAACTTATCCAGATAATCTTTATCCTTGTATCTGGATATCTTGTAACCTCCTTGTAGCTATCTATTCAAGGTGTATCCACACCTATATATATTGGATCTCAGAACCATATTCGGTATTTGAGCTTTCCCATCTTCTGTGTTGCTACATGGTATCAGAGCTCTTATAGCTCACGTTAATCCTTTTCCTGATGGCGTCCTCCTCGTCTGCTGATTCTTCTTCAGTCTCCAAGGAAACCTCTTCTACCCCGTCACCCCATCAGTTCTATGTCTCCAACATCAACCACTTTGTTTCCATCAAACATGATGGATCCAACTACCTCCTATGGCGCAACCAGTTGGTGCCTATCCTCCTATCACAAGCTCTTCTTGGTTACGTTGATGGTAGCCTCGCTCCACTGAACATCACCATCGCTGATTTACCAAATGTAGCCCATCAACAATGGGTTTGCATAGACTAACTCATCCTTAGTTGGTTAAATGCTACGCTAACACCTAGTGTGCTGGCGCACACTGTTGGATTAACTTTTTCTCAAGCTGTTTGGACTGCCTTGAAGAACACCTTTGCCCAACATTCTCATGCTCAATCGATGCATCTTCGCAGTGAACTCCAGTTGATTACGAAAGGCGTGACCTCGATGGCTGATTACTTGTTAAAGATTAAGTCACTCTCTGACTCACTGGCTTCGATTGAACTTGCCATTTTCGACGATGATTTTTGTGCTCTACACACTCAATGGTCTTTCTTCAGACTACGAATCCTTCATCACTATTGTCACCAACCGTGTAGAACCAATCTCGTTCGAGGAGCTTCAAGCTCACTTCCTTCAGCATGAACATCGTCTGGCACATCTCCATACCCCTACTGCTGGAACAGACTTGCATACCACTACCCTCTATACCAACTGGCAGCCCTATCGTGGCAATCGCCCTCGTGGCCGTGATAATCAGTTCAATGGTGGCCGAACCTCCAACAATCCCAGATTTGGCCGTGGGCGTTTTCAGCCCCAACAACATGATTTTTCAGGTCGGGCTCCTCAACAGCAAACCCATTTTGGTCCTCAACGGCCCACTGGCACTCCTCCTTTCCAAATCTGTGATCGCCCCGGTCATGCTACTCTTCAATGCCGTCAGCGATTTAATTATGCATTTCAAGATGAGTCGCTCCCTCAATCCTTTTCTGCGATGCAGGTTCATCAACCTTTTGATCCTACTTGGTACCCGAACATCGGCACAACCAATCATATGACCCACAGTGTAAGCAATCTCCTTCAACCAACTAAGTACAATGGTTCTGACTCCGTCGAGGTTGGTAATGGTTCAACCACACCAATTACTCACATTGATAACTCCTCTATTCCGTCTTACTCTTCTACTTTCAATCTTCGTAATGTAATTTTTGTTCCTCATATTAAAAAAAATCTGCTTTCCGTTGCAAACTTTACGAAGGATAATAATTGTTTATTCACTTTCTATCCTTCGGGGTTTTTGTGTTAAGGATTTTAATACAGAGAAGATCCTCCTGGAGGGTCCGGTTGATGGTGAACTCTACCCCATTCGTCGAAAGCAACTCCATTCCTCCGTCGCATTCTTCAACAATAAGACCTCCACTTCAACTTGGCACCGCCGGCTTGGTCACCCCTCCGCTCAAGTTGTTGCCCATTTAGTTTCTAATAAGTGTATCCCCTTAGATGTTAGATCTAAGAGTTTTATTTGCTCTGATTGTTGGGTAGGTAAGAGCTCAAAAATTCCTTTTGGAACTGTAGTTCATGCTTCTCCGCATCCCTTGTTTTTGGTTCATAGTGATGTATGGGGTCCTTCTCCAGTTGTTAGTCCTTCGGGCTTTCGCTATTACATTAGCTTTGTTGATGATTTTAGTAGATTTACTCGGTTGTTTCCAATGCGTAAAAAATCTGATACCCTTGATTGCTTCATCCGTTTCAAACTTCTAACCGAAAATCTATTCTCTACTAAAATTCGCACATTGCAAAGTGATGGTGGGGGGAGTACACCAGCTCCACCTTTGTAAGCTTCATTACTAATAACGGCATCATTCACAGGTTTTCTTATCCCCATACCCCTGAGCAAAACGGGTTGGCTGAAAGAAAACATCGACACTTGATAGAAACAACTTATAATACTTTATTCATTTAGGCATGTTTACCAAAACATTTCTGGTTGGAAGCACTTTGTACTGCCGTTTACTTAATTAATAAGTTACCTACTCTAGTTTTGCATCACAAGTCTCCCCTTGAAGTTTTATTTGGCACCCAACCAGATTATGGTCTCCTCAGCACATTTGGTTGCATCTGCTACCCCTTCTTGGGTCCTTATAGGCAAGATAAGCCCAGTCCCAAATCCATCAAGTGTATTTTCATTGGATACAACGACTCGTATAAAGGGTATCGGTGCTTAGATATGACCTCGGGTTGTGTTTATCTCTCGCAGCATGTTATCTTTGATGAGGGGTCTTTTTCCTCTTCTTTGCCGCCCTACCTGAAATTGAGCAAGACCTCTTCCCTTCAAGATGTAGTCACAATCCAAGGACTCTCTCCAACTGATGCAGCTTCAAGATCACTACCTCCTTACACCTCAGCAAATGGTTCAGGCCCATCTTTGGCCAGCTCACCTAGCACTCCCTTGGATTCGACTTCTACCTCTCCACCGGGTCAGCCATCTATTTTTCCTTCTCCACTGCCATCCATCAATGGTGATCTTCTCAAGGCTGCTCCCATCCATCTTGTGGTCGATCTTACTAGGCCACCAGGTGCACCATCCCTCCATGAGGCTTCCCATGATGCTCCCCTACATGCGGTTGTTCTCCCAAGTGTTGAAAATCAAAACCATCACCCTATGCATACACGGTCCAAAGGCCTGCTACCTGGCCCACCCGACAACAATGTGACTTCTCACCGTCCTCTTCCACAAGGTCTGGTGGCAGCCCTCCCCACCATTCCTCTAACACCTACATGCTTCACCCAAGCATCCAAGGATAGCCGCTGGCATACCGCAATGGTGTAAGAGCTGAATGCCCTCCTTCACAACCGCACTTGGTCTTTGGTTTCTCCTCATCACTCCATGAATATTGTTGGCTATAAATGGGTGTTTCGCGTAAAGCAAAATGCTAATGGGACTGTTGAATGATTCAAAGCCCATCTTGTAGCCAAGGGTTTCAACCAATGTGAGGGCATTAACTTCAATGAGACTTTTAGCCCGGTTGTTAAACCCGCCACCATTCGAGTGATTCTCTCCCTTGCCGTTAGTCAAAAGTGGTTAATTCGACAAGTAGACGTGAAGAATGCTTTCCTCAATGGTGATCTTCAGGAGGAGGAGGTCTACATGTCCCAACCACCAGGATTCACTAATCCACAACACCCTCACTTTGTGTGTTGCCTGCACAAAGCTCTCTACGGCCTCAAACAGGCACCTCAAGCATGGTTTCAGAAATTTAGCACTTATCTTCTTGAGTTTGGGTTCAGTTGTAGCAAGGTCGACACATCTATGTTTATCTTCACTTCAGGCAAGGAAATGATGGTACTTCTCTTATACGTGGATGATATCATCCTCATTGGCAGCTCCCCTACCTTGATCCACAATTTCATCTCTAGAATCAACCGTATTTTTGTAATGAAGGATCTTGGAGACCTTCACTACTTTCTTGGAATGGAGGTGTCTCCTTGTATTGATGGTGGTACTCTACTGACTCAGACAAACTACTCATTGTCTCTCCTAGAGAAATTTGGTATGTCTAGAGCCAAACTGGCAGCCACTTCTGCGAGCACTGGTTCTAAGCTTTCTCTTCACCACGGCTCCTCTATGGATGATCCCTCTCTTTATAGACAACTGGTTGGCGCTCTCCAACACCTCACATTCACCAGACCAGATATAACCTATGCAGTAAATTAGGTGTCTCTCTTTATGCACAAACCTACAGTGATTCACTTTACTGCAGCCAAGTTCATCCTTTGGTATATCAAAGGCTCCTTGGGAGCTGACCTCACATTTCTTCCTACATCATCCATGACTATTTCTGCCTACTCTGATGTTGATTGGGCTGGAAATCCAAATGATAGACACTCCACAACTGGTCTTTGTGTCTTCCTTGGATCCAACTTAATTTCGTGGAGCGTCAAGAAACAACCCACAGTCTTTAGATCTACCGTCGAAGCAGAATACAGAGCCTTAGCATCCACTACTGCCGATATCCTTTGGCTGCGATTCTTGCTTTGTGACCTTGGGATCTTTTTATTTGGTCCTTCTACAATTTACTACGATAATATAAGTGCAACTTATATGGTGGCAAATCCCATCCTACATGCTTGTAGCAAGCACATTGAAATCGACTACCATTTCATTAGGGAAAGAGTAATCATGGGTGATGTCCGCGTTCAATTTGTATCTACGCTACAACAGACAGCTGATATTTTCACCAAGGGACTTCCAAAGGCACGATTTAAATTTCTCAAGAATAAACTCATGTCTCCACCACCATGAGTTTGCGGTGGCGTGACAGAATGATAGACTCATCCAAGAGTCCTCTCCATTTGGACTCTATGTATCTAGATTTGGACTCTCTGTAACTTATCTAGATAATCTTTATCCTTGTATCTGGATATCTTGTAACCTCCTTGTAGCTATCTATTCAAGGTGTATCCACACCTATATATATTGGATCTCAGAACCATATTTAGTATCTAAGTTTTCCCATCTTCTGTGTTGCTACACTTCTTTCCCTCCTTTGAGATCATCATTGTCATCTTCACCTTCTTATATTCTGGTTTATACTGTTTGGATGAAATGATTTTTTTTGTTTTGTTTCTTTGTTTTTAAGGTTTTAGAGGTTTGTGAGTTGGAATAACAGGTAATTTTATAAGCTTCTTAGAATTTGAGTGATCTTAGAGATGTGTAAAATTTTCAATCCTTGATAACCCCATGTCTTGGATAATTGGTTATATAATCTCTACAATGATCCTTATGTACTTGTCAGCAGGATCATACTAAGAAGCTTAAGCGAAACCAGGAAATGTATACGCAGCTAGACCTACTTGCCTAAGAATTTACAGGTACATGTGGATGATCTTGAAGATTTTGAAATCATTCATTCTATCATTGTTCCAAATTGATTTTCTAGATATAAGTATTACCATGTTTGTGAGTATAAAGTAATAAAACTATAGATGATTCAAAAATATACATTTTCTGGTTTTGCTTCACAGTCTCAGTATTGTCTTGTTTACAACTACAAGTCTAAATAATGGAATATATTATAAACATACATAGATCTGTTGGCCTGAGAAACAATCTCATTGAATGGATGATTCATATCTTTTTCAGTATAAGCCCCTTATATTATGTTATTAGCAAGTATAGGGGAATGATCTCGGAGACCATCTAATCCATCCAATACATGATGAATCCTACATATCTTATTTTTTTTACCATACATCGATCCACTAGCCTAAGGAACTTAATTTATATACACACGCACTTTGATTTTGCTTCATCTTCTTGGTATTACTTTGATTTTATACAACATTATATTTTCTCATTTTCCTTAAACTTCTTAGTATTATCTTGTTTACAAGTGCATGTGTATAAGGGTAGAGATTTTCTAAACTATCCAATTTATGATGAACAATATATTCATACATCGGTTCTGCTTAAGTTTCTTAATTCATATTTACAAGTACACCAGGATGATTTAGATTGTCTAAAGCATCAATTTCCAAAATGGTTTTCTTATCAGTTTCTTTTACTTTTATCAATGTTTCAGTATATCAAGAGCTCCTCAACATAAGGCTTATCAGATAATATGATTTATATAATTGTATCTTGTTCAATAATACCTAGATTTGGAGGTTGAACCATCCCACTAATAGCTCTATTCTGAAAATCAACCTTATTAGATTATTCAATTACAATCGGAAACATAAGGTTCTTATCTTATAATAATAAGAAAAGCACTTACATGAGTGTTTTAGATCTTTAGCATCCATTGAAAGTGCATTTTAAGCTAGTTGAACACTAGTATGGCGCAACATAAGCATGATAGAATAATCCAGACTAATGGTTACAATAGACACACAACATGCAGAGACACCATAGCACTGTCATTTGCGGATGTTCATACAACCTGAAGGCCATAATTTGGATGACAGAACTCAGATTGAGTAGGAACCTTAGTACAATATTGCTTTCAACTCATTTCTACTAGAGGAATTGAAGGTTTGTGATCGAGCATAACATATGGCTCGAGATAGAGTGGAAAAAGATTTGTGCAGCTTCCCTTTGGCTTGATGATGATGAGAGAATGATCGAAATAAATCTTTTAATCTTTCTTTATTTCCACAAATTTCATTTTTCTTATTGAACAACAATGCTTTCTACTTTTCATCTTAGGCATTCCATAACCTAACACATGATCTTCTAAGGTGAAGATGGAATTTGATCGTCTAATCTCCTTAGTGGGACCCCAACATATATATGATGCACATATCTACTTACACATGCATGTGGGAATCATCCATCTTGTTTTCTCATAGTCCTGAACAGTGTGACTGATCGAGAAAGTCTAGTATGGCAACATACTCATCTTTCTTCATAGTATAAGATTTTTTTACATTATATGTTCTTTTATTTAATTTTTAAATATGATATTATACTAATGTAAATGCTTTGGTATACCTCTATTAGAGTATAGATTGTAATATCACCTTTTTCTTGTTATTGATTGTCATGTATACAAGAGAATTCCAATATAATGATATACTACCATCTGTCTTTCTAAAGATACCATAAAAGACTATGGGCTCTTTAAATTCAAACAAATGTTCTCTTTCTCCCTTTCTCCTACTCTTCCTTCTTTAGCAGCCCAGCTCCATACACCTTAGTCTTGTCTGTTTTCTTTAGGGTTGGGGAATGATACCATCGATACACCATTCTTTAGGGTTGAAATTGTATGCAGCACATAAAATGCTATACCCTTATTTTTATTTACCACACATAAAATTATGAGTCTAAATATGAACAGAGCTATGGTTCAAGAGATTACAGAGCTCTTAAAATATGCAGGGTATTTTTGAACCCCTATCACAGGCATATTACATGGAGCTCTGGTTATCTCTTGAACTGAAGCTCTGATTCAAATTTAAACTCTAAAATTATAGAGTTTAATTATGAACCAAAGCTCTTGAACCAGAATTGCCATTTAACAAAAAGTCTTAACAAGCGTTTGTTACTTTTGAATGGCATAACATTTAAGATAAAAGAAGGGGATTTTTACAAATAACTAAAATGGGATGGAGGTTTTTGCAAAAAGAAAAAAAAAAGAGATTAACTTAGAACAAAAGCTCCAGTTGAAGAGATTACTGGATCAACCCATAATGTGGGGTGGTTTGGTAATTACTAACAAAAAAGAAGGGTATTTTTGATAACTATTTTTTTTTGTAATCCCCAAAATACCAATATCAAATGCATATTTTTGGTTGTTCTAATTATCTATACAACTAGAGCTCTTGTTCATAGTTAATCTAAAAAAATAGTAATTTGGCGAGTTGGAGTCTGTTTTGTGTATGCATGTCGGCACACAAATCTTCTATGCCCCCACCAATTTACAAGGTATCTATACCATATGATAAAAGAGGGAGAAGTTGGTGTCAACCAATATTTTTTTTTTCCTCATATATTATACACTTTAGTTCTACTTATATAGCAGTGGCATTCCAAGCCCATATTTCTCTTTCCCATAGTTCTATTTTCTGTTATGTTTTTTCATAATAACCTTTGCTTCTACTCATATACCAACTCTATCCAAAAAAATTATTTTCCATAATACCTGTTAGTTCTACTTATATACCAGCTATATCCTAAGCTCATTTTCTCTTTCCCATAATATATATTTATTCTATATTTTCTTTCCCATAATACCCCTTTTACTTATGTACGTATTTTCTTTTTCATCATACCATTTTCTTCTACTTATACACAAATACATCACAAAACCCTTTGTATGTTGAGATAAGAGTTGGGTGTTCTTCTCATAGAACATCATCCAAACCCTTCAATAGGTGAACAATGTTGGGCTTGGTAATAAAAAAATTTATCCGCTATTGAGTCTCAACTATCCATTAAGTAGATTATTTATGGGGAAATTAGTTAACGTACTTGGGAAATAGATATTAAAATCCAAGGCTGGACCTCATTGGTCCATGCCCCCCCTCTTAAATACCCACTAATTGTGATGGGTTTTTAAGAGGGGGCATGGACTAGTGAGGTCCAGCCTTGGATTTTAAAATCCATTTCCCAAGTATGCTAATCACTGCTCTTATTTATATCATATAATACAAATATTATTTTAATACAACGCATGTGCACTTCAACTAGTCTTACTAAAAGTAAAAGTAAAAGTCCTGCAGGGAGAATTCATAGCATCCCATAATGAGTGTCTTTACCAAGATGTGGCATGCTACCCTTATTCAGGCATTCCCAACCCTCAACTAAAAACCGACACCTGCAAAAATAAGGTCATATGTTGGTTTTTAGTTGAAGCAAGGACATCTGTTGGCTTTTAGTTGAGAGTAGGGCTAGTACAACTCGTACCAAGATAACTCATTTTGTGTACATGGCCCTCTATGATCAGGGACACGTAAGTTCTATGTGCAACCATAAATTGGACTAGTTTGGTGGCCTCAAGGTCATTTTCGTAATTCTAAAAACGTAAGGGCATCATCCAAAATATTTGGAGAAAGAGAACCGACACTTTGTTGCAACTTCAATCTTAAAAAAGCCAACTTAAAATGACACGTGTCAGTTTTCGTCCTCCAAACCTTGTCGCATAACCCGAACCGGCGTGGCGCTACAATTAAATGCGCACGAAAATTTTCTCTAAATTCCCTGGCGTTGAATCCCTGCCACCATATCCTCATCATGGCTTTGAGCCTTTAAACTCACGGGAGAGAGAGAGAGAGAGAGAGAGAGAGAGAGAGAGAGAGAGAGAGATTTGCAGTAGCGTCTCCTATGAAAAAAAGAACAGTGGGTGGTTTTCGTTGTCTTCCTGTGAAATACGATCTTCTTCTTCTGGTTCGATCTGCTTCTATTTTAATGGGTTTTCTTCGTTTCCTATGATTTGAATGAAATGAAACTTTGTTGTGGTTTTGTTTTAGTTTTTCTACTTTCAGGTTTTTTAGGGTTTGGAGGTTTATGAGTGACATCCAAACTTAAATCTCTTGAATAATTTGGCAAGAACAGTGCCAATTATCTTTCTATTCTCTCCTGTTTCCTCACCTATGCAACTTTTATTTACTTAGGGTTTGTTTAAGCTTCTTAGTGTTATCTTATTTACAATTATATATGCGGGGATGATCATGGAGATTGCTTCAATCATCCAATCCTCGATGACCCTAGATAGGTCATTTGGCCTAAGAAGAACTCTAATAAACAGATAATGCATATATATTCTGTCGATTTATTAGCTTAATCTTTTTATCAGTATTACCATGTTTACAAGAGTATGAGAGGACGACCATGGAAATTTTCAAATCATGATCTGAATACAGGATGAACCACACACATCTATATTAGGAGTAAGAGTAGATAGATGGTTCAACTCCATATATTCTGGTTTTGCTTAAGCCTCTTAGTATTACCCTTTTTTTTGTATGCTAACCCTACAAATTATATATATATTATTGTTTGTTTAGGAGTATGCATGGATGATTAATATACATATGTATTTGCTGGTTTTGCTTAAGCTTTTTGAGTGCTATCTTCATTTGAATAGATGATGAACCTACATAGAGCTGCTAACCTAAGAAACAATCTGAGAAGATAATTAAGCATTCATATATTAGTGTCTGTGTTTGATTGACAAAACCATCAAATGCATGATGAACGTCCCAGCCAAAGAAACAATCTAACTAGATAGATGATTCAAATAAGTACATATATTTTCTGGTTTCACTTATGAATCTTAGAATTACCTTGTTTACAAATATAGATGATATATACAGATTTTGCTTAGAATTCTAGTATTTCTTTAAGTATAGGTGAATATATATATATATATATATATATATATATATGCTTCTTAGTATTATCTTGTTTCATGCAAATACAGGAGGATGATTAGGGTGGTTATCTAAAACACTTGAATTGATGAACACAAAAACAGCTCATGGCCCAAGAAATACTGATTTTGCTTATGCTTCTTAGTATTAGCTTGTAAATTTCTTTTATCTTTCCATGTTTTAGTCTTTCAGCAGTTGTCCACGAATCAAACAATTAATAGATGATTTGGTTGTTATAACATTATTTTGTTTCAAATGATTTAAAATTGGAGCATGAGGTCCATCCATCGTTTGTCCTATTCAAAAAATCAACCTGGTCAGATGATTCATACTGGAAACATAGGCTATAAGTGTATATAATTTTTCCTCACTCTCTCTCCTTTTCAAATTAGAACTCACACTCTACCATTGTCTAGAAAAGATCAAAGTAAATAGCAGATTTTAAAAGTTATATTTGTGTGGTGAAATTATAATCTGATGAACGAAATAGAAACACACAAGAACACACAAATACACGTGGTTCACCCATCTAGGGCTACATCCATGGAGAGATCACCTTCTTCACTAAGATCAAAGCAAAGATAATACAATGGTTCCTCAACCTCTTAAAAAGTCTCTCTCTCAAAGAAAATTGTGGCTTTTTTGTTACAAACCCTAGTATAAGTTTCTATTTATAATAGGAGAAACCTCGGAAAAAAGAAATGAAAAATCGTAACTAATCCCGTGCCAACCGATTGATCGGCCACCTCTGGCCAATCGATCGTACCTTGCTGATGTGCAGAATTTAATCCAAACTTCAACACTCTCCACCTTGGCTTCTATTCTGCTCTACCTCGGGTGAAGGATAAATGCGTCTCCAAAGATACCTTCATATCCCTCCTCAAGGGCGTGGTCTTCTATCGATCCCATCGAATGTTGACCAAGTCCAAGCAATGTTTAAACCTGGAAATGGTAACAGACTTTGTCATCATATCTGAAGGGTTTTCACTCATGTGAATTTTCTCCAATAGAATCCCCTTCTCAGATATCACGTCTCTAATGAAATGGAAGCACACATTAATGTGTTTCATTCTTGAATGGTAAACTTGATTCTTTGCCAAGTATATGACACTTTGGCTGTCACAGTGAAGAATCATCTTCTCCTACTTTACTCCCAGTTCACCAACCAAACTTCTCAACCAGATAGCTTCCTTAGTTGCTTCTGAAGCTTCCATGTATTTAGCCTCGGTTGTTGACAATGTTGTAGTAGGCTGAATATGGATCTCCAACAAATTGGTCCTCCACCCAATGTAAACGAGTACCATGTAATAGACCTCCTCTTGTCCAAGTCCCCAGCATAATTGGAATCAACATACCTAACTACCTCACATCTATCGTTCTTGTTAAACAAGATTCCGACATCAATGGTACTCTTCAAGTACTTCAGAATCCATTTCACTGTTTGCCAGTGCTCCTTTCCAGGATTCGCCATATACCTACTAACAACACTGACACCTTGTGAGATGTCAGGTCTAGTGCAAACCATGGCGTACATCAAGCTTCCCACGATGCTTGCATATGGAAATTCTGTCATTTCTTCTTTCTCTTCATTTTTCACTGGACATAACTGAGAGGATAACCGAAACTGTGCCGCCAATGGAGTACTCACCGGTTTTGCATCTTGCATCTCGAACCGTGTAAGGACTCTCCTTATGTACTTCTCTTGGGATAAAGATAGTCTTCCCAGTTTCCTATCTCTCCGAATTTTCATGCCTAGAATCACCTTTGTTGTACCTAGGTCTTTCATCTCAAACTCACTGCTGAGTTGCTTCTTCAAAGTCTTCACCTCTGACATGCTTTTGGCAGCAATCAACATATCATCCACATAGAGTGCAAGAAATATGAAGGAACTATCTCTTATTTTTCTTAAATAGAGAGAGTAGTCATACTCACTTCTGGAATACCCACTTTTCAGCATAAATGAGTCAAACCGTTTGTACCATTTCTTAAGTGACTACTTCAGACTATATAAAGACCACTTCAGTTTGCAAACTTGATCTGCTTTTCCTCTCATTTAAAATATCTCTGGTTGTCGCATGTATATCTCTTCATGTATGGTTCTTGTGTAGTGATTCCACCTCCTCATCCATAGCCTTCTCCCACTTTCTATGATCGCCATCTGATACTGCTTCCTTGAAGCTGGATGGCTCCCCATTCTCTGTCATGAGAACAAAACCTACCATGTCAGTTTTATCATCATATCTTCTAGGTGTTTTTCGAATCCCGTTGTGATCTCCGTAGTTGTGGCTGTTGATCAACTTTCTTGATCTGAGGTGGTGGTTCTTCATCACTTTCTTTTGATTTAGATCTTTCCAGCTCCACCTGAACTGAATGCTCCCTACTACCGGTTGTATCATCACAATGTTGCTCCTCTTTCATCATGGCAGTCTCGTCAAAAACTACATCCCTGTTGACAACAATCTTCCTTGTTTCGGGGTCCCATAACTTGTAGCTTTTAACTCATTTCTAGAAACCTAGAAAAATACATTTTCTTGACTTTGCATCAAGTTTGCTCCTCAGATCACCATGCATATGTGCATATGCTAGACAACAAAAAATTCGTAACATAAAATAATCATAAGGTTTACCTGACCAAACCTCTTTTGGTGTCCTCAGATCTATTGTTGTAGAGAGTGATCTGTTTATCAGAAAACTTGTTGTGTTGATTGCTTTTGCACAAAATTCTTTCTTCAACCCAGCATCAATTCTCATACTCTAAGCTTTCTCTAAGAGTGTCATGTTCATTAGCTCTGTCACTTCATTCTGCTATGGAGTTTTGGGTGTAGTGATGTGTCGAGCACTACCCTCATCCGTATAGAATTTAGTGAATTCTGTAGATGTATATTCTCCTCCATTGTTTGACCTCAGACACTTCACCTGCTCTTCTGTCTGTTTTTCAACCATGGCTTTCCAGTACTTGAAAATTTCAAATACCTCAGACTTCTGCTTCATGTAGTTCACGTAAATCTTCCTCGAGAAATCATCTATAAATGTCACATAATATAGTGATCCCAATAGTGACTTCATAGGGGCTGCCTCCCACACATCTGAATGAACATAGTCTAAAATTCCCTCACTGCGGTGTAAAGAGGTCTTAAACCTCACCCTTGACTACTTCCCGAATACACATTGCTCATAGAACTGTAACTTGCAGGTTTTAATCTATTTTATGAGCTTTCTATTGTGAAGCTCCATTAGGGATCTCTCGCTCATATGACCCAGTCTCCTGTGCCATAGTTTGGTCTCATCATTACCTTCTGATGAACCAATAGCGGCTCCACCTATCACAGTGTTCCCTATCAACTTGTATAGGGTTCTAGTCCATATATCCTTCAGGATAATAAGGGCTCCTTTGACTACCTTTAGAGCTCTACTTGAAGCTGTGTACTTAAACCCAATGACTTCCATTGTACCCAAAGAAATTAAATTTTTTTTAAGATCCAGTACATGCCTAACATTAATTAGGGTTCAAATTTTCCCATCAAACATTTTTATCTTGATAGTACCTATCTCTACTGTCTTACAAACTGCATCATTTCTCATCAAAACTATACCCTCATTATTGGTTTTATATGTATCAAAGTAATTTCTATTTGGACACATATGGTATGAACATGCAAAATCAAGAATCCAAGTATTAGAAAATGTTTACTTACTTGTGTAGGTACAAAAGGCATCGTCGTCGCTACTTTCTTCTGAAGCTACATTAGCTTGATATGAGGCTTTCCCTTTCCCATTTTCCAGTTCCTCTTCTTACTCCTCCTTTAGGATCCTACAATCTTTTTTATTGTGACTATATTTTTTACAATGGTGACATTGAGGTCAAGTCCTCCCAGACTTTAATTTCGACATTCCTCTTCTTTGTTCTTTCTCATTTTTCCTTTCATTTCCTCTTTCTCTAACAAACAATCCTTCAGCCTGAGTATTTTCCTCTTCCTAATTTTTCTTTTTTAAATTGTTTGAAAGTAGGGTTGCTACAGTGTATTCTAACTCTATGGAATCATTCTCATAGAGTTGGGTTGTAACAAAGTGCTCATAAGAGGGCAGAAGTGAAAAGAGAAGTTGTAAGACATGATCTTCATCGCTGACCTTCTCATCAATGCTTGTTAAGTCATTGACTACTGCATTTATATACTCGGTGAGATCCTCACCTTCCTTCATCTTGGTAGTATGAAGTTTCTGCTTTAGGAATAACCTATTTGACAACGACTTTTTCATATATAGGCTCTCAAGCTTCATCTAAAGCTTTGGTGCTGAATCTTCATTGACTACATGATAGAAAACGTCATCAGATAGGCTTAATCTAATGATGCTCGCCGCCTTCAATTCTAGATATTCCCAATCTTCATAGGATATTGACTCCGATTTCTTTCTTTAACTTTTAGGGTTTTGTGTAAACCTTGTTGAGTCAATAGATCTTCACCCAACTTTGCCATAATCCGAAGTGCCCTTCTTATCGAATCTTGCAACATCGAACTTGGCGCTGGAACTTTTCGATGTCATTGCTTTGAATCAACCTGTGCTTTGATACCAATTTATGGTGAAATTATAATCTAATGAATGAAACAGAAACACACAAGAACACAGATATACGTGGTTCACCCGTCTAGGGCTACGTCCACGGAGAGATCACCTTCTTCTCTCTCTCAAAGAAAGTTTGGCTTTTTTTCTACAAACCCTAGTATAAGTTTCTATTTATAATAGGAGAAATCTAGAAAAAATGAAACGAAAAATCGTAACTAATCATGCGTCAACTGATCGATCGTACCTTGCTGATGTGTAGAATTTAATCCAAATTTCAACAATTTGAACATTCCCTGAAAATTGTAGAAGATCTTCTCACATTGCCTCTCACTACTATGCTCAACACCTTTCTACTGAGAAATGAGCACTCATAGTGGAAAAGAAGATAGGGCTCTAGATAGATAGTAGGGAGAAAATTTTAATATATAATAATGTGAACGAGATACATTATACCTGATGTAGTGCAATGGGGGAACAAGATATGTGCAACTGACCCCAAAGGTTTAGGATTGGATAACGATGATGATGATAATGATAATGATTTTTCTACTTGGAAAACCTAAAGGAATATTTCAATTTTTTACTTTATTATATTCAATTCTTATCAAACATTTTAGATTGATTTAGTCATCCCAACTTTACTTTCACTATATAATTTGTTGATTTTTTTTCTGAAAAACAAGGTACAAAAAAACAAACACAGGACTAAGGGACCTCTATATTGATATTTGATGGATACACCACCTACATCTTGTATGGTAAAGATGGGATCTCATTGGTGGGAACCCATCGAATGGGGCACATTTGATACCCTCCATATTCTGAGGGTAATATGCTATATTTACAGATGTGAGAGGGGAAGATAAAAGTCAGTAACAATGTAACATTATGTTGATCAGTGTCGACCTTTCCCAGGTGTATGTATATATTGGGTTAGTAACTGCTACTATAGTATATTGTTGGATAAGAGAGTATATATTTCATAGATAGTCTAGAAGATATTACATCCTCAGATATTTGCGTCCCCTATCATGGTCATCTCACAGTCTAGTGCATGACTAACCTAGTAAACCTCTTAAGTTATGCCCATTTGGAACTGTGTTTTCTCACTTCACCTCCTAGTATAAGGACTATAGGAAAACCCTCATATATGATTATAGTATCCAAATTATATTACAAATTATTTAATTTATTTATTTATTTTAATTATGATATTAAATGGTTGTAATTAATTTGTGTAAGAGGTATAGGGATAGAGAGAGCCGGGGAGAGGATATACTGATACAAACACTTTCACTTTGGTAAAAGATTTTTTTAAAAAAATTCTTTGGAGAGGGAAAGAATATTTTACTACTTTTTCTTCTATCAATATATTGTTCTTTTCTGGAAATTTTTGGTTGTCATGTGTACAGGAGAATTCCGATATACTGATATACTACCAATTGTGTTTCTATAGATACCATAAAGGATCATGGGCTCTTTGGATTTAAACTGGCTCCTTTTCCCCCTTTCTCCTACTCACCCATCTTTACCAGAACAGCTCCATACACCTCAGTCTCATCAGTATTCTCTAGGTTTGGTGAGTGATGCCATTGAAAACCCCTTCCAAATCCAAGGTATATAAATCACTTATCTCTTTTGTTTTTTGTTCTTATGACTATCTCTTAGTTTTAGTTATTGATGACTCTAACTATGAATTAGCAGAGTTGAGTTTGATCAATGCTCATGATGACGACGATAAAGTTCCAGAGGTTGTGGAAGTTCCGGTGACTGATTTTGGCCATCTATTCCCAAATGCCACACAATTGCCAGTGCAAAATGCTACAGATGTCATTCCTAGTATTAATAATACCCAAAAGAATGCCAGCGATTTGCAGTTAGTGATAGTGTCTACAGGCGGGGATCATTATTTGAATGGTGAGAGCAGTGGTGGTAATAGAAACAACACTAATGGTAACAATACTACTGCACCAACCCGAAGAAAGTCTGCAGATGCATATGGGCAACGAACGTCAATATATCGAGGTGTATCCAGGTACATATCTATATTGCCATTGATTAATCATTTACATTTATCTGTTTTACTTACATTTCAAAACTTTATGCACTTTAAAATGAAATGTTATTGGATTTTGTGTAAATGTAGGCACCGAGGGACGGGGAGATTCGAAAGCCCATCTTTGGGATAATAGTTGCATAAAAGAAGGCCAGACAAGGAAAGGTCGCCAAGGTAAAGCTTCTACTTCTAGGTTTTAAGATTTTGTTATTTCCTCCAAATATCAATTTAATAAGGTTCTAACTGTTTTCTCATTATGGTTTATTTTTGGTGCCTTCATCTCTTGCAGTTTATCTGGGTGAGTATAATGACTACTTTCCATGCATCAAATACAATAAAAAAAAAAAAAAAAAACTTTCGAAAGATATATCACATAATTAAATATGCTTTCATTTTCCTTTTCTATTTTGAATTTTTTTTTTTTTTGAGTAGGTGGGTTCGAAAAAGAAGACAAAGCAGCTAGGGCTTATGATTTAGGAGCTCTTAAGTACTGGGGAACCTCAGTACCCATTAACTTCCCTGTATGTTATTGTTGCTAGCTTGATACAATTGGAATGAATAGATAAACAAAATTGTTTGTATCTTCATAACTAATGGACTTTGATTTTAAATTATTGTTCTTAGTGTATGAGAAATTCTTATGTTTCACAGCTCAGTACATATGAAAAGGAACTAGAGGAGATGAAGCAGATGACCAAACAAGAATATGTGGCCTCCATCAGAAGGTAAGAGAGATTTTAGCTAGAATTTCTTCCATGCAGTGTAGCTAGAGGCATAAAATCAACCATATGAACAAAAGGAATTTACAAATGAATGCTTCGCGCAATTGGTTAAAATGCCTATTGATCCCTAGCACTAATTGATAAGCAGCCAACCAAGGGGACCAATGGATGGGACAAATGCCTTAAAATTCCATTGATTGGATAATTTATTTACTCTTATCAACATCCTGTTTTATACTCTAAATATATAGTAAACTCTCTTTTTCTAATGATAACTTTCAGGAGTAGTTCTGGTTTTTCTAGGGGTGCTTCTATATATCGTGGTGTTACAAGGTACTAAACTCATGAGTTCCTCTCTCTCTCTCTCTCTCTCTCTCGCTCTGACCTCTCTTACTCACTTATATGCAAGATCTTTAAACAGGCACCAACATCCTGGAAGATGGCAATCAAGAATTGGAAGAGCTGCAGGAGTCAAAGACCTCTACTTGGGAACATTCAGTGAGTCATTTTAACTAGCTCCATGTATAACACATTTCACTAAATTAACAGAGAATATTCAATGAACTGAACCGAAGGTTCAACCTCACTTGGATTTGCCCCATTTATCATGATGAATGTAGCACTAATTCAGGTTACCCCTATAGTTTTGGCTTAGACCTAGATTTCCACATTTTACAACATGTATGCCCCACTAATCCAGGTGATGCCTACCCAAAATATTCGTAGTCACCTAGGTAAAAATGAATTTATTTTGAATACATGGAATTTATCCTTCTTTTGTGAACATGCAGCTACTCAAGAGGAAGCAGCAACAGCTTACGACATAGCGGCAATAAAATTTAGAGGCCTTGAAGCAGTTACAAACTTTGACATGAGTCGGTATGATGTCATGACAATTCTTGAAAGCAAAACACTCCCGATCGGAGGAGCAGCAGCAATTGAGCAGTTAAAGCAAGCTAAAGTAATGGAGGAAAGGAGAAAACTAGAGGAAAAGAAACCTTACACTACAAACCTCCAATTAGGAAGCTCAAGCCGCTTTCAGCCCTACCCTATAGGGCAACCTCGCCATTGGAAAACCTTAATAAACCAGCAGATTTCTCAAGATACCCATGAACCCCAATTTCACAAAAACTCCATCCATACTAACCACCAGTTGCACCAACCCTCCAAAACTCCATCCTTACTTCATTCATACCAAAACTCTCGGTTTCATCATACCTACCGTCATAACAATCCTGCTTCGTGTTATGGGCTGATGAACATGGGATCTTCTTCATCTATGACGCAGAAAAATGGCACTTATAGTGGTAGCTACAATGGACGATTCTTGGGTGGTAATGGAATCACAATGGCAGCAAATGCGACAACATCGAATGCAAAAGGCGTAGGATCAATGGAGGATCTTCAGGTGATTAATGTCGATCGCGTGGCTTCCATGGGTTATGGTGGTGGGTCATTGAACTCAGTTCAGCGATCGAATCCTGGTGTTCTCCCCCGTCCTCCATCTTCTAGATGATGGGCATCTCCTATCTCTGGAAGTTGGTGTTCTTTGAACGATCTTGCTAGCCCCGCACTCTCTTCTTTTGCATTCTCCCCTTTGTGGGGGGCAAGAAGACAACGATTTAGTGGTGGCCCCTCAACTGCCTGATAAATATATTTGAACTCAAACAAAAAATGGGACGTTGTGTGTTTATGGATAAAATGGCATTAATTGTTATCCTACATAAACTTGTTTGAATTCATGCTGCAACGCTCCGTTGCTACTTTAATCCGAACAAGTTAGCTGTAAGGAAGGTTTTGCAACGGTAGTTGCAAAAGGTTCCTCACAATGTCACATAAAAACAATGGATTAATTTTAATTCATTTGTTTTTTAAAAAGACGGTAATGCCTTTTACTTGTATATTTTTTTACAATAATAAATGCTAAACCCAACCTATTATCCTCATGTGGTATTGTAAGAGACCATTTGCACCCTTGCAACTGATTATTGTTCCTTTAATCCTCCGGGATTTATTGACATACAGCCACCTCATTGCCATTTTCAGCACATTCTGCATGTTTCCCAATATTATATATATTTTATGTAAAATTGATATAGCAATGAAGTGGGTGTATATCATTGACTCCCAAAGCCAGTTTTAGCTAAATTGGACTTATTAGGAACATTTACAGAATAATCTTTGTTAGCCCATCTGCATATATCAAAAAATAAATTCAAACTCTCACTTTAGTGCAACACTTTACCCCTTGAAAAGGTAAAGAAAACAAAAAATTTAAAAGAGGGTTTTATGGTTTTAACTGATTGTGAAGGTAATAGGGAAAGTAGAGATACATGTGGCTGCCACAATGAGAGTTTGGAAGATGCTTAGCCACTACGGTGAAATTAAGTTTGGGCTAACATTCCTCTTATCATGAATCTACATAATTCGTATATTTGGCCAACTTGTAATGCCTTAAGCAGCCTGTTGAACTGCTTACTGCCTCTATTTAATTGTTGAATATATGGATGATGGTGCAGACGACCAATGTTTGTGTTACAATCGTTTATGGTAACTCCTTTCAAAATAGATCCTGTAAATGGTGCATTTTAATTTATTTCGTATAAAAAATACAAATATGTAAAATTAATGATGAACAGTGACCTAAAAAATTCATCAGTTTTTCCACTTCAATAGTTCAATCAAAAGGGAACGTTTGGGCTTTTAGTAGAGACTTCACTGTGGCTCTATAATAATCCACAATATCATCTAATATTTTATTATTATTATTATTATTATTTTGTAGAAACTAAAAATTTATTCATCGGAAAGAGTAAGTTGACTTATGGATGGTGGATATAAACATAAGAGTTTATTAAATATGAAGAGCACCCTATTTTCAATGTAAGTATGGTGAGAATTTTGCAGTTATTTTGGAAAGGAGCAATAGTCCCCTCCTTAGGCCGAGGAGGGGACTATTCTCCTCCTCACCCTCACAAAGCCCCTTAATTTGAACTATGACTTACAAGTTCTACCCTGTGGTTAATTTGTTTCTTCTAAAAACCAAGGTTAGATAGTTTAACTATAAGGGTTAGTGAATCGTAACTACTATTAAAGAGAGTAAAAAGGGGGACACATGACCTAAAAAAAAGGTGTATTAGATAATATCTTATTGTAATAAAATGAATGAAATACATTGTATCATTATCAATGTATCTCTTCACAATTAGATAGTATCAATTAAGTTTGAATTTAGGATTTGTTTAGATTAGGATTATCTTTTAGAGATCTTTCTATATTTGGAGTCTTGAAATATTATTTAAACCCTCTTAGGCTTCTTGTAAATCATCAAAGATTACTGTCAATAAATCAATTTTTCTTTATGGTATAAGAGCGGGTTGATTCAACCTTGTTTTTGTCTTGTTAAATTTGGTCTCTCTATTGTTGAATAGCCGTGCCAGCGGCCGGCAAGGTGCCGCCCGTCAAGCCTGAATTTACAGTACTGCCTTGCCGCCCGCCGGGCCTGAATTTACAGTACTGCCCGGTTGAAGTCTGAATCTTTTCCTCTCTCACGGATCCTTCTGTTTCACCTTTAGCCCTTTCTCGTCTCACTTACACTTGCACTCTCTGGTTTTAGTAGAACTCTTTCTTTTAAGTTGCTTTTTGATACTATTTGAGTGAACACTTTTATTCATCTTTTTTTATGTTATGGCTATTAGCCTATTATTGCTATTGATCTGACATGGCTATGTTGTTGAGATTTCTCACTCCATACTATTGATATGATATAGCTAACTGTTGATGAGATTTTCCACTCCTGTCATTCACCATCGTCCATGCTCCATGTGCTTCTATTCTCTATCATCATTTCATTCTACCTTCCTCTTTCATCATCTCATTCGGTTTTATAATAACAATCCATACACAAACAATGGTTAGGAAACATTATGTGGTGATGTTTGTATTGAATCTAATTTTAAATTGTTTAAAAGTTAGTTTAAAACATTTTAAATATTATGTTTTAGTCCCTAATGTTTGTTAGTTTTGTTTTAAAAAGATCCATGTTTTAATTCAAAAGTAAGGTGTTTTTGCTTTTGAGGTGACTTGAAGCTTGGTCTCCTTGTGAGACAAGCTTATTTCACTAAGTATGTTTTCTCTTTGAAAAACATAGTCCTACATCGGAAAAGTAGAAGAAAGCTTCCTTCTTATAAGTATTTTAAAACTCTTCTAGATTGTAATCTTGTGGTGTAGGAGACTCCTTAAAGTGTAGGAGACTCTAATTTTTTATTGACTTTAGACCTTATCTTCCACGCGCGAGCTGCGCTCACGCAGCAAGCGTGCGCAGGCAATGGGTGCTATGAGGCACACTTTGCACATGCGCATCATCGCTAATCGCGATTGGTCGCTTCTTCTTTTATTTGATGAGATCGGGGCCGTCGATTAGATGGACCAAGATCATGTGCTCTCAGGGAGACACGTGGTGGGCCATGTGGGTGTGACCCATATGGATCTGGGTGTGTTCGTCCGACCCATGTGGGTTGGCGGACCTGAGTTATCCATGTAACCTATTGGGTACTCAAACCCACCAGAAGAAATAGAAAGCCCAGAAACTCTGTCGGATTGCAGACAGGGCCCAGAACCAGAGTTCCAGTCCGTTCAGAAAAAGAAGACAGACCAGTCTAAGGAGAAAGAAAACCTTCATACCCAGTCCAACCAAAGAATGTTGAACCATAGGCCCAGTCGTTGTTCAGATTAGATTAGATCTAATTGAATAGAACAGTGTGTGATTCCAGAAATGGTTAATCACAGATTGGTGCTACATGTAGCCCAATCATGTTGTCCAACCCGAAATGGTTGACCTCTTTGGTAGTCAATATAATTAACCCACTCAAACAGATCAGTCTAACCGGTTAGTCTTCAAACTAAACCAATTTGACAGATCGAAATGAGATGGCTAATTCAGACTGCCTAATATGTCCTAATTTGACTGATCAAATTGAGATGGACCAAACTGACTCAACCAATTGGACTATTCCAGTCCATATATTGTTATGCTGCCCAAATCATGGTAGAAAACTTTATGGTTGGCCTCAACTCTGGATTAAAACAGATTAATGATTTAATCAGTTTTTGTTAAGTTAAATAAATGTATTTAACTTTGATTTAATTGAATTTCAATTAAATGGATGTTTTAATTAAACAAATTGTTTAATTAATTCGACTGATTTCTACAATGATTTTTCGGATTAAAAATCATGTTTCATGTTTTAGATTAATTATTTTATTGAAATGGATTTTTCATAAACTCAATTAATCTATTTTGGGTTTTTATTTAATGGATTTTAAATTAATTTTTCTTGTATGCTCTAAAAGAGGTTTGGTGTACCACAATCTGCCGAGTAGTGCAAACTCGTAGGGATTGGTCGGTTGAATCCGTGTTGAGTTGTATCCCGGAGATAGGGCTGCTTTTCCCTTACACATGGAGGCTTCGACTATCTTCAAGAAAGACTCTCTTTCGAGCGCCTCTCAACTTGCAGGATTTGGTTTATATATATTTGTTATTCAATTGTTTATTTGTCTAACTTGTGCAGGGTTTTATGAAATAAATCCAACAGTTTGCATGGCAGGAAAAACTCAAGCCATGATGTCATATAGAAAGGCTCAGGTAGGACCCACTTACGGGACTCGCCAAATTTTGTATTGAACATCACACGCCTCCCAGCTACTTCAAAATCAGTTTGCCGACCTACTCCTCTTCAAAACCAGCTATTGGACCTCATGTAGGGTTATCAATTGGGTTGACTCAACGATTTTTCCAACCATGCAGCAGGTTTAATGGCTATCAGAGTTTGATTAAGGGAAGTGTAGTTGTACAAAACGCTTTGCCACATCGATCATCATTCCAATGATGTATCCAAAAAAAAATTGTTGTTGACTGTGTTGGGAAAAAAAAAAAAAAGAAGAAGAAGAAGAAAGGCTCATTTTTTTGTTTGGCCCATAGAGGCCCATTATAGGACCTGCGACTCCTCTAGCAAGCCCAGAGCCAAGATCATCAAGATTCGTTTTTAGGCCCAAAGAGGACCTTTTGAAGACCCGTGACCCCTTTGGCGAGACAATAAGCAAGATAATGGATGTCATTTCATATTTGGCCCATGAGGCCATTTCATTGCCCAAGAGGCTATATTCGGCCCATTGAGGCCCCTATTATTCTCTTCATACAACACATCAATAATGGTGATGATTGACAACTATCAAGATCTGCAACGACATTGGAATGACAAGCAAGCTACCGATTGAGTATCAAATTCATACACATTTTCAAATTTACATGAGTTTGAGAGGGAGTAATAGAGTACATGTATGGTTATGATATGTATGAGATGCACCAGATCATAACTATCATCACAATTGGAAGGATTTGGATTTAGTATGAGATTGAGATTCAAATTTGATTAGCATTAGATTATGAATGGTTTGATTTAGTTTCTATATTTATCTATATACTATTATCTATTTAAACCCTAGTTGGGTCGCTTTGTATTCATCTTGAGAATTCAATAAAATCAGTTTCTCTTCAAGGCGAGACAGTAAATCCCCTCGACCCGAGAAGGGGATTACTTTCCTTTAGATAGTACTTGCAAAATTGTTGTTATATTTCTCAGTAGTTACATAATTGACATTTCCTTTTTACACTCAACATGTGGGTGCTCCAACCATCTCTTTAACCAAAGCTCTTGTTCATATTTAATAGAGTTGAATTGACCAAACTGAAGCGTGAAAAATAAATAAATAAATAATTTAGAGGAGGTCATCCAATTCAACTTAAAACTCTCCAAAAAGCAAACTTACCAAAAATTAAAATAATTACAAATGAACACCAATTACTTAATGAAGGGTTTTTGAATCCTAGATCAAAAGGGTTCCGTATCCTACTACACTTTTGAAACCCAAAACTAACATAAAAACAGTATAATAAAATTTTATTAAAAATAGTAAATTTTGACTTCCGGTTATAATAACAATTTTAATAACCATGCACAAAGACACGAATTAGAGATGGCAAAAGATTAGCTCTGGCGGCTACCCGAGCTAGGCGCTCGGACATCCACAAACCAGTGGACATGTGGCATTTTAAAGAGGAAAGATATCAAATGGAAGAAGTCAAAATCATGGGGAGAAAATGAAATGACTTCTCCCCTAAGCCCAAGCCACCAGAGCTAATCTTTTGCCATTAGAGATAGGCTACTAGTTCTATCTGCTGGCGGCTTTTCTGCAAGTGGGAAATCACAAGTCACACACAACACATCATAAACAACTGGGAAATCACAACACTCCCTGATAATAGGGCTTGGGCCTAGCCTATTCAGGCCCTTCGAGGGCTTGGACCAAAGACCGCTAGGCTTCGACAGACCCCGGTAATAAGCTAAGTTCGATCAGCCTGGTTCCAAACCAAAACCTTTGTTCGCTTCTTGTGTTTTACACGTTATTAGATTTTCCTGTTTTTTTTTTTTTTTTTTTTTTATTTCAGTTCCTTCATCCATCACAGTAGTTTCTCAAAACGAAACCCTAGATTTCTACTCTCAGTTCTGTGGTTTGTAATAGACTTCAGTCGTTCGTTCATTCGCTCCATCTATCATTTAATCCATGTTTGGACTGTTATTCATTTCCTCAAAATTTGTGAAGTTTCGATTTTCAATTAGCCTGTAAGCTAGGGTTTTTTGATCGATAATGGTGAGCAAGTACAGTCGAGAATCGAGCGATGATGATGATGTGGTGAAGAAAGGGAGAGAGAAATCTATTCGCCACAGCAGCAAGACGGATTCCAGATCGAATAGTCATCGAAGGGACGAACGGAATTCGTCAGAGCCTGAGGCAATAACAGATGTCCGATCGAAGAACAGAATCGAACGGAATGATGAACGCGACGATGAAATTAGGGAAAATTCTAGGGTTAGAGACAGGCGACGAAATGGGAACCGGGAGCGGAGGGACTCACGTCGAAGTTCTGATGATGATGATGAGAAGTTGGTGGATAGCGAAAGGGATAGGCGAGAAAGAAAGAGAAGTCATCGACATGAAAATGGGCATAGACAGCAAGAACCCGAGGAGGATCGCAAACACAGGGACCGACATTCCCGTGAGGATTCGGAAGACATGAACGATAGAGAAAAGCACAAAAAATCAGAGAGAGAAAGAGAAAGAAGAGGCGATGATAGGCATCACAGGCGAAGAAGTGAACGTCGCAATGGTGATGATGATACCCATAAGAGAGGAGAGGGTATGAATGAACATCGAGAGGATTTCGGGCACTCCCGGGAAAAGGGTGCGAAGGAACTAGGTCAAAAGGGGGGAGATAGTAAGGCAATTGAGGATTCGAAATCTCAAAGGCCATCAATCTTGCAAGACGGAAACATGAACACTGATGCTGCAAAGTTGGGGAGGAGTGGGGGAATTTACATTCCTCCATTCAAGTTGGCGCGAATGATGAAAGAAGTTGAAGATAAAAGTAGTGTTGAGTACCAGAGGTTGACATGGGATGCTCTTCGAAAAAGTATAAATGGGCTTGTCAACAAGGTTAATGCAACCAATATAAAGAATATCATCCCAGAGCTATTTGCCGAAAATCTAATTCGGGGTAGGGGTCTCTTTTGCCGGTCGTGCATGAAGTCGCAGATGGCTTCTCCTGGTTTTACAGATGTGTTTTCTGCATTGGTTGCTGTTGTCAATACCAAATTTCCTGCAGTAGGTGAACTTCTCTTGAGAAGGATTGTTTTGCAGCTCAAGAGAGCATATAAGCGGAATGACAAGGTAAACATTTCCCAACCTGATCATTGTTCATTTTCCATTCCCAATGGTAACCATTAATTAGCTAAACTTTGATGTTGATTGTCCTTTATATTTATATATATAAATTTTAATTTTGAACAGCCTCAATTACTGGCTGCTGTTAAATTTGTAGCACATCTAGTGAACCAACAAGTGGCGCACGAGATTATCGCTTTGGAGCTGCTCACAGTGCTGTTGGAAAATCCTACCGATGACAGTGTTGAGGTTGCTGTTGGGTTTGTCACAGAATGCGGATCACTACTTCAAGACCTTTCACCCCAAGGCCTGCATGGTGAGTATGCTGTTGATAGTAGATGAGTTTTTATATTTTACATGAACGCTATTGTGAACTTTTATATTTTACTTGGTTGGCTCTGCATATTCCCCATGCTTAAATTTGTTGCATCTCTAAGAAGGCTGCTATTTTTTTTATACCTT
The DNA here is from genome assembly GCA_015143295.1 of Tetracentron sinense. NCBI lineage: Eukaryota > Viridiplantae > Streptophyta > Magnoliopsida > Trochodendrales > Trochodendraceae > Tetracentron > Tetracentron sinense. The sequence goes on from CM026563.1 coordinate 40,908,743, forward strand.
AATATTTTTTTTATCGGTAAAATCTTGATATCGAATAATCTATTTAAAATTGAAGTAAATTATTTTTCATCTCCTAGTTGAAAGTGGCTACAACCTCTAACTAGAAGAACACTGTAGAATTCACTAAAACAAGAGGATTTTTTTGTCATGAAGAGACTAAAAGAATGGTGGAATGGGCAGTTTAATTAGGTTACTTACATAAATACTTATGAAAAGGTGCAAGCAGGCATCGCGAGCTTATTGGTTTCACATGGAATGCAATGTTAAGTAGAATTTGTAGAGGCAAACATTTTTCTAAGCTTATTTCATAACATGGCGTAATGCTGATTGAAATTATTGATGGTTTTGTTCTGGGCTTTAAGGACATTAAGCAGATTGCAAATGAGTAAATTGCTTTTTTACTTGTAAAGTGTACACTAAATCTTACATGTGGAATTTGTTAGAGCTAAATTACACTTTTGTTTTCTTTCATATCGCTGAAATGATGTTGATTGTATTAAATGCTAAACTGGTTATTGAGAGGGACAAAGAGATCCATTATTGAAGTCAAAATAATAGTTACCTAACTGCCAAATTTGAGAATTTTATGAGTACATTAAATACTCCTTTTTGTAATTACACATATGTTTTCTAAACTTAGTATTACATGAGAGCATAATGCTTGTTCTCATAGTGATAGAAAATGGCATTCTCATGTGTGTTTATGCTTGGGAACTGTTGCTTGTTGCTCTTCCGATTGTCTACGGCCCCATATTCACATGAAGCCTTTTGATATATGGCCCCATATTCACATGAAGCCTTTTGATATAACTGGAACTATACTTATGAATTTACTGTTCTCTATATTAGAAGGAAATACTTTTTATGCAAAGGTTGCCTTAGTCGTGACTATAGACTAGAAAGAGGAGATTGCCATTGGGCAATGTTTTAAAATTTGATTTCACAGGCTATTTTTGATTCGGAGTAATATATCTATGTAAAGTTACCAATCTTTTCTATGTAAATATTGGCAATCTCCATTTCTTGTCTTAGCAGGCTAGTTGGTTTTCCCACGTGACATCTCATGGCTTTTGATGCAGTAGAAGCCTCATATAGTACTGAGAGGTAGAATCGTGTGGAATAATTCAATGTTATCCTTTGGTCCATTTAGGAAGTGAGAAATAATAGATTTTTTTTTCCTGGCAAAAGCCTCTATTATTGATAAAGATTAAATCTCAGCGATATTTTGAGAGATTGGTCAATTGTTGTTTCTTATGCTCCCTATTCAGCCTTTTATCTTGCCGAGTGAAAGCCCCCTCCAGTTGGTACTTATAGGTTTGTCTTTAATGGGTGTTTTTTGCGCAACCGGGGTATATTAGGGATTGGAGGGGTTATTAGGAAAAGTGAAGGCAGAATTATTCTTGGCTTTTAGCATCTGGTGGGAGAGGCTACATTTTGGTGGCAAATATGCACTTTGTTCGCCCATTGTAGGAAGAGTTTTTATCCTCAATATTTTTTATTTCTACGTGTTTCCATTGTCTGGTTGCTTGATCATCATGATGCTTTCTTATGATGCACGTCTTGATAGGAAAAATGCAGCTGGTGATGTATTATCTCCTTGTGACAATTTAGCTCTTTTCATTGTCATTTTAATATTGTAGGTATCTTTGAGCGCTTTCGTGGAATACTTCATGAAGGAGAAATAGATAAACGGGTCCAATTCTTGATTGAAGGCCTATTTGCAATAAGAAAAGCCAAGTTTCAGGTATGATCCTGTTTGTGGAAATTTGGTATAAGATATTATAGCGTTATGTGCATATATGTCATCCAAATATAGAAAACCTACTTCATGTGGGTGCTTACATATGCAGGGTTACCCAGCTGTCCGCCCAGAACTGGACCTTGTAGAGCAAGAAGATCAGTTGACCCATGAATTATCCCTTGAGTTGGAGATAGATCCAGAGACTTCTCTTGGTATCTTTTTGGAAAAAAAATTTGTTCAGAAATCGAGTCATACCTATGATTTATATCTATTGCCATTTTTTTAATTTAATATTGTTATTATAAAATTCAGATATTTTCAAGCCGGACCCACAATTTGTGGATAATGAAAAGCAGTATGAAGAATTAAAAAAGAACATACTTGGTGAGGAGTCTTCTGAGGATGAAGCAAGCTCTGATGCATCCACGGATGACGAAGATGATGAAGAATCTGAAGAAGAGGATGATGAACAGATGAAGATAAAGGATGAAACAGAGACAAATCTTATAAATCTACGGAGGACAATTTATCTCACAATCATGTCAAGTGTTGATTTTGAGGAGGCTGGTCACAAGCTATTGAAAATCAAACTAGAACCAGGCCAAGAAGTAAGTAATACAAGCTCTGCCTGTAGTAGCTGCATATTCTATAGGCACAAACTAGTTGAGAATTGGCACAAATTAATCCATTTGGAGGAAATATAATTAAACGGTGATGTCCTAAGGATTGTTCATTTAGAATAAAAATTAATCCATTGATAGGAAATATGATTAAACTGGTGATGTTGCATGAATGATAATTATTTGATTTGTTTTGTATCATAAGCAGTCTTAGACTCTTAGTATTGATGGACAACTCTTTCCATTACAGTGTTTCCTTGCTCACCACGTTTTGATTGGTAATTTATACCTAAAAGTGTTACTGGTGGAAAATATAAACTATTTTTTCTCATAATTATTTGCAGTAGCTAAGTCATCCTTTTGCTTTATATCATTGTGATCTTATATAATTAGTTTTCTTCTTTTGTAGTTTATTATGTGAAGCTGTTTATTTAGACATTGTTGTAGGAAAATGCACCCCACTTCTTGGGGACCCTATTTTTTAGACCTTTTTGTGAAGCTGTCTCTTCTTAGTTTTACTTATTTGGGCGAATCAACGAATATAGTGCAGATATAGAGTCAGCCACAATTAAAGTCTGATAGAGCCTTTAAAAGGAAAGAACAACAATTAGCATTTAGAAACAGGTCACACGACCCAAGAACTGCTGCTCCAAAGTAAAGAAATTCTTATGCAAAAAAAATAAAAAATTGAAAGAGAATTATCCACTAAATGTCTGAGAACCTGTGTTCTCCACCAGTGTGAATGCAAAATGAAACAGTAACCTTTGACTGTTCTGGACTAATTCAGGCACTGCACTAACTTGGTCTTTAAACAGCATCTAAACTTGTTGTCTTGGTAATCTCAAGACCTTCAAAACTTGGACATTCTTAACTTTCAAGACTTTCCAATAATTCTTCTTCTACTTTATCATCATCTTCTTCTCCTTCTTTTTCCTTTTTTCCAATGTCCATAAGTTGATTCCACCACACATGTGAAAACCTAGCTCATGTGTCACAGTTTGGCACACAAAACACCAATTAGTTAAACTTTAAACCCCAAACTACTTTTGACCATTACTAATAATGCACACTTCCATTTTCTCTATTTGTATTGACTCTGACCTAGGGCCCAGTTTCAGCCACCATTATAAGTCATAGGAATGGCAATGGGGCGGGGCGGGGCGGTTTTCTACCTCCCCGGCCCCGACCCGATTATAAAGCCGCCCCGCCCCCGACCGGGGCTTATATATGGTGAAACCAGCCCCGCCCCTCTTATAAAATCCCCACCTTGGCCCCGCCCCGCCCTGCCCCTATTGCCTTTTTATATATATATATATATTATTAAAGTGGTTCCGGGTGGGGCAGCGGAGCGGGGTATACTAAAACCACCCCCCGCCCTGAAACCGAGTTGGGTCTTTATTTTTTATACCGTCCCCGCCCCCGATTTATTTGAAAAAAAACCGCCCCTATAGGGGCGGGGCCCCTACGGGGGCGGGTCATATTGCCATTCACGCATGGAACATAAGGAGTCTTACGCCGTCATCTTCTTTCTTTTTATTTTATTTTGGGCCTGCATTCTTTGAATGAATGACCTGCTTTTGGATCTAAGCTGCATCATAGTGTTCAAGAAATAGGAAACTACATTTGGTATGTGCAAAGTGATTTTCATGCATCATAGTGTTCAAGAAACAGGAAACTACTTCTGGTATGTGCGAAGTGATTCACCAATGTGGAGAAACACAAGAAGTTTATAAATTTTGTTTATAGGCAAGGTGGGTTGTAGTTGCAACCAATTCTAATGGGTACAATGTGGACCCTAAAGATGGTCTACATCCTTATATATATGTACATGTGATGCCTGTGAAGGGAGTGGTGACTCACTTGGCGGGTTCCACCTTGGACTTTCTTACTTGAGACTGATTATATTCAAACTTAATCCTCCCTCCATTTTATAATGAACTGTACACCATATTCTGATGGTTTAAAAAGAATGCAACAGATGGGATGGATCGAATGGCTACTGTCATTGGACCAACCCCAAACAACTGCACAAAATGTTCTGGAGCAACATCAGTAAACCTTCCACACAGTCTACCTTGTGGACTTCTGAATTTTCCTCTATAATTCTACTTATAGGATATATATATATAGATAGATAGTAAATATGTATATACAGTCTTAACATTACAAACCTCCTAACCATATTTTTCTTCGTATTTTCCTTATAATTCACTTGTGTTTCCTAAACAATTTCAGCAATTTTTTCTCTCCCTTTTGTGTTTCATGCTTTTTCTTGCTCCTTCTTCTGATTTTTGTTTTAGCACTCATTTCACTCTTTGGCATTTAATACTTATACTGGTGCATCTCTGTTAGCTTGGAACAAGTTTTATTCAGCTTGGATGCTTGTTACCCTTTTGGTTTGGCTTATGCAGATGGAATTATGCATTATGCTGTTGGAATGCTGCAGTCAGGAGAGAACTTATCTCCGGTATTATGGTCTCTTGGGGCAGCGATTTTGCATGATCAATAAAATCCACCAGGAAAATTTTGAGAAATGTTTCGTCCAGCAATATTCTATGATTCATCGTCTTGAAACAAATAAGTTGCGTAATGTGGCCAAGTTCTTTGCTCATTTACTTGGTACAGATGCTCTACCTTGGCATGTTTTAGCCTATATACGCTTGACAGAGGAGGACACAACTTCATCTTCCCGTATTTTTATTAAGATTCTCTTTCAGGTAATTAATTAGGTTTACTATCTGCACTATTTCACTTTTTTCTTTTTTAGAATCTTCTAATCTCACCTTAATATGGCTATGATGCAGGAATTGTCAGAGCACCTTGGCATCCGCTTGCTGAATGAGCGGCTTACTGATCCCACAATGCAAGACTCTTTTGATTCCATTTTTCCGAAGGATAATCCCAAGAACACCAGGTTTTCCATAAATTTCTTTACATCCATCGGGCTTGGTGGAATCACAGAAAACTTACGCGAGTCCTTGAAGAATATGCCAAGGCTTATTATGCAACAACAAAAACTGGTGTCGGGATCAGAGGACAAATCTGGGAGTTCAAGTCAGTCCAGTTCGGATAGCTCAGGCTCAGAATCGGAGTCTGACTCGTCAAGTTCTGATGAAAGTGAAGGGGATGAGAGACGCCAAAAGCGAAGGAGGAGAGATTAAGGTGGTGTTCTGCAGCTTTGGGGAACTAAAATCCGATCTTTCAAAGCTTCATTGGTTGTTTCACATGTACTTGTACGTCTGATGAGTCAGGTATTGCAAGCTTCATTGGTTGTTTCACATGTACTCGTACGTCTGATGAGTCAGGTATTGAACGTTTTTACTTTTGTAACATATTGAGTTAAGTCGAGCAGGCGTTTCTAATTCCAGAAGCTGTCTTATTTCCGCTCTTATAGTGAAAAGTGTACTATAGGTTGTTGAATGTAGTCAATTGTTCTGTTTTGTCTTTGCAGTACCAGTATAGTGCCCTGGAATCCTTTTAATCTTTGGAAATTATTAAGATAAATCTTTTGTTTTCTACAGACCATCATATAATTCTTGCACGTCCTCTGAATTTATTTCGCTAGTTGAAACCATACCTAAGACGCTGAACCAATGAGATCTGAATCTTTCATCATGGCTCTAACTGGCACTGCTACATTCATCTATGAAACATACAGTTCACTGAATCAGATAAAGAATTAACTTATATTTAACGAGCCATTGTAATTTTCTGTTCTCAATGTTATTTTCTGCAATTGAGGTGATTATTTCCGGAACAATTACAACATATTTGGTGTTTCGACTTTCTTTTTTCCTTTTCCTTGGGATTGTCCCTCTGGGGCAATTACAAGGCTGTTACAACTTAGGACACTAGTTTCTCCAAAAGCTATCAGGATGGAAATCTCTATACCTGTTGAAATGGGGTAAATTAATAACACTAGTTTCTCCAAAAACTATCAGGATGGAAATCTCTATACCTGTTGAAATGGGGTAAGTTAATACTTCTGAAGGCCACTTGGGTCAACTTAGCTGGTTTATCTACACGAGACCCAAACCTGACCGTCGGGGAAAAAAAAAATGCTGTGCCACAGCCGCACATGGGGACCCGCTTTGCCGTATTTTCTCCATGTGATAATCGTCAAATGCAAGACACATACATATAGGGTGATGCACATAAAACCCATCTTCTGAGTCATCCATATAAGTAGGCAGGAATTACAAAACAGAATAGTTCTAACAATCTTCGAGGATCCAATCATGATGCCCATTGTGATCAGGAACCTGATCAATCAATCTAGCGTTGGGTTAAACTTAGGACACATTCCGAACCCGACCCAACACATTGCCACCCTGATTTATGACTATACATTCACTGTGTATATGGGCTATTTGGTGTTAGCTCAAGCCTGTCCCGAGCATAATGAGCTCGATCCGGGTCCTGTTCGTTGCGGAAGAATAAGGTCCAAGCACTAGCCAGCTCAGCAGGGTATAAGCAAAGCTTTTGTTCTTAGTTCGAAGCAATGTTACCTTGTTTATACCATCCAAAAAAAAATTTGTTACCTGGTTTCGTCAGTTTGAACTTGGGTTCACAGTTCGTGCTTTAATGGGTTCACATTCCGAACCGAACTAGTTCGATTCTAGCATACAGCGAACTTGGTACCCCTGGTTCAAAATAAAGCACAAGTCTTGATCATTTTGATTGGGCTTTAGAATGAGGTCCAGTCCAGAATCTAGTAGGTGTGGTCATGAACCGGACCCATTGCGAGCTCGGCTCCAATGACCATCAAGCATGCCGCCATCTGCTGCGCCTCTTGATTTATGGTCTAAACGACCTCTATGCTGCATGGACTCCCTTTATACAAATGGTTCAAACACCAGTCTATGAGACCGTTTAATGATCTTGTTCCACTTGGATCCTTAGATGCAAAATAGACCCAATTTACTTTATATTCATGAAGAGTGCTAGCCCTACTCTCAACCTCTACAGATGAGCGCTAGCCCTACTCTTAGGCTCAGCCAACCACATGTCCATTCTCACCATTAAAGCACTTTTTAACTAGTTGCAACCAGAGACGGAGCCAGGATTCTCTTGCAGTAGGGGCTAACAATGGGATTTGGGGGTGGAGCCCCCGAAAATATTTTTTGAGGGTCAAATTCATGGGTCATCGCGTATGTTTGTGTTTGTTTGTAAATAATATATTTCTTCTCAAAGTTTAGAGGGGCTACAACCCCCCGCCCATCAACTCTGCTCTTCTTTGAAACTACACCCCTATTAATCATGGAGGATAAAAAAAAAAATCAAAATTTCAGGGGGGCTTCAGCCACCCTGGGCCCCATGTAGCTCCGCCCCTAGTCGCAACTAGGGGTAGTTATTGAACAAAATGTCTGTGAACTATTGAGGTTGGGCTCATTAAAAGCTCGAGTATCGTTCATTTATTTAGTATCGAGCCGAGCTTAAACATTCTTTTCGAACTTGTAAACAGATCGAGCTTGAACACACCCCTACTCAGCTCGATAAAAGCTCGATTCGATTAACCTACTAAAATATTTAAAATATACTTACTTTATTTAAATATTAAAATTAAATATATCTATTATATACCAGTAAAAATTAATAGTATATAATGTATTTTATATGATAAGAATACCCTTTATATAATTATAATCTTATAAATCTTTTGGTTCTTCCCATGGCTGAAGCTCTTCTAAATCTCTTAAAGTCTTTAAATCTTCAAATTTTTCTTATTTTCCTCCACATAAACCTGAAATCAATAAAAACAACCAAATACTATAAAATAGTTTAAAATAGAAGTCTAAGGAACTAATAAGTTTAGTTTAAGGTACTTAAATGTATAATAATTAACACCGATCACCAAGCTCAACTTGGCATTTCAAGCTCAAAAATATCAAGCCAAATTTTTATTTAAGCTCAAATATTTAGACAAGCCAAGCTCAAGCTAGCTAGACCTTGTTTGATTCAGCTCGACTTGTTTAGGGCTTGACTTGAGGTCGTTTAGCTCTGCTCGATATATATATATATATACACAAAATATTTATTTTGATAATATTATTCATATTAATACAAAATAATATTTTTAGTTTGCTTTATTATATATTGTATTAGTTTTTAATTTTAATTATTAAATTTAAGAGATAATAATAAACAAAAAAAAATTATAAAGTTAAAATCAGAAACTCCAATCTAAGTCTCTACTCAGTAGACCGAAAGACTACTTTCAATTTTATTTTCATATATGAATACATTAATTTTTTGTGATTTATTATATTAGAATTTATTAATAAATACTTTAATTAAAATTAAACAAAGTAATTTCGTGAATCAAGATTGAGCCAACCCAAGCTCGACGTGGCTTGAATAAAGTTTGAGTTCAATAGGAGCTCGAGCAAGCTTAAACCTAAACATTTGAGCTCAAATCAAGGTGAAGCCGAGCTTAAGCCTAAACATTTGAACTCAAATCAAGGCCAAGCCGAGCTTAAGTATGTTCAAACCAAACTCGACTAAGCTCTGCTCCAACTCATAGTTAATCATATATTATTATTAGGTAATTTATTATTATGATAGTTATTTTGGTGGCCAAACACTCTGAATATTCATCATCTTGATCATCAAAACTAAGCATGTATTCGAGCTGGGCTGAGCCGGGCTTGGCCCTGCTCGGCTCGGTTTGAAATTTTTTTATCTATGCTCAAGCTTAGCTTGGTTTGAAATTTTTCCATCTATGTTTGAGCTTGGCTCGGCTTGAATCTGCTTGGTTAGGCTCAAGCTCGAATTGATTCGGGCTCGAGTCAAGCTCGACTTGGCTTGAGCTCGGATTAAATTATTTTAAAATAATTTTTAAATACAAATACTAATAATTTTATTATATATATAAATATATAATAATTATATTATTTATATGTATAATAATTATATTACTTATATATATAATAATGATTTATTATATTATTTTTATATAGTATTAAAGCCGAATCGAGCTGAAGCGAGCCTATTTTTTAGCTCAAGCCGGGCTTTTTCGGGCCAAGCCGAGCCAAATTTCAAGCTAGCTTGGTTCGGATACACCCTTAATCAAAACTCCAGGTGGCCTAACCAATTAAATTCCTAAAATTTAGAAGATATAGTAACTGATAATCAATAATCTATATTTTCACACAGCCTACCTACTGGCACGACACCGAATCTTTGAAAACCGACATTATATAATAGAGAGAAATCGAATCACATCCTATTGCGTTTGAACTCGGGTCACGTGTCCCTTTTAACAATGGAGAACCAAATTTTGTACTGTTACCATCGGATATGGCAAATCTAGTTATCACCCTTGATGTCACCGCTACCCCTTTTGACACCCCTTAACCCTGGTCAGTGAGGAATTTTTCATTCGGAGGCCAAAATACATATATAAAAAAAAATTGATTTAAGGGTATGGAATTTGGGGGTTCGGGAGTGTAGCCTCGGGAAAAAAAATTTTGGGCTTGTTTTTTTATTTTGGAAATTTTTTTTTCCCAGTAATGCCTTTAAGGTCACCACGTATCCCTATTAATACCTCTTAATTGTGGTTAAGATTCACCCACCTATCTCTGGTTTTGAAAAAATATATCAAATTTCTTTTTGAACTTTGGTTTAAAATTCACTAACTCGTAAGGTTAAAATTATTTAAATATTTTTTTATAAAAACCAAGGATAAATAGGTGAAGCCTAAGATTGGGTGAATTTACCAAATAAGGACATGTGGCAACCTCCAAGGGCATAAGGGGACTCCATTGGGGGGCCACTATATATATGACAAAAAAATTTAGGAGGTACTATATATATGACAAAAAAATTTGAGTTGGTGGGGGGGGGGGCAAGTATACTTAAAAGAAATAATAATAATAATAAATGATTGAGAGGCCCACTATTCATACGACAGTAGGAATTTACAAAAAATTTGGGGGGGCCATGCCCCTCGACTCCGCCCCTGACCCTGGTTAAGATTCACCCACCCCTAGGGTTCACCCACCCATCCTTTTTTTAAAAATAAAAATATTTTAAAAAAGAATTAATATTTATCTAAAAATCTAGGGTGGGTGGGTGAACCCTAGGGGTGGGTGAATCTTAATCACAGTTAAGGGATCAAAAGGGCCACCTGAGTGAAGACATTTAATTAGGGGTGTGATAGCATGCATTGCACATTCCGTTAGGTGGTACACTCACACCTCAGAAGCTCGCCTGATGTCCTCTTTGACATCTATTAACCATTATTTAAGATTTATTCTTTCCTAAAGTTAAATAATCTAACCTTAGTTTTTAGAAAAAAATATTTTTTTAAAAAAATTAACTTGCTTATGATTCACTTACTCTTGTAGTTAATTTTATTTATTTTTTGCAAGAACTAAGGTTATATTGTTTAGCCCTAGGAACAGTAAATCATAATCATGATTTAATTAGGGAACTTTCCTTGTACTGTGTTCCGATTACGAACACTATGTTCGTAATCCAAAGTAAAACAGGAGAGGAGGAAACCGGTTCTTACCAAAAAAAAAAAACATTTTTTAATCACTTTCCAAAAACAAAGAGAGGAAACCGGTTAGAACCAGGATTGCGCAAGTAACTTTCTAAAAACAAGAGAAGTTGTAATTAGATTCCAATTCGGAGTTCACAAATATTTGTCTATAAATCGTTCTATACTCATAGAAAATCCAACAACAACTGGTATTTTCTATTTTCTATTTTCTCCTCCTGATTTTTCTCAAAGCTTTCTTACTTGACTTGGATCAAAGCAGTTTTTGATCGAGTTTCAGAGTCTAAATCACGATACCCATCTCTGGTTTTGGCCAGAAAGAGAAAGAGGAGATTTTTGGCTAGCTAGGTTGTTTCTGACACTGCTAACTTGTTCTATAAATTGAACGGTTTGTGCTTAACTGGTTCTGAGAAAGATGGGTGATTGTAGAAGCTATCAAGGTGCTGTTCCAAGGACGCCTAGAATATCTCCAAACAGAGGAACTCCTCCTGGTATGTTTAGTTTCTGTTTCATATTACTTTCAAATCTCTTAGTTCAATATTTCCTGTGTTGTTGTTGTTGTTTTTTTTTTTGGTATTTTTTTTTCATTTGAAAAACCTAGGATCTGGGGTTACATTTTTGTCTTACTATGAAAGATCAGAAGTTCATAGAAATTGGGTTTTATTTGTTTATTTAAAGATTGTCTAGTTGTTTGTAGAATTCTCTTGTGTTTACCTGTTGTTAGTATGTATAGTAAAAATTTTACTGTGTTGTTTTTCCAGGGTTTTGTCTGTCCTCTGTGCCTTATTGGGAGAAGCAATTCTGCTGTGTGGTGTGCTCAATTCCATGGGAAAAACTATTGGAAACTAAGAAGACAATGTCTTACCATGAGAATGTGGTTCAATGGAATGATTCCGCCGGTGAAGAAGCATTCCACAATGCAAAAAACCGCTTTTGGGCAGAAATCAATGGCCTCCCATGTGGGGTCTCTCTTCCTGATCCAGATATCTATATTGATGAAATTGACTGGAACTCCAACATCAACCCGGAGCTCTTATGGGATTTGGATAAAAAACCAGTGCTTCTTAATGAGGAGGTAGAGTTCCTTGTTGATCCTTACTCGAATCAACCTATTCTGCCCTTTGGATGGGGTGCTGCTGAGGAAGATCCAATCCGAAAAATCAACAAATCATCGTCAGGATCCAATCTGGGAGATTATGATAGGAATGTAGATAATGGCGATTATCCTTTTGAACTTGGCTATAATCAGGGAAATGTAGCTGTGCAAGGCAAAACATGGGGAGGTTGTGAGGATGTTATTAACATGTTAGCAGAGACCTGGGAATTTATGTTGATGCGGCTTCAAGTCAGACAGACTATAGCCAGATGGATGGAAGCAGAAGGAAAAGTATGGATTCAATGTACGCTCCGCAGCCATTTTTGTGGATCAGGTGAAGCAGGCAAATAGTGGAGTTAGGAGGCGCTGGTGTCTTAGATGTGTATCTACTTAGACTTTGCTTATTTCATTAATTTTTTTTCCAGTGTGCAATTCAGGCAAAGCCGGAACGAATCACTATTCAATTCAATTTTTTCATTCAGATTTTTATATTGGATTTTGAATCATAGATACTTGTCTCAGCATTAGATAGTTATGTATTCTTTGTTCTTCTTCTTTTGTTTTACCTTTCCAATTCATTGGCTTTTGTTATGGGTTAGGCATTTCAGGGGCTATAAATATGAGTTATGAGGGATTTTGATGTATACAGAGAAATGGGTATTGGATCTTTCTAACCCTACTAAGATTCTTACCAGCTAGCTACTTTCCTAATAGCCAGATCTGTTATATGACTCGAGAAATCTAGATTGAGAGAGGAATGCTATATTTTCTGTTCTCATGAATCTCATCTGGTTATTGTAAATGATCAGTCTTCTCTCAGAAGGCAGAGTCATAACATGATTAGTTTCATCCTCCTCTTTTTCCTGAACTCTTTTTGTCAAAGGCTTTATATCATTACCTTCATAGGACTAGGTGATGAAGGCTCTACTGGGCAATAGGTTTCGGTCATAACTCCTTTGGAGTTTGTACTAGGAATAACAGAAGCTGGTTCCAGGTTTCCAGGTCCAATTAGCAAATGGTTTTCTTTGGGTACTAGCAATTGCAGAAACCAGAAACTCCCCCAGATCTGTCCTGTGAGACTGAGAACCCATTTAAAGGACACCCAAAGAGATGTGTGGCATGTATTATCAGGGTTACTTAAGATTATAAACGCAATTTTGGGATTCAATGGTAATATGATAAATATAGATATATATGTCAAGTAAAATAAAATATATACATGGTTCATTCATAATAGGCCACCTGCCCCCTCTGTTATCGAAAGGAGGATCAGATATCGATATGTCAGCCCTCCATACAGTGAAAATTATTTGGATTAGGATACTAGTCGGTACCAAAAAAGCTTATGGCTTGAGTGCCGTAGAATTGACGACGCTGGCTGATATTGCCCGAAATACCAGATGAGGCCTCGCAGAAACAAAAAAATATTGCATAGATCGCCAACAACATTAAAGGGAACTAATGCAGTGCCTACTGGGTGCAGAGATGGAACCTATGTGACAGTGTCCAAAACTCCAAAATCCAGCATCAAAAGACTCTTAATCCAAAGCTTGGGAAGGGATAATTGAATCAGAATATTGACAAATTGACAACAAAAGTTAAGAAATGATGGGATTTCAGATTTGTATGGTGCAGTAGCTAAACCAGGGACATTATTTTCCAGATTATTGTTCCAAAATGCCATGAGATCACAAGCCAGTTCAGTCCTTGCTGAAGGCATTAGAAGAATGGAAACTGATTTACTCTAATAAATGAAAGGGCAACTCAACTATGACAAGGTGAAATGTTTTGACTTACTAAGAAGCAAATTAAATTTGGAAACTGATTTACTCCAATAAATTAATAAGATATTCCTCAGAAGTCATGTCATAGATCCAAAATGTGAACAAAACACCCTGTTTTGGAGAATAAGATGCTATTAACTCTCACATACTGTTAAATCATAAAGAGAGTTACAGAAATGAGACTAATGCTTAAATAGCGACGTTGGAACTAAGCAATCCCAGACCTGGACATGGCGAAATGTGCAGTTCTACATGTAGCAGCAATTTAGTACTATAAACTGAGGTGGGTCCCACAACTATGGGCCCACCTTTGATTGCTGGAGCCACCAGCTTTACTTTCCAAAAGTGACACAATGGAGTGTGGCTATCCATTGTAGATCTGTTCAAGAATTATTTATATTAACAAGCAGTATTAAAAGTGCTAAGTAGAAAACTTGTTGTGAACTTAAAAACATGTTGGATGGAATGAGAAATTTTGAGAATAAACCTAAGGTTATGCTTAAATAGACATCTGGAGTAACTTCTAACGATTTCTGGATTGGTAGAAAGAGAACCGTTATTGCGTTTGGTTTACCATTTAACTTTTCACTTCCCGCCTAAGTTAAAAGTCGTGAAAGTCGAATATCAACTGAAAGAAAGTAGGTCTTATGTCTGTCAAACTAACGACATTTTTATGGGAATGGGGCGAAAAAGGGGGTTCTAAGGCCATATACGTGAGTTGGTTTTTGAAAATAACCATAAAGTAAACTAAAAACTAAAAAGTAGTAACATTGCCGAGGAAAGCCAAATGCAAATCTTGACTTCTCATATTGGGAAGTTACCTTTTGCATGTACAAACAAACATCATTTTCCCCTTAAAATGACTTTTACCTACTCTCCAGGAGAGCTACTTTTTTAAGAAGTTCTCCCGGAGATTTGCAGAAAAGTTTATCCTAACAGGGCTAAGATTTCTTGTGGAAGCTTTATGATATCTAGGTGTTTAAAATCTTACTTTCAAGGAGCAAGTCTCATGGGGTAAAGTCATAATGACTACATGCACTGAGTTATCATTCATAAGATAAGGTTCACAAATGTCCATTTTAACAACTAGAAGTATGCCATGTCAGTCCCTTCTAAATTGTGTGCGTTGTAGTATGTTAACATTGCATACAGATATAATTTGCAAAGATGTTTCTCCTCTACAAATAAATGATGGTGCAAAATATTGAAAATTTGATAAATTATAGATACAAAGAGCAACTTCAGTTTGATGAAGCAACAAATCAGTAAAGAAAGCATATGAAACTAACAAGCCAACTAGAATAGTTATGAATATAAAAACTACTAGACACAGCATCATACAAGCCAATTCAGCTCTTCACAACAGGGCCGAGGCCACCTCTGTTCAATCCAAGCACAGTGTACTGGTTCTTTCATGCCATAGAAATTCAAATTAGATTTCTCACTCTCAGAAAAGTGGTTATTACCTGTCCCAAGAGAGTCGGACACACCATCTTTGACTCTGAATCTTGGGAAGCACACCTTATTCTCAATTCCCCATTCTTTTGTCATTTCTGTTCTTGAGACTTGAGAGATCCAGCACGACTAACAAACAACATATGATCTCCCAAACATTTTGTTTCTTTCCACACCATGATTGAACGGTCTAGCCTGAAAACACGAACCCATGTTGCCAGATGGCCCACAAACACAGATAAGAGATCTCTATTGCACTCCAACAAAAAAATTTGAAAGCCAAAAACAACACAACCCGGGGAAGTTGGCGAGGCCGAGAAAGATATACTTCTAAAGAAATAGTTGGTGCTCAAATCCGGAAGTTCTATCCTAGCTTTTGTAAATGGATTTAAGAAGAACAGAGTGCAAACCTCGAGACATTAGCAACCAGCCATCCTTTGCAAAGAGGATTGTGGCACCAGATAAATCAGGGACATCCATGAAATAGGTCATACTTGATGTTGGGTCGAAGAAACTGCATTTACCCATCTCAGTTTGAACGAACATAAACCATGGACATTGGGTTGAAGATTCCATCAGAGCAGTGTTTCATTCGGTTGCATATAATCCACTAAGAGAAGATGCCTTGTGATCAGCTTTAGAAGATCATTTGGAACTTCAGACCAAGCTCTTCTTTCCACTTCCCTTCTCTCCTCTTCTTCCTACTCTCTAATGATGGCCTTCTGGGTATCTTTGACATTCGTATTCTTCTCTTCTGAGCTCCTTTTCGGATGTTCAATTGAAGTAACAGCTGCCCTATATAAATCATGGAACATCAAACCTTAATATATAGACATCAACATGAAGAGGACGGCAAAAAGAAAGCAATACTTATAATATGAGTGTTAACTGTGGATAGGCATTACCCAGCCTAGTGAAAACCAAGGGGTAGATAGATTTGGACAAGGCAAAGAAACTGAGATACTTTTGTCTTCCAAAGTGAATGCGTAGAAGCTTTTATCTTCTGTCTGAGTAAAATATTATCTTCTGTCTGAGTAAAATATAGAGTTTCCTTTTACTTTTGAGTCTACAGTGGAAGCTTTTATATGCGTACAAGCTTTTATCATCCCCCAAGAAGAACGCACTATCAATCACAAGGCTTTTCACCTTCACCCGCGCCCCCAAAATCTCACCTAGGTTAATGTGAGACTTTGACACGTGACTTAACCATTAAACTTTCATAACTTCCCATCATAAAGCATTTAAGGCAATGTAAAACATGAGCCTGCAAATTTTTTTTTAATTAATCATGATCAAATCTAATATCTAGAATTAAAAACTAAAAACAAAATCAATAATTCAAATCATTTATCTTGATTCCTAACTATCAATTCAATCTAACCATAAATCCAACATTAAGTCTATTACAATGTCTAACTCTAAATCTAAATACTAATAATTTAATTTCCACGAAATAGCCAATGATCCTAATTTCATTCACCATCGAGATAATCACATGTTGGATCTTCTTCTTCTTCTTCATACTCTTCATCTCTAAGGTCCTGATACACAAATATCAAACCTAGAACCTGCCAACAACAAAGTCATCGGCTAAGTAACAAGTTACTATGCGTATATAAACTTCTAACTAACAATATTTAATATAAAACATAAATTAGAATTTAACATTACATGTAAACATATAAACAAATCAAAGTGTAGAAGCATAATTTCAATTCAATTCTTATACGTGCTCACTTGTACTTATTTTTTTCTTATTTATCTTACTTGTCTTTCTTATTCGTGAATGTATCCAACAACATGCATAATGCAATAACTTAAAATAACTCTACTTCATATATTGGATAGAGACTTACATATACCCTACTTAACGAGGTACCATACAGTTTACACATTATCCGATGCATATGGCTTTTCTACACATTATCTGGTACATACGGCTTGTCTACACATTATCCGGTGTATACGGCTTGTCTACACATTATCCGGTGTATACGGCTTGTCTACACATTATCCGATGCATACAGCTTGTCTTGCCTTGATCTTAGGCTTATTGGTACTCGGGCAGTGCAAAACTTAATCATATAGTCATACTCGTGTTCTTGTATACTTGCATTATACTTATTAACTTATTTTTTTTTATCATGCTTGTACATATTTATTTTCATGAATGAGTGTGAGTGAAACAATGATAACTATCAATTAAATCGCACAAGAATTATTGGATTAAGGCTCTCAAAAGCTCATCATAACGACTAACGTCGTCATGATAATACCCCTAAGTCACACAATCATAATTCACGGTTTAATCTAATCAACATATATCATCATACAATTTGTCAATCATACATCAATTTAAGCTTCTATAATTTCTCATAAGTGATCAATAAAAATGTATGTCTATCGTGTTTTCAACAATAAAATAATGAAACAATTTTATTTATCATACATCAATTTTCAGTATATAGTTTTGATAAAATTAATCTCATAGAACCATAGTTTCATAACATATCACAATTTCAAATCAAACTCATAATCATTCCATCATATCGAACCATCATCTCTTCCTCCATTCTCCATCATACATACACCACAAAATCATTTCTCTTCCCCTTGTTGATATAAATAATAAAATCATAAAAACATTTCTAACATCATAAATATCTTTCATGATAAAAATCATAATAAAACATCTTTAAACATCATATCTATCTTCCATAAAGAATTGATATATCATAAACATGTTTGATCTTATTTTTCTTACTTTAAATCTAATTCTTTCTTATTGTTTATATTAAAATCACCATATTGGTAGGAATAAATTTATATTTACCTCTCTCAATCGCTTCTCTACGATCAATCGCTTGTGAATGAGACCGATCTAAGCTTTTACACCATTTTCCTTACAAAACCTTTGATCTCTCCTCTTGGATCTTTCAAAATCATCTTCTCTCTCTCTCTTTTAGGTTTAGAAAGTCTTAGAAACCCTCAACCCACGATCATAAGGGTTATTTATAGTGTTGAGGGCCCTAGGGACTCCAAAATTGAAAAATCGCACAAAACTGAGACAAAACGGCGTTTTAGACGATCGATCGTCGCCGTTGGCTATCGATCGCCGCCAATGGGCGATCGATCGGCCAGAGTGCCGATCAAATTTTTTTTTTTTTTTAAATGTCTTTTGCTACTTTTTAACTATCTTTCTTTTCATACAATTTAACTTCAAAAAGGACTTAAATTGAGTGATTTATTTGAGTTTTAAAATGCATGTGTTTCACATAAAATTTATAAGCTTAATCATATTAAATTTTTAAACACAGGTTTCCATATAATTAAATAAACATCACGAATATCAAAAATAATAAATTTGGGGTTCTACACCCAAACGATGCTAGAGAAATCCATCCTAAAAACCTCAATATTGCTGGTTTCCTCCAAAGTGAACCCAATGTTGATACCCATAACAAGAAAAATATCTCCACACG
This sequence comes from Tetracentron sinense, assembly GCA_015143295.1. Lineage (NCBI taxonomy): Eukaryota > Viridiplantae > Streptophyta > Magnoliopsida > Trochodendrales > Trochodendraceae > Tetracentron > Tetracentron sinense. The sequence continues at coordinate 40,927,424 of CM026563.1, forward strand.
ATTTGACCAAATAGCAATCAATGGCTAACGATGTCGGAGGAGACATGGTGTTGCCCAAGAATTGGACCCTAGAGGGGGGTGAATAGGGTCTATGACAAATTAAAAATTCTTCATAATTCCTTAAGCGGAATTTCAACTATATAAGTTAAAAAGAATTAGAAATTTAGCAATTCTACCAAGCAATGCAAAATAACAAATTAAATAGAAGAGTTAGAGAGATGCAAACAAGCGACACACGATGTTGTCACGAGCTTCGGCACCTGCCTACATCCCCGCCTCAAGCTATATCCGCTAGAGGATTCACCACGATTTATACCTAATCGTACAACGTACAACCTTCTTCCGGGTGAAGATCAAACCATTACAATCTCTTTCCAGGTAGAGATCACACCTTACAAAGCTTCCGACTTCACAGACAAGACTCCCACAGGACGTCTTGATTTCAACAAACTTTGGATAAGTGTTTTACAATCTTGAAATGCTTCTAGAACGAGCTGATAGATTACAATTAAGATCATTTATGAATCCCTCAAAGATAGGAGTTGAATAGTTCAAGAACTTGGTTTTGGGATTTCTAGGTTGAACTCAATAGATTTGGAAATCAAAGCTTTTCAACACCCTTGTGAGACCATGTTGAACTAGGATATCCTTTACCCCCCCTTTGCCACTCCCTTTTTTGTCAAACTTCTCAAAGGAAAATTGCCCAGAATTTTTTATAGCAACTGAAAAATAATTAAACCCGAAGCTCTAATACTAATTTGTTTTGGAAAAATTACAACAATAGAAATAACCAGACGAAAAAGAATAAACCAAAAACACACACACAAATGAACACAAGAGATATACGTGGTTCGGCAACAACTGCCTACGTCCAAGGGTCAAGATCCAATCACTTCTTTATTCACAGAAACTTTGAGGAACCAGTACAAAAGCATTCTCACATTCTCTATGAAAACCCAAAGAAGAATCTCTATCTATCATCCCTTGAACTTTTCCCAATTCCAAGTATGCTTTAACCATTTCTATTATCTCTCACTCATAATGCAAAAGCATTCTCTTGATCCTTTGATGACAACCCTAGACCCATAACTATGTATTTATAGGCCTAAACATGGAGTCCTAGACAAATAAAAAGTTCCCCAATCGGAATAGAGGTTTCCTACAGCATAGAACGCTTAAAATTGCAATTTCCAAAAAAAAAACCATGCACCCGGGCCTTCAAACAGTGCCCCGGGCGATCAATCACCCCTTTGGTCTTATCGAATCTGAGCCAAACTCCAACAGAAAATCCAACTAATCTACCTATATCTGAATTCGATCCGAAGTCTGTTGGATTTTCAGTTGCTCAATTCGAATTTGAATCCAATTATCTACTCAAGATTCTCTAATCCAGTCCAAGTAATATTAATGTCTTTAAAGATTATTTTTTAATTAAAAATTAAAAGAATTTGTTAGTATTGTTATATATTTACAAAGTTATTATTATTATCTTTACTATTATAATGCAAGAGGCGGGCGTAGCCTAATTTTTCCAAAATTCCCAAACTATCCTTATATAAAACAAACTTATGATTTAATATATTACTTTAATTCCCAAACTACCCCTTGCTCATCTATCTATTTAAAGAATAGAATCATAGCCAATTGCGATTGAACTTGGGAGAGTTCAATCACACCTGCGAGTTAGCACGTATCCCTTTTAACTCCTATTAATTGTGGTTAACTCTTTCCCTCGCTCTCACATGCATCGCACGTGCCACCCGCTAGTTATTATTATTATAATTAACAAATCAGACCGAGTAATTATAGATCTAAATTCGATTATAATCTAATTCAAGATCTCAAATCTGTATCTAATCTATTGGATCTATAATAGGACCAGGATCTGTATAATCGAATCGGATTCGGGTATTAATCTGATCCATCGACATGTGATCCATTGATAGAAGAAACCGTGATTGCAGGTATAATCCTTGTTCCCAAACACGAATCCGGTTCACCCATAATGACAAGAACACGCTTGCAGGTAGGTGCCGCAGGTCTAGGATTGTTTCAAAAAAAATGTAACAAGAATACCCCGCTCCGGTTCTCTGTGGCCCTTCCCTGGCCCTTGACGACAGGGTTAGGGCCTATTCAATCTAAGCCCTTGGAGGGTTTGGGTCTGACCCATTTACGTATGGGTAGGGTTAGGGCTGACCCATGCCCCGGCATACCCTTTGACAGCCACACGCGGGTCCAATTGTGAGGGCATTTACGTAGTTTTCTTCGAGAAGCGGGTGCATTTTATCCAGGTTTCGTCCATATATGTTTATCATTCAGAGGAGTAGGGTTTTTTCTTTTGCAGCCGAAGGAAGAGACTAGAGAGGTTGGGGTTTTTGGAGTGAGAGAGAGCTTCAACAATGGTGGAGAAATCTAACAAAGGGAGGAAAGAGGAGGTTGTTACCAGAGAGTACACCATCAATCTCCATAAACGCTTGCATGGATGGTAATGGCGATCCATCTTTTTTCTTTTTTTAAATTAATTTTGGTTCATAAATTACTTGGATCTGTGCATATTCGGATGGGAAGAAACTTGCGAATCTCATGAAATTTTAGTTTTGCTCGTTGTTATTCAATCCATGCTTTCTCAGTTGTTTTTGATCTGTTGATCGATCTTTATTAGTTACCTGCTTTGGTATTTCGATCTCTGAAATGCATCGTTGATCCTAGATATGGATTTCCTTTTCTTTCCAAATGCGTTCATGTTTATTTAGCACTTTGTGTCCAATATGGTGCTTCTGATTTTTCCATGGTTTATGTGTTTGCAGAGATTAAATTATCCACTAATTCGTTTAATACTCTGGTATTTTAGTTTTGCTGCTTCCGAAGAAGTTATGGATTTGTAGTAATAGATCCTTGATAAAAAAAAACAATTTTCAAGTATCGGATTTCTGCTTATGGAAGTCGAGCCTGGAAGCTGTAAGTTAATTTATTTAGCTGGTGGAAATCCAACTGAGATTAGAATCTCGTATAAATGATTTATGATTCAGCTTGAATACTTCCCGAGCACACAAGTTCTTTGGAAAAGTTAACTGTAACTATTTACTTTGTTCCTTCTGAACCTGGAAATCCATTTGAAATTTGAATCTTGTATAAATTATTTATGATTCAGCTCTAATACTTCTCGAGAATACAAATTCTTTGGAAAAGTTAACAGTAACTATTTACTTTGTTCCTTCTGAATGCCCCGATGATACCTGTATAAAACTGTTCAATAGGAACGTCCTTTGTAGTGGAAATGGACTTGATGACAAAATACAATAACTCTCGTGGCGTCTATTTGAGGTCCAAGAAGTATACGAACCTTTGAAAAAGAAAGTAAAAAAGTGTGGCAAATGAAACTATAGCTCACCTGCCTCTATGCGGGTCATGCATTTTGGAAGGACCAATCCTTCTATTGATACTGATCTTCAGTCAATTTATTGTCAAAAAATACTGTCTAAGAGAAGCAATCGCATGAGGGCAGGAGGCTGTAAGTTCTCATTTAGTAATGTTAGGAGCTGTTGAATAGATTTTTATTTAAAGTCATTTCAAGGACATTCTTTGTTTTCAAACACAAAAATCTTATTGTAGGAACCAGATCTATGAGTCAGCCTTTTGGCCAATCCAATGAACACGATCAAGGAATGGGCCTCCTCATTTCTTAAAGCCTTCGATTGTATTTTTGTCAAAGCAAGTGTGTTCGATAACTGAATGGTTTAATCTGAACCTTAATGATTTGAAACTCCAACTTCATTTCTGAGCATTTGCTGACTTCTCACTCCCTAAGTCCCTTTAGGTTGTTGTTTTATGTGATGTTTTGTATTGGTATCTGAGCCTGCATATATGTGCACTCAGTTAGTCAGTTTACCTGGGTGGACATTTTGCATAAGAGAAACTACTCAGTGGACTTACTATTCTTTGTATTGACCATTCATGTGCATGTATGCCAATAAATAGTTTCTTTCATTGAAGTAAAATCTAAATAATGCGGGATGTGGAAGCTGCAATATGGTGGCTTCTGCCTGGAGAATGTGGGATCTGTGACTGGAATCTAATATCTTATTAAGTTGTCCCGATTTTGAGATCGCTGCCAATTAGTAGCCAATAAATGATGTTTTCATCTTCTGTGAACCAAAAATTCTTTGGCATAGTTACTTGTAAATATTTAATTACATTTTCCTTCCAAATGCTATGCAAGATGACAACTATGCAAAGTGTCCAAGAGGAATGAATTTTACCTTGGATTGTCAAAGGCATGATTCGAATTGACAAGTCTTCTTCATTCAACATCAGGTGTTAACTCGGGTGGGTGGCTTGTTTGGGTTGGTTGGCTAGGGGTAAGGTTTATGCCCCCCGTTGTTCTTTGTTTCTGTTGCCATTAATAAAACCGGTAGGGGTCTTGCCTAACCCCCCTCCCCCACTGGGAGGCTTTTATCAAAAAAGAAAAGTGAAGAACTAGGTGGGATTCTCTTTGAAGTCCAGGAAGTGTAGGAGCCTTTGAGAAAGAAGCAAAAGGTTTATGGTGAACCAATGTAGTTAAGCTTGGACGTTTGGGGTAGTCGTCCCTTCTAAGTGGGCGGTGATCACTAGGTCGCCTAGGGCTGTCTATTATGATGATTTGACTTCGGATCTTGTTGTTTATGCTAGTGAAGCGAACAAGAAGTGCAACATACTAGACCATCACAACCGCAAAGAGGTTTGAGAATCTCATATCCACGGGCAATAGAAAAAGAATGATAAAGAAGAAAATATTGAGGGGGGTGATGATTCTGCAGTGGATGGCCATGCATTAGATGGAGTATAATAGCTTGATCATGATGATGATGGTGATCTTTGATAGAGAGTGAGGTTGTGACTTTTTTAACAGTTTGGCCTGTTTTTATGAGAATTTGAGAACTTGTTCGGTTTAATTAATTGATCATGTATTATTAGTGTTGTGTATTGCCATTAAGCCTCTAAACCATCTGGCAACTTGCTTTTGATGGTTTGATCTACATGATTAGATATTCTTAATAATTCATGTTTTTAGTTATTATTTATAATGAATGTGTGATATGATACATTATTTGAATATCTGTGAAATTGGTGGAAAAGTTTATTTTTGAGTGGTTTTGTGTAGGATAATGGATGGCAATGGGTTGGGTTATTCGACCCGACCCTACCCTATTGGGATGGATTTGGGAAGCTCTTATATGGGGTAAGGGCAGGTTTGGGAATGAAGGGTTAAACCCAACTCGGTTTCGGGGTGGGAATGGATTTAAGTTGCCCCACTCTGGCCCGGCCCATCTCGGCCCATTTATAATGTGATATTACTAACTTACCCTTCTATTCATTTTAAAATAGCATTAATACCCCACCTATAAATAGGGTGGGGTCTAGGGTTGGGGCTCACAGTCGAGTTCTGATTCACTTCTCCTCCCTCGTCGCCATCACCGGCTGTCTCTAATCACCTTTCTCGTTGAGCATCTCCGGCTGCCTGAAACCAATAGCATGACTACTCTAGCTACAACAAGAGAGGCTGTTGCTAATATACAATCTCTTGGCAAATGGTCCCAAGTTGAATCATCCTCCAATTAGTCCAATCATCTTCTCTTCTGTTCCCCATTCTTCTCTATTTCTAATACCATCAAGAAAGAAAAGGTTATTGTTTGTTTGCTCTTCTTCTTGAAGACTCCAGACTCCTCAAGCCTTTTTACAAAGGTAAGCTTGCATTTATTTCCCTCTAAATGATCAATCTTAGTCTGTAGATCATGTCCTGCAGAATGTTTTTTTCCCCTTCTATTTGTTTTCTCTTCTATGGGCATCTAATATGGCTTCCTGATTGAGTTCCTTGCGAGTAACCATCATTTTTTTTTCATTTTTATGTGTTAGATTCATCGAAACCCATTTGTTTCTAGGTAAAAAAAATATCAGGTTATGAGTTCAGATGATTCTTGAGGTAAGCGGTAGCAAAAGGCTTTCCGACCCGACCCGTTCTGGCCAGTGCTTAACGGGACGGGGACGGGCTAGAGAAACACTTAACTAAACAGGCATGGGTTCTTTGGGACAAACCCGCCCCAGGTTTGGGACGGGAATGGGATGAGGGTTTAATCATTAGGTTCGGGGTAGGGTTGGGGGCACCCCGCCCCAAACCCGCTCTGCTTCCATCCCTAGGTTCTCATTCTGTAATGTTAGGAGTATTTGCAAATAATTTTTATAAATAGGCATTTTCAAGACACTTTGTTTTCCGGTTTCCCATATCTATATATCATTGTAAGATCCAAATCTAGGGTTAGCCTTTGGTCAACCCCATCAACGTGACAAGAGGTTGGGTGGACCTCCCCAAATCTCAAAGGCTTCTACGGTGTAGCTTCCCTATGAGGGTTTAATCATTAGGTTCGGGGTAGGGTTGGGGGCACCCCGCCCCAAACCCGCTCTGCTTCCATCCCTAGGTTCTCATTCTGTAATGTTAGGAGTATTTGCAAATAATTTTTATAAATAGGCATTTTCAAGACACTTTGTTTTCCGGTTTCCCATATCTATATATCATTGTAAGATCCAAATCTAGGGTTAGCCTTTGGTCAACCCCATCAACGTGACAAGAGGTTGGGTGGACCTCCCCAAATCTCAAAGGCTTCTACGGTGTAGCTTCCCTATGAGGGTTTAATCATTAGGTTCGGGGTAGGGTTGGGGGCACCCCGCCCCAAACCCGCTCTGCTTCCATCCCTAGGTTCTCATTCTGTAATGTTAGGAGTATTTGCAAATAATTTTTATAAATAGGCATTTTCAAGACACTTTGTTTTCCGGTTTCCCATATCTATATATCATTGTAAGATCCAAATCTAGGGTTAGCCTTTGGTCAACCCCATCAACGTGACAAGAGGTTGGGTGGACCTCCCCAAATCTCAAAGGCTTCTACGGTGTAGCTTCCCTATGTCAATACAGCTGCTTCCATTTAACAAATTGTGTTTACTAACAGTTTGAATTGCCCTGAACCTTTATGATTTGGAAGCCCGCTCAATTTCTGAGCACTGTCAGTCTTATCGCTTCCTATGTTTGCTTGATTTTATGTGATATTTTCATCAGTATCCGAGCCTGTGTCTGTAGTTACTCATTTGGACTTATGACTTTGCATCGGCCATCCATGTGAATGTATGCCTTACTACTGTTCATTATTGGTTGAACATAATTATCTAGGAAACTATTTTTCTCTATAAGTAGTCTTACATTCGAGGGTCTTGGATTCTTGATTTTACACGCATAAAAGTCAGTTTTTCTGTAATAACATGCAAATAAGTGTCATCCCGCCCTCAACACACCCAAAGTAATGGTGTTATGCTATGTTCTATTTGTCCCAAACACGTACACCGCCATGTTCCTTCAGTTTGCTTTTTTTTTTTTTTTTATCACGACCTTTGATTGGTTTGTTATTATTCATGTTTTTAATGTGACTCGAAAGCTGTTACATTACAATTTTACAACTATTAAGCCCTCAAGGTCAAGTGTCTCGGGTCCTTAATTTTATGGGGATAAAGTTATAGTTGTTTAGTAAAAACATACAAGTGGCATCCCACCCCTAATGCACAGTATGTGGTATTTACCGATGTTTTCTTTCGTCCCCAAACACATTCACTGTTAATGGTACATAGCATTGTTCCTATAGTTTGCTTCGATTCATTTTTGCTTTGGGCCTTGGTTGGCCCTGTTATTATGCTTGCTTTTTATGCCATTATAAAGCCATTAAATTTGAAGTTTACAATCATTATGCCCTCAAGGTCAAGTGTCCCACCATGATTAAGTTGCATAGTTCCATTGCTGTAGTATTTCTCTCTCTCTCTCTCCCCCCCTACCCCCTCTTTGCATTTATGAATTGTTCACCTGTTACCTTTTAATCAAGGGTGTGTAATTCTGTTCTGAAGACTAAGATGTGATTGTTGGTGTCTGGCGGTGTGTTAATTTTCTCTACACAGCACGTTCAAGAAGATGGCTCCCAAGGCCATAAAGGAGATAAGAAAGTTTGCCCAGAAGGCAATGGGGACAACAGATGTTAGAGTGGACGTGAAGCTGAATAAGCAAGTATGGAGCCGTGGAATTCGGGGGGTGCCAAGGAGAGTTCGTGTGCGGATTGCACGGAAGAGAAATGATGAGGAAGACGCCAAGGAGGAGCTCTACTCATTAGTCACCGTTGCAGAGGTCCCAGCAGAGGGGCTGAAGGGATTAGGTACCAAGGTCATTGAGGAAGCAGATTGAACTACCCAGCCTACAGCTTAGGTAACTTCAGTTTTGGTTTTATTTTATTTTGGTTCAGAGACTCTGGTTTTGGTTTTGGAATCTTTAGGGAATTCTCTCCAGCACTCAATGGATGTAACTTGGATTACTATGCATTAATATTAATTAGTCTGCGGCTTTACATTCATGTATCAATGGTACTTTAAGAAAGTTAATATCATGGTGTGTGTGTAACTGTTTCTATTATATGATTTATCAATCATCTCATAATTTACAGTCCACATTTGCTGATGGTTGTGCTAGGTGTGGGTTGTGACTGCTGGGTTCCTTTGAATGTGAATCACAGTCTAATGGGCTATGGTAGTAGTCTTGCGCCATAAGGAACTACCAGTCACCAGATTTGAGGTTTAAAATGTTTTTGAGTAGGAAAGTGTTTTAAAACTCTCGATAATAGGTACTAGTACTATCGAGAGCTGGCCGTTCAATTGAAAATCAAATAGCCTCAAGGTGCATGTGTATTAAATGGTGAGCCCCGCTTGATTTTGGCACCGTTGGATTTTCAATCGGGTGGCCTGTACTCTCCATAGTGGGTACACCATCAAGAAGTTTTAAATCACTTCCCTTTTGAGTATATGATGGGAGGGGGAGCATAGAATTCTTATGCTGCTTTTTTTTTTTGGTTAACTCAACTACACCAGAAGGTGAAGGTGAAGCTGAAGGCAAGACAAAGGAAACACACACCACACGCACTCACTCACACATACCACAAACACTCAGCCCTTGTAAGCATCACACATCCAAGTACATTCTCATCTTTCATTTGTATAGCCTTGTAAAGCAAAAGATTGGAAAATGTTTTAAACGGACAGTGCATTCCACTGTCCACAATCCTCCCCCTCCTCCCTTCTAACATCTACTGTGGTTAAGATTCACTCACCCCCAAGGTTCATCCATCCAACCTGGTTTTTAGAAGAAAAAAAATATTAATATTAATCTTAATTTAGTTAAGCTTAATCTTAGTTAAAAGGGGGGTCAAAAAAGGAAATAGGGGATGGCAACGAACTAGATAGCATTCGTCAACTAGATACTAGAATGCCGGGGTTGGGGGGCTAATCACTGCTACAGAAATGCCCGGGTTTGCATCCCGGTCATCGTTTGTGGACCTAATTTAATATTTTCATGACTATTTTCCCCGAGATCTCGGCAACTATGAAACCAAATTGCTGACATTCTGACACACGTCCCTACTCCCTAGTTGTTTCAGTGGTAAGTATATCCCCACTTCTTTGAGGTGTGACTGTTGAAATTAACATAACTACTAACCTTAAATAAATGATGATATGTACCCAAAATAAAATAAAACTGAACCTGCGCAGTTCTGATGAATGCAAGTCTGTTTTAGATTCTGCTTACTTAAGCAGACACTCCTAAAATGTTAGCAGCGCCTATTATTTCAAAACTCGGACCTTTAAATGTTTTTATTTAATCTTGTTACTAAGAGACCTATTGACATTGTTGGTTTCTTCAAGTAGACTACCTGTTCCTGGGTTTCTGTTTTCTTGTTAAGCATCGGAGGAGACACTCCTCAACTGAGAGGCACTGTAATTTGGATACAAAGTAATGAGCCGATTTGTACTAAAGCCGGTGATGGCTTTAGTACAAACCTGAGACACTTCAAACTGTAAATCATTTCGTCTTTCTCAGCACTCCCATTTTTCTTCTTCATTTTCATTTTCTATATTCTTTTCCTTGGTAAAAAAGCAATGGAAGCGCATACAGAAGTCACAATAACATTCACACAGACCAGACCTCGTGAAGGAGTTCGTACCTCACATTCCCTCCAATGTAACCGCCTATCTTTTCCTTGTATTTTCTGTTTCCATTTCCTATAATTGGAGATGACACCATTTTGTCGATGATGGATGTTAAAGGAGAATCCAGTTCGTCCAATTCCTCATCACTTGTATACCCCTTCCTTTGCACCATGGACACGTTCCTCTCCAACTCGGATTTCATTCCAGCATCCCCAACCTTCTCTGCCACATCAGCTGCAGAAGGGGGGGCATACGCAATCGGGGCGGCATTACACGGAAAGCTGTTGCTGGAGTCCCCATGTGATAGTCTTTGTTCCACAACACTCTGCATGGATCAAACACCATTCCTAAAAGATTGATTTTTCCAATTTGTCCTTTCCTGTGGAAACTAGATTTTGAAGTTTCACATACAGAAATTGGAACAGCATTTTAGTAAAGCCAAGAGCGAGGTTTTATCTGTATAGTCACGCTTATTGTTATATATTGGTGCATTTGTTCCCAACTCTTTTTAATCAATATTGTTGTAAAATTCACTAACTATATAATTTATATTAGAAAGTATTTCAATATTTTAAATACAAAATTTTAATGGCTGATTACGGCCATTACATTAAGCATAATTCATATAATACAAATCACTAAAATGGCCTGGATAGTTTTTTTCTTAGTTTTTTGAGATGAAATCTGAGGTACTCATGTGTGACGCGGTAAGTTAGCATTGTCAGACTAAATACATAGAGAAGACATGCGGGTAGGTGGGACCCTCCGATGCTGAAAATCAACCCTTGATCAGATATTTGTAGCCACCCCTTCGGTATGCTTTTTCTAGGCCGTTTGCCATGTTTTTCTTTCCGAGCATATAGATAGATGGTTACAGTCATCTGGTTGGATTGATTTTTGGCAATAGAGATCTTGTTGGATGGGACCCATCAAGGTGGGTACCACCACCTCAATATGCACCATTTGTACAAGTACATAGCTAATGGATTGTGTAGTTTAACGCATAGTTAACCTTCTATGGAAGCAAGAACAGTCTCTCCATTGACTGTAATTAAAAGGCAGACAAAATCGTACCTCAGCATTCAGAGCCTCCAAGACAGCCCCTGGAACAGGATCTGGGCAGAAATCATCAGGAGTAAAATTGCAGAGTATCCTTTTAATCAAGGGAAGACCAATTGATGGGCATACCTATTAACATGAAAATAGAAAATTAAGTCAAGTTCAGAGGCGTGACAAGAAAACTTACAAAATATATCTTTTGAAAACTTTTTATGAATTATGTAAGATTGACCTCCTTTCTGATGAACGGGTCCATGAGCATATCTTTTGGGAGCATTAAAAGATCACTCAATGCATTAAGTAAACGGAAGGATTTGGGTTCAGCATCACTGCCATGCCTGTCTTCATCCTCACTGTTTCCATTATCTTTCAAGGAATCATCAGCATCCATACCAAATAGATCAGTTAGCCATCTAGACCAATTGCCAACCTGCACAGGGGAGTAGTTTTCTCTTGTTTTAGCATCCGCAAACTTGATTGTCAAATGTAAAACTCACAGGTGTGCCCATAGTTACCAAATCGGAGTTTGGGAATTATTCATCTAGGGGAAATTTTGGGGGAAAATCGGCAAGATTTGAAAAATCGGAATATTGTTTGACAAGAAAAGTGAAATATAAAAAATAAAATTACTAATTATGAAAATTATAAACAAATATGTTTCATATATCAGATATTTATTCGGGGCTTTTACAAAATGTCGCCAATAATTTGTAAAAATTCGCTAACTTTTGAAAAAGTCGTAAGAAGTCATGATTTTTTCCAACAATCACGAATACTTCGTGAATTTATCGTTCAATGAAAAAGTCGTGTATTATTCAGGACTTTTTGAAGAAGAAAAAATCGGAGAACTTTGTTTTTTTGGGTGTGCCAGCATGCATGTGAGAATTTGTACACCAATAAAATGTCAATGAACAGATAATGTTGATTCAAGAAAAAGCATGTAATTGTGCAGCACCTATCCTGTTGAAGAATGTGTTTCGAAGACAACTACACATGATAAAGAAACAAAGAAATGAATGCAATACATACAGAATTTTTGACTTGCGCACCAGATCCAAAGCTCAAGTCCCCAGCCGGAACGGGCAGAACCTTGGAATCAACAATTGGATCTGATACAGGATCAGTTGGTATCTCATGAGCTGACTCGCGCAGAATAGCATTAAACATAGCAACATCTAGTCTGGCCACACACTGTTCCATTACCTGATCACAAAAAAAAAAACTGGTTCACCCTCCAAAGCAGACAAAAAATTTTATATAGGCCAGAGCCTGCTGAAAGAAATACAAAGCATTTCAGTGGTTTGCTCTTGTTTTCAATGTCTTTGTACTACCATGTCTGTGAAGCTATAAAGAAGATTTACACCAGGTGAACTTTGAACTTCAATGGTGCATGAGTATTTAAGACTACTTACCATTCTTGCCAACACAGGCAAGCAACCGCACTTGTGTCCCCCTGCTCGAACGGGACAAAGTCTTTGAAAGGCATCCTGGAAAGCACGTTTCCATAGGTTAATGGAAAAGCTGCCTTGCTGCTGATCACCCAAGGCTGGTCCAAACAGCTTTCCAAAGCTTTTGTTGGTGTACAAATCCTTAACTGGAGGTTGCATATGTGGAGTTAAGGTCTGAAACTAGATAGTGTCAGCCAGCTCAAAGAGGAGAACTCATCAAACATCAATTACAATGGCACTGAACATTAAATAAGTAACAATAATTCATATACAAACCATCTTAGCCAATTAAAATTGAAAATTAAAGGTTTGTTGCGTGTTTTGAGACCGGGTTACAAACCAAAAAGGGGAAAAATAAAAAAATCTTACTTGATTCATTCAATTAGACAAGGATTTTTTAACAATTATATACAACATCAATATAAATTTATAATGCTTCATACAGTACTTAGTTTAGCTTTACCTGCCACCACACAGACTCAACAATTCGAGAGAAAATCCAGGATTCGACTTTTTCTAATGCAGTCGTGAATGTTCTTGTCTCTTTCCAGTCATCAACAAATTGCAGGAAACCAGGATTGTTGACTTGCTTGCTACCAGAACTACCCTTCCACTTCAGCAACGAAGACTTCACTTCACTTTTCTTTCCCCCACCATTTGACTCGGCTATCCCTGCAATTGGACTCGAGTGGCATGAATTGCCAAAGGCTTGAGAGATAATCTCCCTCAGGACAACGGTGTTTGACAACCAGAATGTTAACCTAAATTGATATAAGGAAGAAGAAAAGTATATTAGTCTACAAAAAACAACATCCAAACATAGAGATGCAATTAATTTTCTGTACCTTGGAACATCATTGCCACAGGACTTGGCAATCAATACAAGCCCTGATACTGTGTTCCTAGCAATTGTGGCTCGCTTGTCTAAAGTCCAATGCTTGCAAGCATGAATGTACAATCTAGAAAGGCGTCGAGCAGGAGTGTGCACCTTATGTGCTGAGCTCCCATGCTCTGGAACCACAGAATAGAGTGAGATCTCAAGAGCAGCCATTTCTCTCAGCTCCTCTTCAAGTTTCTCAATTCTCAGTTCCATTTCTTCGATCCTTTGATCCACCGCTGCGTTGTCTTCTTGCACACCATTTTCTTCAGTATCCACGGTTTCATCTTCACTTTCAACACTGTGTGCGCAATTCAGGGCCTCATCCAAAATATCTATCTCCTTGAGCACTTCAACAGGCTTATAATCAACTCCTTCAGATGATTCTGATGAAGGTTTAAGCGGAACTTTCATATTCTTAGATTTGTTATCTGAGGTGCTCTTAGTAGTAACTTTAGATGATCCTCTGTTGGACTTTGAAGATTTCTTGGGAGTGTGATATGACGCCTTGATTTGTAATTTATTTGCTTCGTGATGATCACTTCTCGCTCTTGATGCGCGAGGACAGGTCTCAGCAGAGTCCTTTTTTGCATGCTTTTCAGGAACTCTTGTAGCTTTGTCTATCTTGTCATTTTCGGCTGTCTGTACAATCCCTCTAGATGGAACGGAATCTTTTACTGTCTTACAATCAAATTCTTCTTCCTTCCCCTGCTTGGGTTCTTTCTCCAAATCACTTGAATGATCTTCTATTTCATCCTTGCTTTCTTTTGCAACCATTTCACGGGCTTTTGGATCTCCTGGTGCCTTCTCAAACCTGTAGACATCAACCACATTATGTATAACCATGTTGATAAACTTCAGAGGACTCTGTCCCTGCATTCAAATCACTTACTAAGATGCTGGAGTCATGCCTAGCATTCAAAGTTTTAGATTCAACTTCTTTTGTATTCAACATTCTGCAGCCATTCTCTTGACGCAGTCTATGTTCCCTTCTTTTGTCTCTGCCAGACCGTTCTGAGTAGGTATTGTTTGGCACAATTTTCTTTTTGTCCATCTCCCTCGGTACTTTCTTTAGTTTCTAACTGTACAAACAAAATAGGGTGTTGATGAGGGAGAAAATAACAGTGAGTTGCCCTCGCAAAGCTTATAATTTCTGGGGAGCTTGTTTAGCAGGAAAGTCTAGGTAGATGTGCAAGAGACATATTTACACCTACTTGTTATGAATTGGATGCATCCACATCGAAGAATAATGTTTTAACAATGCAAAACGAACTTCCTATAATATCTCAAAAAATTCTGCAAAAAGACAGAAACTTGGGTCATCATCAGTTGATATGAGACAGACTAAAAGATGGGCAATAGAAGAAAACAACACCATAAGAACTGCTCATTGAGTGCAAACATCATCTAATATACATCGACAACAACTAATAAACATCAGTTTGTTAATAAGGGAACAGCAGGCACTTGAACAAGCATAGGAACCATGTAAAATTCAAATGCAAATCACATATCACAAGGGAGTCAATAAAATAAAAACTCAACGAATTACCAAATAACAAATCAATAAACTCATTGACAACCGGTAAGATCTCCATCTTGGAATTATGCCTTCTGGATCAGGTGATACCAAACTCTCTGTTTCCCAAGGTTAAAGTGAAATGCAACGTTAAAGATCTTCAATTCTGCGTGCATGCTAATCATCCTGAAAACTATTGCCTCCTTGTACAGACAGTTATGGTGCCAAACAAATATACTTCCTGATGGTATCCCAGCTTAGAATAGATGCAACATTCTTTCAACTTTTTATTTTCTTGTTCACTACTACTACTATGATCGAATAGATAGTCCCCTTTGTGTAGAAAGAACTATACTTAGAATAAGGAGTAATTCATGGGACGTTTGGATTGAATTTTTTTGGCCAAAAATCAATTATGGTAAAATTGATTGTGTAGAAATTAATTGTCAAATAATCATTTTTTTCAAATAATAGTGTTTGGAGAATACGTAGGTGAGTCTTTCAACTTCGTATTCTCCAAACACTATTATTTGGAAAAAATGATTATTTGATCATGAATTTCTACACAATCAATTTTATAAGAATTGATTTTTGGCCAAAAAAATCCAATCCAAACGCCACCTTAACCTTATTTTGGCCTACAAGGGGAAATAATAAATCACCATTTACTTCCAAAAACTCCATTCAAAAGTTATACAAACTGAATAGTCGAATCCACATATTATATATATTATCACATTCACAAAAATCAAATAACAAGAGGAACAAGTAACAGAAATGCTTCTTAAACTAATTCAGATCCCAAATCGATTGTAGAAATTAAACTGCGCAAGTGATCAGCAGCTATTACGTTCTTGCATAGGAATCTTCGGCTTATTTAGTGAGGACAAAATTGGACTTTTGAGTGTTGCAATCCAGATTTTCCATAAACTTGTGGTTTAAATTGACTAGAAAACATGATCAAGAATCAACGTGATCACAGAAAATTCGATCCAATTAAATAGACTTCGGCTTGAATTCCTTAAATTCTTAGAAATATAGATATTGAAATCAAATTCCCAGCTAAAAGAGTTGCATTTACTCTTTTCTCACGCTTAATTTCAAATAAACTGAATCACAAACCGAATCTGCATAAAATTCACTAATATCAACATGCACAAGCAAGACCAGAACTACTAAATAAATTAGACTTAAATCTTGGAGCCAACAAGCCTGCAAATTCATCTAAATATAGTAACCACAACGTAATTTCACCAACTGGAGTATCCAAAGAGCCTCAATTCCAAGTAAACAAACAAAAAACCTACAATCAACGTGCCATGAATCCACAATCTTAAACACAAGGAGAAAATAAAATGAAAAGGGTAAAAACACATCAAGAACAACAAATTATTCCAAGAAAAAAAAATGATCGAACTCTAATCACCAGAAAATCAGTAAATTTTGACTTACCTTCACTCGAAACGAACAGGCTAGCTATAGAACAGAGAGAACCATCACACAATAAAATAAAATATATCAAAAACAGATCGGAAATCGAAAAATTACAGTATTAAAGCATAGAAAATGCGAAATTCTAATGAAACGCCATGATCCAGCTCTATAGAGCTTCATATTAGAAAATTTCAGAGCAAATCAACACATTTGTCCGGACTCGAGACAAGGCAGAAAGAAGATTTAAGAACCAGAGAAAAGCCGAGAACTGTCACAAATTACCGAAGCTTTTCTCAGCTTCTTCGATCTTCAAAGCTTCAAATGCGAGCCTCGTTTTCCACCATTTTCATCTGCAAATTAAAAGTTGCAGAGAAATGCGGGATTAACAGCTTTTTTTATTAACGAGATTTAATTTAATTTTTCAAATCCGACAACTCGAAAGAGAATACCTAGGAAGAGTTTATCGCTATATGGAGCAATGAACTCTCTCTTTCAGACTCGAGAGAATTTCTTGTGCTTTTCAGTTGTCGAGCGCAGTGGTCATTTTAAAGGCTTGGTTGTACGTACGGCCGGTTCAAAGTGACTGAAGAGGGCTGTCGGTGGTGGATACTGACCGGGAGTTCCCGGTAACGTTACCGATTACGATTGAGCTTTTTGTCTACCTAAACTACCCTCGTTCCTTTCTTGAATGACAACATGATATTACCCTCTTGGTCCGGCTGTTAGGTCTCAATTCTCATGGTCTGTCTAACTGTCTCCTTCAAACAAGATTTAAGTGCTGCTAAGGCATGGCCCACATGCTGTTACTAGTTTTGTTTTTTTTTTTTTTTTTTTTTGGGGGGGGGGGGACCCTTTGGGTCAGGGCTAATCCCCGAGAGTGCAACGTGAGCCCGCAGCCCACCACACCAGGTAAGTCCGGATAAGCCCATGCCGCCATATGGGGCTAACCCCAAAGGGGGAATGAGAAATGGAACTAAGGACCTCCCACTTGGGGAAAGGCCAAGGAACCACTGTTCCACCCCTTTGGGGTAACACGTTGTTACTAGTTACTACCGTGTAAGGGATAAAATTCATAAAAATGAGTAAAGAGAATGAGTAAAATAGGAATTTCTCACTCTAACAAATTCTAACAATTTAGCCGACATAAGCCCACTTGGACTATGTGCTGACTCTCTTGAGTGTTGTCTGACAGGTGACCTCATCATGATTATACAAGTCATGATGACTCCAAATGTCTATAAATAAGCATGAATTAGCTGAGAAAAGAAGATGGTGCAGAAGGCAAGAGAGAAAATAAAGAAAAGCAGAAGAAGAAGAAGATCTAGGAAGCTTGAGTCATTCGCACCCCTACCGCGAAGGGTTATGCAGACGGTCACCCACCTGATCCTCTCATCTTCCTTTGGTGTTCTCCGGCCACTTGATGCTCTCTACAGCCTCACAATCGATTATGGCCACCAGATGCTCTCTCAAATCGGTCATGTCCGCCTTAAGTTCTCCATGAACGGTATCCCTATGCCTTGTTAATATTTGATGTTTTATGTTTATCTACTTAGTGAAATGTTCAGGTCACACTGCCATTTGTACGGCCTTGTAATTGATTATTTGTTGCGTGCAATCATACTTGAACTTGTGTCTGACGCTGTGAATAGTGCCAAATTCGTTGTCACGTTGTCTACTGTGAATAGTGACAAATCCGTTATCACGTTGTCTGCTGTGAATAGTGTCAAATCCGTTCACGTTGTCTGTTGTGAATAGTACCCGAGCTCGTTGTCCATACTCGTTGTCCGAGAGCTATATTAGTTGTGTTATCCGAGCTAAGTGAGCTGAGTCCTTTGTGTTATCCGAGCTGAGTCCTTTGTACCATCCGAGCTGAGTGAGCTGAGTCATTTGAGCCTCCCGAGATGAGTTTTTTGTGCCCCCCCTGAGATATATCTTCTGTGCTCAATGAGCTCACGATAAGTATCTTTATACTCTCATGCTCTTGTGCCTATGCCTATGTCTGTGCCTATGTCTATGCCTATGCCTTATACTTTCATGCTCTTATGTCTGTGCTTTATACTGACTTTATCATCGGAGCTTATTTTAGGGTGCACACCCGTCCTTTCAGACTCATTCACAGGTGAAGTTTTGCTATCATTCCTCTACCAGCTAAGCAGCTATAAACACGTGGCATGTGAAGGATTTTCCCCTTTCAATACATATTCCATGATCGTCCCAGTGGTTAAAAAAAAGAAAAAAAATTGGCTTGGTTCGAGTCTCTTAGGTGGTAAGGGAGTATGTGACGCGTATGGAAAGTCCTGCCTTCAATTTACTTTCAGTTTAAATACAAAGAAGAACTATGCTTCACGGAATTGATTAGAATTCCCCTTTTTACATTATCATGGTGGAAATTTTGTAATTTATTGTGTTGCAAAATCGCACCAGTCTATTTTAGTAATTACAAACGTGCTTCTGTCATAATATAAAAAGGGAGCTCTGGCTTCAAAGTTATGAAGCAGAGCTCCGGCTCAAAATTAATCTCATTTACTTAAACTTACTTATATTATAGCAAGTATCCATGTCTATCAATCAACTAACAGTAAATACTTAGGTATTACTGTATAGGCCTTGGCTTGTCTCTGGCGAAGCCAGAAAGGCCCCTCTTGGGATACCACACAAAAAGGGACATGTGGTTGGAGA
Source organism: Tetracentron sinense (assembly GCA_015143295.1). Classification (NCBI taxonomy): domain Eukaryota; kingdom Viridiplantae; phylum Streptophyta; class Magnoliopsida; order Trochodendrales; family Trochodendraceae; genus Tetracentron; species Tetracentron sinense. The sequence goes on from CM026563.1 coordinate 40,946,483, forward strand.
AGTCATTTCATGAGTCCCATGATTTTGACTTCTCCCCACATTATTTGATACATGGTGATAAAATGGTGAGATAAAAGGTGAGAGATATCAATTGGGGAGAAGTCAAAATCATAGGGAGAAAGTGGAATGACTTCTCCCCTTTTTAACACCAAATGTCCCTTATTGTGTGGTACCCCGAGAGGGGCTTTCTGGCTTCGCCAGAGACAAGCCAAACCCTACCGTATATTCCTTTTTATGTAGCATTTCGAGAGATTGGACGTGCTAGATGATTTGTCGAGATATCTTTTGATATGGTGAGTTTAAGTCTGGAGTACCAATATTTTATTTTTCTCTACCGATATAGGTGTAATGGTTGGGTTTGGGCTTGTATTTTTGTAAGTTTTGAATATGCCTATCAAAGGCTCATTTACTTGTGGTATGATTGAGTTTACCAAAAAAAAATCAAAGGCTCATTTGCTAGAGTACTAAAGGTTTTTGTGGCACAAATTTTGCCCATGACACCCCTCGTTACGGAGACGCTCAGTTAGCGACTCGGCGTTATAGGCCATCCTTACTAAATTTTATTCATGAGAATTGAAGCCCATTTTTCAAATTACTGTCTACATACCACTATATTCATAAAATTTTATGTGCACACCATGACAACAAAATACTTATAAAATTTAGGTTAGTGCTAGGCGCACTCCAATATATAATAATGATTACACTCTATTTTTAAATATTGTTGACTACCCACCAATAATTTCATAAAATTTTAAGTACACACTAAAATTAAATAAAAAATACATATAAGATTTTTATCTCCTCAACAAATTTTAAACTTATTAACTATAAAAATAATCATGTAATCACCACATGTTTGTCTCATTAGTAATATTTTTGAGCTAGATACTATTTAAGAAGTGAGTCATTAATTATATACAGTACAAGCCTAATAGAGTGGTGTTATAGAAATTAATTTAAATTTTTTTTCTTATTTTTATCAATTTCACTAGTTTAATATAATAAAGAAAATTCCAAATAATATTTGTCAAACAAACAACTAAATTTCTAACACTATCAATCAAATAAAGAGAATCAAAAGCATATGAGAATGAATAAAATATTAAATAAAAAATGATAACTAAAAAATTAAGTACGTTGAGAGAATGGTGGTGAGTAAAGGAGTGGAGACGAATGGAGATAGTAGAGAAGTGATAAAGAATGAAAAAGAAGTCTATGGACTAACAAGGCTAGGGTTGAACCCTTGGGGGTATAGCCCAGTGGCCGAAGGACGAACCATAAACTCAAAGGTCTGATCAATTATGTGCTCCCCTCAATATCAGATGTATGGATTGAGGGTTTACATATGGGATTAGTCTAAGTTTGGCCCAGGATACCCTAGTTTATAAAAATAAAAGACCGGTGATCTTTTCTTCAGTTGTAACCGGTTTTGGGCAAAACCGGTTACAACCCTGTGGTCACCACATGATCCTTTTTACACCCCTTAACTATGGTTAAGATTCACCTACCCCTGGGATTCACCCACATTCTTTGGTTTTTAGAAAAAATATTTTAAAAAAATTAACCCTAGGAGTTGGTAAATTTTAACCACAGTTAACAAAAAAAAATTATTATTTTTTTCTAAAGACTAAGAATAGTTAGATGAATTTAGGGGTGAGTGAATCTTAACCATAGTTAAGAGGTGTCAAAAGAGACATGGCCACCTCAGGGGCATAACCGGTTTTGGAAAAACCGGTTACAACCGGAGAAGAACACGTCCCAAAATAAAAAGACTAAGGTACAAACCCACTTGTATGCAACTTCATAAATATCATTAGGAGTGCAAGATTTAGAATCTATTTATATAATGCAATGCATATATTATGTACAAATCGCGACTCTTTGAGAGGTAAAATTTGTAGGATGCTCTTCCCCGTGGAGATAGGCACCACTAGAGATAGACACGTGACAAATCACGTAAATCTTTTATCATGTAATTATTTGTGCTTCATACTCTTTTTAAAAAATTATTACTCCTTAGATTCTATAACTCATGTTTAACCCCTTTTTGTTGCAAGTTGCAACAGACGGTTCATCTGATCTCCGAGTTGCATTAAAGTACAAGAGATTCAACCAAAAAAAACAAAGTTTAAGAGGTGATCCACGAAATTTAGGTGAACGAATGATATGAACCTATGACGGTAGGGTCTACTATTTATCTTTCCTAAAAGACAATGTGAAAAGTGATCATACAAGGTAATGCCTGTGATATTTTCTTTAGCTTTTCAGGTGATCCAAAGGACTTCTAAAAGTCTCTATCCATGCACGTGGTTTGGTAATTTTAAGACACGTGAACACTTTTATAAGTGGAAGTTAAAATCAAGTCTCTATTTCTACTATTGACCTGTACATGATCATTCGAAGAATTTTTTAAAATTCTAATATAAATTATGGATAATTTTTTTTAAAATTATCCCACAAAATAATATTGTAAATTATATATAATATAAAAGGATTAATTCCTATGTGTCCCTTTTAACCCTAGTTAAGATTTATTATTTTAGGAGTTAATTTTTTAAAAAATAAAAACGAAGGATAGATGTATAAACCTTAGGAGGTGAGTGAATCTTAACCATAGTTAATGAGTGTCAGACATATCAAATGTCTTCCCATTTCATCCCCTTTAACTTTAGTTAAGCTTAATTAACTTAAAGTTATTTTTTTTTTTTTCTAAAAACCAAGGTTAAATGAATGAACCTTAAGGGGGAGTGAATCTTAACCACAGTTAGTGGGTATTAAAAAGTGGGTAAGAACTAATGAAGTCTGGCTCATGTTTTTCACTTTTTCTTGTTACTATACCCCTTTTTGCAATGACCACCATGGAATTTTATGACCATGATGGACCCCTTACTCAAAAAAAATCATTGGGGCTACGCCCCCAAACCCCCAAGGCCCATACCTCGATCCTATTAATTTTCTTAATATATATAATTCGGTTCTCCCAAGGAAAAATTCCTTGTTCCGCCCCTGATTTCATTCTATCCTTCATTAATTAAAAAGTGAAATACTACATCTAGGGGCGGGAAGAGGCCGTCGGCACCCCAATTTTATTTTTTTTTATTTCTTACATTATTGGTATAATTTTTTTCAAAATACTTAATATTGAAATTTTGCATATAGTGCCCTCCCCCACCCCAAAAAAATATTTTGAATTTTTTTTAATGTATAATGTAAAATGATCGATTCTTTAGGTGTCCATGTCTCCTTTTTTAACCATCTTTAACTCTAGTTAAGATTTATTATCTCAAAATTTATTTTTTTTCCTAAAAATCAATGGTTAGATGGATAAATCCTAGGGATGAGTGAATCTTAATCACACTTAATAGGTGTTAAAAGGAACACTTGTTAAGCAGGGGAGACGCACACATGTCACTCAGTGGAACGCGTGTGGGAGAAAACTTCATAATATAAAAATATAATTAATCTTATTTATATAATAAATTTATCAAAAGATGACCTTATTTTTTTTGTTACTTGCCTTTCTTAGAATGCAATATTAAAGAATTTTATGATCATGATAGACTCATTACTTAAAATATAATTCTTGAGAGCAATGGCCCAAACTCCCAAGACACCCCCATACCCCAATCCTATTACTTTTCTTGATATATGTACCCCTTTTTTGGAAGGAAAATTTTTGATTCCACCCCTGACTATTTATCTTCACAAAAAGAACGAAATACTCAAAAAATCTGTTACAACACAAAAGTCTCTTTAGTAGTTCTTTTAACTCTATCAACAACTTTTAGAGTTAATATTTTTTAATAAAAAATAAGGTTAGATGATTGAAAATTAAGGTTAGTAAATTTTAACAACAATTAAAGAATATTAAAAGGGACACATATTGACCGGTGGGAAGTAACCAGACTCCTTAGAGTCAGTTACAACTTGAGAGTATTTCGAGTCCCCAAAAATGAAAAAGAAAATAACATAGCTAGTAATTGTGTGGCATCATGGGGACCATCACCTTATGTTTCCGCACCGACAATGACGCTCTCGGTGCATAACTAAGACAGTGAGACCTCTCTTTGTCTCGTAGCGAATATTTCCTGTTTTTGCATGAAAAAATTGTGGTATTCACTTGGTAACCCAAGCTGTCTATGTCTATCCTGCTATCTGTTCCTGCTCTCAAACTTTGCTCTCATGGTTTGAGAGTAGATTCGTCTTTGAAAGACGATTTTCTATTTCATAAAACGTGATTTCAAAGTGTTAAGAACACAATGTAGATTGAAAATGTACAAAACATCTATCTTATCTTCCAACTTAATGGCAATAATTTTCATGACAGTAGTCGGCATAATAAGGAAGATGAAAGGAAAGCGAAATGTCTTAATGTTTTGTTTAAAGTTCCATTTTTACCCTTAAGTAGGGTTGATTTGAGAATTGAGAGGGAAATACATTTTCACTTTCAACTTTCTGTCTATTCCTTTATTTAATTTTTATTTATTTATTGACGTGGATCTTTTTACTTTATTCACTGAGTTAGTCTATGGGTACTCCCATTTATACTCCTAAATATACTCCTTAATCTTAACCGTTTATAACCAACCACTAAGGATCAGGATTTCAGTTGGCTTATTTTGTCTTTTCTATTGACACATCACCAAGAATCTTAACCGTTTAATAATTGAGATAAACGGTTAGGATTTGGGAGTATATATGGGAGTACACTTTGGGAGTATCCCATAAACTAATTCTTCTTTACTTCTATCTTTTTCTTTTAGTCTTTTACATCTTACCCAAATATGCCCTTTAAACTATCCTTCCTGTGTTTTCCCTTCTATTACCAGTAGCTTTGCCTTTTGGTATTGTTACCTTGACCAAAAAAAAAATCTTTCTAAACTGTAGTTGAGATAAAAGAAAGTTTGTATACTTTCAAAACTTTGGTTCAGTGATATATGTGTTTGTTGTGACTAGATATTTGAATGATACAAGTGATTTTCAAGGATTGTCAAGTATATATATACATATACACATGGGGCGCTTTCGACCTTATCCCAAATTGAAATTTGACGCTCATATTCCTGCTCTGCACTCTGATTACTTAGGATATACATATTATATAGACCACTCAACATTTTCTCTAAATTTACTAAACTATCCCCAATTCAAGAATCGCAACAAAAAAGAAAAACAAACAATTGAAGAAAATGACTCGACGACCCAGTTTAAGTAAAAAGCGTTAATTCCCTCTTGCTAACTTTCTTTCATTATATTTGTAATTAATTTTAATTTTTAAAAAACTTAATGTTATAAAATTAATTTTACGGATTAGAAAATCTTAATCGCAAATAAAGAGAGCTAAAAAGGACATAAGTAGGCGACAGGGGTGAAGCCAGGAATTTCTTGCGGGGGTTAACATTGGGGTTTGGGAGCATAGCCCCAAAAACAATTTAAGGGCCAAGTTCATGGACTATCTCGTCTGTTTGTGTTCATTTGTAAATAATATATTTTTAAGTTGGTTTGAAATAATATATTTTTTAAGTTTGTAGGTCATCTCTTAATTAAATAATATGGTATAAAAAATTTAAAATTTTCAAGGGGCAACTGCCCCCTTGCCCATGCCTATGTCCTCTTAAATTAAATAATGTAAGTATAAATTTAGTTTTTCAGTAACTGCATTTTATAAATAGTTGAATGCCTTCTCATTTTGCCCCTTTTAATTGTAGCTAAGTTTTGTTAAGTTTAACTCAACTCAAGGTTTATAATTGGTGTTAAAAAAAATAAGGGGTACGTCAACCAATGAAGACTAGCTTTCAGCCAAATATTTTCTCTTTTTTTTTTCTCAAAAATTCAGGGGGCTAAAGCTCTCGTTCCCTTGATCTGCCCCTACTCCTAAAGCTACATCGGCCCAATTGATACTACCAAAAAAATATTATCAAAATTGAGGGGGTCTTCAGCACACTAGCCCCATGTGGCTCCGCCACCTAGTTGGCAATGAGGGAGCGAGATGCCACTCCTCATTCCACGAATGAGGAACATATTATTTTTCTTAAGGGTGTGATCGTTTAATTATAATTTGAGAAAAAAATTTATAAGAATTTTGAAAGAAAAACAATGACCGTTCGGTTTATAAGAAAATAATATTTTTGCCGATAAAAATTTTGTCTTAGTGTTTACTTTCCTTTACCTTTCTTTAATCATTTATCATCAAAAAAAAGTTTAATATAAAAAAAAAAGTATTTTTTAATTCTCAAATCATAATTATCTAATGTCACATTACTTTTTATACCAATATATAATATTCCAGTTCATAAATAAAAATAATTAATGAGAATCATTTTTTTAAAAAAAAAATTGACTACTTTTTTTCACTTTTCAATCTAAAATATTTTTTTTAAACAACTTTTTTCTTATGAAACCAACCACCCAATAAAATAAATTCGCATCCTCTCACCCATGTTTTCAAGCTTTCGGCTGCTAAAAGGTCAATTTCGTCAATAAAGATACACATAGAAGGTTCTGTATCCTTTTACGTTCCAGTTGGGGGGGGGGGGGGGGGGGTAGGGTATGGTAGCTTGGGAATCGTCTATAGATTATTAAATGGATGTCTCAAGAGTGGGCCTCATTAGAAATATTGAATGAGCAGTGATAGGTATTTGCAAACCTAAGGTTGACCTCATTCCAATCCCTCCTCTTAAATACTAAGCATAGTGGGTGAGTATTTAAGAGGAGGGGATTGGTGAATATTTAAGAGGGTAGGATTGAACCAATGAGGTCCAACCTTAGTTTGTAAATAGATATCTCCGGTATGTTAACTATTTCCCATATTGAATTTAGGGTAAATTACACTCATTGCCCATGAGGTTCGGTAAAATTTCATAAACCTCCCCTTTAATTTTTGAAATTACATTGCCCTCCCCTATCAGACTCTTAATATTAATATTGTTAAATAAAGTTATCATTTTCCCATTTTACCCCTATTACTTGATTGAGAAAACTCGTCTTTACCGTTTCAAAGCTCAACCAAAGAAAAACATAAACTCCCAAGCCGCCACGTGTCCCTTTGAATACCCACTAACTATTTTTAAGATTTACTCATCCCTAGGGTTTATCCATCTAACCTTAATTTTAGGAAAAAAATAACCTTAGGTTGGTTATACTTAACTGCAATTAAAGAGGGTTCTACAAGCCACCATGTGTCCCTTTTAACACCCACTAACTTTGGTTAAGATTCACTCATTCTTAGGATTCATTAATCTAACCTTGGTTATAAGAAAATAAAATAAAAAATATTAATCTTAGGTTAATTATGTTTAACCACAGTTAAAGGATTTCTATAAGCCGCCATGTAGCCCTTTTAACACCCACTAACTATGGTTAAAATTCACTCACCTCTAGGGTTCATCCATCAAACCTTGGTTTTTAAAAAAAAACCTTAGGTTGCTTATACTTAACCACAATTAAAGCGAGCTCTACAAGCCGCAACGTGTCCCCTTTAACACCCACTAACTATGGTTAAAATTCACGCACCCCTAGGATTCCTTAATTTTTACAAGAAAAAAAATCTTAGGTTGATTATGCTTAACCACAATTAAAGGGGGCTCTACAAGCCGTCACATGTCCACTTTAACACCCACTAATTGTGCTTAAGATTCACTCACCCCTAGGATTAATCCATCTAAATTGCTTTTAAGAAAAAAAATAAAAGTATTAACCTTAGGTTAATTATGTTTAACCACAGTTAAAAGATCTCTATAAGTCGTCATGTGTCCCTTTTAATATCCACTAACTATGATTAAGATTCACTCGCCCCTAGAGTTCATCTATCTAACAATGGTTTTTAGAAAAAATATATATACTTGATTTTGGAAATATATATTAATCTTAAGTTGATATTATTAACCTTGGTTAGAAACCATTTATCATTTATTTTATTGAATTAAATAACCTTGTGTTGAAAAATGGTATTTAGATATTTTAAAATATTTAAATGATGACATCATCAGAGTTCATCAATAAAGTAACGGTAAACTTAAGGGAATGGGGTATCTAGTTGAGGGAAGGGCAATGTAATTTTAGAAACTAGAGATGAGGTTTTTGAAATTTCACCAAACCTCAAGGGAGGTGAGTGTAATTTACCCTTGAATTTATTTTATCATCTTTTTATAATTGAGATAAGGAGTGCTAGCCCCAATCGTATTTAATCCAAAAGTATCCTTAGACACAAGATTAGGCATAACACGTGGTGATGTTTGATATTTTAAGACAGAAAAAATGAAAAAAATAAGAATTGTGTGACATTTGTAGCCACCAAGTTGCGTCTGGGGAAGATTTGTGACTGTGGCTAGCAAAATCCTTGAGATTAATTTTGGCGGAGCTCTACTTCACGGTAAAGCAGAGCTCCTTTCGGAGTGTCTGCTTGGAATTACCCTTATGACACTTAACGACCTCCTTAGGTCTAGTTGTATGTGCGCATTTAGGATGTATCTGTGTATTACATGATAACTTTTCTACCAATTAAAAAAAGTTAAGTTTTTTTTTTTACACTATAGTAATGGCACGTTTGTAATTACTAAAAGAGGTTGGGGTAATTTGAAAAAGAGCAGTGATAGGCATACATGAGAAATCCATTTCCAAACCTAAGGATGAATCTCATTGATCCATGCCCCCCTCTTTTAAATACTCACTAAAGTTGGTGGGTATTTAATAGGGGGATATGGACCAATGAGGTCATCCTTAGGTTTGGAAATGGATTTCCTAGGTACGTTAACTATTTTCCTTTGAAAAACATCATAATTATAAGATTGCTACATAGTGTAAAAAGGAAGCTCCACTCAATGCCATGAAGGATAGCTCCTCTTTGTATTTAAACTGTTTATAATTTTATGTTTATTAAATGAACTCTTTAATAATGACTTGGGATTTCCCTACAGCAAGTGTTGGAGAAGAGCCGTGTAATACTACAACCAACCCACCACTTTTAAAGGGTTTATAATTTATATCAGCTTTATTAAATATCCTAATTGGGTATCATCAAGATATTAACCATGGATTTTCTCTGACTTGCCGTAGAAATTCCTACATGTAAATTTTGCTGGGAGTAGTGATAAGTAGTGCCTTAGGTTTGGAAATGAATTTCATGGGTGCATTAACTATTTCCTTTTATCTACAGCACAAATCCTCTAGTAGGTACCTAATTCCAGAATTGTTATTAGGGCCCACATGCCTAATTCTATTTAGGTAAATTACACTTAACTCCCTTGAGGTTTGGCAAAATTGCAGAGACCTCCCCTCTTGTTTCAAAAATAACACTCTCCTCACCTATGTTTCAATTATTAGTAACAGATTCTTGTATTCGTTAGTATGTTGTTATTAACATGGATGGATTTTGATGATGTCATGCTTTAAATATTTTAAAATACCCAAACTATCTTACCCCTTAGTTTTTAAATATTTTAAAATACTCAAACTATCCTACCCTTTAGTTACGATAACACTTCGTTATCAACTGAAAAATGTTTATGTATATACTTAGATTATTTATAAAAGGGATTGACTTGCCCTCTCTAAGGCTTCTTCCCAAGACCACTGCTAATCCTATCACTGTCTTTTCTTCGTCTTTATTGAGTTATCCTTTCCAAGCCTCTTCCCTTCTCAACTTCCCCCTCTTGCTTTGTTCCAACGTTCAGGCCTCTGCATTGCTGCATCTTCTTCCACACAAACGACAAATGATGAGGAGGTTTCTCTTATTAGCGAAGGGCTTAACCAAAACTTGCATTCCCTATCGGCTGCACCAATTATCACCAGCCCGAAACTTCATGACACCTTAGCTTGTCAGAAACCACCGGACACTCTGAGATCTTCTTCGCCTCTGCAACGCGTTCTTGTTTTTTTAAAAACTCCAGACTCACTGTAATAACGTACTTGGGGTAAACTTATAAACTCATGAGATTGATGGGATAAACTTGTAAAATACGTTCTCTACAAACGGTGTTAATTTGACCAGCTTGACAGGGAAGGACAGTGTTATTTCTAAAACTAGAGGGGAGGTCCTTGTAATTTCTTCAAACCTCAAGGGAGGTAAGTGTAATTTACCCATTCTATTTTGACACTTCAAATAATGCATTTAATACCTAAACTTCTTTATGTTTATGTTCCTCATTCAAAGAAAGGGTATATCATTACTTCTTTTTTTCTTTTTTTTTTTGTTAAGGTAACAACACCACAAGGCCAAGCTACAGACATGAGAAAGAAGACCACACACTCACACACACACACAAACACATCCACACACACCCTCAACCCTAACAAGCTTCACCCAAACACTTCTCAAAACAGGTACCAACCGTTTGAGGCGGGATAGAGCTTATTAGGGGATCAGAGCTCGATTACACAACCAATATGGGACTAAGACCTTAAGCTAGGTTTTTTTGATTAAGGTAACATACATCAGTACTTTAACATTCTACTTTTGTATCCAATTTCCAATTGAAATTCCCTTTTGGCTGCTTTAGTTTACACGAGTTTTTTTTTTTGGAGATCGAATCATAGCCAAGCACGATTGAATTTATGTAGAGTTCAATTGCTCCGAAAAGTCAACACATGTCCCCTTTAACCCTTATTAACCATGATTAAGATTATATAACCCTTAGTATTCAATAATCTAACCTTAGTTTTTTGAAAAAAAAATTTAGAAAATAATTAACTCTAGTTAAGAATTTTTAACTTTTAGAATTAATATTTTTCAAATATGTTTTTCAAAAAAACTAAGGTCAGATAATTGAATACTAAGTGTTAGAGAATCTTAACCATGGTTAATAAGGGTTAAAGGGGATACGTGTTGACCTGTGGGAGTGATTAAACTCTCCTTGAATTCAATCGTGATTGGCTGTGATTCGATCTTGGTTTTTTTTTTTTTGGGGGTTGGAAGGTTATCAAGTAACAGAAGTAATAGACACGTTTTTTTTTAATTATTTATTTATTTTTATGAAAAGTAATATTTAAACTATGACTTGTAATTCTGTATGGTTGCAACTCCCCAAGCCCGGTTATGCCCTTTAGGTTGCCACATGTTTCTTTTAAATTTGAATTAGTCTAGGTACTCCCAAGGTGTACTCCCAAATCCTAACCGTTTATCTCAGTTATTAAACGGTTAGCATTAGAGCTGATGTGGTATTAGAAAAAACAGAATAAACCAACTCAAATCCTGGCCTTTAGTGGTTTGTTATAAACGGTTAGGATTAGGGAGTAAATTTGGGAGTACCCATAAACTGACTCAATTTTAATACTCCTTAAATGGGGTTAAAATTTATTCACCCACTTAACATTGAAAACATTAACCTTAGAGTTAATGAAATTTAACTAGGGTTAAAAATAATTAATATTTATATTAACTCCTAGGGTTATAATTCACTAACTTCTAGGGTTAGAAAAATATTAATATTCTTTTCTTAAAATCAAGGATTTAGTGAAATTTAAGATTAAAAAATATTAATATTTTTCAAAAAACTAAGAATAGGTGAGTGACCTTAGGGATGATTGAATCTTAAACCACGGTTAAGGGGTGACACAAGAGACACGTGGTGACCTCAGGGCGTAACCGGACTTGGGAAGTCCCGTTACAACCGTAGAAAATTACAAGTCATAATTTAAATGTTACTCTTCTTAAAAATAAATAAATAAATCGGAGATGCATTACCGAACTCGTGCGAAGACTATGGTCTGTGTGCGTGTGTTTAGAGTGTCTGTTACTTGTGTTACTTGATATCCTTCCAACCCAAAAAATAAAGGGAAATGGAAAACGGACCCAGGGTCAAGCTGATCTCGTGATCTCATTGGTTCACGCTCCCTTTTTACCACCCATCAATTGTGGTTAGGATTCACTCACTCCCAAGGGTTAAGCAATCTCATCATTGTTTTAAAAAAATATCATTAATTTTAATTTAATTAAGCTTAACCATGGTTAAAGAAGTGTTAAAAAGGATCATGAATAAAAAACAAAAAAACTCGTGTGAACAAAAGCAGCCAACAGGGTTTTCAATTGGGAACTCAAAAGGGTAGACAAAAGTAGAATGCTGATATATCCTTTCTTTAGATTGGGAACATAATCGTGCAAAAGTTTGGATATTAAATGCATTATTTGAGGTGTCAAAATAAAATTGGGCATGTGGTACCTAATACCAATTCTGGTATTGGGTGGCTACAAGAGGAATTGCGCTCATTTTTCTGTATTGAATATTTCCACAGATCAGCAACTCAGCGACTCCATTAACGCTCTGTCCTCATCTCTTTGTGCCTATCGTTTCGTTTTTTTTTTTTTTTCAACACGTATTGGGTTATAGTGGGCCCGAAGGTGACCGTTGCTTGTCTTGATTTACTAAGATCAAAACATTTGCTGATTTGGATCCATCAGCTTGTGCATTGTGCATAGGGGCCAAGCCAAGGGAGCAGTACTGGTCTAGCACATCTGAGTTCAACTTGAACTCCTTATTCAGATTGGCCATCGGAGCATGCCGATGGCTGTCCCGACACATCTAACCTAACTCTCACATGTTGAGCAGTCTGCTCCAGCATCCTAGTAGTATCTCTCAAGGTTCTATACACCTCTGCCAATTCAGGATTAGAATTCTCATTTTTCTTTCTTGTCATCCCAGCTCGACATCTCCTTCCTCCAGACATGACCATTTTCAATAAAACAAGGGAATATTCAATCCGGTAGGAAAAACAAACAATCTAATCAAATACAAGCTCTAATGTTACAAGAAACCTAAGAACTAACTTAGGTGTCACTCCGTTTCATCAGGATTTTTAAACCTAGCTACCCCAAAATCTACACACAATATAACTCATATCTACGTAGATCTTGGAGTGTGAACCTGAAACACATACCAAAGTAGAACGGAAGTCACTAAGATAAAATTCATTAACAGATGTGAATATCAAGCATTAACTGAAATTAACTCACCCTAAAATTTGCCCTTAGAGGTCATACATAACTCACCCTAGTGACAATCATTTGAGACAACACATAGCTCGCTCAAAAGGGGATGCTTGGATCGCACGTAGTTCACCCAAAGCAGCTAAATGCAGGTAGCACATAATTCTTCCAGTTTGGATCACACATAGTTCACCCAAAGCAGCTAAACCTGGGTAGCACATAGCTCTTCCAGTTAACTATCCCTTGGGTCATTCTCAGCTCGCCCAATTTCCAACCCTGGGGTCATACTTAAATCGCTTAGTTTCCAATTTAGGGTCGAACATAGTTCACCCAAGGACCCATTCCTAGAGGTCATACATAACTCACCCCATTAATGGACTCTACACGAGGTTAGAGTTATCTATCCTTAAAACTTCATGACATTAATTCATAACTTCCACAGTATTGTGTGTCATACTACCATAATAAGGAAGATTAAATCATACAATTTCAAGTTATAAAGCAGTATGTATTCATTATATGCATTTTAGTGTCATAAGTCTTGCTTTCATATATCACATCATAGAAGTTGTATCTAAAACACAATTGAAAAACACCACATGTGTTGAAATTTTGTAATTCTGGCTAGATCCAACCCAAACTCGCTAAAGTGAATACCGATTCTGTTGCGCCTCAAAATCTCACTTAGGAAAAAGTGAGACATTGGCAGACTTACTTATCATACCATTTTGTTAGAAGCATAAAGGCACATTAAAATATGAAACATAATTTTTTTTCAATCAATGTCAATCAATTTTAAAGATCTAGCTCAAGTTATGTTCGAGCTCGAACTTTGTTCAAGCCGAGCCTAGCTTGGGTCGGCTAGAGTTTGATTCACGAATTTATTTTTGTTTAATGTTACATAATTTTAGTAAAAGTATTTATTAATAAATTATAATATTAAAAAATTATAAAAAAAATTAATACATTTATATACGAAAATAAGATCTAGGAGTAGTCCTTCGTTCCAAAGAGTATAGAGTTATATTAGGGTTTCTGCTTTAACTCCTTGATTTATTTTTTGTTCTTAAAAATTGAAAAATTATTACAATTCTAAAAAAATATTGTATATATATTTCGAGCTGAGTCGAGCTCAAGACAAACCAAGCCCTAAGAGAGTTGAGCTTCAAGCCGAGTCCAATCAAATAGGGTCTGGCTTGAGCTTGGCTTGTTTAAACATTCGAACTCAAATAAAAGCTTGACTTGTCAGTTTGAGCTTTGAGTCGAGCCATTGAACTAGCTTGGCTTGAGTGCAACCCTACTCAACAGCAGTCATTTTTTCTTTTTTTAATTTAAGGGTCGAAACTTGAAACCCACCTTAAGTAGCGATTGGATCTTCTCAATGGTTCCCTTCTTCAACTGCAACCTTTTTTTTCATTATTGTTTGGAATGCCACCTCAGACAGTGATTTCATCTATTTTTCTTTCTCTTTTTCTTTTCGAAGAAACTCTAGATCTACTTCTAAGGATTTATTTTGTTTGTTTGTTTAGCACCTTGAAGAGGAACCACAAACCCAAAATCAACTCCATATAAAAACAATTACTAAACCTAAAAGCAAAGCATTGCCCTAAATCAAAACCCTAATCCAAACCAAGATTTTGATTTTGTAAGCAACCAGCCCTAACCCCTAAATCTAACACCCAAATCAATATTATATTAGGCCCGAGTCCGGCCCGTGTTAGGGTAGGGTTTGGGCTTGACTTTCTTAGGCCCGAATGGGCTTGAGCTCAGTATTTATTTGGTTGGGTTGGGCCTGGACAGCACACAGCCCGGCCCATTGACAACCCTACTCACACGTGCGTGAGCCTACAAACAAAAACAAGAGCGTAAAAACGGAGGCTATATAGGGCCTTTTTCAGATGGATAAAGCTTATGAGACCTTCTTAGGGTTGAGACCACCAGACCATGCTCTAAGAGCACGGGATTTCTGGTGGGGCCTACCATGTGAAATGGCCCCACTTGAAATCTCATGCTCTCAGAGCATGGTATTGGTGGTCTCAGCCCTAACGGGGTCTCAGTCGCAAAGTCCGTTTCAGATCGAGCGTCAAGTGAGTTAAAGAACCGGCTTGGGTTTTTTTTGTGAGAACTTCGAGCGTCGGCCTCCATCATCGTTCTTCCTATCTCTTTGTTGATTACGTTGTTACTCTCAGCTCTATGATTCTCATGTTTTCTATCTATCACTATTTGATCAAAACTTCTTCTTCTTTTTTCCTAGGAACTCGGGGTGTCCCCAACCCTTTGGGTGAGTAGACTTCCATGGAAGCTTTGAAAATTTTTAGGTACTGTAACGTGGGGGGTTTTATTCATGGAAAGTGTGGGGGTGTTTACCACTTGTTTTGTGTTTTAGGGTTTCAATAATGATGGATCTGGTGTAAGTGTTGAGTTGTGTTGTATCATGTACGGGTGATTGTTTCAATACGATTTAACTGAGTTTATTGTATCCCGAGGGGTGTCTGGCCACCCTTAGCTAAGCTTCAAATGCAATAAAACCCACTCACCTTCGAACAAATACGAACCCCAATTAACACCAAATTTGCGATATACCAACAAAACAAAAACAAAAAATTCAATGAATGTTTCTCTATTCAAATTCCCTACCTATTACTATTTTTTTTCTTTAAGTATTTTTATTTTTTATTCTTAACATTTCTTGCTTTTAGTGCTTCCGTGCGATTGTGATCGCACGGGCTTTACACTAGTTTAATGACTCATTATTCTCTACAGTTGTAACTGGATTCAAGGAGTTCGGTTACGCCACTGACACTGCCATGTGTCCCTTTTGAAACTCCTTAACTGTCGGTAAGATTCACCCACCCTTAGGGTTCAGCCACTTATCCTTAGTTTTAAGAAAATATATATTTAAAAAGAAATTTAACACCAATTGAAATTCATTAACTCTTAGGGTTAATTTTTTTAATAATTTTTTCTAAAAACTAAGGAAAGTTGGGTGAACCCTAAGGGTGGTGAATCTTAACCACGGTTAAGGTGTGTCAAATGAACACGTGGCAACATCAGCGGTAATTTCTAATACCCTATTGTTCTGACGTGTTCATTCACTATCTTTTGTCAAATTTTTTCTCTATGGTTTGGTTTGCGAGACCCAAACCAGCATATGGCCACAAAAAAAAAAAAGGTTCGTAATTATCCTCTTTAAAACTGTTCTTTTAAATGTATTAATAACTTTATCTTTCAAAGTTAATCGTTTAAAAAAAAAATTAAGGTTAGGTGGTTGAATCCTAAGATTGGTAAATCTTAACAACAAGTAGGGCAAGTTGAGCAAAGTGTTGTAAAGGCAAATAGAATCTTCGTCTTCAGGAAGGACGGATGAGGTTTCTGTGCTCCATTGATGAGCTCGTGCTCTTCACGACAATTTCAGATATCATCGTCCGAAGGACAATGCCAGATATCGTCGTTATGATAAGGACGAACTCATATTCACATTAAGGACGGAACCGCCTTGCAGGACGAAATAATCAGGAAGCAATCTATTTACTCTGTTGTTAGGTGAAAAGTATTATCTTAGCATTTAATGCTAGTCATCTCAACCTGCTTGACCGACCTAAGAAATAGTGGCTCACACGTGTGACACGTATGCATGAAGATCTGTCTGACATATTTTGTAATGATTATAAAGCAAGTTGCATAGTCATGCATGAGCATGGATAAGCATAGTAAGGCATCCGCATTCGAGCCTATAAATACCCTAGTGTAGAGCCCCGGATTTCAGGTGCACTGTTCATATGAATAGTGTTAGTGTACAGTGCATGTAAAGGCCTGAGGCCTACCATGTGTTCTTGATATTGGAGAAAGTGACATGAGGGTTTTATATATGTGTGTTGAGTCTTAAAACAAGAGTATAATAATAGTGTAAAGGCCGAGGGTCGTTTATGTAATTTGATTTATGAGACATGATGAGAATAGTTTAAATTAGTTAAAGTATTGTTATTGGGTGTTTGGGATGAAGAACCAAGAGTATAACATACTCTAAGTGTCGAAAAAGAGGGATGCTTTTACGTACCCTAAACTTGTGGAAGCTCTAGTTTGGTCACGGCTCATCGGAATTAAGTGATTCTTGAGCCATTAGAAAGATATTGAAGTCCTCTTCGAGGTTCATATTTTACACTTTTCTGATTTTGAGTATAAGTTAGGTGAAATGGGGGTTTTCCGAAAGTGGGTCAGCTGTCAATTCAGCAGTCATTTTGGACCAGTCCACTTTTGGGCCCATTTATATTATGCAAAACTTAAAATTAGGAGTTGTACAAAACATGAAAGTTATTCCCCTTTGAAATACAAATCCAACACAAGTTGAATCATCAAAATCGGATAAGCGATTCAAAAGTTATGGCCAAAATATTAAGGCGAGAAAAACCGGAAAAATGAGGACCAATCCGGTCGACCGGTGCATTGTTCATTTGCACAGTGGCCGACTCCCAAAGATATTTTAAGGGTGGTTTAGCATTTTGAAAACCCCCAAACACCTATATAAGCCCAAAATTCATCCATAAGGGTTACAAGAACCCTAGAGAAAGCTTGAGAGTGATTTTGAAGGAGGAGGAAGAAGAAAAGGCTTGGGTTCTTCTTAGGTTGCTCTTAGCTTGGGTTGGTAATTAAAGGAAGAGCTCGAATCTTGCTTTTTAAGCTTGAAACTTGTTCCTCAAGCTTCCTAAAAGCTCTGAAATTGAAGGAAATCGATCCTTCAAAAGGTAGAACAATCTACTAACTAGTTATGTTATGATTCATTAATACGAACTATGGTTTCATGAATAATTGTTATGCAAGTTGAGTTGTTTTGGTCAATTTTTGTAATTCCTCTATTACATGTTATAAGTAACTAATGAAAAGAAATAGAAAGGAGATGGGTTTCGATGAAGAGAGTGTGAGGACACTCTCATAAATGGGTTTTGTTATGACTCATGTTTATGTTATTGAAGGTATGAAAGGAAATAGGGAATCCCACCATACTTAATGATTATCCCTTGCTTACCTTATTAATCACAAATGATGTATATTATCATCATGCTTTTATGATGAGTTTTGTATTAAGCATAAGTATTAAAATGATGGTTTTACAGTAAAGTAAGCTTAGAATTATGATTTTTACAAAATAGGCTAAGTAGCCAAGTATACACTATGAATGAAATCTCATGATCTAATATTTTGATGTTTTACTACTCACTATGAATACTATGATGCTCACACTTACTCTCATGAATATGATTTCCATGTTTACTAGATTTCAAGTTCACCATGATATTTACAAGTCTTGCATGATGTTCACAAGTCTCGCATGAGGTTCACAAGCCTTGCATGATGTTCACAAGTCTCGCATTATTCGATGATTTCTCACAAGAATAGGGTTTTATAAAGTTCATAAGCAAGGTGTTTGCGAAAGAAAGTTCACAAACTCACAAGCTCACATGTTCACAAGTAAGGATAAGGTCAAACTTTGGGTTAGTGTTCTAAGATCGTTTCAAAGCTCACAAGGAATCCCACTATACATAGACTCACAAGTCATGTCTCACAAGCTCACAAGTTCACAAGAAAATCATGCTCACTCAGATCTCGCATGCTCACAAGGAATCCCAACTATTGCAAGAATTCATAAGTTCTTATAAGATAAAGCTCATAAGGATCTCACAAGACATCATGCATATCTCACAAGGATCAATGCTCATAAGGATCTCATAAGTCTAAGGTCTCATTAGTTCTCATAAGATATTTAGAATATGTTTTGTGAAAGTATGAACTCAATGTATGATTTAAAATATGCTTTTCGAGAATATTCAATTGTTAGATTGTCTTAAACTTTCGCGCTCTGATTATGTTTATATTCTGATGAACTGTACTCTATATGACATGTTAATGTTTTATAACCTTGTTAGTTAGTAGTTTGTAGACGCTGAGTATTCCATACTCAGCCGTACATTTTATGACGGCAGGTTTATTTGGTATTTGCAACCTAGAGCTACCGGTTGAAAAATAGTAAATGGAAGAGGATCCTGCTTGGGGTCATCATGTGAAGATAAGGGTCGTAACAGGCAACCCTATTATTAGTGCTTTGAGTGATGAGAGGGAGAGACATATATATTTAACTAAGTGGGTATGTCCACTTTGATTTGTCGCACTTGTACGCACTTGGAATACAGTTAAGTGATTAAGAAATTTTCAAGTTCGCTTTTGAGTACGCCTTGTATGCTCTTACAGGATGGTATGTACGCCTTATGTGTCATGACAGGATGATATGACACGGCAGTCACGTGCCTAAAGTATCCCTAACTCCTAGGGAGTATTTTGAGTCATGACACCCAGACTCCCCATAAGGTAGGGACTATTGAAAAACTATTGAATCGCGACTGTTAAAACCCCTCCCCTATTGAGATAGCCACACTTAAAAGCTCAAAGTCTTCAACCTGCTTTCTTTAAAAGTGTGTTCTATACATTTCATCTTCAACGCACACTGACTTGATCGTCGGAGGACTTTGACAAGAGGGACCCCCACCTGCAACAACAAAGATGTGATGTGAACCTACCTTCATCCTTCTACCAGTCAACCTGAATTCAACAAGCAAGTGACACGTGGACAATTCAAAAATTCCCACCACAGATATTAAGAGAGACCCATGTTGACTAGTAGAAGGATTCGTCCAGTTATAATTTGAGAGAATTTTGAGTCCCAAAAAAACTAGTCGGTGCTGGCGAGAAGACCGTTAACACCACTCCAATGGTGTCACATACATCCTATACACCTATAAAGGAGTTTGCACGCAAACCAACACTGATTGATGTATGTGGCGTGTTTAGAGTGGGTATTGGCGATCTCTCACCTGCACTAACTGAAGATGATCTCAAGTCAAAGGCTTCGAATTACCTCTGGTGGATGCCCCAGGTCGGACCTCGAGCATCCACACATCATTGGACATGTGGCATTTTAAAAGGGGAGAGATATCATGTGGGGAGAAAGTGAATTGATTTCTTCCCCTTTTTTATCGCCAAGTGCCCGATGATGTGTGGATGCCCGAGGTCCAACCTGGGGCTATGAGTGTTGGAGGGCCAGAATTTATGTCTATACAGACTTAATAGTTGTAACCACCTCTTGGAGAGATTTTGGTCATCAATTCCTCTCCATAGGGAAGAATACAGAAGATATGGTTCATTGTCGCTCTCGGAGCATGACTGAGACCAGTGTTGTCAGAATCGGACCAGACTGGCCGATCGAACCGGGAACCGGCCCTTTCATCGGTTCCCAAAACCCTCAAAACTGGTATTCTTTAAGAATCGGTCAAAATCGGTTGGGAACCTATCAGAACTGGCCGGAATCGAACAGAATGGGAAAGATTAGGGGAAAATGAAAAAAATGATTTTTTTTTTATAAAAAGTATACGGTCGAACCGGACCGGTCAAATTGGTGGAACCGGGAACCGGCCACTCTACCGGTTCGATGCTCGGTCCGGTTCTGACAACACTAACTGAAACAATGAGATCTCTTTTTGTCTCATAACGAATATTTTTCTTTGACGGAAAAAATCGTGATATACATACTATACATACCACCCAACTTTTTCTCTAAAATCCAAAGAATCATAACAAAAATAAATTATCGTTGCATGTTTGTAATTATTGAAAGAGGTTGGGTAATTAAGCAAACACATTATAATTACAAAACATGGAATTCGTTAAAGTAGAGCTCCTCTTTGTATTTAAACTTAATAAACAATTGAAACGATAATTAAATGTAGTTGATGTTTAAAATTGTAAATTTTTAATAAAATTAATGTTAAAAATATTAATTTTACGGATTTAGGAATCTCAATTATAATTAAAGAAAGTTAAAAGGCTATGTGTTGGTGATGAGGGAGCGAGATCCTCATTCCACGGAATGACGAACAAAATATTTTTGTTTAATTTGAGAAATAAAGTTGTGAGCAGTGCTAGAATCAGACGCAGTAAGTTTGGTTTTTTAAATAGAGGTAGTATGATTGCAGCAAGTGGTGATAAGTGATAGGCTGACACTTTTTGCTACTCTACCTTGACTGCGAGGACGTTTTTGGAAACACCGAGAAAGAAAGCGTGTAGCAGGAAGGGAGAGCTTGCCCTGCATTTTCTCAAATTTCGAGATACCATGACCTTATTATTAAGGCTCAATTTATTTATTTTTTGGTAAACTAAATAACACCCACAAGGTGAGGAAACACTCATACCACCCGTGCAAACACACACAGCGCATGCAAACACACATACTAAGGCTCAATTTGGGTTAGGCTTTTTGTGGTTTGGCCAAGTCCGGTTGGGCTTGAAAGGATTTGTTCTAGGCTCGAAGCCCGGCTCGGCCTGAAATCAAGCTTGAAAGCTTGACCTGAAGCTCGGCCCGAATTCCAAAGTCTGGCTCGGAGCTCGGCCAAATTGATTCAAGCTCGAGCCGAGCACGGCTTGGCTCAAGCACAGCTTGGCTCGAGTTCAGCTTGAATACTTTTTTTAAAAAATAAAATAATAATATTTTATATTATATATATTTATAATAATTATATATATAAATAATATTTTTATTTTTTAAATAATATTCAAGCCGAGCCGAGCTCGGGCTGCAATGAGCCTTAATCAAGCCAGGCCGAATCAAATAGGGGTTGGTCCAAACTTGGCTTGATTGGATTTTCAAGCTTTTTTTAGTCTTGGCTTATCCCATTCAAACCTAAAATTTGAACCAATCTTAGATCGAACCGAGCCGATCCACACAAACAGGCAGATCGAGCTTTGTACAAACCTATTTATTACATAGTCTTTGAGAGATTCGGTCCACTCTCTTAGACAAGGAGGGCATGTTGGAAGCCGTTAGTTAGACAAGAACACTTGTCATCCATAAATGGCAGGCATAGCAATGGTCCTAGGTCCTAAGTCTGGGAGTAGGATAGCACCATGTAGTGGCTCATAAAAAAAAAAAGGCTTTCGATTCTCTCTAGACCGTGCCAGAAAGTGCTCTCAGGCAATCACAAATGAAGCGCCAGCTGGGTTGGAGAAGTCATTTCATGGGCCCCATGATTTTGACTTCTCCGGCTCTTATTTGACGCTTGGTAAGATAATAATGAGATAAAGGGAGGGAGATATCAAATGAGGAGAATTCAAAATCAGGAGAAAAAATGAATTGACTTCTCTCTTTTTTTATGCTAGCTGGCGCTTCACTTGTGGTTGCCGGAGAGCACTTTTTGGCACGGACTAGAGAGAATCTGAAGCCAAAAAAACATATTGAAACGGTTTAAAAGCTCTGGATAGTTAGTAGTACTCTTGAAACTAGTAGTAGCCTATACCGAGAGCTGTGCCATTGAAAATTCAACGATTAAAAATCTAACGGCACTCAGGCACAAGTGCCCATTAAATGGTGGACCCGCTTGGCTTGAGGTTCGGTACGGATGAATTTTCAATAAGGTGGCCGAAAATCTCGATACAGAGTTTTAATTTTTAAAGAGTCTTGAGAAACGGACCCTGCGGTCCGAACCCAAGTGGCTTGTGTTTCTTCTGACCTCTGTTTAATCATGATTAAGTTTAATTAAATTAAAACTAGTATTTTTGTTTTTCCTAAAAACCATTATTAGATAGCTTCATCCTAAGATGTTAACCACAGTTGACGAATGGTAAAAAAAAGGGGCTTGGAGCAATGATATGACTTCGTCAGCTTAACTGACCCTAAGAGCATTCCTAGTAGCCTCACCAAAATGACATTTTGGTGGGCCAGATAGTTAAAAAGTGCTAAAAAAAGTCTCTAGCAGCCTCACCAATTTGATGTTTTCGGTTTGATGAGTGTATAGTACTCATCAACTTTGGTGAGTCACTGTACACTCATCAAAGTTAAATATCTCTCTTTTCCTCTTTCTTTATGGGCCCATACAAATAAAATAAAGGTCTCTTTCTTCTTTTTTTTATTGTGTAAGTGACACAAATTATAAAATAATGAAAGTTTTGACTATTTTGGTGAGGCTGTTGGGAATGTTTTAAAAATATGGCTCACCAACATGACTTTTTATTAGTTTTGGCTATTTTGGTGAGTAAAATTTGGTGAGACTACTAGGAATGCTGTAAGGTCCATTTTCCAAGCTGACCCTGAGGTCCATTTTCCATTTCCATTTTTAAATCACCTTCCAAAGAATATATATATAAAAAAAAAGCAGCCTTTTTGGAAACACTGATCGATTAGGAAGCTTCCAACAAAAGAAAAAGGGTTTTTGCAAATCAACTAATAGATTCTTCCTTCGTTTGTAAATTCACTATTTTGCGTAAACCTTTTACAAATTAACTCATGATTTTTAACCATTAAACAAACAACCTCATTCGTTAGACTTTCATTTGAAGATGTTACTAAAATGACTATTATGCCTTTTAATAAATTTCATAACCTCACAAAGTCCCTTTACAGTATACCAATGATCCTAAGTCTAAGAGTAGGGTAGCACGAAACTGTGTGGAGACTCATAAAAGAATATATAAAAAGAGTTTTCGCATATCAACTTGTGCATACTTCCTACTTTGCAAATATACTATTGTGGAATACAATTTTGCAAATTAACTCATTATTTTCCAACAATTAGCCAAAGAACCTCAATCCATGGTTCCGTTAAACTTTCATCAATATTTGTTAATCAAATGGCTGTTATGACTTTAAGAGACTTCATACCTTACAAAGTCCCTTTTAACTCCTCTTGAATTATGGTAAATAAATTTTAATCCATATGATTAATATTTTTCTAAAACTCTAAGGTTGATTGAATATTAACCATAGTTAAAATGGGACACATTAATTTTTCTAAAAACCAAGGTTGAATGCTTTAACCGTAAGAGTTAGTGAATCTTAACCACAATTAAAGGGAGTTAAAAGGGGGACATGCTAAAAAAAAAAATCTAAAAACAGATTAGATGCTTTAACCCTAAGGGTTAGTGAATCTTAACCACTAGTAAAGGGAGTTGAATGTGATACGTTAATTTAAAAACCAAGGTTAGATACTTTAACTCTAAGGGTGGGTGAATCTTAACCACGGGTAAAGGAAGTTAAAAGGGACACGTTAAAGTTTTTGATTTTTTTTTCTAAAAACCAAGATTAGATGTTTTAACCCTGAGGGTTAGTATATCTTAACCACAATTAAAGGGAGTTAAAAGGGGAGACGATAAATTTCTTTTTTCTTTTAAAAACCAAGGTTAGATGCTTCAACCCTAAAGATTAGTGTATCTAAAGAGAGTTAAAAGGGGATATGTTATTTTTAAAAAATCAAGGTTAGATGCTTTATCCCTAAGGGTCTGAATCTTAACCACATTTGAAGGAAGTTAAAATGGGATAAATTAACCACAAGGTTTAAAACTTGTTAACCATACTTCAAAGTGGTTGAAGAGGTTTTGCAAGGTTATAAAATATCTTAAGGTCATAATAGTTATTTTTATAAATATATAAACTAACCTTGAGTTTTAGGAAAATATTTTAAAAAATTAATTGTAGGGATTAAAATTTATTAACTATAATTCAAGAGGAGTTAAAGAGACTTTGTAAGATTATGAAATCTCTTAAGGGCATAATAGTCATTTGATTAACAAATACAAATGAAAGTCAAATGAAACCATGGGTTGAGGTTATTTGTTAACTATTGGAAAATAATGAGTTAATTTACAAAACTGTTATACATAACAATGTATTTGTGAAGTAGAAAGAATGTAACAGCTGATATGCAAAAACCATACATAAAAAAAGTCCAATTTTTAGAAACACCGGTAGATGATTAGGAAGCTTCCAACAACACACAAAAAAAAAATGCTTTTGCTTATCAGCTATTAGGTTCTTTCTTAGTTTGCAAATACATTGTTATGTCTAAACCTTTTACAAATTAACTCATGGTTTTTAACGGCTAAACAAACAACATCAAACCTTACCTCTCTTAGAATTTCGTTTGAGAGTGTTACTAAAATAACTATTGTGTCTTTTAACAGATTTCATAACCTCACAAAGTCCCTTTAACTATTCTTGAACTATGGTTGATAAGTTTTAATCCTTATAATTAATTTTTTTCTTAAAAACCTAGGTTAGATGCTTTTACCTTAAGAGTTATTAAATTTTAATCATAGTTAAAGGGAGTTAAAAGGAAATATATTAATCTTTTTATAAAAAAATCTAAAAACCAAGTAATCTTAGTCACAGTCAAAAGGAGTTAAAAAGGGACACACTAATTTTTTTTATAAAAAAAATCAAGATTAACTGCTTTAACCCTAATGGTTAGTGAATCTTAGTCACAGTAAAAGAGTTAAAGGGGGCACGTTAATATTTTTTTTCTTATGCAAACCAAGGTTAGATGC
The DNA here is from genome assembly GCA_015143295.1 of Tetracentron sinense. NCBI lineage: Eukaryota > Viridiplantae > Streptophyta > Magnoliopsida > Trochodendrales > Trochodendraceae > Tetracentron > Tetracentron sinense. The sequence goes on from CM026563.1 coordinate 40,971,765, forward strand.
TTTAACCCTAAGGGTAAGTGAATCTTAACCACAATTAAAGGGAGTTAAAAGGGGACACGTTAATTTTTTAATATTTTTTTCTAAAAATCATGGTTAGATGCTTTAACCCTAAGGTTAATAAATCTTAACCACATTTAAAGGAAGTTAAAAAGTGACACATTTTTTTTCTAAAAACCAAGGTTAGATGCTTTAACCCTAAGGATTAGTGAATCATAGTCACACTTTAAAGGAGTTAATTAAAAGGGACGCGTTACTTTTTATACCAAACTTCCTAATAGATGCTTTAAACATAAGGGTTAGTAAATCTCAACCATGGTTAAAGGGAGTTAAAAGTGACGTTCAATTTTTTTCCTAAAAATCAAGGTTTGATGTTTTAACTCTAAATATTAGTGAATCTTAACCATAGTTAAAGAGAGCCAAAAGGGGACATATTACTTCTTCTTTTTTTCCGAGCATAATAATTATTTTATTAGTAATTTCAAATGAAAGTCTAATAATTATTTTATTAGTAATTTCAAACGAAAGTCTAACAGAAATAAGGATTGAGGCTGTTTGTCTACCTGTTAGTAAAACATAGAGTTCATTTGCAAAAGATTTACACATAAGAGTATATCTACAAACTAGGGAAGAACCTAGTAGTTGATATGCAGAACAACCCCTGCCCAATCGGCCTTGGATTGTCTCTGGCAAAAGCCAGGAAGGGCTTATCTCGGGGTTCCATAGAATAGGGGACAAGTGGTGGAGAAGTCAAAATCATGGGCCCATGATTTTGACTTCTCCACCCATAATAAGACATGTGGCGATAAGTGTATGAGAATAAGGGTGAGAGATATCAAGTGGGGAAAAGTCAAAATCAAGGGGAGAAAATGGAAGGGAAATAATTATCGGACCATGGATTTCATTTGCAAACCTAAGTCATTCCCCCCTCTTCAATGCTCACCAACTTTGGTTCGAGAGCAATTAAAATTGACTTTGTGAAATTATGAAGGGGTATTTGCAAATAAGATTAAAATAGTTATTTTATTAAGGGGTATTTGCAAATCAGCTACTAGGTTCTTCCTAGCTTGCAAATACACTAGTTATGTATAAACCATTTGCAAATTTACTCCTTGTTTTTCAACCGTTACACAAATAACCTCAAACCTTACTTCCATCGTACTTTCATTTGAAAATGTTATTAAAAAGATTATTATGCCCTTAACAGACCTCACAAAGTCCTTTTAACTACTATTGAACCATGGTTAATAAGTTTTAACTCCTATGATTAATTTTTTTCATAAAACCAATGTTAGATGCTTTAACCTTAAGGGTTATTGAATCTTAACCATAGTTAAAGGAAGTTACAAGGGAACACGTTAATTTTTTATTAAAAAAATTTCTAAAAACCAAGGTTAATTGCTTTAACCCTAAGGATTATTGAATCTTAGCCACAATTAAAGGGAGCTAAAAGGGAACACGTTTATTTTTTTTATTTTTTTCTAAAAACCAAGGTTAGATACTTTAATCCTAAGGGTTAGTGAATCTTAACCACAATTAAAGGGAGTTAAAAGACGATAAGTTAATTTTTTTTTTCTAAAAAACATGGTTAGATGCTTCAACCCTAAGATTAGTGAATCTTAAACACATTTAAAGGAAGTTAAAAGGGGACACATTAATTTTTTTTTCTAAAAGCCAAGATTAGATGTTTTAACCCTAAGGGTTTATCAATCTTAGCCACAGTTCTAGGGTGTTAAAAGGGATGCGTTATTTTCTTTTAAAAAATTTATAATAGATGCTTTAACCGTAAGGGTTAGTGAATCTTAGCCACAATTAAAGGGAGTGAAAAGAGATATTCAATTTTATGTTCTAAAAATCAAGGTTAATTAAATGCTTTAACCCTAAGGATTAGTGAATTTTAACAGCAATAAAGAAAGTTAAAAGGGGGCACGTTACTTTTTATTTTTAAAAAAAAAAAAAAAACTAAAGTTAGATGCTTTAACCCTAAGGGTTAGTGAATCTTAACTATAGTTAAGAGTTAAAAGATGTCACATTAACCATAGGGGTCAAAACTTATTAATCATAGTTCAAGAGCATTTAAAGGGAATTTGTAAGGTTATGCTATCTATTAAGGGTATAATAGTCATTTTAGTAACAATTTAATACCAAAATCTAAAGGAAGTGAGGATTGAGGGTATTTGTTTAACGGTTGGAAAACCATGATTTAATTTGCAAAAGGTTTAGACACAATCGTGTATTTGTGAACTAGGAAGAACCTAGCTGTTGATATGCAAAACCACTTTTATTAATAATTTCGAACGAAAGTCTACAGGAACAACCCCCTCCCCAAGAAAAATAATAATAATAATAGAAAGCGTGTAGCAGAAGCGAAGAGCTTTCCTGCAAATTTCTCACTTTCGGGTATTTAATTGGGGGGTGGGGGTTGGGGTGGGGGGAGAGAGCTAGAGAGAGAGAGAGAGAGAGAGAGGGGTTGTAGAGATACCATGGCCATGGCCATTACAGTGTGGGATATGAGTCTCTCTTTGCACTTTGTTGCCCTGTATTCAAGGCATTTTTATCCAAACCCAATCCCATCGCTTTATTTGTGGTTCCTAGACATTTTTCAAATCCTGTTTTGCTTTTGGAGTAAATTCAGAGATCTAGGCCCAAGTCGAGGCTCGTTACCCTACCAGCACCAGGTATTTTTTCCCTCATAGCTTGTAATTGTTGGCTGGTTAATAATTACGAAAGATTATTTAGATATAGATAGATATATGTGCGTTGTTTCTTGGGAGAGGGTTTTCTTTACTTGTGACTGACTCTCTATTGACACAGGCTTTGAGGGGTTGGCTTAGCCTTAGCCTTAGCTTTGGCCAATGGAGGGATTTGGGTCTTTCTATGCAGCTAGTTGCTCTGTGTATTAGAATCTTTTATTCATATGCCTTAGCGCTACTCCCAGAAATTATTGGATTACTGTTATTGGTATGGTGCCTTTCAATAGATGTAGAGACAAGACAAGGTGCAGAACGGTCTGAGGTAATCTCCCTATTCAATTTTGCTTTTGATGGTTTGTGTTCCAGTTAATATTATTCAATTCAATGGTTAATTAAATAGATACGCCCCGACGCCAAACAACCAAGCCCAACGACGATTATACCTGGCAAAGGCAAAGGCAAAGGCAAAGATGAGGCAGTCAAATTGGATAAGAACCCGACGGATGAAATTGATAAGCATGGTGGAACCGAGCAGTTTGGATCTGCGGATGTTGCAGATTCTCGTAAGCGAGAGTTGCCAAATTCTGAGTCTGAGGACATCCTCGATAGGTTTAATTTCATTATTGCAGGACTCCAAGTGTTGGCGGACTCATCTAAAGACACTGATCACAAGTAGTCCGTCGTCAACAAGGAGCAATTTAAAGACGCTATAATGTGTACTCAATATGTATCTCCTTATTGTCTTCCTTATCGTTTTCCTTATCCCTTAGATAGTTATTTACTTATAATTTAGTTTTTATGACTCCGGAGTTATAAATAAAGATAATGTAATTTGTATTTGATATGTTAAATGAAGTTAATCTTTTCTATGAGAACATGTGAAAGTTTGTCCCTTCAAAAGGTATTAACGAAGATCCCGAGCTGCATCGAATAAGCCATATCTGTAACTCCGTTAGGCTATGTCTTCATCTCTTTGTGCCAATAGATTCCGCATCTAACCGGTTTTGAGTGCCTGGTTCCAGTTTGACCAGTTCAACGGATTTAATAATGCACTCCCAACTTGCTCCTTTAAACTTAAAAGTATGAAATAGGGTTACAGACCGAAGCTCTCTTGCGGCTTCCTCCCTCAAAAGTCAAAGGGAAATAACTAACTTACATGGAACCTAATCTAACGTACAGTCTTCATCGGTCAATGCTCATTTTATACCATATATCAATTGTAGTTAAAGATCCACTCACTCTTATAATTAAGCAATATAAACTTGATTTTTAAAAAGCAAAAAAACTAAAATATTTATTATAATTTTCTTAACCATAGTTAAAAGAATATTAAAAATGACACGTGACCATAACATTAGACTACCTATTCTAATGAGGGGTGTGCTAATCACTGTCCAAAGTCAAAATAGTGGGGTTTATAAACAATGGGATGTGTGTTGTTATTTATTTTTTCAATTTAAATATCATGCGGAGCTCTACATATTTGCCCCTGGACAGTGTAAAAAGAGAGCTCCGCATGAAAATTATGTTGGAAAAATATTATCTTGGAAAAAAAAAAATCTGGTTATTTGGAAAACAGTTTTTTACAAACTTTGACCCAAAATATAAGTGGGACCCACAAGGGTTTTAAGGCGGGTCCAAGTTGATCCATGTTCTCCTCCATGAGGAGATTAACGTAGTATATTCACTTGTCCAAAACAGTGAAGTGGTGAATGAAAAATTCATCTCAAAGTGGACCACTTGAACATGTGTTGTAAGTTGAAGAATGGTGTAGTTTAATAGTCCCACATCGGAAAATTATTGAAACTATAGTGTGGTTTATATACCATTACCTTGGAATAAGGGGTGGGCCCTTGGGGCACCTAAATTTTGCGAATGAGTGAGCACATGCTCCAAGGTGGAACCAACCTCACACGCCCGCCCCGACCCGGCCCGCGCTCGTGTTCGAGTCCGGTCTGGCTGGCTTAGCTTGGCTTGGTTTGGTTTGGTTCTAGTGGGCCTTAAAACTTGGTCCCTATATTTATTTTTTGCTGGGCCAGAGCCCGTTCAACTTATACAGTATTTCCAATAGTTATTTTAATCCAACAGTCATGTCTGTTAGATTTAAATTGAAACCCAAGAGACATGACCATTCTGGACAGTCTCCTTTGCTTGATATTTAAGGCTTATCTGGTGCATATTCTGGAGTACGAAAATTACTTCTTCTACTCCCTAGTCTCCAATTTCTTCTGCATACAAAGTCTTTAGTATTCCAGAGAGAGATACATAGCATTTGTTTTTGGTTCACTGAACAAGCAGATTGCAGTGCTTCTTCTGTTTGTGTAAAGATCACTTCATCATGGGAGACAGACGTCCGTTAATCGAAAGCACCTGTGTGAGGGACGAAATCTGTCTTAAGGAAAGAGTTCTACTCGACTTGATCTATTGCTATTTTCAATCCCTAAACTAGTGAGTTCATTTTATTCTGTAATTTTTAGTTTATTGTTTTCTTAACAGAATACTTAGTGAATCAACATACAGTTAATATTCTGTTTATTGTAACAATTTATTTTAGTATTGTATTGTTTAACTTAATTGCTGCTGTGAATGAAATTTTAGTTTATAAAGGTTGAGTACAGTATTACTGTAGTAAAATACTGAAATATAAACAACAAATTAATCTCTTATTATTTAGTACTAGCGGGTGGCACGTGCGATGCACGTGAGAGCGAGGGGAAAGAGTTAAACCACAATTAATAGGAGTTAACAGGGACTAGTGTTAACCCGCGGGTGCGATTGAACTCACTAGTGGCACGTGCGATGCACGTGAGAGTGAGGGGAAGGAATTAACCGCAGCAAATAGGAGTTACAAGGGACACGTGTTAACCCATGGGTGCTATTGAACTCTCCCCGAGTTCAATCACAATTAGCTGTGATTCTAAATAGATTGATGAGCAATGGTTAGTTTGGGAATTAAAGTAAAACATTAAATCAAAGGTAAGGGGTAGTTTGGGAATTAAAGTAAAACATTAGATGAATGTTTTGTTTTTATATAAGGGTAGTTTAGGAAGTATTTAATGAACTTTTGAATTTTGAAACAAAACTCCCACTAGCATTTATTGGACTGCTTCTTTCTTTTCTTTTCTATTCTTTTCTTTTCTTATTTTTTTTTTGGTTGACAGATTGCTTTATTTAAACAATGGAAATAGGCAATGGCCAGTTTAGCTTGGACTTGCCACATCAGTTGGGAATAAGACTTTGCAGGGTTTTAAACAGAGGTATTAGAAATATTTTATTACCTTGATTTTTTTAAAAAATTGTTACTGACTTTTAAAAATATTGTTAAATACAAAAAGAAAAGAAAAACATAAACATATTCACCAAACAGGTTTTGCATAAAAAATTCTAAAATTTTGTTTTTAAAAAACGGAAGTGCAATCAAACGGTGCCACTTCTTGTTATTTACCAGTATTTTAATAATTTGGAATCAAAAGAAATATATTTTAGGACTTTTTTTTAATTTTTTGGGAACCTTTTGGAGCTGGAGAGTGTTGATGGTGGTACGTCTTCTTCCAAAATCCATTTTCACTATGTCTTCTTCCTATCATCCTCTTTGTTCCTTTAAACTGAAAGGAAATCTCTCTCTCTTTGAGGATTTTGGTTCATTTGAGCTACAGATGAGGAGAGGAATTAGGGTTTCATGGTAGAGCCATCCCATAGAGCATTATTTATGGTCGCTCCTTCATTTGTGATGCGTTAAGTTGTTTTTTAATTTATTAAATGATCTTCTGTATTTTGTTTAGGTAGCTCTTCTAATCCCTACTTTTTAAAATTATTTCAGTCATTTAGCCAAAAATCATGCCTGAAAATGAAATACGAGAGTTTGGGTGGAATCATTCGGTTCTTGGAACCAATCACCAGTTCTACCAGGTCAACCGGCTGGATCTAACGGTTCTCACAACTTTACACAGTTTTGAATTCAAGCCGGTTTTGGGAATATGGGGGGCTAGTTAACTGGTCGGTTCCCGGTTTTACCGGCTGAACCAACCAGTCCGGTCCGGTCTGATTTTCAAAACACTATTATACTATATACTAAAGAAATAGGATGCTTATGTGGCATCCTTCTTTGCCTTCCTTTTTCTCCTTTTGTATGTCACGTCATCCACTCAATTTCTCTCCATTAATTGCTCTAAAAAAAAATATTTTTGCAAAAGGTCGTTTCATATCCTTGGAGGATTTCCAAAGACTCACCTTGTCGAACTCAACTTCTCTCCATTAACTCTCTCCGTTTTCCGGTCTATCTACTCCTATAAGCCATCACTTATGTGGCACTCTTTCAAAGTCTTTCTCCCCCTCAAACTAAACTAAATAAGTGGGATCTACTTCTATTCCCTTTCCTTCCAATAAATTTGTGAATCCACCCGTGTTTCTTGGCCATTCCCAACAAATCTCTCCCATCAAAACGCAAACTCTCTCCCCAATAAAGTCCTCAATATATCTCTCTCTGCATGCTCTAATGGTTGGCCTGATACATCTGACCTAACTCCCACATGTTGAGCAAACTGCTCGAGCATCCTAGTAGTATCCCCCAAGGCACTATACACCTCTATCAATTCAGGATTAGAATTCTCATTTGCCCTCGCTACCATCCCAGCTCAACCTCTCCTTCCACGGACATGACCATTTTTCAATAAAATAAGGAAACAGTCGGTCAGGTAGGAAAAACAAACAATCTAGTCAAATACAAGCTTTGATGTCACAAGGACCCTAAGAACTAACCTAGGTGTCACTCCGACTCATCTGATATCAATATGTCATGCCCCCAAAAATACACACAATATCTCTTATTTGCACATATCTCGGAGCGTGAACATGGAGCACATCCCAAAGCAGAATGAAAATTACTAAGATAATCTATTAACATATGTGAATATCTGGCATCAACTAAAACTTTTTACTAAAACCAACTAATCAAAGAAAATATTTCAAGTTCTAATAAAATGCTCACCACAATTCTCTCTCAAACACGAATAAATAAGAAGATACTCCCTAGCTAAGCTACACGTGAAGAATCTCTAAATCTTTCATGTACTTCCTAGAAATATCAACATAGCAAGAATGAGCATAAAGCTCAGCAAGATAGACTCAACCAACGGGAAATATTAACATGTTACTCTTACATTGACTACACGTAAAATTAATAACAATTTTCAGTATAGCACAATCATTCTATTATGAATTACTTGGTTCAGATCACTTGCCTTTAGGGGTCATACATAACTCGCCCTAGTGACAATCATTCATGGCAACACATAACTCGCCCAAAAGTGTATGTTTGGGATCACACGTAGTTCACCCAAAGCAGCTAAACGTGGCTAAAACACATAACTCTTCCAGTTAGAATCACACATAGTTCACCCAAAGCAGCTAAACCTGGTAGCACATAGCTCTTCCAATTAGCTATCCCTTATGGTCATTCTCATATCGCCCAATTTTCAATCCTGGGGTCAAACTTAAATTGCCCAGTTTTCAACAAGTACCCATTCATGGAGGTCATATATAACTGACCCCATTAATTAGGATTATCAATAATTAAAACTTCATGACATTAATTCATAATTTTCTTACTATTTTGTCTCATACTACCATAGTAAAGAAGATTAAACCATACAATTTGAAATTATAAAACAGCACGTATTTATCATATGCATATTAGATTACATTATATGTCTAAGAATCAATGAATCATAAATCATGCTTCATATATCACATAATAAAAGTTGTATCTCAAATACAATTGAAAAAACATCACGTGTTGAAATTCTACAAGTCTGACTAGAGCTAACCCAAACTTGCTCAAGCCAAATCTCACTCGCTTGAGCCAATACCGATTCGCTCGAGCCAAATCTCACTCGCTGGAGCCAAATCTCTGATTCATTAAATGGAGTATCTACTTGCTTTTCCCTCAAAGGTTAAGACTAAAATCTCAAACCTCATGTATTGAATCTTGATCTCGAACCTCAAATCTATCTCCAAAGAAACTCATCAGCAACCGATTTCCCTTTCTCCAACACGTTCTCTTCTCTAAAATTAGGTTTTCTAATTAAGATTCGTAATTAAGTTTTCTCTTTACTTATATACTAACCACATTTATCATTTACCGAAATGTCATTACTAACGGCGTTTGGTTTCAAGCCCTAACTAAACATAGTTTATGAATTATTCTCATTAAGTTATTCTAACCTCAAATTAGATTAATTATCATGGCCAAACACTCAACAAAAAATTACTAAAAGGTTCTTAGAAAAGGAAATTACTAAAATACTCTAGAATTAATTTAGATGAAATCAGGGTCACTACAAACAGAGATATTGCGTTTACTAACTAGCTTTCTGACTTCATCTTGCTTGATACCGACATTCAAACCTCTAACGTTCTAGACTGCAATACATGTTATGATGATGGAAGAATAAGAGAAAAACCGACAACTTGACCTCTTTCAAAGCTGCCTAATTCAAGGACTTGATGCTCACTGTGAACTTGATGCTCAGTGAGGCTTGGTGAGATTGTTGGAGAACACAAACCGTGGATTAGATAATTATAAGATAAAGGGAGCTCCAGGGCTAGAGAACACCAAATCCTATCTAAAGGATAGAAGTAGGTAAGTGAAGATAAAGATTGAAAGTATTGAAAAATATTATAACAAGAGTTTGAACCCTAACTCGAGAGAGAAAGAAATGAAGCTCTAATTGAAATCTATGTAGACGAGATGGCAAAATAAGGAGCACAAGGTCGACAAAGAACAACATAACGGTGGCTTCTCTAGATAGCAATGGGAACCTAAGGAGGAAGCAATCCCTGAATGGTGAGATTCATCAATGGGAAAAGGGGAAGGAAAAAATTGCTAGTGGGAAATCCCTAGCTCGAGAGAGCTTGGAAGTAAGAAACCAGAACCTGAAGTAGGGTAGGAAAGGAACCTTAGCTCGGGAGAGCAGGGTAGGAAAGCCCTAGCGGTAAGCCTATTTTTTTCAGAGGGTTAGTAACCTACTTGTCAAGTCCTATAACTATGCACTCATTAGAGATCAACCTCAACACACATAATGTAGTCATTTGGAGAAATTTATTGAGGGCTGGACTTGAACCTAGACATAGAATATGAATGCCTCTAGGCATTACCACTTGATCAAGGTGGCAATAGAAACCATACATCTATACATGGCAATAGAAACCCTAACAATCTCTTGTAGTTATAGTGTTACAATCTCACTCTCACTTTATCTCAAATCCTTACCATTTGTGCTCTCTCAAATTTAATCGTATAGAGTCTTTATCTCTCACTCTCTTGATGTCTTATTTGTAGTCTCTATATCCCTTCTCAAAGTCAACAACAATAATTTTTTTCTTTTCTTTCCAATCTAAGGGTCGGAACTCGAAACCCCACTTCAGACAACGATTGAATCTTCTCAACGGTTCCCTTCTTCAACGGCAATCATTTTTTTCGTTAGTGCTCAGAATCTCATTTGAGGCAGGAAGAAACTCTTGATCTACTTCTAGCACATGGATTTATTTTGTTTGTTTTTTTACCACCTTGAACTGTAACCACAAACCGAAAATAAACTCCAAATAAATACAATTATTAAACCTGAAAGCAAAGCATTGCCTAAAAATCAAAACCCTAATCCAAAACCAAAACCAAAACCAAAACCAAAACCCAGCTTTTGATTTTTTAAGCAACCAGCCCTAACCCCTAAATCAACACCCAAATCAATATTAAATTAAGCCCGTGTCAGGGTAGCGTATGGGCTTGATTTTCCTAGGCCCAAGTGAGCTTGGACGGGGCCTGGACAGCACACAGCCCGGCCCATTGACACCCCTACTCGCACATGCGTGAGCGTACAAACAAAAATAAGTGTAAGAGATAGGGGGTTAATATAGGGCTTTTTGAAATTGTTAGGCCCAAATAGGGCATTTCTCGTCCCCAGCGGGTGGGTATCCCGTATCCGTTTGGTTTGGCATGGAGGGAAACTTGAAAAATGTGCGGAGACTGAGAGTCTAAAAGGTTGCCAAATTTTTCTTTTGAGTTCTAAACGAACTCAATACTCAGAATCTCTTCTTCTCTGATCGCTATTTCTCGTCTCTGTGAGATCTTAGTTTCATTTCTGCCATTGCCACGATTTTAGGGTTTTCGAGGTGATTATACTAATCATTTAATTTGTTTTTCAGATCGAGCGTCAAGTGAGTTAAAAGAACCAAAGCTTGGGGTTTTTTTTTGGGAGAATTTCGAGCGAGCGCCCTCCATATCGTTCTTCCTATCTCTTTGTTGATTACAGGTTACTCTCATCTCTAAGATTCTCATCTTGTCTCTCTATCTCTGTTTGATCAGAATTTCTCATTCTCTATTAGCTCTCATTTAGATTCTTAAACCCTAAAAATATAATCATCTTTTCTAGCTTAATAACACTGTTTATTTTTCCGAGGAAGCTTTGTTAAATTTTTAGGTACTGTAACCTGGGGGGTTATATTCATGGGAAGTGTTGGGGTTGTGTTTTTGGGTTTCAATAATGATGGATCTGGTGTAAGTGTTGTGTTTTGTTGTGTTGTGTTTGATGGGTGATTCTGTAATACGAAATGTTTGATTTAACTAAGTAATATCCAGGAAATTCGCTAATTTATTCATTAAAAGTCATGCTTTATACTCAACTGGGCATTGACTTGTCTTGAGTTGTTTTCATATGCATATTGGTTGAGTCACTTACATTACATGATATACTTTCTTATAAAAATCTCTTTCAAAGAGAAACCATGATGTCTATAGGGACCAGAATGTATAACATCTGTCTATAGAAATCATAATTTCTTGGAAATTTTGTTACAATTCTGAACTCAAATGTAATTTGGGAGTTTTTTTTTTTTTTTGCATGGAAAGGTCTGGGTTGTTAACCCCATTTTTCTATGTTTTAGGGTTTGGATAATGATGGATCTGGTGTTAGTTTCGTGTTATCTGGTTGATTTTGCAATTGGGCATGTTTGATATTATTGATTATATTCAGAAAATAATTTTGACTTGTTCATTTAAAATCACTACCTTTTTACTATCAATATGTACCGAAAATCACAGTAAAATGAGGTGAGTCACTTACATGAGATAATGTAAGAACCCTCTGAAACAGAAATGGGATTCTATGGGAATCAGAATTTATAACATCTGAAACGCTTGCATATCGAAGGTTCAGAAGGAGTCTATTTTGACTGCTTTCCATAAAAACATTCATATCTGCAGTCAAATTTTTTAATTCCAGAGATGGAAGACTCTCCACAGCCTTGGTATCCCATTGATGGTGATGATGCAAAGCACTTCTCTGGTCTCTGCACTATACTGGTGGCCACAATTCAGGAAGCAAAAGACAGGATTTCTCAGATAGAATATATTTTCTGCAGCCAGCTCTTTGCAAGTTTCCAATCAAGATCTAAAAGCTTGCGGAGAAGCTTTTCCAAGGCCAGGAAAGCTGCAGAAGATGACTGGAGAAAGAAAGAAAGTTCTCTTTTACTCCAAATGGGAGTGCTTCAGATTGAAAATCAACAGGTCCTCGAAGAAAACCGGATTTTGATTGCTTCTCTTGAATTGGAGAAGGCAAAGTTAATGAACGATGATCATCTGTTGAACAAGAACAACGAAACTAACAATTTGCTTCTGGCCAAACTTGGTGGTCTGCATGAGAATGTTGATGTGCTCCAAGAAGAGCTCAGGCAGAAGATTGAAATGGTAGCCGAAGGAAGGGAATTGCAAGAAAAATTACTCAAACGAGTCGAATCAAAAGCCTCTGAGATTGTGAATAATGAAAAGCTGTTGAACGAGCATGAAGAGAAAAAGAGTCTTCTTCTGGTGAAACTAAAAAATCTAGAGGACAATGTTGATGAACTTCAACAGGAGCTTGACCACAAGACTAAGGAAGTTGCCGAGGGAAAAGAACTTCAACAAAAGTTGCTCCAAATGATTGAATTGAAAGCCTCTGTGATAGTGAATCTGGGACTGCGTTTGAATGAGTGTGAAAAAGAGGAGAAATTGCTTCTCGACAAACTAAAAAATCTTGAGGAGAAAGCTGGTGTGCTCCAACTGGAGCTCAGGCAGAAGACGATAGAAGTGATGAAGGGAACAGACATGGAAAAAGAATTAATCAGCCGGATTGAATGGGAAGTCTACGAGGAAGGGAATAATAGACATCTTTTGAGAAATCATGAACAAGAGAAGAAACTGCTTCTAGCTAAACTAAAAAGTCTAGAGGAGAAAGTTGATGATCTCCAACGAGAGCTCTGTCAGAAGACCAAGAAAGTGGCTGAGAATATAGTAAATCAAGAACAACAAAGACTCCAACAGATTGAATCAAGAGCCTCTAAAACAGGACAGCAGGTGAATGACTTTGAAAAAGATAATAAACTATTCTCGGCCAAACTAAAGAGTCTAGAGGAGAATATTGACAGGCTCCAAGAGGAGTTCAGGAAGAAGACTAAGGAAGTGATTGGCAGATCCGAATTCCAAGAAAAATTATTCCAATCAGTTGAATCGAAACCCCTTGTGATGGTGAATAAGGGAGAGCTGTCAAATGAGCATGAAAAAGAGAAGATAGAGCTTCTGGCCAAAATAAAAGGTCTAGAGGAGAATTTTGATGAGCTTCAAGAGGAGCTCAGAAAGAGGACTAAAGAAGTAGCAGAGGGAAGGGACTTGCATGGGAAATTACTCCGACAGATTGGATTGAAATCATCTGAGATATTGGAAGAGAAGACAAAAACAAGAGACGCAGTTGCTAATTACAAAAGGTTGAAATCTCAATACAATTTTGTCTGCAAAAAGCTTGGTCTTACCAAAGAAAATATGCTCCCTCACAACAGGATGGAAGAAGAAACCGATTCATTGAGGCATCATCAGAATCCAAGAATCTCAAAAGGCAAGTTTCTATTGCTTATGTTTTGTTCCAACTAAATTTTTGAAAATGAATTTTATAAGGTTTGCAAAGAAGCATCTTGAAAATCAAATTAGCAACTGTAGTTTGCCTTGCCAGATAGTTCTTAATGGGTAAGTCTTGCCCATTTAAAAATTATAGCCATTCGAGAACTAGAGAGTTTTACCAGAGAACATCTTTTCTTCAGAAGGATAAGACATTTGTATCAAATTTTAAAGAAGTGGGATTGCATTTGCATTTGCTCTTAATGCTAACCATTCTTATACTACTTTGGTGTCATAGATCCTGAAACTAAAGATCCAGATACAGATACTTCTGGGGTTGCTTCTGAGACAAACAAACAGAAGCATGAGATCAGTTTCCAAGAAAATTTGGAGGACGACAAAGCGGCCAGGTTAATTCAAAGCTCAAGTCCCCCCTCCTCTTCTACCTCCAGTTCCCCTGTTGCACCGAATTGCCCCAACATTGTGAAACATGGACCACTAGCTGGCATAAAGCGGCCAATTTCTTACTGGAGAGATACCAGGTCTCGTCAAGAGCAAGGTGGGGCTGATCCACATGATGATTTTCTTGATACTCCCTTGGAGAATGTTAAAGGAAACTTGAACAAAGCTATGAAGGATGAGATTCATGATTCTCCAGTCCAAGCTCCCAAAGACATGCATTTTGACAGCTCAGATGATGAAACACAAAACTTAATTGAAGATCCTGCTCCACAAAAGGAGCGAATCTCAATTCCAAGGCCTGATGGAAAAAGTTTCAAGTATGTGGAACCTGTAAGAAAGAAAGCTCAGAGGGAGAATCTCAAAGGAATTGAATGCAAGCAGTGCAAGAAATTCTATGATGCTGTTCTTCGTGATGGTGGAGGGAAGGACAGTGATAACCACAAGTTCCACTGCGAGCATCAGGATGGTGTTTCGAGGCATCGATATAGGTATGTTCCTCCTCTGACACCTGAAGGATTTTGGAACATTGGATTTGATTCTGAAATGTAAATTCCTTCAAAAAGAGCGGTCTTGATTGCATTAAAGCTGGAAAGTACATTACTCCTGTTAATCAATATCTGAGGCCTTGATTTCAAATTGCCATGAGTTAATCTGTCTATGTTCTCGTAGTGCTAAGCTCTGGATTTCTGCACATCTCTTTTAGATTATGAGTATAATAATCACACGTCTTTGTTTCCATTAGTAACAACGATACCATAAATTGTTCAAAACTTCACCATAAATTTCTTCTTTTCATATTTTGATATGAAACCTTCACCTTTTGAAACATCATATTGAGAAATTAGAACACGGTGGGCAGTTGAAACCATTTTGAGCATTCACAACAGCATTATATTTTTTTTCAGATCCCAAATTGTTGGGATAGGGCATTGATGATGAAATGGTCATTGCTTTGCTCTTGATTCAATCATGGACATTACCCACAACCATGTGAAGAACACCAATACTGAGGCTTGTGCTGTCTGATCCGATTCGCCGCCAGGCTACCTTACCTATATTCTAACAGTAATAATTTTGATGTCAGAAGGTTTGAGGCACGAAATGGAGCTCCTAGTAACCCTGGGCTTGGACATTACCCTGAGAGGTGTTTGGGTGTAGTTGATGCTACTTTGCCAAAATATATTAATGGAAAGAATAATATTTGGTCATAGCGCTTGCAGCGACTTCTCTCTCTACTGTATGTCATTTAAGGTCTCAAGTCCTAAGTCATCAAACCCATCTCATGTTCACATTTTCCATTTCTAAACCTCCAATGTGCTCCATGATGATCCCAGTTGTGCTGTGAATAACAAATCCTCAACATCATGGCCTGTATTCTACCAACCCATCTGGGTGTGATTTGCTCATCTTCTGCAAAGTGGTTCACATTGTTGAACTCCAAGTTGCTCAGAAGCCGGCCTTTGGAAGTCAGAAATGTTGATCAAGAGCAGATTGGAGATTGAAGCAGCGCTGGAATTCGAGTCACTTGGGCGGGTTGTCACGTAAATAGGCTCTGCTGCCCACCATGACGGGTTGAAGTACCTGTGTTCAAGAAAGTGATACCAGTCACGCTGCCTATAATTATCAAAGGTGAGCAATAGTTTGCTACTCGCTCTCACATAGCCGACCCTTCAACTCCCATTAACTCGGGTTAGTTTTTTTTAACCCTTTAGTTAAAATTTTTGTATTTTATTTTTCTAATGACTCAGGATCCTCTCGAGTTCAACTCAAGAGAATCTCTCCAGTTTGAACCCCTAGAGGTCGCCACGAGTCTCCTTTGACACCCCTTAACCATGAGTAAGGTTCACCCACCCCTAGGGTTCACCCATCCATGGTTTTTTTTTAAAAATATTAATTCTTTTTTTAAAATTAAAAACTTTTTAATATTAAAAAAAACTCTAAAACCAGTTTTTTTTAATTTAAAAAATAATAATTAATATATAAAAAAAAAACCAAGGATAGGTGGGTGAATCCTAGGGGTGGGTGAACCTTACCCATGGTTAAGGGGTGTCAAAGGAGCACGTGGCGACCTCTAGGGGTTCAAACCGGAGAGATTCTCTCGAGTTGAACTCGAGAGAATCCTGAGCCTTTTCTAAAAACCAAGGGTAGATGGGTGGATGAAAGGGGGACTTGTGGCAAGAAAATGGGAGCAGAGACGCCCCTCCTCGCGTCACCTACTGAGGTGATTATTTTCCATTATTCAAAATGAATTTAGAGCACGACTTATTGGATAAGAGACCAAATCAAATCCGGTTATCACCCCTGAGATCGCCACGTGTCTCTTTTGACACCCCTTAACTATGGTTAAGATTCACCCGCCTCATTGGTTCTTAGAAAAAAATATTATTTCTTTATTTTTAATGTTAAAAAAATTTAATATTTTTTTCTAAGAAACAAAGATTAGTGGGTGAATCTTAACCACAGTTAAGGGGTGTCAAAAGGTACACATGGCGACCTCAGGGGTGATAACCGGATTTGGCAAATCCAGTTATCACCGTAGAGGATTTGGTTTAATTGGGTAAATATACCTTGTAATGGAATATTAACTTTAAGGAAACAAATGCTTTTATCCTCCATCACGAATCTGCAGTCCAAGCCCTCTGTGGGAATTGACAATTGCGATGCTCTTGAACTCATATCTTTAAAATCAAACCAGCTAGCACTTCCAAGTTTGATTGCTGAAGATTTTGTTCAGATCCAGCAGTCTGTTTCCGAAGTTGTAGAGAGGACCTGTATATCCCTTTGTTCCATTAAATACACTTGCCTTACTACACTAATTGGATGATAACTGCTCAATTAGTTGCGAGCTTTTTTTTTTTTTTTGGTTAGATACACCTCCAATTAGTATTAGTATAGTTAGTATCTATTCTAGGTTAGTAAAACGGATGGATATATCAACCATCACACACCCGCTCGGGACTTGATCCCAGATCAAAGTCGTGTACTACACAACCAACCAATGGGACAAGCATTTTGTGGAATGCTGGCTCATCCAATAGGACCATGTAGATCAATGCAAGAATTGGAATGCAACACGAAAAACCATCGCCAGTCTCGAGTAGGCACCAGCCCTGGTTATCCAGAGGCGTAATCCGGATATCGGTTATGGGCCTGGTGGCTTTCGGGAAAAAAAAGAAACTGCTTTCATAAATGGGAACAGCATTAAAGAAGACACTATGGCTTCAGAAACATTGGAAAGTTGTCAACTAGTTTTATCTGCAATATTGCATTAAAGAGAAAATACAGATAACAGCAATTAATTATCAGTCCAATCTCTCCTATTGCAAAACCACTGCATGGCATGAAGCTAATAACTGGGAATGAAATATGCTACCAAGCTTCATTTCCTAACAACCAACAGCAAAGCATCCTGTAAGAACAAGGAAAAACAAAACAAATCTGCAATCAGCCTGCAGAGGCATCCACTTAAAACAGAAAGTAATATATGGACCTCAGTATAGAAAGATATGAGACCTTGATAATCCTTTAATAGAATCTGCTTGATGGTCTGGGAGATGTTTTTGAAAAAAAAAATTTGATCCTATTCTCAGATTCCTTGGGGTATGTCCAGTCCCTTCACTTTGGATTGCATGTTTTCTGCTTGGCCTTCTCAATCAGAGGTTTCAGCTGCTGCTTCTCAGCTAGCATCTTGAGGAAGTTAAACAAAAAGGGTATATAATTGTGTTTCCTACGGATATTTTCTGTTTTCCACTTCTTGAATTTCTCCTCCTCCATTAGTATCTTCTCAGTGGCACTCTCTATCCCGGCATTTACTTCTGAAAGTGATTTGTTCAACGCTTCAATATTGCTATTATCTACCGCTCTCTCTGCCTGTACAACAGCCAGCTGCTGCAACATTCTTTCCCTCCTCTTTTGGAGTTCCTTGAGTTCAGCAGTATACATCTCCTTCCTGTTCTTTATAATTGCCATGAGGTTAAATCTTATTTCACTTTTAGAATACCTTTCAATGCGTTCCTGGATCACTGGTTGCACCATCCGCAGCCAGTCCAAATCACCTTGCCCACCAGAGCACTGCCCAAGGCTAATGGGTCCCTCCTTCAATCCATCAAGCTCATACAATACCCCATCAACGGGTATATAGCTTATAAAATGGTACACATCATCATCCTTGGTTGCAACCTTCTGCTCCTCGGGTACAAAAGGCTCGGGTCTTGCAAAGCTATTATGGGCAGTACGTATGGCTTCGCTGTTGTTGATAGCCAAGCCTTTAAGTTCGGGCGGGAAGTTCTTGGTGAATTCTTTCAACATCGACAATTCCGGGCCAATGTCAACATCCGGACAGTTCATGAGAATGGAGAGAATTGCTTGAGTTGCACACGCATTATTAATAACCTGTTAGGATATCAAAACAGTTATACGACATATATTTAACATTAATGTTCCAATATAATTTGATTTCACGACACCAACCTGGCTGGCAAAAAATAAGTTTGGGTTTGGATCCTTGATAACGAGACGGTCATCATTCTCCCCAGGGCGCCATTTGAAGAGGAATATTAACCCGTATACTGGCCTGTGAACGTGAAAAATCAAAACCTAAGAAAGTAAAAACATGCATTAAGAGATCACATATCGGAGTAAAACTGGGAAAACAACTGACCGGAGATTGTTCAGAGAATCCAGGTCCAATGAATACAACTCCTCGACCTGTTAAATAATTATGTTGCATATATGGCATTAAAAACGATACTTGGGATGGAAGGCAATAATAGATTAAAGGAAAACAGGCCACCAGCTTGAATTACAAAGTTTAAACTGCTAGCTTCATAACAAAGGTTGGAACAGCAAGATTCAACTGCGGACTTGGTTGAAGATATTTTCATGTCTAAATCTGGATCTAATTATGACTGGGCCACATCACTACCATGTTGAACAAGATTCAACTGGTTGCAAGGCTATTTTTGTTCCTGATACAAACTGAAATGAAATCACAAATTTTCACTTTTTGAGCCCAAATTGTAGGCAAGATACATTGAGTTTTGTATTAAAAAAAATAGCTGACATTGTCAAATTTTCAGAATTGTCCGAAATCAAAAGGATATTATCACCTTTACAGGGTTCAGACCTATAATCACCAGATCCCTTACTATGACTATGGTACTCATATTGACACGATAGGACACAAAGACATGCAGGTAATGGATACTGCATGAACAATTATAAGTTAAAATTTTCTAATTTGTTGTTTTTCTATGGTATTTTCTTAACTGATGCAATTTCCTAATTTGTTTGTCAACAAAAGAGTACCTAAATAATAAATGTAACAAATTTTATAGAAGGGATACCCGTACCTGTTTCCCCCCGTACCTGTTTCCCCTATCAGAACCTGTAGTATATAACCTAGTTGTATCTGGTTATGAACTCTTCTATTGCACATTTATACACCACTTCAGTCATCAACCTCTCCATTCTCTTGAAAACATTTTGGGGAGGAATAAACCCACTGGAGCCCATGGGAATCATAGTAACAAAGTTCTCAAATAATTTCAGAATTATTTGCAAACTATTCATTTTTTTAAGAGGTAAAGTTTAAAACGAGGTTTTTTTAACAAACTATCGAATAATTCGCCAGTTGGCGAATTATTCCCCAATATTTCACAAAATGACGACTTATTCCAAACTTATCCTGAATGAGGATTTTTCAAAAATTATTTATTCAAGCTTATTCGAAATTCTAAATTAAGAATGGGGGCAAAATAGAGTTCTTATTATCAATAGGATTATTAACAATAAGCCAAAACTTATTTCGCCATGAAAAATCCCCATTTGACCGAAGTCACCAACAGAGAGAAGACAAAGAAATCTCCATTAGAGCAGGTTTTTTTAGGGTCCCCATTTGACTGAAGTCACCAACGGAGAGAAGACAGAGAAGTCTCCATTAGATCAGGTTCGATTAAACTAAAAGAAAAATATGATTTTGCACGCTGATTAGTCTGCTGAAATTTCGAACGAACTGAGAGAAAAATATGATTTGTACTATTTATTCTGAGTAATTTCGATATTGTGCTAACTGCTGATTATGTTATGCCAAATATATATACTCAGATATTACTTCTCTGATTTTATCTATTTAGATTATTATTTTTCCTGATTCTATAAATCTCTGAATTGCTTATATGATATGAATTGCATATACAAACATATAATCTAGATTCTTCTTCTTTCTTAAGTTAAATAATGCTTACTTAAGCAGTAAACCTTATGTAATTTTTCATTGGATTTGATTGTTTACATAGTACTTTTTTTTAAGAATTAGGATAAGTTTCTAACATAGTAAGAGATGCCAATCCATCCAGATTGGTAGAGCATCCAGATCCTGTCCAATTGCGATTGCACTCGGAATAGTTCAATCTCACTCGCAGAGTCCTTTTAACTGCCCTTTTAACTCTGGTTGACCCTTATAGTTAATATTTTTTTTCTAAAAACCAAGGTTAGATTGTTGAACCCTATGGGTTAGTGAATCTTAACCACAGTTAATAGGTGTTAAAAGGGATACATGTTGGCATGTGTGTGCGATTGAACTAAGAGTTCGATTGCAATTGAGTGTGATCCCAACTCATTGGTAGATGGATTAGTTGGTATCACGTTCTTATTTTTTATAATTAATAATTATTATTTTTTATTTTCCCGAATTTACTGATTTTTTTCCCAACTTAAACCCCACCGAATAATTCCTGAACCCGAACTTTATTACTATGATGGGAATTACCCTATTTCCCTCCTTGCTGATGACTCTTATCTGATAAGTAGTTACAAACAAATCTCTTCCAAGCATCTTTTCAGGTGAGGATCAATCAACTATAACATCTATGTCCTACATGTTGCGGAGTGGGAAATGATGATATTCTTTGAGGTTGTGTCCGCTACTCCACTTCCTGAATTGGACTGTGGTATGTGTGATACCCTCCATTTAGATACTCTTGATTCCTTGCTTGCTTACACCAGACTTGGAAACAGGAATGTGATAAATTTTCTTTTAATCTTTCTATTTTTTGTGGCATGTAAGATACTATACTAAAAAAATGGAAGCTAAAGGGAGGTTTCCCGTTTCCATATAGAAGTATTGCCTAACTACACTTTCATCAGCCAACGAAATGACACGAGTATACCTATATTTTAATTTTATGATCAGAGAGTGCATCAAAGCAAGAGCAGAGAGCATATGTAAGATATTGACATATTGTACTACTAAATAAATATAAAGTAAACTAAGGGAGGTTTCCATGTACAAGTATTGCCTAGATACACCTTCATCAACCAACAAAGTGCACTTGAGTATGCCCATACTAATTACAAACTACACATAAATCTGTAATGTTATTTACTATTTCAAGCCTACAAGGACCCTCCTAGGCATCAGATGCTAATGCAATTGCATTCTAGAGTTGCCTTTCATGATCAGAGAGTGCATCAAAGCGAGATCAAACAATTTGTGGACCCTGAAGAATAGCCTTAATTTCTGACCAGTACCAGTTGAACTCAGGAAGAGCTTAAGCATTGACCATTCACATCTCTAATGATGGCTCCAATACCAACTCCAATTTCCCAGAGATTGCCCATCAAAGTTATGTTCCTATTATTCTTCTTTGGATTGCTTCCAACTCGGTTCAATCTTCTCTTTGGAAAGTCGGGGCTCACATAAAATCTCCTAGTTTGCATCAAAATCAATGAAATAATAATCATCAAACTCCACAAACAAAACGACCCCCCCCCCCCCTCAAACAATCATCATATTAATGTTGGTGAAGGTAAAACTCGTGCATTGGGCTTGACCTTGGATGGTCCTTTTGATTCTCTTTCCAGTTTCCACATCCCAACAAATGAACAGGAACAAGGTCCAAAGACTTCTTAACCTTTTTTCCCAAACCATTAGCAATCAACAATCAGCCATAGATCATCTACGTTACTAGCCAGAACCCATGAGGTCTTAAAGCAAGATAAACGGCTCCAAATATCAATAGAGGAAGAGAAATAACAAGGTGGCGGTTTATGTCTTCCTCTATCAACTTGCAAATAACAAAAACGTTTCAAATATTTTAATCTACTGAATCAATTGATCATTAGTGAAGATTATATCTCCAGCTATCGTCTGCAGAACACCACCTTAGATCATGGTTTTAAAATTGATACATTTCGCCATTTCAGTATATTTTAGTCAAAATGTGTTGGGTTTCAACATACCCCAAAACAAAATACAGGTCTAGTATAAGAACTATAAGATTTTGGACTAAACTTTGTATCATCACATATTTTATTTAGACTAGAACGATACTTTCAAGTGCACAAAATAAAACTTCAGTCAAAGTGTAATAGTGTATCGAAGCTTATCTTTCAAAAAAAACTTTTTGTAAAAGAAAATATGAGAGGCCCTTTTATGAGAGAATATGTTAAAGTTTGAATCTGTTATTTGTGTTGGAAAATATGTAGAATTTTTTTATTTAAAGCCCACTCCTCTCCACAATATCCTAGTGATTCTTATGTCTCTTCTCTTCTAGATTTTGGCGCTAGTGGTATGACCCTTTCATCCTTGAGCACGGATTATGAGTTGTTAATTTCCCAAGGATTAGTTGTCCCTAGGCTGCTTTTGTGGTTAAACCGTTAAATGCTACAGTGATTTTTCATCTTCCTCTCCACATGAAAAGGCCCAAAAATTGAAATTTGGCACGATCCCTATACAAATACAAGATCTAATATGTTATGAAATTCAATTCCACTCCAATTCTATAGTTATAAGCCTTGTCCAGTGCTTTTTCGTCTCCTTGAATAACGGCCTTTCTAACTGTTAATAACATCATTATAACAACCATCATGTCCATGTTAATCAGCTCAAAAACACAGACATGTCTTTTTTTTGGAAGGTAAAGACACAGACATACCCTTCTTTCAAACTATTTTTAATTATAAAACACTAATGAATGGTAAGGAGAAAAATAAAGAGCAACAGATCAAAGATTCAAAAACAGGCTTATCTTCAATAACGAAATGAGATGGAAGAAGCCTTTAGCCCTCTTTTTGGCCCAGGTGCTGATCACAACAAGATGCCAATTTCTTAATGCTCTCTCAATTTCTTTTTATTTATCACATTGAATGTTAATATTTTTTCTTAAATGCCTGACCATTTTTACTAATGCAATGGACAGATGGTTCGTTGAAACCTGTCTGGGTAAAGTGGCTTGCAAGTTGAATGATTTGGTCAGCCAATTCTGTCCAGTTCTGAGGGTATCCCAAGGCAAGGGTCAAACCAACCCAATGAGTCCAATTCCTACATCAACTGGTTTGACCGCCTGATCAAGTCTGGGTTTTTAAAACATTTCTCCAAGCATCTCGTTCCCAAAGATTTCTACAAAATCTTGAACACAATTTAAACACAATCCCAATCAAAGCAATCATTAACAAGGATGTCCATAGCCCGGACTTCACTAGCAATGAAGTAAAACAATAGCAAAAACAAAAGGTGCTCCTTAGTCCAACTCTATATCCCAATCCCACCCAAAATCTCACAATTTTCTCAAATTCCATAAAAAGAAGTCAGAAATACCATTTCTTTTCTCAACATGTAACTAAACAACAATTTCCACTTTCCCACTCCATAACGCACCGCCAAATTCAGATACAATAATGCCCACAACCATCCCCCAAGAGTGCTACATTTACCTCTAAGACTCCCAATACTCTTCACCGTTTATATTTAGATTAAAGAAAGAACAACTAGTGAAGCCAGTCATTTGAAAAGGGGCACGAAATAAGATAGTAGAGAGCCAAACATGCTTTCAATCAAAAGTAACTCTTCCATTGGTCAATAGCTAACTTCTTTCCTGACACTAAACTTCATTTGAAACTCCAAACAACTAGTCCAATAGCTCCTTAAAGAACAACTTGGTGCCTAAGGCCCCAAAGGGACACCTAGATATTTAGAGGGGAGTTTACTAGCTTTACATTCTAAGCATCCCGCTAGTTCCTCCAAATTGTTTGCTCAACCCAGACCAAGGTTCTAAAGTTTGGTTTCACAGAAAATCTTACACATTGAAAATATGAAATTTCATAAGATATTTTTGAACAGGTAATATTTTGCTGTTTGGGGGAACATTAAGGAAGATGGGGAAAACATAAAATATTTTAGTGGAATTTCAAGAAATATTAAAATAGATATGATTATCTACTTAGTACTAAAACATACAACAAAACAAGTATAAGCAATAAGACATGTTTGGGGGGAAAAGTTACTTGCAGATTGGCATATATGATACACTGATATCTAAAATCACACATACATTGTTTGTAAAAGTTAAAAGGAATGTGACTGACAAATTCCAATCAAACTCAAAGAAAATTTTTATAGGGCATTGATAATACCATCCCTTTTTATGAAGCAGAATATTGGGCTACTAAGAAACAACAAATTAATAGAAGTTGTGATAATGAGATGAGGATGTTGAGATGGATGAGTGAAAAGAGCAAGACAATGAAAAGATAAAATCGGAAATGAGCGCATTTGAGAGAATCTAGGAGCGAATCGAATAGGTGATAAAAGAAGGGAGAGTCGAATAGAATAAGATTGTTCAGACACATTCAATGAAGACTACTAATGGCCCCAATGAGAATGAGTGAATTAATGCAAGTTGTATGCTTTTAGAGGGTGAGAGGAAAGCCAAAAATGACGTGAACAGAGATTGTGAGTAAAGATTTGATAACACATGATTCAACCCAAGTTATGGCCTTTAAACTAGACACTTGACACTTCGAACGTGGAGACTTTGACAGGTATGAGGTTAGAGTTGGTGGAAGAATAAAAATGAGAATATATATAATGTGTCTACAGGAAACTAAGTGGAAAGTGGACAAAGGCTTGGAGATACGTGATGGGTCCAAACTTTTTTTTTTTTTGATAGGCAAACTAACTCATCATATATAATTAAATGGAAAGAAGGAAACAGAGATTCACAAACAGTAAACCGAAATTACAGCTAAAGAAGATACAATCAAAGCTACACAAAAGAAGAGGCCATGCCAATAACCACGGAGGAACAATGACACTCCTTAGGTCGGAGATACGAAAGCCTCCCACCCTTTGGTGGCACCCTAATCAAGGCTCAAGCTCCAAAAAGATTGCATGCCTGCTTGGTAACTCTTGCTCCCAATAAAGAAGAGTCATCAAAAATCTGCCTATTCCACTCTTTCCAAATAGACTAGGAGACCGCACCAAACTTTGGTACTCAGGTAAGAAAAATAATAATGGAGCATGAATAATAGTAAATAAGGACATGAAAGAAAATACCAATAAGAAAGTAAACAATAGGTTGATGTCAATCAAACCATAGTTTTCTTTTTTTTTTTTTGATCGGTAATAGCAGATTCATTAAAAAAAGTAAGATTCACAAATTGTGAATGGCGAAGGCACAAAATAGACACTAGACACAAACAACAAGGGCAAGAACTACAACAACACAAGAAAAACAAACCATAGTTGCCAAGTACATGTACGGCTATACTACGACAATGATCCGTTTAAGAAATACGGGTGTTATATGACAAAAGTACGAGAAAATTAAAAAATAATTAATACTTATAAATATATAAAAATTATGATATTAACTAATAACAATCATTTAATACGAAATATGTGTTTAATACGTTAAAAGTATGGCAAAAATATTCGTATTGTATGTGTTTAATATATAATTTGTGTATTAAACGGGTATTATACAGTGATACGCATATAATACGTAACACGACAAAATATGCAATTTTAAATAGCGAGCGTGTGTGGTAAGTGTGTGTGTGTGAATGAGTGCGTGTGTTTCCTTCTGTTTGACTTCAGTAACACCTTGTGGTGGTGTAGAGTTAACCAAAAAAGCCAAGTGTTTAGTCCCACATCGGATTCTTATTCGAGCACTCTTTCCCTTCAAAGTTAAAAGTACCATAGCATCTCTTACGGTTGGTACCCGTTTTGAGTTGCTCTTGGGTGAAGCTTCTAAGGGGTGAGTGTGTGTGTGTGTGTGTGTGTGTGTGTGTGTGTTTCCTTCCGTTTGCCTTCAGTAACGCCTTGTGGTGGTGTTGAGTAAACCAAAAAAAATAACGACCCCCCCCTCTAAAAGTGTAAGGGTATAATACAGGTGTTTTGTAACTATAAATCAAACTAGTATTAGGTGATGTTGTAATCAACATTATTAGTGCTTATGCACCCTAATTAGGGGTGGTTATTGAACAAAATGTTCGTGAACTACTCGGGCTCGGCTTGTTAAAAGCTCGAGTATCGTTCGTTTATTTAGTAAACGAGCCGAGCTTGAATACCATTTTCGAGCTCGTTTAATAAATGAGCCAAGCTTGAACACACCCCTACTCGGCTCGATAAAAGCTCGATTCGATTACATATATATATATATATATATATATATATATATATATATATAAAACCTCGAGTATCGTTCGTTTATTTAGTAAACGAGCCGAGCTTGAACACCATTTTCAAGCTCGTTTAATAAATGAGCCAAAGCTTAAACACACCCCTACTCAGCTCGATAAAAGCTCGGTTCAATTATATATATATATATATATAATTTATATAAATACTAAAAATAAATATTTTTATTTATTAGTTAAGTATATAGAATTATTTTAAATATATATTTTTTAATCAAAGGTATGATACTGATAGACGATAGTGTGAGTGTGTTTAGATGTTACCATTATCTCTTAACCAAGAAAACAAATAACGTAGGGTCACCCAGGCACAAGTTAGATGAACTTGGAGCTTGGAAATTGAAAGCACGTGCCTAGGTGGTCTGAGTGTGGGTGTGTGTGCTCTGTGTGTGTGTGGGAGTGGGTGTGGGTGTGTGTGTCGTTGTGGCCGTGTGGCCGTGTGTGTGTCAGTGTAGTCAAGGCGTCTAGGCGATGCCTAGGCGATTAGCCCCGGCTAGGCGAGGCGTTGCCTAGGCGATGCCTAGGCGTGGCCTAGGCAATAAATTTAATATAAATATATATATTATTATATATATATCACGTATATATATAACATCCAAAAGATCAAAACTCCACACCCACATTCCACAAAAACATAAAATAAAAAATCTATTACAAGCATTCATCACATAACCAAAGACATGTTAACATAGTGGGGTATTAAACACTTCAAAATCTGGGTAAAATACCCAAATTCGTGTCATTGTCCATGTATAATATTAGGCAGAGCCCTCCTACGATTGCCAGGGGGGTGGCAGGGGGGGCAGTGCCTAGAGGGGCGCCAGATTGCGTCGAAAACGATATTTTTAGTGAAAAAAAATGATTTTTTTAGTGAAAAAAACGATTTAGAATCTTATTACTACTTTATTTCATGTTTTTATATTTTTTATTTATTTATTAGGAAATTTTGGATTTTTTTAAAGCAAAAAAAAAAAAAATTTTGTAGGATCGCCCGCCTAGAGGGGCGCCTAGGCGACAGAGGCCCAAAATCGCCTAGGCGACCGCCTAGGCGTCGCCTAGGCGACGCCTTGACTACACTGGTGTGTGTGTGTGTGTGGGTGCGGCCGTGTGGGTGTGGGTGTGGGTGTGGGTGTGGGTGTGTCATGTGTGGAAGTGTGTGTATTGTGAAGTGTGATGTGGGACTAAATATAGTCCCATGTCGATTAAAGAAGAAATGTTGTCAAAGTTGTTAGCTATAAAGAGGTGTTGGGAATGAGGGTAGGACCAAATGAGTTGGTCACTCCCTTGATTGGCTCAGGTCGGCTCGATGAGAGTGACCAAACGAGTTGATCACTCCCCTATGCGGCTCGGCTTGGCTCGATAATACTTTTTTAAAAAAAATTTAATAAAATTTTATAATTTAATAAATTAGGCATCATTAGGCTCGTTAAAAGCTCTAGCTCGGGCTCGGGCTGAGCCGAGTTCGATCTTCATTCCTTCATTTACAAACGAGCCGAGTCGAGTTCGAAAATTGCAAAAAAAAATGATACTCGATGAAAACTCGGCTCGGCTCAAGTATCAACCCTAACCCTAAGTAGGATTAAATGAAAACATAAATAAAAATATTTTGGGGGGAGTGGATGGATCAATTCAATAGATCTCTGAAGGTGGAATGATATTTATAGGAGAGGACTTAAATTGTCATATAGGAAAAGAAAGTTAACAATATGATAGGATGCATGGAAGACGGGAGTATGGTGGTAAAAATGAGATCAGGGGTGCGATTTAAAGTTTGCAATGACATATGACATCGCAATAGCAAATACATTCCTTGAAAAGAGAGATAAACATTTGGTGACTTTCAAAAGTGGACCAAACTCGAGTCAAATTGACTTTTTTCTACTTAGGAGGAATGAATTTTATATATATATATATACACATTTATGCAAAAATTGTAAGGTTATTCCAGGAGAGAGTCTTGCCACACAACATAGGTTAGTAGTCATGGATCTTTGTATAAGAAGTTAGAACGAAATAAAAAAGGAGCCAAAAATAAGGAGGTCAAATCTAAAAGAATACAAAGCAATTGCTTATAGGGATAGATTGATAAAGAATGGAACATGTAACTTAGAAGCGGAAACTACAAAAATATGGGATGAAATAGCCGATTGTATAAAAAGATTGGAAAGAGAAGATTAAGGAAAATCCAAAATGAAAAATGCATTGCATAAAGAAACTTGTTGGTGGAGTGATGAAATTCAAAAGACAGTTGAAGAAAAGAGGTCTTACTACAAAACTTGGCAAAAAACTAAGAATGAGAAAAACATTTAAAATATATATATATATATATATATATATATATATATAAATTGCAGACCATTATATATATATAAATATAAGGCATAGGACAATTTATACAATGAGTTAGGCACAAGAGAAGTGAGAAAATGTATATAAATTTGCAAGATTTGGGGGAAAGTAAGGAAGAGCTTATTGATGTGATTTGATAACATTCAACGAAGACCACTAACGGCTCCAGCAAGAAAAAGTGAACTGGTACAAGTCTCAAATATTTGGAAAATTGCATTAATGATGATGATGATGATGATATGGCTTCTAATCAAGCGGAAAGGCAGAAGAGGATTCATGTTGTCGACCCCAAGTACTTTGGGATAAGCCATTGATGATGACATTGTTTGTCAAAGCAAGAGTCATCCTATTTAGGTAACTAAATGCAAATGGTGCAATCAACAATTATCCTAAATAATCAGATTTCATAATCATTCTTTTTTTTTTTGGTGAAATAATATTTTCAAGCAAAACAATTATTTTAATTCTCTGACTATAAAAGTATGTGCCCAAGTAATCAATATTTTAAAACAAAAATATATGATGGTTTACCCATTACAGTTCCTTGTTAAATCTATATTTTTGAAAAGTGCTTTTGAATATTATTTTATTCTAAATATTTGTTAATTATATAAAAATATAATGGTCTGCAATTTCGACAATTAATGTATCAAAATAATCAAAATTCGAAACAAGAATATGTAGTAGTTTACTCATTATATATCAATAGGATATATTAAAATAAAAAGGATAGAATTAACTTTTCACCACTAATTCTCAGTCCAGCTCAGCCTAGGCATTTTTGAACCATTATCACTTAGGTGCCTCTCTAGGTGAGCAGAAGTCACCATGCCCGCTTAACTGTAAGCCTATTTACAATTTATTTATTTTCATTTATATGTAAACAATGTTATACCCTCCATTTGAATTTAGTGAAAATTATCTTAGATCCAAATTTATGAAGAATAAAAAGTCAACTTTTTAGTTCAATAATAAAATCCGCTATTTAGGGATTATGTTAAAATTTCAACTTGCAAATACTAAGGTGTTTCTCAAATCTTAAAATTTCATAAATTTTATTATATCAAAATATTATTAAAACTCAAAAGTCCAATAAGAAAAGTCTCATATTTTAGTCTTCAAAATATTTCATCTACAAGGTTTAACTAACAGTTCATTAGAAAAAAAGACTTGCACCACTTGATTTGTTGGACATTAATCTTGTTCCAAACATTGAGAGGGAGATCAGAGCATTGTACTTTGAAAACTTCTCAATGATATTCTCAATTCTACTATTGATGTCAGATTTAACTAGAGTCACCATTATAACAGAAAAATAGGCTTGTTGCTGAGATAAACAGGAAATGAGGTGTGCTATTAAATGTTAATTTGCCTAGATTATTGTTAACCCTAGGGGTTTTGAATTACCATGTGTATACATTAATATATATATATATATATATATATATATATAATTTAATTATTTTTATCGCCTAGGCATCACCTGGGTACGCCTACGCATCACCTTGATGCCTTGACTACACTGATTCAGCCTATATATCAGCTTTCAAAAATGTTTCACAATAATTATTTAGGGTTTAAACATAAAGATTAAAAGTGAACAATGAAATGGAACTTTGATATTGGAATTTTCTAATATTTCCATTTTTATCTAATTAATCCAAACAAAAATCTATCATTTAGTGTAAAAGCATTAAGAATCCATATATTTTATTCATTTACAGAGAGTCAAGTTGAAGTAGACTTAATTCTATGTAAAAATAATAATAATATAAAAGAAATTAACTTTGGGTTGAAAATCGCAGAGACCGAGCTCTATAACCAATTTCTCCAAAATTATGAGGATTAGAGTGCCGATTTTTCAAATGGATTTGTTAATTTTTATTAAGAACCCCAGCCAAGAAAATGAGTTTTTCTATATACAAATTTTCACAAAATTTGAAATTTTGTAGTTATAATGCGATTCCAAAAAAAAATGCAAAATGTAAAATATCAGCAGTTCTTTGAATTTTTGGGAAATTTATTTTGGGAATGCCTTTGGTTTGCTAAGGTGGGAAAAGGATATTTCATGAAAATTTTAAAACCATAACCCAAACCAACTCCAAATAATGTCTTGTTTTGTCCATCATTAGTCTTCTCTTAGTATGTGAAGAAATTGGACCAAATAACATCGTAGAATATTTTCTCCAAAATCCATGAAAAGGAAGTAACTTCAAAGCATATTATAGGTCAAGCTGAAATTCATTACTCCCTTGGTTTGCTGGTGGCTCTTATACACAAATATGCTTTAGCTCGACTGATATTGTATGTTTATTAGCTTCTCATTGTGATGACATTTTGGTTTCCCTTTACGACCGTAGGTGAAATTTGTAGAGAAACAACATAATTTTTTTTCATTAATATAGTTCTACATTCTTTATTATAGGTGTAGGGATATTTTAGTCATTCTCTTTTTCATTTTGCCCCCTCTGTTTGTAAGAGTTAGTCGACTCTTTTAAGATTAATTAAGGATGTAGCTGTCCCATTATTCTTCTCATATTTCTCTTGGACTGAACTTGTGACTTTCACACTCTTTCATGGTATCAGAGCATTCCTAATCAGTCCTTCTTTTTCTAATTAGATAAATATCTCTTTTCCTTGTCTATCAGCTTTTCTTTCTTTCATTTTTCATCCTTTATTCAAATATTTACCTCAATAGAATTTTGATGTCATTTTTAATTCTCTCTCTTCACCTCTGCTTTTTCTTCTTCCTCGACTCGTCTTTTTTTATCGGTAAAAGATCAAAATTATATATATATAAAACGAGAAACAAAAGAGTTTCACTGATGGGTGAACCAAAAAGAGCTATAGACAAAGGCAAAGAAAAAATAAAAAAAATACATTGACCTTACCAATACGCTAGAAGTGACCTATCCAACAGAAAATAATGTAACCAACCCCGACTCTGAGAAATCCTCACTGATCTCACACAATGCCAAAGAAGGGTAAAAATCTTGGCCCGAATGCTTTCCTTGGAGGAATATGAGCTCTCAAATACCTCACCAATACACTAGAAGTGACATATCCATTAGAAAATAATGGAACCAAACCTGGCTCCGAGAAATCCTCTACGATCTCACACCATGCCCAAAGAAGGGTAAAAATCTTCGCCTGAATGCTCTCCTCGGAGGAAGATGAGCTCTCAAATACCTCCTCGTTTTCTCGGACTACATCTCCCAACATAAGGCGCTCAAGAGCATTCCCCAAATGACATCCAAGGCTGCAACTTTGCCCCGCAAAGTCCAACTCGAGATGAAGTCTAGGAAGTTAGTGAAAATACCGAAATCATCTTATTTTCTTAACTCTTCTCTGCCCCTCAAAGCCCTACCTACAAACCCCATTTTTGAGGTATGCTCCAAACCGCAACCAATCTTTCAAAGTACTTAACCGGAACCAAAAGCCCAAGCCTGGAAGCAAAAAATATATATCTAGGGTTTATCCTTTTGTCAGTCAGCTTGTCTCGATTTAAAATATAATAATAATAACTCTATAAATTTTTTTTTATCTTTTCTTTTCCTTTTCTCAATCATCTTTTACCTACAACTCGTCCCAGCATTTCTTTTCATCATTCTTCCTCATCAACTTCATATGTTTCTTACTCAGCTTGTCTCCACTAAATTGAATGGGGGTAATTTTACAGTTTGGAAAGGTCAAATGGTACCCATTGCTCAGGGCATGGTCTCCCACCATGTGGATGGGACGTCAGTACGTCACAAAATATGAGAAAAATCCAACATTTGGTGAGTGGACTGCTTTAAAGCAGAAATCCATTGCTTAGGTGGACAGCTTTCTTTCTGAAAATATTCTTGCCCATGTCATGGATATGCCATTGGCACATGCTCTTTGGACTGCACTCCAAGAGCATTATGCTGAGCGGTCCACAGATCGTTTAATGCAGCTTCGCATTGATATTCAGAATTCCAAAGGGGACAATGTCTACAAATGAGTACCTCAATTGCATTAAAGGATATTCCAATCAACTTCCAGAAATACAATAACCTCTATCAAATGAAAATAAATTTATGTATGTGTTTGGTGGAATAGGTGATGAATACAAGATGGTCATCACCTCTCTCACTACTCAACCTCAAATGCCAATATTCTTCAAACTTTTCCCTATGCTTCTTCAACACGAAGCCATGTTTCTTGCAAACTTTACCACAGCCTCTTGCTTCTTAAGTATTTGACACTCTGGTTGCACATCTACTGGTTGTGCTTGTGGCTCTGGCCCAAATAGAAACAACCATCAATCCTTCCATCAAGGCAACAATCAATTTCAGAATCCTCCAGTCTAGCACCAATATCCTGCCCAACATTTTCCTGCTCCACAGCCACATTCAAATGTAGTAGGCATCGATTAAACATTAGAATTTACTTTCTTCTTCCCTTTATCCTGTATTGGTTTATGGAGAGAATTCACTGATAATTCAACTTATCTATCAGTAAACCATAAGTGACTAAGCATGCGTTATTATAACGAATCATATAATTGAGGACACGTAAAGCAGGATAAAAACATTTTCAAGCATCATTCAATCCTTACACATTTATAATACAAGCAGACAAAAACATATCAATAACATGCATTTCTGAGGACAAGAATAAGAGGCGAAAAAAAATCTACAACGAATCACCTGTACGCCTTTTACTTGCATCTGCTGTATAAGTTCAGTAAACACACCTGGAATCCAAGACAAGAATATTAGCAAAAGGGAACACAAAAGGCTAAAATGGGAAAAAGTTTTCTATTTACAAGAGAAGAGTGTGGGAGACGAACAGAAATATAAATCCTGTAGCCCGGAATGTAGAAAATATATATCATGGTAGCATAAAGAACCAAGACTATAGCAAAACATTGCACACATTATCCTTCTGCAATTAGCTGACATAAATTAGCACTTTCAAGGTTTACACAATACTAAATTATTCTTTATTGCATATAGTACGAGAATAAATGAATTGTGTTTCCTATATGCTGTTTCAATCCCAGCCTATTGAAAGAAATAGAAAAGGATCCCCTGGAAATTGATATGATCCCGCAATCACAGAACCCAGTTTTAGAAAGTGAAAGTGACGTATCCAGCCCAGAGGGCCCAAAAGTTTACACCTGTAGCCCAGGAGACACCCACATGGCACTTAACTGGGACAAAATAGACCTTCCCATAATTTCCTACAGCCTGAGGTAAACCATAGTCCAAACCAAAAAAATGGGTTGACCGTACAGCTGTATTGGACCCTTTAGGAAGTCTGTTCAGTTTTTTTTTTTGGGTATTATTTATAGTAAGAGCTATCCATTACTAAAGAATCGTTAACCAAGAGGTGCCAGCTAGTTTAGTCTCTTGGCGTCGTACCAGAGACCTAGGATCAAATCCTGCCTACATCAGGGTTGGGGGGTATGGGAGGGGGAGGGCTACACCTCATTGTGTAGCCCATAGGTGATAGGTCCATGTGGCCTCCAATGAACCCAAAAAAGAAATCATTATCCAATTACAAAAAAAAATTACTAATGACAGTTTTAGTAAAATTAGGAGATCTTAAGAAAATTTGTAAATAGTTGTTTCCATAGTTACCAAGTTCTCCGATTTTTTCAAAAAATCCCTAATAGTACCTGACTTTTTCGTCAAACAATTAATTCCTGAAGTATTAATGAGTTTTTTTTTTTTCAAATGTCAAAAAATCGCAAATTTCGCGAATTAAACACGGATTATTCACGACTTTTAAAAAAAAATCTCGAATAAATATCTAAAATATGAAATATATTTGTTTATAATTTTCATTAAAAGAGGTCTTATTTTATATTTTTTTCATTTCTTAGCTGAAATTTTCCTGATTTAATTCCAAATTTTGCCGATTTTTCAAACTTTTCCCTAGACGAATAATTCCCGAACCCCGACTTGGTAACTATGGTTGTTTCAAACTAGGAAAGTTTCTATTATGGATCAAAATTTTGGCAAATTTTCCAGAATTTCAGCTGAGATGTTTCATTTTTTGCAGGTTACCGATAATTTCAGCAAAGAAATTTTGGTTTTGCAGGTGTCATCGAATATCAGTTATTTGTATTCGGTAACTTACATCATTTCCCACAATAATTCGCAAATATTGTGCAGACTTTCATCATTT
The DNA here is from genome assembly GCA_015143295.1 of Tetracentron sinense. Classification (NCBI taxonomy): domain Eukaryota; kingdom Viridiplantae; phylum Streptophyta; class Magnoliopsida; order Trochodendrales; family Trochodendraceae; genus Tetracentron; species Tetracentron sinense. The sequence continues at coordinate 41,006,826 of CM026563.1, forward strand.
CGATATGTTCGTGAGAAAATCTGTCGAAGACTCGCAGCACTAAAATTGCAAACATATATATATATATATATATATATATATATATATAAATATATAAATTTTGGTTTTGTAGGTCATCGAATATCAGTTATTTGTATTCGGTATCTTACATCATTTCCCACAATATTTTGCAAATATCGTAAAGACTTTCGTCATTTCGATATGTTCGTGAGAAAATTGATCTGTCGAAGACTCCGCAGCTCTAAAATTGCAAACATATATATATATATATATGGAATCAGTCAAAATTTCACCAGCTTTCGACAATACTATAAACGGCTATTTTCAACAGGATTTTAAAAAGAGAACAAATAACTTATTCTGATCATTTTTTGTAGATTCTTTAGTGAAAATCAAGAATTCCATCTGAAATTTCTTTTCTTTTTTATCAAACAACATCATTGCAGAGCACATCAAAGATCGGGGATGTTTCCACATCGACAAGCAAATTTTTTGAGTTCTTTGTTTTTTGCAATCAATTCATTTCATGAATCCAGGTTAGAATAGCTTCATTCAGTGCGGATGAATTGATTTGATGCATTTACACTAGATTTGATCATGAATCATTCAGTGCAGATGAATTGATTTGATGCATTTACACTAGATTTGATCATGAAATTTAAGGATTTTTCAATTGATTTATTTGGGGGCGGGGGGGCTTTTTTGTTTTTAAGCTTAATATAAAGCTTTTTGACCTTGAGTAATTATATGTGGTACATCGAGACTTCCAACAAGATTTCACCACACATTTTGTCACAATGACTCATCTTCAAAGACTGTCATTTTCTTCCCCGAATCTCCACAAACACTTCCTCAACACAACGTTATTCACTTCAACCAAAGGGTACAGATTTAGACTACCATCCTTCTTAGGATGACACAACTGCTCCCGAGACACCAGGTGGTATTTCTTCTTCTCCACCTTTTCATTTCAGAGAAACTCTCTTTGCATTCTTTCTAATTGCCCTACTGCTAAGCTCAGAATGGTCAAGATGGACCTAAAATATATGGGGAGACTACAAAGGATGCTTTTAAAGAGTACCAATTTCCCCCTTTGGATAGGAAAGATGATTTCCAACCAGACAATCTACTGGAAAATCTATCTATCATCCCCCTACACTAATTTGGATTTAAAACTAACACCAAGAAGCATTCCTAGATATGTCATTGGCAGAACGGCAAAACCCCCACCTTGCAATCTAGACAATTCACTAATCCCTCTAAGTTTTTCACTTTCCCTACTCCCACAATTTCACTTTTGCCTAAATTAATTATCAAACCAGACATAACTTCAAAACATTTAAATAAAGACCAGAGAATACCCATTTGCCTACAAGAAGCGTTGCTTATAATGAGTGTTTCATCCGCAAATTGTTGGCGTGAGACTCTAAGACCATCTTCCCAAAATCCAATTGTAAATCCTTCAATGACCACCCCTTCCACTTTGGCGAGCATCATACTCAAGGCATCTGTTACCAGGATAAAAAGGAATGGTGAAAGAGGATCTCCTAGCCTCAGACCCCGAGAACTTCTAAAATACCTCGATAGACTCCCATTGATTAAAATAGAAAATGATACTTATGTGAATCAAGTCCTCCATCGCAGACTCGCATTCCAAACCAATTATGCAAGATAAATTTCTAAGAACTCCCCGCTCACAAGGTCATAAGCCTCCTCCATGTTCTCTTTGCACAAATACCCAAAACTTATGACCTGATACAAGTATCTAGACACTCATTAGCTATTAGGATTCTGTCCACAATTTGTCTTTCCCCTCCGCCCTCCCAAGGCACTCTAAATAGGGAAAATGAGGGTTTCCCATGACAACCTTAAGCCTAGAAGACAAAATGTTATACACACTACCCACACCAAACTGTTGGGTGGAGTCCTTCAGGCCCTCAGCTCCTCTCTTCTTCAGAATTAATGCCATAAAAGTGTTATTCAATGCTCTATCAAAAGAGATTTTATCCTAGAATTCCTACACCCGCCAAAGAAGCCCTCCCTCACAATATCCCACAACATACCTTATACAACTCGATAGAGAAACCATCAAATTCGGGAGCCTTATCACCTTTCATACCTTTTATAGCCCTTTATATCTTCTCTCTCCTTGAAAGATTTTTCTAAAATATATCTTTGATCGTCAGAAAATCTGTCGAATTCTAGCCCATACAGTTTAGGCTTCCACTCCTATCTCTCCATGTACACTCCTTGTAATACCCAACAACACTTTCTTGGATTTCCCCTTCGCATTCCTTTACATTCAATTTAGAGATGAAATTCTTCTTATGACAGGAATTGTTGATATATGTAATATCAAGGGTATAGTAGTAAAAGTGTATATATGTAATGTTTTCTTAATATAAGATGCTAGTAGGGTTCTCTATCTCTTACTATGCAATTTACCCTAATCTATATTCTTTCCTCTCCTTCTCTTCTTCCCTAAGAAATCTCCTCTCTAAACCCTAAATCTCCAACCCTAATCTCCAACTGAAATTAGCTACTTTGTGAAAGAAACGTGGGGACATATTCAATCTCTATCCTTTGTCGGCTGAGAGTGGATGGGTTTTAGTGGAAATTTACAGCTGTGTATGGGCCCTCAGGTGGGGATTGAATGTTTTGCCCTGTTGATATATGTAATATTGTATGTTTTGTTTAATTCGGTACTCCAACACCTCAATCTGCTCCTTATCCCAGACTAAGAAAATGCCCCCCCCCCCCTACAACCCAATTGACGTAACCACTACATAGTTTACAGTTAAACTACGTAGTTTAATATTCACAAATATTGCATGATTCCACAAATACCGAAAAACAAGCCCATAGTTTGTTAGTCCATCACAAGTACGAAAAATTGAATGCATTAAAATAATTTTGAAGATACTAAAGCATTATCCTAATTATTTATGTCATGCATTATAACAACCCGGCACCCATCTTTCCAATAGGTCTCTATTTCTATTCATGCAAGATTGCCCTAATTATGACTTTAAGATTTCTTATGTGTACGATAAATCAAGAATACAATCATAAAAATCTTATGCATTTCTCTCACAAGTATTCCTAGCCAATCAAACAATCAATTTTGATTCTAAATCATTTAATATAGTAATTAATCATGTCATGTTTAATAGTCAGTTGTGCCACGATTATAACTAACCCAGCATGCTGTATTTAGTCCTTTTTTTTTAATTCTAAACCCAATATGTTCATAAGTATTTTTGTTAAGTGTAACTTTGTCAATTTTTGTTTGCATTATGAGCACCATAGATGTATATGAAGCCCATATTAATCCGTACGAGAATTCAAAACTAAATCAGATTTCGAGTTGGATAGGCATACCAAATGCGAAGTGTAAGTTGATACAATCAATGAAGACTCCAAATTAGTAACATACCAAAATGATGGTCTCAATAGCCTGACAAAGTTGCGAAACAGAATCTCAAATAGAGAAGTTATCATGGCTAGGCATGGGGTAAGTAATTGGTGGGAATCCAAGGTAGTTAGTGGCCCTCATGGGGTGGGTCTGTGGAAAGGGATTTTGTTAGTGAGAGAGGAATTCTCAAAGAATATTTGTTTCCAAGTAGCGGGGGTAAGGTACATTTTTGGGACGATTTGTAGTTGTGGACAATTTACGCTGAAACGGGATTTTGGCAACTTGTGGTATCTAACGGTACATAGGAATGTTTTGGTGTCAGGGCTCAACAATCTGACCTCCCAAAATGAGATGTAATCTTAATGGTTGGGAGGTGGGGGATTGCATTGTGCTTTTGAGTTGGTCATCAGGGGTACATCCTTGCCCAAATTCCAGAGATAGGCAACTGTGGGCCAAGGACCCAAGAGGTCAATTTTTTATGAAATCCTTTTATCAGACTCTTCACGTGTTCTATTCCTCTTGGTTTCCTCATCGGACTATGTGGAATTAAGAAATACCCTCTAAAGTATCTTTCTTTATCTAGACAACATGTTGAGACAAGATTCTAATTTATGATCATCTTGAAAGTTGATGCTGGAGTTTAGTTAATCGATGCGTATTGTGCCTTGCTAAGGAGTCGGTTGATCATTTACTCCTGCATTGTTCTTTCGATTATGGGATTTGGAGTTTATTCTTATCTCAGCTAAGAATGGTTTGGGTCTTTCCTAGATCTTTTCGAGACTTCCTATCTTACTGGACTTCGAATTCACTGGAACCCTAATTAGCAGCGTTATGGGCTCTCCTTCCAGGGGCTATTAATGAGAGACTGGTTTAGAGAGAAAATGCAGAATTTTATGTTAGAAGAGAAGAGATAAAGAAACAAACCCAGATATAAAACCAAGGTTGAAACCAAAGGAAATCCTTCCTTTCTATTCAAGTACACTTAGAGATTAAGAAAATCAAAATACTTCATGTCTCTCATGTTCTCCCTTATATAGCCTTACAATCCTTCGAGTTTCCAAAGAAACATTGGATATATACTTTGACACACTAATACCTTAGGTCTTTGACACATTGGGACCTTAATATTATATTAAACCAAAAAAATAGACATTGGAAACTGACAATCATAAATAAAGCCTTGAAAATAAATAACTTGTCACACAAAAAAAACTTAGGTCATCAAAGATCTTGCTACAAAAAAACTAGATAGTCAAAGAAAGAAATTGAATGGAAATTTCCCTCACAACTGTCCAGCCCATATGTTGCTATTATGGGCCACATTTTGGCCCATGTGAGACTTTTATTTTGGCCCAAAAATAAGTTCATTTACTAGTGTAAAATTCAGCTTCATTTGAGCCCAATCCTTGTCCTACATCAGCCATCTCATGGTCTATTTGGAAGGAGAGAAATAGGCAACTTTTTAAGGGTTTTGAGCTTCCTCTAGTCCAGCTTATCAGAAGGATCCGTCTTATCGTTTCTTGGGTGACTATCCGGAGAGACTTGGTGGATTTGGGATTCATCTCCTTGCTTTAGTAGAGATGACTCTGTTAGGGTGATGGTTGGTATTCCTTTTGGAATGATTAATGTGTTTCTGAGTAGCTTTTCTTTAGGTTGACTATTTGTGAACTCATCTATTTTGGTTGTAATTTTCCTATTATGCTCTTGAATGAAATCTTGTCTATCTCAAAGCAGTGTTTCTCACCCAAAAAACAAAACTATTTTGAGAGTATTTCATTCCAATTTCCCATGTCTTATATTGTAAGAAATCAAGTATATGCATTATATTTTCTTGTATAATCTCTCAATATATTGGAAACAAAATAGCACTCCTCATCATTCAAGATCATCTGAAATAAGAACACATACAAGACAAGATGCAACAATCAAAATAGACATGTTTGAGCCGTACCAGGATCAGATTCGATAGTGCACCAAGACATGATGGGAAATCTTAGAAGCTACATGAAGAAAACAGAGTCATTCAAAAAATCATACAAAAAGCATCGAAATACAAATATCAAGAAAAAATATATAACTTGTGATCCAAAACATTTATCTCAAAATGTTTACAAAGAGTGAAGCTAGTAGTACGCTTGTGTAAACCGTATGTGGTGTGAGTGTGTGACAAGTAGTGCGCTGAAGGGTGATCTATAAAACAATATACTTTAAATATGATAAAATACTACTTCTACAAGGCACGCATCAGCGCACTACTCGGAGAGTGCTAACGCTAGCATGTCAGTAGCATTGCTCTATTTAAAGAATACATAAATTTTTTGTGGTCCCCATATAGGACGTCAAAATCATCTATCTACATGTAGTTGTTAGTGTTATTGGGGTGAGTAGGCCATCTAGCCACATCACGCAGGGGGAGCTCTATCAATCCATTGAGAGTTCCCCTCTCCAGAAATTGAACCTAGACTTCCTCCTAATGAGAGGCCACTTCACTATCATAGCTAGAGGGGTAGGTGTAAGAAATGAAGAAATTTAATCCACTACGGCATGAAGCAAGGCATTTCAATCGCCTAATGCATGAGGAGAACCGCCTTTTAAAAATAAAATAAATGATGGTGCTAGGCACACCCCAACATTTGATGACTACACCCTGGTTTTAAAAGTTACTAAATACACACCATTAAATTCATAAAATTTTAAGTGCACGCCACAAAAAGAAAACTATAAATTTTATAACATGCCAAGCTTCAAACTTATAGTAGTAAATCCTTCAACCAATGCATTGCTACCTTACCCTTCATCCATATCAATTGCCCAAATGGTGCACCACGTGTTTGATTAAATGGTTCAAATATCTCATTAATATTATTATGGGCTAAGTACCATTTAAGAAGCGGGCCATTGATTTACAATGCAAACCTAATAGAGTGGTCTGCAATAATTCCGCCACCATTGATCCATTTTTTTCCTATTTCTATCAATTTCGTTAGAATGAGGAAAACCTCAAATAATCGGATATTTTCAAACAAAAAAATTGATTCCCAACTAACACTAAACAAATAAAGAGAATTCAAAGCATATATGAAATCACATAATTAAGCTCCTTTACTTCGAAACTCGTCCCAACTTTCAAAATGAATAATGGATGAGGGCATGAGAGAGGTGATGACGAATGGAAGAGTCGGTTTGGCTAATGGAGAAGAAGTCAGTTATTTAGCAAGGGGGATACGGTTGGGATGCGCACATAAGAGGGTGGAAAACTTCAAAATATAAGAAATTTTTTAATATGGTGTAGTCATCAAATGTTGGGGTGCACCTAAAACCACCCTAAATAAATAGGATAAGTTAAATTGTGTTAGGTGCACCCCAACATTTGATGACTACACCTCATTAAAAAACTTTCTTCTATTTTGAAATATTTCATCATCTTATATGCACACCCCAACTCTAAGTCTCTAACCCTCTTCTTTTTCACCCGATTTCTTCTTCATTCACCAATTACTCCTCCATTCACCATCACCTCTCACATTATCAAGCATGATTCCTTTCGAAAGAGGGGAAGAGTTTCAAAGCATTAAAGTAAAGGAGCTTGGTAGATATCTTTGATGTTTTAATGCTCTTTGTTTGATCGATTGGTCTTGAGGATTCAGTTTTTTGCTTGGTGATTCCTAATTATTTAAGCCAGTGAAATTAATAGATATAGGGGGGAAATTACTGGTGCTGGAATTATTGCATGTCACCCCACTAGGCTTGCAATGTACATCAATCCACCTCAATAGGCTTGAAATGTACATCAATGGCCAACCTCTTAATGGTACCTAGCCCATAGATATTACTGATGAGATGATCCTATCCATTTAATCAAACGTGTGGTATACCACTTGGATTATTAGTATGGATGAGAAATTAGGTAGCAATGTCTTGATTAGATGATTTACTCTTAAGTTAATAAGTTCGAAGTTTGGTGTAGCAATGAATTTTGTATATAGTTTTTTTTTGTTTTGGGGTGCACCATAAAATTTTATGAATTCAATGATATGTGGTCGTTAATTAAAAAAAAAAATTTGGGTGCAGTCACCAAATGTTGGGTTGAGCCTAGCGCCACCCTAAAACAAATATCCAAAATTAATTTTTTTTTAAAAACGTGAATATTTGAATTTTCTAGTTTCAACAATCATGCAACAGATCATGTAACTATGCAACAAGTAAAAATACAGAATAAAGCAGACCCTTTATTTACACATAAAATACATAAAAGACAATATTGTTTTTAAAGGGAAAAAATGGAAATATAAAACGAATATTTTAGTGAAAATTGATAATATCCAATATAGAGACCTCAAACAACGGAGATTTTGAAAAACAAGTCACTTTTTCTAGACCTATAAAAATAAAACAAAAATAGAAGGAGAAAGGGGGAACAAAGTATTTACCTAAAGATTTTTGAACAATTCACAGACACGTCCTAAACATTATAGGTTTGGATCCGAGAGAGGGAAGAGAGAGAGATGTAAACGATAGCGGGAAATCTAATCGAAGAGATGTAAACGAAAAAAATTGCATAATCCAACAGTACATAAATTTGTAGGTCAAATATCAAAACATTCAGACTCAAAACACCTAGAAATCTAACGAAGGATGAGAGAGGAGTACCTGCTGAACGGATTGACACCTCTTTGCACTTCAATCTTTTCTGGAAACAGAGCAACTCAAGATTCTGACTTCTGAGAGAAACCCCTTGGGTTTGGAGTAAGCAAGCTTGAAGTAGGAAAATAGAAAAGGACTTTTACCCCATTAAAACGTTTTAAAAAAAAATGTTGCTCGTTTATCTCAAACCTTACTCTCAATCCAGGTATCTAGTCAAATCCCAACCCTAGGATGGGTTATAAATAGGGAGCGTTTGGATTAGATATTTTCTAGATTTAATCACTAAAAATCGATTATATGTGATTTTAGACCCGGAAGACCTTTATCATATTTGATTCTCAAAATTCACATTCACATTTTTTAAAACCGCATGGGTGATTTTGGGAGAAGGAAGTCAATAAACTACCCAAAAATAGATAATAGATAATTGTGTATGTTTATGAATGGCCTCTATTATGAATGACATTCATATTATTTGAACTAGCGGGTGGCACGTGCAGGTGCCACATGAGAGCGAGGGAAAGGAGTTAACCACAATTAAGAGTTAAAAGGGACACGTAATAACTTGTGGGTGCGATTAAACTCGCTAGTGGCACGTGCGATGCACGTGAGAGTCAGGGGAAGGAGTTAATCACAGTTAATAAGAGTTAAAAGGGACATGTGTTAACCCGCAGGTGCGATTGAACTCTCCCCGAGTTCAATCACGATTGGATGTGATTCTAAATAGATAGATGAGCAATGATTAATTTGGGAATTAAAGTAAAACATTAAATCAAAAGCAAGGGGTAGTTTGGGAATTAAAGTAAAACATTAAATCAACATTTAGTTTTTATATAAGGGTAGTTTGGAAATTTTGGAAATCATTATAATAGTAAAGAAGATAACAGAATAGTATGCATGTGGTATGGGTTTTTATACAAACATATAACTATAACAAAATACAATTATATAATGTTTCGTAATTAATAGTTTGCGCTTATGTATGAATTAAACATAATTATTTACATAGAATCACTCTCTACAGAATAATCAGTCCTGTCTAGCGTTTGAACGCGACACTTGTTGGAAAATTGAGTTATAAACAATCAGTTCTAATCATGATTTATTATAGTCAAAATAATCTTAACCATACGAGGTATCAACCTTTTTTTTGAAGTAGTCTACAACAAACATGTAGTCTTACAGTTTAAGTATTCACAATTTATTATTAAAATTCTTTCATAGTTAATTGAAATTCATAGTTTTATGCACTATATTTTTTAAGATGACATTGTCTATGTGTTATATTTTTTTTCCATAATTAAGTATTAAGAGAGCTAATAATAATAATAAAAAATTATGATACTAATGTCCTTACATGATTTTTAACTAAATGTATAATAATGGTACTAAACTCTTTAGTACAATATACATATACATAAGGGTGTATACAAGACAAGCTAGCTCGTTGGCTTGGCTCAGTCAAAGCGAGATCATGCTCAATTTTTTTGCTTTATCGAGCCGAGACAAGATTTTAGTCGAATTTGAAATTATGTTCAAAGGAGCTCGAGCTAGTCCGCATTTGATTCGGCTCATCTCATTTGAGGTCAATTTGACTTTAATATTATAAATATATTAGTATAATAATGAATATAATTTATATAAATAAATAATAATATTATTATTATGACAACACTAACAAATACCTACTCTGACAACCATAAGAAATATTAATTTTATCACGGCCTAAAACAAGAACAATTGTGTCATTAGCAACAAAAACAAATTGTTTATTTTTTTAATAAAAAACCAAATAAATAATTTGGGTTATTTTTCATGCGATCTATAACACTAGAATCTATAATCTAAGTATTGACTTTAGAGGCGAAAGAATGCAGAAAAACTTGAAGATTACTTGAAGCCAGAGCATACGAGTGATTAGAAGTTGAAATGTCGAACTTACTAAGATGCAGAAGGAGACGAAACTGACACATTGAGATCAATGAATTGACATGACTCAAATGCGAATACAAATTAACTAAACTGTGATGTTATTTTTTTCATACTACCGTTTTCTTTCAAGATTGAATCACGAGAAAAAAAGATTGACGACGGTGTTTATTCCAACGGTCACTACCTACTTAATCAGTCTTATATGGTGTTGCACACTGATGTTTCACTCAACAGTCGTGTTGGGCATAGGCGGTTGGATCATCCTTCCGATGATGTACTATATTGTATTTTTCCTTTTATTTTTATTGACTACTTGTGAAGTTTGTCAGTTTTCTAAACAAATCCGTCTTCCATTTGCTTCTTTGTCATCCACGCCTGATAAACCTTTTGAGATAATTCATTCAAATTTATGGGACACGCCTCAATTGACTCTTATGATGGTTACAAATATTTTCTTATATTTATTGATAACCAGTCTCGTGCTATTTGGTTGTATTTATTGAAATCAAAGACTGAGATTGTTTATATTTTCAAGGACTTTCATAATATGGTGACTAATTAATTTGGTGTCCGAATTAAAATCCTCTACTTAGATAATGACTAAAAATATCAATGATAGAGTGTCTAACTATTTGAATAAGTAAGGAATTACTACTAAATCAATTGTGTGGTCATGCCACCACAGAATGGTGTGACAAAAAGAAATAATCAAAATCTTTTGGAAACCACCGGGTCACTTGTGTTTCATATACTTGTTCCAAAATGATATTGGTCTACTGGGGTTCTTGTTGTATCATATATAATTAACAGACTCCCAATCCGTGTTCTCAACTTTAAATCACCACCGGAAGTCCTTCAAAATCGAAAACCTGATCCATCTCATTTGCGAGTCTTGGTTGCTTATGTTATGTTCATCAATTGGCTATCAATCGAGATAAGTTTGACGCTAGTGCAACTTTATGTTTTTTTTCATACAAAAAGGGTTCAAGAAGGTCAAGGGAAGCATCATTGTCGACCAACATAAATAAATAGCATAAGAGATAAGCAAAGCATGTGAAAAATAAAGAGAGGAAAGCTCACCCTCTTTTTAGTGTTGGGGTCTCCTTATGCCATTGAAAATGACAAAAGATTGCCTACTTAAGAGAGGAATGTGCCTTCATGAATGTGCTTCTAAAGGAGAACTAGGAGCCAAAATGAAAAAATAAAGGTATAACTTAAGCTTCCACTATCTATGGGCCTACTCATATCCACATTCATGGGAGAACATAAAACAAAAATAATGCATAAGAAATGAGGAGGAGGATGTTGAGCCCCTAAGTGATTTTATGAAATGACTAGAAACCAACTAAAGAAAAGCAAATAAACAGAAAGCAGGAATAAAAGAAATGATAAAGGGAGGAGTATCTACTCCTCCAAGACTTCTTCTCCAATGCTCCAAGGGGTGAGGTTAATCAAGTCCAAAAGAGTTGGTGTCTAGAGAGGTATAGTTAAGACTTCCACTCTCTATGGATAATGCCCAACTATAATGTTTAGGAGATTATGGTTTGATTTGGGAAGGGCTTGGGTCTCTCTCTCTAAACTTTGCAAACGGGGGGCTAGAGTGGGAGAATTTAGAGAACTAGGGTTTTCACTTTGTTTTTGGAGTTGAGATAAATGACTTGTGGTGTCTTGTATTTATAGACTTTTAAAGAGGTTGTGGCAATTTGGTGATAAATAGATGGTTTGATGAGAAAACGGAGGTGATTGAGTGGGTCAAGAAGGGGTTTGAACCAATGGGAGAACAATTTATGCGACTTCTTCGAACAACATTGTCTTTGTTTGAACGAAATGCTATCCGGAAATAGGTTGAAATGTAAAGACAATTACATAAGCTATTTGTTCGAACGAGATGCAGTTGTTCAAATAAAACCAAATTGGAACGAATGAAAACCTGCTTTTTTAGCGGAATTGGACCTTGCTTGTTCAATTCACCTAAAACACTTGGTTTGGGGAATCCACCCCCGAGCCCCTGGGCAAGGGGGCACGTTGCACCCCCAGCGAGCTAACCGTGTAGCTAGACCCACGAAATGAATTTCTTTTAAATTATGTCACTCATAACTAGTTATGATAAATTTAAAATAAACAGTAACTATAAATAAATTTTAGGGATGGTCTACCAAATTGGCATGCCAATATATTTGGTAAAGGAGTGAGAGCTACCATTAGATGGGTCTAGGTGTGTATTCAAGCCGAGACGAGCCAAGCCGAGCCGAGCCAAGCCGAGCTTAGGCAAGCTTGAGCTTGGCTTGAAAGTGTTCAGGCTAAGTTCGGCTCAACTTAAGCTCAAGTGGAGTTCTCGAAGTTCAGCTCGAACATGGGATGTAAAGCTCGAGCTCGGCTTGTTAACACCATGTTTTCACCTTTTTCACCATAGAAGAGAGAACCATAAGGGTAGAGAAACCCATGTCGAGATCAACAAATCACTTAGAAGGAAAATACCAAAAAGAACATTAAATTAAAGGAGATACAATACAACTGTATCAAAGAACCAAAAGAGAACAAAAGTATTAAAGAACCAAAAGTATTGGGGTTGTGTGAAATTGAAAAATGGAGTTGAAAAAAGAAATCAAGAGAACATCTCCCTCTCGGACTCATAATTTGATTATACAAAAGAGGAAAAAATCATAAGCAAAGCCTTAAAAAAGGGTGAGAAGAAACAAAGACTCTCAACACAACCTCCTTTGCTTCCCTCTTAGACTCGAACAAGGTGAGGATATCCCCCTCCCTAAATTGTCCATTCACATTCCTCATGATAAGCTGATTCTGGTCGTCCAGAAACTTGACCGGCCCTCACCTGAGCAACCTACCACCTTGATCCTATATGGCCCATAACTCTCACCACAACTGCAAGCTTCACTTGAGATTTGAGAATACATACTACTGGGCTGCTACAAATTGTCACACAAGGAGTCGTTGGGGTAGAGGAAGACGAAGAACAAGTTGTCGAATAGGATGAATAGGGTTGACAAGGTTTTTTTCCTTCTTTGATCACTCATTATTTTATAGAGTTGATGTTTGGGAAAAGTCGTTAGGCTATGTGATGGGTTGATGGTCTCTTCTTTATTACAAAACAAAGGGTTTGATTGTGGGGCCTACCTCTCAGTCTCTCGCCAAATACTTTGAATATAAGAAAAGCTAAAAATATTGAAATGGTTATCTATATGTTGGTTTTGCATGATAAAATAAATAAAATATCACTTACATACATTATATATTCAAGTCAAGTCAAGTCGAGCTTCGAGCCGAGCCGAGCCGAATCAAATGAGGCCTGGCTTGAGATCGGCTTGAACATGGTTTCAAGCTTGGAAAAAAGTTCAGCTCGGCTCGATCGAGCCAAAAATTATAGTTTAAACTTGGCTTGATCGAGCCAAGTCGAGCTAGCTCAACTTGTGTACACCCCTAGAAAGGTCCAACCTAGGAATTTTTCCATGCCAAAAAATCAACCCAATTTATTTACTACAACTTTTTTTTTTATTAATATAAAGATGATGCCTGTCACGACCCAAAATACCCCCTAGGAGTTAGGGATACATGAGTTCGTGACCGCCATATCATACATCTCGTATGACACATAAGGCATTCGTATCAACCTGTCAACATACATCAATATGTACGCAGTGGAAATAAACGTAAATAATATATAATAATTACTCCTATCATTCGGTTCAAGTGTGAACCAACATAGCACATCCAAAAGATGGAGTGGACAAGTCTCACTCTCAACATATACAAAATATTAGTATCATCCCTCTCTCTGTCTCAACAAAAATCAAAATCAGGCCACCTATTCCGTGATCCATCATCCTGGTAATGGTCCATAGAGGACTCCGGATCGTAGTATTCTTCCTCTATCTAAGGCTCCATACCACTGACATCAAATGAAACACGTGCACCTGCCGAAGTCAATAATCGGCTGAGCATGGAATACTCAGTGATATACAAACTACTAACTAACAGTGAATAATATCATAAACATGCGTAAGCTTAGAGCATAATATTCGTGAAAAATCATTCTCTTAACAGTATTCGTGTGAAACCAAAACTGAGTAAATCTTGTGAGGTCATATGATAGTCATGTTTCTTGTGAGTTCTTGCAAGAGTTGGGATTCCCTGTGAGCATGCGAGGATCTGAGTAAGCATGATTTCTTATGAGCTTGTGAACTTGTGAGACATGACTACTTGTGAGTCCATGTATAGTGGGATTCCTTGTGAGCTTTGAAACGATCTTAGAATACTAATCCATAGTTTGGCCTTATCAATTCTTATGAACTTGTGAGATTTCTTTTAGATAAACCTTGCTTATGAACTTTTAGAAATACCTTTCTTGTGAGAAATCATCGATTCATGCGAGACTTGTGAATATAGAGTGCATACGTACTTGTGAACATCATGGTGGACTTAGAAAGCTTGTAGACATAGCATCATATTCATATAATTCAATACTAGCGATAGCTTACTTCTCATAGAAACTTAATAGCATACTTAAGCATAAAAGTCCTTAGAGGCATTAAACCAAACACTTAGAGTGCCTAATAATGGTAGTTTACATCCAAGTATAAAATCAACATCCAATCAACTCAAGAACATACTTTGATCATGGTTTTCTTAAAAGGAATAGCACATGGTAGGTAGTAGAGTGTATCTACCTTGGTGAAATCGATAAAGTTGACTCCAAAAGCTTGGAGAAGTGAAAACCTCGAGTTCTTAGTTGAAAAACACCAAAGAATGGAAAAAACTTAATCTTTCCTTCAAGCTTGAGCAAATCCTAGCCTCTCTCCTTCTTCTCCTCTCAAATCTCTCTCAAAATTATGCTCTAAGGGTTTTTAAAACCCTAAGGCAAGAGTTGGACCTTTTATAGTCAAAGGGGTGGTGGTTAAAGACTTAAAAACCCTTAATGAAGAAAATCTGCGTATAACCGATCGATCGGTGGTCAGGACTGAACGATCGATTGAAAAACACCTCTCTGGAATTTTTCCCCATACAAAAACTTTGACCAGTCGATAGATATCGAGCGATCGGTTCTGGAGCGATCGATCGATGTTATCACCGAGCAATTGGTGCTCCCTTGTTTTTGCTGAAAAACCCATTTTTCACTACTTGGACCTTCTCCATTCAAACTCTAACACTTGTACATTCAAAACATACACTCTTAAGCTATATATACCTATCAACACATGCACACCATATACCCAAACATTTTCATTAGTGTAAAAACTCATTTGTGTACAAGACTCCACTTGAACACTATTCACACACTATTCGCTACTTAGTGAAATGAAGATTCGGGGTTCTACAATGCCCATGTTCAAAAACGTTGATTGAATCTTTTGTATTTCCAAAACTACCATTTGCTCTTATCTCATCTTCTTCTCATTCTTATTTTATATATAATGAATCTTGACGACATTGATGAAATTTTATAAAATTTCTAAACTGCCTTTATTATAATCATTATACAAGACAAACAGACAAACACTTAATTGAATTTTTGCTTAATTCCCATACTAGCCCTCACTCATCTATTTATTAGGCTTCAATTTATAACTGGACTCCTTGGAGTCAGGTTACGCCACTGGTCACCATGTGTCCTTTTTAACACTTTTTAATTGTGGTTAAGATTCACCCACCCCTAAGGTTCACCCACATATCCTTAGATTTTGTAAAAAAATAAAATAAAATAAACCTTAGGAATTAGTAAATTTTAACTAGAGTTTAAAAAAAATTAATATTTGTTTTTCAAAACCAAGGATAGATGGCTGAACTCTAGGGGTAAAAGAATCTTAACCACAATTAACCGACCCCTAGGCTTCACCCACTTATTCTTGGTTTCTAGAAAAAAATAATAAAATTTTAAAACCTTGGTTAAAATTCACTAATTCTTAGGGTTATTTTTATTTTTTTTCTAAAAACCAAGGATAAGTGGGTGAATCCTAGGAGTGAGTGAATCTTAATCACAGTTAAATAGTGTTAAAATGGACACATGGAGACCTCAATGGCATAACCGGACACCTCGTTCTCTTGGCAAAATGCTCCAAAAAAAGAATGTCTCGCCAAGGCCCCACTTGCCCCCTTCATTTACTATATCCAAAATGTCTCTAAAATTTTTTGGTTCTTAAAATGTCCCAACATCATATTTCAATAACCAAAATGTCTCTCGTTTTTTTTTTTATATTCAAAATGTCTTTCAAGTTACTATACCAAAAATATTCCTTTAATTTTTGTTTGGAATGCCCTCATTAAGGTCCCTCTTCCTAGTCTCTCTCCCCTTCATCTCTGTCTCACGCGCACGTGCCACCCACTAATCAATATATAACAAACATATTGTCTTGGGACAAAAAAGGAAAAAATCCACATTTTTCAAAAAAAACTCCTAGCTGGTCCATATATTTATGAGAATGCTTAACTTACTGCCACATTTGATTGTGTAGTTAAATGTGCAGTTCTCATTGGTCCATTCCCCCTTTTTTACAACACATCAACTGTGGTTAAAATTCACTCACTCCTAGGATTAAGCAATTTAACCTTAATTTTTTAAAAGAAGAAAAACTAAAATATTAACCTTAATTTTCTTAAGCTTAACCATAGTTAGAGGAGTGTTAAAAAGGGACACATGGCCATGTCATTCGACTACGTAGTCTAATGCATTGTGTGCTAATCATTGCCATATTATTTGGGTAACTACAATTTTTTGTAGGAAACTGATTTTTATTGTTGGTCATGTTTCAGAGAAGCCTTGTTTTGAAATACAAGCAAAAGGTAGGACTGGAGATTTAGTTGAAGAGTTTATTTTCCTTTTCTCCCTTGGATATGAGATCATCTCCAACCAAGAAGTAGTGCAAATTGTTTCTTCAATCTATTATCTATTATCTATTACTATATTACTATATATAATGAGAATTCTCTACTAAAAACGTAGGCTGACTTTTTCTATATTCCCAAATTACCTTTAATATAATCATTAATATGACAAAAAATATTTTGCATAATTATGGCTTCGGATCCTCTCGAGTTGCTACCGGGGAGGTTCTCTCAACTTGGGACGTGGGCAACGCGGGTGACATGTAGCCACAACAATAGGTGGGAAACCAAAACTTCTTCTTGCATTTTGAGTGGGGCCCACTAACTATTCCGTTAACGTTTGACGGAAGCCCAACCCCAAGTAACCAAAACCAAATTCGTAGGGAACAACAGACAGAACCCCCAAACGCAAGCTACCTCTGCCCGTCGTCTTCAACCTCAGCTGCTCGTCTTCAACCTAACCGGAGAAATCAACCTCTGCTCGTCATCTTCAACCTTGGCTACGATTTCTAGTTCGAGTAAGTTTTCTCTCTCCCTCTCTCTCTCTCTCTCTCTCTCTACCCATATCTCCCCCATCACAGATTTCTCAATACAAAATCCCCTCACATCCTCTCCCCCATCACAGATTTCTCAATACAAAATCCCCTCACATCCTCTCCCAAATGCATCTCCCTCTCAAGAAAACCACAATCTCTAACAGAAATCCAATTTGTCTCTCATCCGTTCTTCTTTCCCTATATTTGGAAACAAACAAAACCCTAGATTTTCTTAATATAATATTAAGATCCACACCATCAAATCCTGCGCTGGAATACATTTATCTCTTTTTGTTCTATAAATTCTCTAAATTCCTTTGGAAACTGGAGTGTTTCACGAATTATTGATGGTTTCTGCTCTCAATAGCTCTATAAATTGTGGAAATCTATACCTTTTCATGCATGTGCTTGTTGAATCTAGAGCTTACATTGTTACTTTTGTTGCTCGACGAATTACTATTTGGAAAATGTAGGATGAAGATGGGGAGAGTCCAGGTAATTACCGTTGGGGCAAATGTTATACTGCCTCTATATGGGTGATTATAGGTGAAAGGTGTTACTCATTCATTCATTTCCTTTCCTTTTTTCTGTTTGCTTTTGGTTTCCTTGATTTCTTCTGGTAAAGTTGTCTGTTTGTTTCGTTTCTGTTAATGGGGACGTTATAGACTCACTTTCTGGAATCTTGATGTGGGTTGTTTCGTTTCTATCAATGGGGACGTTATAGACTCACTTTCTGGAATCTTGATGTGGGTTGCTTGAGGAATCAAAAGCTTTGATACTTACGGTTGTGTGGCGGTGATAGTTTTTGAAAAGATAGTATGCGAAAGCATTATTATAAGTCTGTATTAGTCTTAGGCATATATCATAAGTAGATTAGGATTCACTAAAAGCTCTTCTTAGATATGAGGAAAAAATGAAAGAAAAAAAAGGAATCTAATTTACTATTAACATTTGATATTCCTATAATTTATTCTGAAAGAATTGTAATTGGCGATTCTATTCATTGCTGGGATTATGTGGACTCTTGCAATTTTGGATTATCTTTATGCCAAGTTCAATTTTTATTTTAAAAAAAAACTTTTTCCTTTTTCGTTGTAGTCGTGGGTTATACACTTATATTGGGAAATTTTAACAAATTTCAATTGAGATGCCAATCTTCTTTAAAATTAGCATCATAATTACCAAACTTTAAAGAGAACATGTTATCAAAATATATGACTCGTGGAATTTTGGTCATTTACATCTCGAGAATTCTGTTAGGCTTGTCAGTATTTAAATGGGGAATGCTTTAAAATTATAATGATTTAATGCTTTAAAATTAGGCTTCGGATATATGACTAGGGACTGGACCAATAAAATAATTCCCGCTAAATTTGATATATTCAAGTCCAGAAGCATTGAATAATGTATAAGGAATAGGTCATGTTAATCGGTTGCCTACAACTTCAGGAAACTTCAACTAGGTAGAGTGAGGCCAATATCCAGAGGAAGGCTTCCATGTAATTGGTTTGCCTGGTTCTTCCTTATATCTGACAATAAACTAAACGGCACGAGCAGGTTGTTATGTTAGTTGTAGTGCGTCTTCCCTCATCTCACTTCAGAAAGATTTAGCAGTCTTTTCTTATGCCTTTGGTTCCAATGCCTCATCATTCACTCTTGCTTGGATGGTAACTTGATGCATTCATCTATATATTACTTCTTACTGTTTTTATAAACTTATGGTTTAATTTAATACCTTCTACCACTAAATACTTATCATCATTGGTGTAATTCTACTTGTAAGTTCAATACGGATGGTGTAATACCTTCTAAGGTCATTGCGACGCTTTGTATACAGTGGGGTTGAGAGGAATTTTAGCCTTAGATGATCCGGATATCTCCGTGTTAAGGATGCATACCCTATTGCAGTCATCCTGAAAAATATGTTATTACTTGATAATGATGTTTGATTGTGTAGGAATGTCATCTTCATCTCTAAAAAGTACTTATCGGACGCGGCCAACCAAGTGTTGTGACTGTGGGGCTCAATGCATAGTAAAGACATCAAAGGCAGCTCTTAATCGTGGAAAAGATTACTATTCATGTGCTGGGAAACATGTAAGTTATTAATGTTTTAATAATAATGAAGACTCATTAGAAACAAATACTAATTCTTTGTTAATATGATCTCGCAGGGCAAATAATGTGACAATTTTATCCAATGGTGCGACGAAAATGTAGAGACATTGGAACAACCTTTTACTGCCTCCAAACCAAGCATCACAAATGAAGTTTTGCGCTTTGAAGATCGATTGTCAGGAATGGAATCCAAATTCCAATGCTTACAAGACCAATTATCAGGAATGGAATCCAAATTCCAATGCTTACAAGACTAATTATCAAGAATGGAATCCAAATTCCAATGCTTACAAGAGCGATTGTCAAGAATGGAATCAGAAATCTCTATCATTAAACATATTTTAGTTGGTATTGTTGTTGGTTTGTTTGTTTGTTATAGTTGGTGTAAAATTGTTAAAAATTTAGCTTCTTTGATTTTATCTTGTTTTTTGGGAAAGAATGCAGAAAACTAAGAAAACTATGATTGTGTTCTCTTTTAAAGATTATTTAGGTGAAAATTTATGTGGTATCTAGAGATTTATGATTGAATTAGCATTAGAGTGTTGTCATATTTTTCATAGTTATTCCTTTACAGATAAGTTACATGTGATGCTAAAAGAAGATGGTGGCATCAAAGCACTATGTGATCCGAGGACATAATATTGAAAATGACATTAATCTCAGCTGTGTGCGTGGAATTCTACGAATGAGGATAAGAAGACATTGATTCCAGAAAATGTTAAAGGATGTTCTGGTTTCAACATTCTGATCTCCACCCCTTGTTGCTGTTAGGAACAATGAGACCTATTGGCTCAAAGCTTCTTCAAACAACCTGAAGAGGAAGACTTTGATCATTGTATTATAGATGCATATGGAAGGCTGTTTAATTCGTTCAAAGAGATGTTGTGCATGATCTAGTTTCCCGCGATGTGGGTCTGAGCAGAAGGCCAAGAGCCTGTTGAGTGCAAAGTTGTCAGTCCCCAGTCCACATGTAATTATATGTGCGTGTGTTTGCTTCAGCTGCATCATATTCTTACATTTTTCCAACAATTGGAGGCATCTTCTATTCCTTGACATGGCCACCCACCTTTATTTACCAGAAGTAGAGGAGTAGTAGAACGCAAGTAATTTTAGGAACAAGAGGTTTAAACATTGAGGGATCTTGAAGTAGGAACTTATTGCTATCATAGCATTCATTAACAATGCTCCAAGGGGAAGGCTACTAATAACAAGCAAGCTGAGATAGAATTTGCGATTAAGAAACACAAGCATTTTGAAAAAAAATAGCGAAATTTTCAATGACTTGTTTTGTATTTACATCGATCTCTTTGCAGTTATCTATATCACGACTAAAATCAATCAAAGCTTCAAACCAGCAACATGAAATCCCTTGAATAACTCCCACTCAAGCTTGCAAAACCACAATGTAATACAGTTTTATATAAGGAAGTTCCACAAATTTTGATAGCATAAACGGAAAAAAAAAAAGTGAAATATACATGATATTTATCATAAACAATGAAATATAGCATTTGAGCCAATAGTTATTTTTTTTCCTGAGATAGAGAGCTCGCATCTTAGTCTTCAACAGTGGACATAGAGACGTTTGCTTTCCAGGCAGAGATCAACCAGCTTTTGAGTTTGATCATCAACACCTTCTACAACAACAAGGAGATCTTTCTACGAGAACTGATCAACAATTCCTCCGATGTAAGTAGTGTTTTTTCAAAATTCTCATGCATTTTTGCTTTGGTTTATGCCAATTTTTTCATCTTAAATACTTGTGCATTTCATGAACGTGTTGTGTATTGATCCTGATTTGTGTATATTTGGTAGCTATCGTTGTTTCCAGTGGTTTTGTTCTTAAATCTGTTCCATAGAAGGTCTGATTTTGAGTTATTTATTTATTGATTCTCTATCTTATCATGTTGAAGACTGCTGTAATTTAAAATATGTATATTATGTTGTTGCCTTGTTGGATTCTAAAACCTTAAGGAGTACCCCAAAGAGATCTGGTTTGGGAGGAGGATTCTTCTTTGTTCTTCTATGTCTCCTGTAAATTATGAGTACATCATCATTTTGAGTCAATCATTTATAACATTTGCTCTATATTCACCTAATTTATGATTTTTTTACTATTTTATTTTCCAATTACTGGTTTTTGCAGAATTTCAGAGCTTCATGCCGCCTGAGAATGCGGGGACTTCACCCACACTAACAAGCTCAACAGCAAGACCTGCCACAAAGTCATACATCAATGTCAGTTAGCTAAAGAAGCTCTAGATTTCTACCAGAAATCATTATGCTCTTCCTTGTTCCCTCTTCACCCATACTCTTTAGTACTACTACTACAATCAACACACTTATTCATAAAATGTGCTCCATAAAATTCTGTCTCAGCACGATAAACAAGAATGTGTGCATAATGTGGCAGAGGCAAATAGAAACGTGCCTTCCATCCTCTCTGACAATACTAATCTTTATATGTGCTAGCTACCTACATCTAGACACCACATGTGGCTCATTGACTAAAACATGGAAGACAGTGCAAACCCCTCAACAATAGATATTCTATTTGTTACTGCTGCAAATATTCCTAAGAATTGAGAGATAACAATGAGTTGGTGTTGTGATATCTGAAGCATATGTCAGACAGTGCTACATCTATCTTCCTCTCTACTGGATATTTCTGGAGCAATTCATGAGACCAGGAAAAGAGAAGAAACATTTAACCCACTTTATTGATTATCTAAAATCATACTAGTTACAGGGAGGTTTCGGCTTGGTTCACAAGCAAGATTTACACCAGACAACTTACTCTCATTCCAATACAATCTACTCGTATACAAGCTATTTTCGCAAGCTCACAAGCTCCCCTATTTTGCTCTCTTGGAATGAATTCAATCTGAACATCTAAGAGGTCTGTAATGCATAAACTAAAAAACCAAACATGAGTACATACACTCAGCCGTGTCAACTCCCATGATTTGCAAGACATAAAGCAATCCTCTTAACTCGTGATCCTGCAAAGCTCCCTTGACAAAAACTATAGAAGCTAGCCTCTTAAGAGCCTCACGAGCAATATCAACTTGCAAATTTCACTATTCCTTAGATAGCATCCACAAGATTTTCCTGTTTGGTTGTTAAACTAAGAATATCAGTTACATTTAGTCCTACATATTCTTGCCCCAACATTCCTGTTATTGCTCATTGTCAAAAGGCACTGAAGAATTTTTTTTAAATCATTGCTCTGCATGGCCAGATCAAACTCCAACCTAAAAAAAGAAAAAACAAATCAAACATAAATTAATTTATGGTACAACATGAGAAGATACTCACACAAAAGTAAAGCCATAAAAAAGTTACCCAAACTATCACACAAAAGTAAAGCTACACCTGCAATTGACTGTTGGTTGGAAGATAATCACATGATTATCTTCAGAAGACTGAATATGATAGTTAAAAGCAGAGAGCCAGCTCTCATGATTATATTCTAATAAGTTCAAACAACCAGAATTTAGTCTGGAGAGGCAATAACATATGGGAAAATCCTCGGTAAGATATTCTCAAATTCCAGGGAAACTTATTCAACTTCCAAAAGCTGTTGTTGCAGAAACAGAACCACCAATACCAGCAGCACCGCCAAAACCTGAAGCAATCCTAGAAGTTGCCCATAGCCCACTCTGCCATTTCCGGAAGGAATTTGATTGCTACATATGCTTCTTAGAACACCAGACGGGTCACTTACATAACTTGCATCAGGAGCACTGGAAAAGCTGCCCATAGACCACTGACACCATAACCAACACCAGTACTACCACTTAATAGATTCTCATCAAAACCTCAACTATTTAGATCAAACAAACAAAATTGATCACAAACCAACAAATGCTGGAAAAGCAAAATAAAAAAGATACCCATTTCAAAATACTGATCACAAACATCAACTATTGATTAAACAAACAAAACTCAAAAAACCACATTTTCAGAGAATCCATCAAAAGAAATTGTAAAACTTCAAGTTCATAACAAAATTTGAACCTCTCTGCTTTTCTTCAAAAAGCAAAACTAATTATCCAATCATGTCAAACAGAATGGACTGACATATTCCAATTCAGGTGAAACTAGCTCTGCTCACTTTTTTCTCTATTCGCTGGTTCATTCTGCATGCATCCTGTAAATTTTTTTTTTAATGTAATCAAGAAAATTTGTATCCTATATTTATTAGAATCAAGATCCAAAAGAACATAACCAGATCTGTACTTGAACAATTCAGAGGAATCCAAGAAATTACTCACCCACAATATTCAACATGGCCTCTCCTCGTGAGCAACTCCCGAAAAGAGAATGTTGTTGAGTGACATCAACCTTCATGAAATGCATTATTAACTAAGAAAAAAAATTATTTATATAAGCAAAAGCTTAATAAGCAACAAGTTTACTTGACTTAATTGAGATTGTTGGTACATACATGGATTTAGTTGGTGTTGTTGGAGCATGAGTTGAAGCATCTGATAACCTTGTGGTTGACACAAATATGGATTCATTTGATACTCCTGAGATGGTTGATATGTGAATCTCTACTCAATACATTCAAAGCATATGTAACATCATTAAAACTAGTAAATGTAATTACGATTTTCAACTAAATGGAATCAAACACTTAGACTTACTTGTACAAGTTGATTAGGTGGAGGGACAGGGATTGGGGGCTCTAGGGAACCAGATGCATTAGGTACAGTCCTTTTGGTTTCACTTTTCTCCAAATGTGCCTTAGTGGAACGCCTTTTGATTCCACTTCTCTCCAAACAATTCTTCATTCTTGGTCTCTTCTTACAACATCGGACATTTTTTTTAACCCCCTTAACCTGAGATGGCCTAACAACCTCATCATTTTCGGCACAAGGGTGAATACTTCCTGATTCATCATCATCAATGTTGGCACTCATCTCTTGTAATGCGATTGTTTGAGGTTCCTCCACGGATAAGTTTTTGAAGGATTCTTCCACTTTTTGTCATGCAAAGTCTAACCATTTCATAGCAACCCCAAATGCATGTTCATTTTCTGCAGCCTTGTCATTAAATTTCATACTCTTATGCATCAATTGTTTGTAACGACGCGTTAATGCGGCCTCTTCTTCAGATTCAAAGGTTGTAAGACTCATGCTTGGGGTTCGGATAAATGTAGTGTCCTTTCTCAATCTCATTAAGATATATCTATCTGGGACCTCGGGTAAACTCTATTATCAATTACCCTCAATACATGTCCACATAAAATTCCTGTGAATTCAAACTTCATACAATTATACGACACCATATCCTCTTTTGTGTCGAATGTAACAGTGTATTCGCGATTCTCTTTCCTCCACAAGACTTTATATGTGACCAGAGTTCCAAGCTCACTAAATAATTTGGGTGTACAACTCATTCCCTTGCAAAATCATTTTGAAATAATTTAAAGATCACCGGTGTATAAACTTCCCTTGCCGCACTCAACATTGTAACATTCATAATCAAATCTGGTAAAGTCTGTGTCATTTTCAAGTCTGCTGCTGCTTTCGCCTTACGTCTATTAAATATTAATCTATGAAAATGCAAAAAAAAATCTCAATAAATCATGACTATGATGCAAATAGCGCCGCAATACACTATTTATACATTCACTCATTTGCGTACTCTTCATATCAGCGCAAAATGTAGTTCTTCCATAAACCAAAGACCACTTCTCCCTCTCATCAAATAACTATTGTAACCATGCATTGTTTCTAAGATTATACTTCTCCAGCATTTGTTGTCATCCATCAAGGAAATTACATTCATCGTCGTAATCATAAATGTATCGACTAAAATCTTCATTAAATATTGTTGTCTGACTAAAAACATGACTGAGGTGTTTTGCAGCATTTTGATACATGTGCCAAACACAGATCCGGTGATATGCAGTAGACATAACAGACTTTATTGCACTAGCCATTGCCTTATCTTGGTCAGTAAGAATTGTTTTCGGTGTTTTATCTGACATTGCATCAAGAAAGGTCTTAAATACCCACTCGAATGATGCAATAGTTTCATCATACATCAACGCCACACCAAATACAATAGTCTGTTTGTGATTGTTTACTCCTACGAATGATGCAAATGGTCTATCATAATTATTTGTCCTGTACGTCGTGTCAAAATAAACTACTTCACCGAATGCTTTATAATCAGTCATTATCTTTGAATCCGCCCAAAAAATATTGGTTACTTGATCTTCCAAATCAAGTTGTATACCATAAATAAAACCTGGATCTTGTACTGTCATTGTCTGCAAATGTTGCATTAAGCCACCTGCATCTCCCTTCTCCATTGATCTCATTCGCTTTGACCGGATATAATTTTTGTAGTTTGAAAACCAATATTCTCTTGCCCCCCCGCTTGTGCACTTATCAAGTCATATGTAGCCTTAGGTGCAATACCAACACCGTCTGCTACGTTTGCTTGAGCAGCTTAAGCAACACTAATTGTTCTATGTGACCTCAACATGTATGCTTTTTTCAGAGTACAATAGTGATTGTGATCTTGTACTAACTTAGTAATGAAATATTTACCATTCTCTTGCAATGTAACCACTATGTGTACCTTACAATCAACCCTCGTTGCATCACGATGATGTGTCACCTTCCTTTTATCTTCCTTTCTAATTCCTTCACTTGAACAACAAAATTTTCTACTACTCACCACATCAAACTTGTTCTTGTTGATCTATTCATTCCTAGTACTAAAATCAGCCCTTCTCGCAAAAGCGTTATAAAATTCAAAAGTCTTTTTATCTGTTTCAAACTTCATCCCAACTTTTGGATTTAGCGTGCCAATACTTTCATATGTATCTTCATTAGAATCATTTTTAATGGCAATATGACACACATTCCCCTCCTCACCAATTGATTTTGGTATTTCTACACTTTCGTCAAAGTTAAATGACAACCTGCGTGCTGCCTGAATCCCACTATCCATACATTCTTCACAATGGCTATCAAATTTGTTATGTTTATTCAAAATAAACAAATGGTAATCATCTAACAATAAAATTTGGACTCTACAAAAAGAGATAATAAAATATAAATATTTCAAATGGTCCAAAAAATGTGTAATTCATACTACAAAGCTACTACACTAACATGTTGATGTAGTAAAGTAATAAAAATATTGTGTGTTGTGTGTGTTTAGGCATAGCACAAAAATCTTAAATATATGTCGCTATTTGGACATATATGCTTAAGTATAGATTATGAACAGTCTTCAACATAGACATTGTCTCTTGATGGGTAACTATCTAGTTGATGACAATTATAGACCTTAATGACAGTTTGTAAAACACCATATCAGAACATGTTGCACACATTACATATTTACATGTGGTTCAGAGTCTTCTGATAGCTCCCATTAAGTAGAGGTGGTCCTAAGGATGCGATTTTTTTTATGGGATTAAGATGATTACAATTTACAATCACTTGAGCTTAAATGCAGTATAATTCTGGGATGGTCCAAAATGAAATGAAAAATGATGCATAAATAGAGTACAAGGACATGAAGGAGAACCCCAGGAGTGTGGGTGGTTTGCCAAAGTATGGTCTTTGTTGTTGATCATGTCTTTGTGATATTCAAACTTTTAAGAACACTAGATTCCATCCTATAAAGTGTTATGATCATACACAAAATCAATTTTTGCAGCAAATGATTTTACAAACAACCCCTACATTGATCCATAGACTAGGTACCAAGATGGAGTAGCTCAAACAAAGAACACCACAAATACAACTTCACCGTGCATGAGAATACAAGAAAACTTATGTGGGAGGAAATCTAGAAATCAAACCCCGAGATCAAAAGTGGAGAACTCAAGAAAATTTTAAATTAAAAAAAAAATCACAAATATAGATGATCGAGAGAAAGAGGAGACGACAACAAGAAGTTTGCAACAAATCAGATACTACAAACCCAAATAAAAGCAGATATTAAGAATAAAGAAGAAGAGGAAAAGAGTGTACCTCGAAGCAAGAAGTGGAGAGCAGGACCTAGACCAGAGCTCGCAGCCGGCAGGTTGAAGACGATTTGGGGACGAGTTTCCTTCGCAGCAAGATCGCAGCAAATGTGAAGACGTCCCTTGGATGAGAGCGTTTGGGGGTTAGCCGAGGTTGAAGACGACGAGCAGAGGTAGCTTGTGTTTGGGGGTTATGACTGTTGTTCCCTACGAATTTGGTTTTGGTTACTTGGGGTTGGGCTTCCGTCAAATATTAACGGAATAGTTAGTGGGCCCCACTCAAAACGCAAGCAGAACTTTTGGTTTCCCGCCTATTGTTGTGGCCACACGTTGTCCCAACTCGAGAGAACCTCCCCGGTAGCAACTCGTGAGGATCCGAAGCCATTATGATACTACCCCTTACTCATTTTACTTAATTTTTATACTACCTCTTAATTAAAATTCTCTACAGTAATAACCGGACTCCTTGGAGTCTGGTTACGCTCATGTGTCCCTTTTATTTTTTATTTTTTAAAATGCCACTTAGGGGGAGTGGGGGGTTTGGTGGACCCCTACCTATTTATTAAATAAGAAAATTTTAATGGGGGGACATAAAACCTTACCCCTACAAGACTCAAAAAAGAGGGGGGGGGGGGGGGACATAATACCTTACCACTAAAAAGAAACAAGCAAAGGAGGGGGAATTAAAAACCCCCAACCCTTAACAAACTAACAACCACATTAGAGCATTCCTAGCAGCCTCACCAAAATGGTCATTTTGGTGAGCCAGATAGCTAAAAAGTGCTAAATAACGCCCCCAAGAGCCTCGCCAATTTGACGTTTTCGGTTTGGTGAGTGTACGGTACTCACCAACTTTGGTGAGTCATTGTACACTCACCAAAGTTAAATATCTCTCTTTTCCTCCTTCTTTGTGGGCCCACACAAATAAAATAAAGGTTTCTCTCTCCCTTTTTTTTATTGTGGAAGTGACACAAATGATAAAATAATGAGAGTTTTGGCTATTTTGGTGAGGCTGTTGGGAGTGTTTTAAAAAAGTGGCTCACCGACATGACTTTTTGTGAGTTTTGGTGGGTAAAATTTGGTGAGGCTGCTAGGAATGCTCTTACACATCAAGATAATCTAATATTACCAAGACCCACTTTATTCAGAAAGATGAGGGCCCTAAGATGAGGAGAGCTATCCTAGATAGTCTGGATCACCCCCGAATGCTGAATATCACAACCATAATTAGCTAAAAAATCAGCGGCCTGATTTGCTTCTTTGTAAATATGAGTAAAAGACGAGTAAATATTGCTGGTTTTTTTAATTTTTTGGTTCCAATACCAAACAGACCAAGGATGATGGCAATTTTCATTCTAGGCTTCTACAAGGGTTTTAGAATCAGACTCTTCCTCAATCTGAATAAAACCCAAAGAATGACAAAGCGAGATGCCATCAATGAGGACTCTAGTCCCGGCAACATAGGGTTCACCCAACATAGGGTTCCCTTTTAAACACACCTTAATCGTGGTTAAAATTCACCCACACCTAGGGTTCACCCACCTATCCTTGATTTCTATAAAACAATAGACTTAAAATTCTCTACGGTTATAACCGAACTCCTTGGAGTTCGATTACGCGACTGAGGTCGGCATGTGTCCCTTTCAACACTCATTAGTTGTGGTTAAGATTCACCCACTCCTAAAGTTCACCCACTTATCATTGGTTTTTAGAAAAAATATTAATTTTTTTAAACTCTAATTAAAATTCAATAACTCCTAGAGTTAAATTTTTTTCATATTTTTTTCTTCTAAAAAACAAGGATAAGTGGGTGAACGTTAGGGTTGGGTGAATCTTAACCACAGTTAAGGAGTGTTAAAAAGAACACATGGCGACCTCAGTGGCATAATCATTAAGGAATGTTAAAAGGGACACATGTCGACTCAGTGGCATAATCGGACTCCTCGCTCTTTTGGCAAAACGCTCTGAAAGAAAAATATCTCATCAAGGCCCCGCCCGTCCCTTTCTTTGCTATATCTAAAAAATACCCCTAAAGGTTTTTGGTTCTCAAAATTTCTCTACGTCATATTTATATAACCATCGTGTCCCTCACAATTTTTTTATTCAAAATGTCCCTTAAGTTTTTATCCAAAATGTCCCTCAAGTTTTTATACCCAAAATATTTCTTATTTTTTTTTTTCAAAATACCCTCACTAGGGTCCCTCTTTCCAATCTCTCTCCCCTTCCCCTCAATCTCTCACGTGTATCGCACGTGCCGCCGACTAGTATCAAGTAGGGCAAAATAAGCTAAACGACTAGTTGAGAATGCGGACATTTCAACTATTTGCAAAGTAACTTAAAAAAAAAAAGGAGAAATGATTGTTTCCGCGCGCGCATTCTGGTGGCCAGAATGCGTGCGCGTTTATGGATGCCATGTGCCTTTTTAAATATCCACTATAGTTGTGCCTCTTTTAATACCCACTAATTGTGGTTACGATTCACTCACCCTTAGGGTTCATGTATCTAACCTTAGTTTTTAGAATAAAAAATACAAGATATTAACCTAAGTTAGTTAAGTTTAACCATAGTTAAAGGGGCTTTACAA
The DNA here is from genome assembly GCA_015143295.1 of Tetracentron sinense. Lineage (NCBI taxonomy): Eukaryota > Viridiplantae > Streptophyta > Magnoliopsida > Trochodendrales > Trochodendraceae > Tetracentron > Tetracentron sinense. The sequence continues at coordinate 41,036,894 of CM026563.1, forward strand.
GCCTTTACAAGCCGCCACGTGTCCCTTTGAATACCCACTAACTGTGGTTAAGAATCACTCTTCCTTAAGGTTCATCAATTTAACCTTAGTTTTAGAATAAAAAATATTAAACTGAGGTAGTTAAGTTTAACCAAAGGGCGCTACAAGCCGTTACGTGTCCCTTTTAACACCCACTAACTGTGGTTAAGATTCACTCACCTTGGTTTTTATAATAAAAAAATAACCATAGTTAAAAGAGACTCTATATGTTGTCACAGTTAAAAGAGGGACACGTGTAGAGGCGTGCGTTCCGTCCAAGGGAACGCCAGCGCCAAAAGAATCAAAGAATCAGGTCCCAAAAAAAATAAAAAAAAAATATATATATATATATATATATATATATATATATATATATATATATATATATATTTTGGTAAACTCAAGGGAATACTCACACCACCCAAGCAAACACACACACACCACACACATGCAGCCCATGTAAGCTTCACCCTAGAGCTCCTCAAAACGGGTACCAACCGTTTGAGGTGCCAAGGAACTTATATGGGACAACATGTTTTCAAAAGTGAAAAAAAAACCTATAAGCCCGAACATGGCCCGGCCGTGTTAAGGCCGGGCTAGAGCTTGATTCATTTGGTCCCTATCCTGCTTGGGTTCAATACTCTATACTTAGGGCCGAGCCGGCATAGATAGCCAGCCCATTGATAACCCTACTTTTAACAAACGTTGGGACGTGGAGTTCGGTTACAGTGCGTTTGGATTTATAGAACTGATATTGAGCCAAATAATTAAATTCCATGAAATTAAAACTCCACTTAATTAAATTCCAGTAAATTCATAATACTATCATTCGGATGCAGTATTAAAAATGAATATTAGATTATTGAATAATCACGATTATTAAATTATTACTATTGTGGTTAAAAGGACACGTGTTGACCTTTGGATGCGATTGAACTCTCCCTGAGTTCAATCGCGATTGGCTGTGATTCGATCTCGGTTTAACTGGTTTTGGTAATGGGCAGAGAGTAGGGCTAGCACGCTTCATATATATAATACAGATACAGAGACCTCCACGTTTTCTCCCGGCGAACGGATTATCAGTAATCCCTTTCGGTTCATGTCCTCATCCTGGGGTTTTAACAGGATATTGTTTGCCGATTTTTATTTAGGGCAAATTTCCAGCTCGCGGTCTCAAATTGAAGAATATTAACGATCTGATTCCAGTTGTTTTGATTCATTAACGAACAGGTAAGAGGAAAGATTATTGGTTCAATCCTCCTTGATTATGCGTTTTTTGTTTTTTTTGTTTTTAGATTTGGGGTTCATGGTTGGATTTCCGTCTGTAGAGACTGTTAGGGTTTAGATTCAGCTAGTTTATCATGAATCTTGTGCATAGTTTGGTTTAGATTTAGGGTTTTTTTGGCAGGTATTATGTTTGCGATCCAGGTGATAAATACATAGATTGCGCCCTTCCCATCAGTCCGGGCTTTTGGGATCAGTGGTTGCGTCTGGGTGTATCAGAGCCTAACACCCAGGGGGCGGAGCAAGGATTCTCTTCCATAGCTCCCGGGAAAAATTTTGAGGGTAAAGTTCATGGTCATCGTGTCTGTTTGTGTCCATTTGTATAGAATATATTTTTCTCAATAGTTTATGGCCGTCCCTGTGGAAAAGGCCACCTGGGGAGGGCTATGGAAGAAATCCTGAGAATTGCCCCACCTCCGAGTGAGAGCCGCGGAGGACTTCAGCTGTGGAAGCGCGGTGGTATATTACGATCCAGGTTCCATCAGTCCAGGCTTTTGGGATCAGTGGTTGCGTCTGGGTACGAGTCATATTATTTGTTGATTGCAGTTCCATAGGAATCGACAGGGTTGTTGAAATTTTTTTTCCCCATTTTCAATTGGAACAAATTTTAAGACTTGTTGAAGTGATTCTATATATCTTTGATGATCGGGAAGCGACTGCTTGGTTTTGGTTAGGGTGGGAGTGGGGAATCTTGGTCGCTAGTGGAAGATCTTAATTGAGAGGGTTTGGATTATTTATTAAAGCCTTAAAGATTTCGAGATCCAGTGTCTGTACCCTTATCGTGTGTGTCAATGCTTTCAGTGTGAACTGGTTCCCATTTCTTGCTTCATGTAGGTATTGATTCCCCCCCCCATTGAAAATGTGTTTTTCTGGGGACTATGATGTAATAAATAGGTAATGTTTAATATGTATTTTAACATAGTAATTTGAGTTCTGATGTATACTCTAGAAAGAGCAATGATATGTTTTTCCTTTTTGAATCACATTATTAGAAATTTTGTTGTGGTTTATGGTGATTTGGTATTCGATTGGGTGCAATAAAAGATCCACCTTTTTTCCATTTTTCTTGGTTAAGTTTGAAACTTTCTTTTTGATAAATGCAGTCATTATTTGTGGTGGACTAATTTTGGGTTCTAGTAGAATAATGAATTTCCATTGTTCTTGTCTATTTTAAATGCCATTCTTCTAATGCTTGCAAGTTAGTCTTCTTTTATGGGTTGAAGCTTGAAGAATGCAGTCAGTTCACAATTTTCGAAGATCAGATCCTGAAGTTGCATTCAATGCCTAAATAGTTTTGGAAGCTTGCTTGTCAATTAAAAAGCCTTGGTTCTTTGCCGATGGAGAAAAGAGTTGCGCCTGGCTTATTTGTTAATGATGGTTCGTTCATGGAAAGGTTTAAACAACTTCAACAAGAGAAAGAGAAGGGATCTGCATTAAAGGAGTCTAAGTCAGGCACAAGTTCATCAGGGACGTTGTTGCCAAATCCTACCATTAGTGAAAGCAGCTTGGATTCTAAAGAAAATAACACACGCAAGGCCACTGTGGCTGCTTCGAGTGGAAAATTTGCATTCAGCTTGAAACAGAAGTCGAAGCTTGCAGCAGCCCCTGTCAAGTTGGGTGCAGATGAGGAAGAAGACGAAGGGGATACAGGAAATGGGTTAGGTGATGGACCGGTGAAACGACAGAAGTTGGGTCAACCAGATGCCTCTGAGCCATCATCAAAACAAGGGGATGTTGGTAATTTCTGCTGATACAAATATCCGTTTTATCTAATTGGATTGCTTTTGGAAAATTTGATTTGTGGTGTTTTGGTTCTCTCTCTCTCATTTTCTCTCAAGAAAAATACAAGAAAGATACTGCAATGATGCATTAAAAAGGATATGCTAACAGGATTTGTTGTTGGTAAAAATACTTGGTTGATTAACATGTAGGTCAGGTTAATCTTCTATCAAAGTTTGTATTGTGGAGCTTGTCTTTTCACAATGTCATTGCTGGCTCCTTTCTTATTAGATATGTTCTACTAACTATATCTCCCCATCCACATACAAATAGGTATTCACTTATATAAAGATAAGCACATGCTTAGATAAGCATCTAGGTCTAGAAGATTTTGATATTCTATTGATTCCCTTGCACTCTTGAGCTTCACAAAGGAGAATATGAGTAGAGTAGTCTCTGTAATCTGATGATTTCTGTGCAAATTCTTAACCTCACGTGGTTTCCCTATTCTACCTTAAAATAGTTTTTATGGTTGACTGTTAAAATTTCTCTCTCTCTCTCTCTCTCTCTATATATATATATATATATATATATAATTATTTGACTCTAGATATAATTATTTATTCTTTGTCCTCATATATAAGTCTTTGATAAGCAAAGAAGGATTTCCCATTTCCACGTGCTTAAAATAGAAATATATGCTCCTAGTTGTTGACTTGTTGGTCATGGATTTTGCTTATTTCATTATGCGTACATCCATTCTCACATTTCATAACTCTTATTATTTCATTATGCTTAAAATAGAAATAATGACTTCATAACTCTTATTATTATTATTTTTTTAATAGTTTTCGTCTTATGGATTTTCATTGAACTCGTATTTTTCAAACAACTAAGAATGATCTTTGTGAATGAGAAGTGAAGGATCAGTTTGGCATGTCATTGCTTGGAGCCACTCCTACTTGAACACAATGCACACTGTTACTCTGGCAGTCAGGCTAGTCTATATATTTTTAATTTCCTACTGGCGAAACGGTATGGCCAAAAATTTTGACCCTAGTTTTGGAAACAGTAGACATTCCAGTCAATGGTCTATACTTATTTTCTCACCTTTATGGTTTCTAGAGCTCAAAAATTTTGGAGTCCATGACAATGTATATATCAGCCCCAATTATCAGTTTTTTGATAGATTTAAAGGCTCATATTTCTTTCGTGAAGTTATCCTTGCCGGTTTCTCACCCACCTCACCCCCCCTTACTCCATAGGCGAAGATCAACCTTTACTTGGTCATGAATTTAAGTGTGGTTCTATATTCATGTTGTATAGTACATGCCACATGGGGAATTTTTGTCCCCAAATGTCTGATTTTAACTGGAGCCAGTCCTCCGAGTTCCATGACTTTAGGCTTCTGTGTTAGAAATGGAAGGTTATATAGATGTGGAGTTATGACTGTAGGAGGCAATTCTTTGCTATTACAATTTACAACTATTATTCACCCTCATCTATTTTGTCGTTACAAGTGTCTTTTTACGTTGTAAAATTTTATTCTCTCTCATTAAGTGTGCTATTTTTAAAGAATTCATATAGGGATTTATGTCTTCTCTATTCTTCAATGGGTGGAAGAAAGGACAAAACATTCTTGAAAGTTTCTTATCTCATGAATGCAGCGTATGTCTTAAGTCTATCAACATTGGTGGAAAGAGGTGTACAATGAAAGAATTGGAAAATGTGGCACGCCCTGCTACAAGAATAATTTGCATTCTCTTGTTCATGCTCTTGGTATTAATCAGTTCTTTAAGTGAAATGCAGCACCATCTTCTCCAAGCGATCCTGCAGTGAAGAAAGTTGCAGACAAATTAGCAAGTTTTGTGGCCAAACACGGAAGACAGTTTGAGCATATTACACGTCAAAAAAATCCTGGAAATACCCCTTTTAAGTACGTTCTCTATGCGATAGCGAACTGATTATGCTCCTAAATTTCTCATCCTAGTTATTTATTGTCTTTAGAGCTCCTTACTTTTTCCTACAAGAAATTCCAAATGTTCAATTTTTATAAATTGGCATTATATACTACGGATACAGTCTGTAATGTCCTTGACTCGTACAAAATAATCTTTCCGGTCACTGTTCCACTTTTATATATCTTGTTTGTTTGCAAATTGTGCGTATTAGCAGTGCTTAAAATGGATATTCACATTCTGCTTATCTTGGAAATGATTTTTGACCAAACTGTTTGTGATATCCTAAAATTTTGTTATTTTGAAGATTCCCGCTGTATGTTGCATTCTCAATTTACGCTTTTTGGTATTGTAGAAGGTAGATATAGATATCTAGGCTACTGTATGAGACTGAGGTTTTGACTCTATTTGTCTAAATGGATCGACATTTGTGAATAATTCATGCCATCTGTTGAAAAGTTACTGAGCTCTAAAGCAAGGATAAGGTTGAGAGTTTGAATTGAGAATTTTTTGTCCCTTTGTTATCTAAATCTGTAAACTAGTAATAACTGCAGAATTCAGTCCTTCTGGTACCATGTGAATGATGGATACTAAAGTGATAGGTGCAATTTGACACATTTGGTTCAAGCGTAACGGAGGCAGGAGGCTGCACAAAGTTGCAAAAGTAATGAAATTTGAGTTTATGTTCATCTGGTGTGAACCCATATATTATGCAGATATATTTGTATTTGAAGTCGAGGCTAGAATATAAGAGGTTCCTTTCAGTAAATCTGGACTTTTGCTCATTATCTGCGCTATATATATATATGCATGCAGAGGGAATTTTATGGATAGAATAGAGAGATAACCGAGAATTTCTACTTTCTTGATATGTTGCATTGGTGCCGCCATAGAAACAAGAATGGAACAGAGACGAGGGCATGCATTGAGCTTGAGAAAGTGAGGGAAACGTTAACCTGTAGCCTATGAAAAACTTGCTGAATCCTCGTTTGGGTAAGATTATTCAGGCAACCATCTATTATAAGATGCTTGCTGGCGATGTTATCATTATCAATGCCTTATTCCAAAATGCTTGGGGTCTGCTGCATAAAATATACATATTTGTTAACTTGCTGGAAGAATCCATTATGTAGGCTAGACATCCAACACAAGAAACAAAGAACCAAAAAAAAAAAAACAAAACAAAACAAATAAAGAGAATAAGGGGGAAGGAAAACTGAGGAGAACAGGAGAGCCAAGGATCCAAAGAGAATTCTAATTTGAGTCAATTCAGCTGTGAATTAAAATTAATTGAGTTATTTATTATTTTTTCGATTTTAATCAACAAAACAGATTATCAATTATATATGACTGGTAACCCTACTCTTATTGGTAATGATTATGAGTAGGGGTCTTTAGTAGAAAATGTTAAGTAAACTGAAGAGGATTGTTGGAAACTGAATAGTGTTAAAGAGTAGGGGTCTTTAGTAGAAAATGTTAAGTAAACTGAAGAGGATTGGTGGAAACTGAGTAGTGTTAAAGAGAAAAGCTGCACTTCGGTACAAGGAGGAAGATGGGAAGTTTATGGAATAGGGAGATATCCAAGATTTTATAATTTATTGACATGTGGCATTGGTTGCCACCACAGAAACAAGAAATGGAAGAGGTGAATGAGCTTGAGAGCATAGTTACAAAGTTCTCTGATTTTTCAAAAAGTCCCGAATAATACCCGATTTTTTTGCCAAACGATGGGAAAACAATAGCGAATTTTGCAAATTAAACAAGAATTATTCACTACTTTTTGAAAAAGTCTCAGATAAATATCTAAAATATGAATATATTTGTTTATAATTTTCATTATTAGTAATCTTATTTTTTTCAAATCTTGCCCGACATTTTCCCGATTTATTTCTGAATTTTTCGAATTTTGCCGACTTTTTCTTAACTTTTCCCTTGACGAATAATTCCAGAACCCCGACTTGGTAACAATGCTTGAGAGTGAGTAAAAGATATAATCTGTAGGTAATGAAAAGCTTCCTTGTAAGATAGAACTTTCTGGTAAAAGGAAACCTGAACCTAGTCAACGATCTGGATATAAGGGCTGAGTGTAGCTATTGGATACCTTTCTTGTAGATCATGAACCTGTAATGGGTGAGGCATCAGTTACTAGAAAAAGGCACCATATTGTGCCTTTTGCTTTGATGGAGAAAAAGTTTGCACCGTTATCATTTGTTTGATATAGGTGCATGGACGGTTCTAGTTATAGACTTTCCTCTGTCTGACTTTGGATTATAGGGGGTATAACCCTTAATCATGCAGTATTGCAGATTTGCACAACACCTCTTTTGTTGGAACCTTTTCTTTGGCTTCCTTAGTTGTGAAAAGCCCACTCAAGATAAGTCACAACTCTGCATCTTTTGGAAGCATTCTTGTTTTTGAGGTGATATTCATTGGTTTTGAAAACCTCAAATGATCTTTCCTTCTGATTTCATTGATTTGTTTTGAGAAAGGTTTTAAATATCTGCAACATATGCGGTATATCCATATGTTGCAGGATAGGAATATATCTATTCTCGGTATTTAAATCTTTTTTACAATATAATGGCAACATATTATGCAAATATCTCAAAATATCAGCAGCTAAAATTGGATTTTTAAAGTATAAAAGTGACAATACGTCAATTGACTTATGATATCTGAGGATTGCTTCCCCCTTGATTTCTCATCAAATCTTTACTGACAATTGCTTGAATTTGGGTTGTCAACCTCAAATCAACAAAAACTTGGTGAGTTTTCCGAATAGATTGCGCGGGGCGATTTTTTCGAAAAAAAAAAACGATGAAGGTTGTAATCTTTACTGACAATCACTTGAATTTGGGTTGTCAACCTCAAATCAACCTCAAATATTGTTTATTTTCATCCGGTCTATTTTTTGGCCGAGTTTTTTTTTTATTCTCATCAAAAATATATTTTAAAATTATTTTTAATGAACAAAATTTTCAACAATTTTTTTTTGATATAATATGATTTTCTAATGATTATTACAGGGCTAGTGTGGTTCAAAATTTAGTTTGTTATATATAGATATGCTTCTGGGTATGACTTATGAGCCTTATCGTTGCGGCTATGTAGCTGTACAACCTTATGTGACGGTGACTATGACGATCATTAACCACCGTTACCATCAATTGGAGTGTGGTTGCAGCTTGAAAACAACGACAACCTCAATTATGTTCGCGAGTATACAACATAATATCATCATCTCACGTGTTAGGCACAATATTGTAGTTATATGGAGAATCGGTGTTATGGCTCTCCTCGGGATAGAGACGATGACTTCAACATCCATACAACTCTATATGAACCTAATTGTAAGTTGTAACTCTTGGTATAGAATGGAGTTGCTATGTAATTGTTTACTGATATATGATTTTATATATATATATATATGCATATACATATATATATATATATACATATACACTAGTAAAAATGCTTATAATGAGTATTTATCGAGTTTGAGTTAACTTTTTATTAGTGAAAGTCTTTAGAAAAAACTTGAGGATTTAATTATTTCATTGTTAGATTTTAAAAAATTATTAAATTAATTAGCAAAATTATCTAAATGGTTAAACTCCTAATTACTATAGTTTATTAAGTCTAGTGAATTCTTATTTAATATTTTACAAATTAAAAAGTAACTTTAGATAATTAGAAATTCATTTAAATATTTTTTACAAAAGTATTTTATGTATTTAGTGAGTTAATTATTTATATTATAAAATTAATATAAAAAATTTGTACTTCAAAATTAATTGAAGAGTTAATTATATATAGTAAATTTTATTCTATGTATTTACCTATCTAATTATTTAAGTAATGTTTCTAATACATATTCTAAATATTAGTTATTTCAATAATATTATTATTTTTATTTTAGTAATTCATAACTACTATTATTGTACCAATTCAATTCTCACAGCTTAAAATAATACAATCACACTTCCTTTGTAAGTTATAACATGGCCCATAGTTAGAGAAACCCACTAATGTTAGCAACCAATAGATTATTTGGATAGCCAAATTAGAGGTACGCATCACTATTGCAATCCGATGGTCCTGATGAAGTACCTTCGGGAACCCATGTGAGGTCTTTGGGGAGATTCTGGCAATCTCTTCTTTCTCTAGATGAACGAAACAAATGAAGTAAGGTTTTTATTATAATTATCTTAACACTGTGCAGTTCACAACACCGATCCACCTAAGCGACTTAATTTGGGGACTTGAAACCTGAAGATTTTCCAAGCCAAAACAGACTTGGAGAATCAAAATCTCAATTAAAAGGCAGCTAAAGACGAGATCCTGGATTATCTGATCATCTATATACATGCCAATCAAAGATAAACTTCTCAGAGATGAAAATCTAGTCAATTGAAATCAAAGTCATTCGATTCGTAAGGTCCCTAATTCTTACTTTAGTGGCTGTTGAGGGTCTTTGTTAATTCATGTTCTCTTCTTCTGCCATGGTTGCCCCGCAACATAAGAACATCAGCACCGCTAAGGGGATAGAAATCCTCGATTTTGAGACTGAAAATTACAGAAACATTCATGAACAGCTATCAAAAACTAAATAGAATAATAAAAGAAATTAAATAATAAGCATAGAATTTGGAGATAAGAAACCCCAAGAAGGATTTTAGAAAAAAGAGAGAATCCCACACCCAAAAAAAATTTAACACTTTTAATAGAGATAATAGAGCCAGTAGAAACCATACGTGAAGTTCTTAGAGAAACGTATTACAGACCCTAAACCCTAATCCTTGTTTGATAAGGATTCTATTCTTCAATGCTTAAAAGGTAACCTATTTACAATACAAGCTTTACAAGATAAGGTTTATCTCCCATCTATAATCTCTCTCCCACGTCTCTCTCCCCTCAAACCCCCCTCTCCTACGTCCCTCTCTCTCAACTAATCATTCTCCCACGTTTTTTCTACAATTCTAATTAAACTATACCTCTTTATTAAAGGTTTTTAATTTTAATTGTTGACCTAATTAAAGTTTGGTATATACTAAGTTATTTATTAAATTAATTATATTAAAGGGTATTTTGGTCAACATAAAGTTTAGTATGCTCCTTGTACTCTTATTAGTAGAATGATATATATATATATATATATATATACATATATTATGAGTATTGGATGTTTAAAAATGTAAGTATGTTAAATTTAAATCATACTATCATGCATTGTCGTCAACGCATATCCTTACTCCCTTCCAATTGCATCTTTTTTGTACATTGTTTTTTTTTTTTTTTTTTTTTTGCAGTTTTTTAATACTAAGCGTGCATTAATGTCCATTCTTAATATTAGTTGATATTGCCCTTCTAGCTCCGATGGCGAGGTGTGCCCTCCAAGGTTTGAAAAATTGACAATATCGGCGATATATTGCCGATATTTGTCGGTGTCGCTCATGGCCGACACATCTATACCTTGTAAAGAAATAATTACACGTTGTTGAATCAAGCTTGATTTAGAAAAAAAAAAGTTCAGAAGTGTAGAGAAGAAAGAAGGAAGAAGAAGAAAGAAGGAAGAAGAGGTAGCCGTGGGTACATACTTGTGCCGATTGCCGTCGCCATAGCCTTCGTCGGCTACCCCTCTCCCCTCTTCTTTCGGAGCTATGCTCCTTTTGTTTGTTTTTTGACTGGGTTTGGTCTAAGAAAGATCGAAACATTCTGTTTTAAACCCTTAAAAGAGTAATGCTAATTTCACTCCTCCTTTAAACTCTTAAAGGGTAATGCTAATGTCACTCCTGTTTTAATGCTAATGTCACTCCAAAAGTCTCATTAAACATACTTCCATACCCTAAAAAGGGTTAGATTCTTTAACCCTGAGGGTTAGTGAACCTTAATCACAGTTAAAAGGAAATAAGAGACGTTAAATTATTTATTTTTTAAAAACCAAGGTTAGATATTTTAACCCTAAGAGTGAGTGAATCTTAACCATAGTTAAAGAGGTTAAAAAGGGACACTTTCATCTTTTCTAATTTTTTTTTCTAAAAACCAAGGTTAGATGCTCAAGATTCACTAACTCATCTAACCTTGGTTTTTCGAATTTTTGAAAAAACAATTAATGTGTTACCTTTTAAATCCCTTTAACTATGGTTAAGATTCAATAATATTGATTTATACACCCAATTTAAAAAAAGTATTAGATTTTTTATTATAAGGCTTTTTTCTATTTTAAGGATTATACCTGAAATTTATGTATGAATTTGAACAATGTTATATCATTATTATTATTAATAGCTAATAATTCTAAACAGTAAATTATAGTCACTCGTCAGCGCACATCTTTGCTCTCTTCTCATTGCATCTTTTATGTACATTGTTGTTTTTTTTAAATGTTTTTATTCGAAAAGGTGTATTAACATCTATTTTAACATTTTCTGAAGGTTCACTATAAAATTTCATGTTTTGTCCTATTTTTTGCCATTTTTTCCAAAATCACCGATAAACGATATCGATATTCAGAAACTTGGTGCCCTCTCATTAAGTTGGTCTTGGGATCCTCCCTCAGGGAGGGAAGCCATCATCACTTTGTGCGTGGAAAGCGGATGGTCCACTCACCAGTTATTAACCCACTAATCCTAACTACAAACTATAGATAAATGATCCCTTGTACCAAAGTGATAGTAGCTAAATTGAGGCCTTTATCCATGGTGAACATGGCTCTTTTGGGGAAATGGATTTGGAGATTTGGGGAGGATCGAGATAGTCTCTAGCGCAAAGTGATAGTAGCTAAATTCCGGGAAAGCTTGTGGTGGATCCCTAATGAGGTGAAGGGCTCTCACGGAGTGGATTTGTGGAAGGGCATCATGATAGTCGTGCGCCTAGTATTACCTCATGTCGAGTTCAAGGTGGGGATGGGTTCTAGTTTAGATTTTGGAAGGATGTATGGTGCGGATCCACAAAAATTCAGCATGACTTTAGGACTCTTTTTTGCTTGGCCGTGAATAGAGATGCTATAGTTGGGGATTATATGGTTAGGGGGAGTGGTGGGGTTGTTTGGGGTCCTTGCTTACGGAGAGATTTGAATGATTGGGAGGTAGGTGAGTTTCGTAGGCTCCTTGAGCGGTTGGGGTCTGCTCTTCTTGGGGCTCAGGGCATGGATTGCAGAATGTGGTCTAGAGGCAACAAGGGTCGATTCTCCGTGAGATCCTTTAACACAGTCGATTGGGCTAACCCAACCCGACTCTTTTCCTCATAGGGTTGTGTGGAATCCTAGTATTCCTACAAAAGTATCATTTTTTCTTTGGACTGCGCCTTTGAACAAGATTCTCACATACGATCACTTGAAATCGAGAGGTTGGAGTTTGGTTAACCGTTTTTTTTGTGCCTTTAAGCGGAAGAGTCCATAGATCACCTGCTTTTGCACTGTTCTTCTGCTCATGAGATTTGGGGTTTCTTCCTCTCCTGAGTTGGTGTGGATTGGGTATTTCCCTCTTCCTTTCTCAACTTCTTATCTTGTTGGAATTTGGTTGAGGGAGCTGGCTCGAGGTTGGCTATTTGGTCTGTCTTGCCAGGTGCTATATCTTGTTGGGCCATTTGGAAAGAGAGGAATAAGAGAGTTTTCGAGGACTCCCATTTCCTTATTCCTCATATTTGTTTCAGGATCCGTTTTATGATCATGGAATGGTGTGTTAGCAGTCACGGGGGTGGGGATAAGGGTGTTTTGTTGTTATGATTTTTTGGTCGTGTAGGGTGGCTTGCCCTTTACGTATGGGCCATCTTTGTAGCGGGTTTTCTTTTTCTTTTCTTGGTTCACGACCTTGTGAACTTTTTTTCCTTTTTCCTTTTGTAGTTCCGTCTTTTCTTTCTATTGCATAGTTTTGATTACTGATAAAAAAAAAAAATGATCCCTTGTACCAAAAAAAGAAAGAAAGAAGTTCATCGACACATTTCATGTTTTTTATAATTTTGTCTTGAACAAAAATTATGACATTACGATAATAATCCGGGATATATCTCATTTTCAAGCTGTGATACATCCCACAATATCGACAATTAAGACCTTGGTTTTGAGGCCACACACACACACACACTCTCTCTCTCTATACACACACACACACACACACTTATACACTCTTTGTCCAGGCTCTAAGACTATCTCTCCCAAATTTTTACCGTGTCTCATTTCGTTGGTTTATGGAGTGATTGCTCATGGGCTTTGGGTTTTGGGAAAACTTTCCTCATTGTATTTTAGTTTTGCTAGTAATCTGGATTTTCTTACGCTGTTAATTTATTTGAAGTACAATGTTTTTTTTTGTAGCTTTCTATTTGACGAGGGCTGTGCAGATTACAAATATTACGAGTACCGGCTTACTGAAGAGGAAAAGGCTCTTGCACAGACTAGGGATTCTCAAATATCACAAAGTGGTTGGTACACTAACCTCTAGAACTCTAGCTTCCCGTAATTTTATGTAGTTTCGCTTGTTACATATCCATGTCAATATTGCTAATCAATGATATTCTTGAAAGTATAGACAATTGCCTCGGAATCAAGATGATTTTAATTGGAGAAACTGGGGTTTTAATTGTTTTGCTTCGTCTGCTACCAAAAGAAAAAAATAAATGAATAAAGAAATAAAAATTCTGTTGCTTCCTCAACCCTGGATGGTAATATCAATGATTGTATTGTATAAGTCAAGTTTTTGGGGGTGCTTTTTGAAAAAAGTATGGCATGATGCTAATTATAAATTCTTGTGGTAAAGCACCTACTGCATAATTTGCATAATAGTTTGAAACGATGTATCCCTTTTAATGAGGTTGAGCACTGGATGCCATGTATAACTGATCAGAACACAGATTAAAACTGAAGTTTTTAAATGGGGAAGCATAAGTTACAAGTTTATTTGAGCTATATCTTTGCTGAATGGATGTTTACCTTAATTGATTGTGAGATATCGACAGCAATAAAATCTTGTGGTATGCATGTGCTCACTTTTGGTTCAATTTCTTCATCTTCTTGTTTTTATATTTTGCTTTTAATTTTTTTTTTTCGAGTTCTTTTGCAATAAGTTTTTTTAAAAAAACCTGTTGTATACTTGTATTGTACTATTATGTCAGTTTCGATGCCTTTTCTTTTGCTTACTTTGGGTTGAAGCTGAACTCACTTTCTCCACATTATTATTTTTTTAATTGATAATTAACAGAAAATATTTTGTAGAGATAAGAAAGGGGAAAGATACATAGAAGAGTTCACAAGAAAATGAACTCCAAAAAGCAAACAACAAAGGAAATCTACCATAGGACAACTGGAATAAGAACTGAAGAAAAAAGATAAACAGAAATAACCTCAAGGTTGACTCTCCAAGACTGTTGAGTTTGAACATCCGTCACCTACCTGATGCCGGAGTAGAGAGATCTTGAAGCACTCTTCATCCTACTCTTTCAACGTATACCATGAATAGTTGACCGACACAGGGCGCTTTCTGTCAACTTGAGCTCAGCCGACCCAAATTCTCGGGATCGTCCAAAATTGGAAGCCAACATAGAAGTAGCTGACGAGTCCTCGAATAGATTAGCTACTTTGGTGATACTATCCCATCGAACATTGCGGTTTCGTTCCTTGCATAGGGAGCACCTCAGAAGGAATAGCTAGGTGCCTGATGCCACACGATCCACCTTTGTCAATGGCCAATAGGATAAGAAGTCCGGGAAGGTTTGGGGAAGACCCAATTGAGTGCCATCCGGGATAGGGAATAAGCCTAGATCTCGAAAGCAAATGGACAATGCAATAATAGGTGATCTATTGTTTCCTCTCTTGGAGGCACAAGAAACAACCATTGGCTATCATTCACCCTCTATTCATTAGGCATGTGAGAATCTTGTCCAATGACGTCTCCCACAGAAAGGATACTTGGGAAAAAAAATGTTACAATACCAAACAGGACTATGGGGCAAGGGGAGACCATGGTTAGCCTTTAGAGCTAGAAAGAGGGATCTCATTGAAAACTGACACTTGTTATCTCAAGACCATAATCTCTCGACTTTAAGAAGAGGGAAGGCCATTACAGAGCTAAGGTGCCTCCAATTGGCGAGCAACACTCTCCAAGTTTTTGATTAAAAAAAAACTCTCCAATTCTCAGTGGAGATTTCGCCTCAATCTAGGGCACCACACTACTGAATTTGTTACCCATTCTTGACAAGACTCTATTGAAGCACGCAAATCAACAACTAAGGACCACAAGTTGCTAAATTCTTCCCTAAGCAACACTTGGCCACTCCATCTATCCTCCTAGAATCGCACCTCATTTCCTCTAACCACTCGGAAGGAAATGTGTCACGAACTCTTGCCAAACCCTCATTACACATTTCCATTATTCAAACCCATGAGGGCCTTAGACTAGATGTGATCCCACTCCAAGACCTCCCCATACTTGGCCGTTGTCACTCTTCACCACAAATCATCCTTCTGTGAACCGAATTTCCACATCCATTTGCCCCAGAAGTGCTTTATTGACCTCCATTAGTGGACATATATTTAGCCCTCCTTCCACGACTAGAGAGAATACTTCACTCCATTCTACCAAATGGTACTTCTTGATTTCAACCCTTTCGTTCTATAGAAAACCCCTTTGCATTTTTTTCAGTCTCTTGGCAACTGACGCTAGGATGGCGATGAGAGAAAAGAAGTATGTGGGTATAGTACTCAAGGTGCTTTTGAGAAGCATTAGTCTCCCTCCTTTTGGATAGGTACAGGGACTTCCATCCCGCCAGTCTCTTTTTTTTCCCATCCTGCCAGTCTCTTAGAGTGTCTTTCTATCACTTGGTCCCAGACCGACGTATTTTTGAAACCATAGTCCAATGGAAAGCCGAGTTATGAAGCAGGGAAGATGCCAGACTTGTAACCCATCACTGCTGCTAGTTCTGGTAGATTCAAAACCTCACCAACTCCAAAAAGCTCATTCTTGCCTAGAGTAACTCTTAATTCGGATATATTTTTGACTCTTATTTCGGATATAGTTTTGAAGCATCTAAGAAAACACAACCCAGTTAAGCTAGTTAGGTGCTAATGTATCATCATCAAATAGAAATCTACCATTGATCAAAATAGTAAAGAACACTGATGAGACACATACTCTCATCCATTTTCTCCAACTGATTCCAAAGTCCATCCTATCTTTGATATATTCTAGACAAGGCCAATTCGCATGATCGTGCTTTCTCTATATCTATTTTACACACCACCACCGGGGAGCTTGATTTTATCCTTTCGTCAACACACTCGGTGGCTATCATAATACCGTCGAGAAACTGCCTTCCACTCAAAAAAGCTCACTGAGGAGGAGAAATAATGGAGAGCATGACTAACTTGAGTCTTGACGCTAAGACTATCTTCAATATTTTGTATGCACTTCTCACTAACCTTTTTGGCTGGAAGTCTTTGAGATACTGAGAACCTACCTTCTTAGGAATTAACACTATGAAAGTGTTGTTCAACACCGGATCAAACCTTCCAGACCTATGGAGCTCATTGAAGACCGAAACTAGATCCGGTCTCATGATATTTCCAATATTTCTTGAAATATTCTATTGAGAAACTATCCGGACCCGGTGGTTTATCCCCTTCCATTCTCCTGATCACTCCCAAATCTCATTTCCCCTCAATGGCCTGTCCAAAAGGTCCCTTTGTGCTTCCGAGAGCATAGCGAATACAAGCCACCATTGGTCTGAAACCACACCTTTCGCCATACAAGCTTTCAAAAAAAAAAAAAGGGGAGAGAAACGACCGTGGCTTCCTTAGTCTCCAACTCCGATTCCTTCTAGACCCCCCAAAATTAGATCTTCAGCGAGTGATCTATATTTTATGGAAATAGTGCGCTACGATCTCCTTCCTTGAACTACTTAACTCTTGACTTCTGTCTCCAACCGGTCTCTTCCGATCTCAAGAGGGTTCCTTAATCTCCTCTAATTCCTTCCTCCACATTATTAATATAACCATCTCTCTTTTTATAAAGAATATATGCTTATAGTGATATAACCACCTCTAACTGGATCTTGTGACTTTTAAGCCTATGATGAAACAACATAGTAAATATTGTAATTAAGTGATGGAACCTTTTGAAATCCTCATTGGTGGTGAACCTATGGAAGCTATGACTCCCCATGTAAAGGGGACATAGATTGTTTTTACTTGATATGCACTTTTTTGGTCTCTCCTCCAACCATGGAGTATAATCCTAAGAGACGTGCCAATCTTATGTGTTTGCCACCAATTATTGTCATAATTCTTACTAGAAGTGTGCGGTTATTTATTTGCTTTTCTTCTTTTTGTTGGTAACCTTGAGCCCTTCTCCCTTTCTATCAGCCGGTATAAGCAGTTCAGCTTCTAGAACGTCGAGTGGTTCTCAACGGTCACTTCAGCAGCATTCTAATTATCAAATCCCAGCCTCAGCTTTATATGAAGCCAATGAGGACACAAGATCTTCAGTCACTTCAGGTCAGGCAACATCAGTAGGAAGAACCTTTTGTGGTATATATATATATTCCCCTGACAGGTTCTTATATTAATTTTATATTATTGTGTACATTTGTTTTTGTTTTTTCTCTCTATTTTTTTAATTAGATGTCCTGTTACTCTAGGATTAGCTCTTTCTAGGACCTTGGTTTCTTTGCGAATGTAATTTTTGATATATGCTTAACGATCATATTATGGTTCTTCTGTTCCTCTTAGAGCCACCATCTTTAAAAATGTCCCAAGTGTGACATGTAACCGTTCTTTTGGAAAGGGTAGTTCAGAACTTCAGATTTCAATGTGTTAATGGGAGTCTTGTGGTTTAGGGAATATTCTTAATTTACATGTCAATAGTCAACTATTCTAGAGATGTCTTTCATTTAACTCACTGCATAGACTTTTAGGTGTTTGAGACCCAATATATTTGTACCCTCGTGCAACTTTTCATTTTTGAGGGATCTGATCTGTCGAAATCTTTCCAGTCACAATTTCACTTTGTGATTGTGAGGGAAGACAATTCCAATGTACATTTCTTCTTTTTGGTGTTGTCTTCTTATGAGAAGAACTAACTTTGCTGCTCCAATTAGTGGCAGAGCTGCAGGGGTTCCCTTCCTAGGACCATACATATAATTGGAGGATGTGGCTTCCCTATCAATTGTGTGCCCTATGCTAAAAGAGGGGTTTCCTTGCAATAGAGACGCCTCTTTACCTTCACTTCAGTTTCATTTGTTGCTCTAAAATGCTTCCTACTTTCTTATTCTGGTGAATTGTCTGTTCACTTGGGCAAAGTATTGCGGGTCAAATGGGAGAAATTGTGACAGTACATATCCATCTGTCCCTAGTATTTCAGTGTCACGAGGGGCTTATCATGAATGTGCATGATCCCAGTAGGTTTGTTCTAGGAAGTGGTCTCATGCAATGAATGTTTTCATATTGTCTATATGTAGGTGAATCTAGTGCACCATCAGCTGCAGATCCTATAGCAATGATGGAATTCTATATGAAGAAGGCTGCGCATGAAGAACGAAGGAGACAACCTAGACGGTCAAAAGATGAAATGCCTCCACCTGCTTCTCTTCAAGGTCCACTTCTACTTTCGTTTTTTCGTTTCATCTTTTGTTAATTCTTTTGGGAAAAGATGGCCAAGGCAGGTCAAAACTAGATGCTCTTGGGTTTTAGGAAACAATGTTTGTTTAAACCTTTTCAGAGGCCCTACTATTTCTGTTGAAAAATATATTCTCCTACCACTGATTTTTTTCAACAACCAAGGTAACTCTTCAATTTATTGCTTTTTAAATGTGGCAGCTCCAGTCAAGAAGGGCCACCACATGGGTGATTACATACCGCAGGAAGAGCTTGATAAGTTCTTATCTAGCTGTAATGATGTGGCTGCGCAGAAAGCAGCCAGAGAGGCTGCAGAAAGGGCGAAGATCCAAGCCGACAATGTTGGGCATAAGCTTTTGTCTAAAATGGGCTGGAAAGAAGGTACTCTCTCCTCTCTATTTTGCCTACACCATTAGGTGACTGGTTTCCCGTTAAGTCTTATCACTATTCACTTGGAAATGGCATGTCTCTTTCATTGGTACTGGTTCAGCTGAGTTTTTGCCACATTTATCTGAAGTGTACTA
The DNA here is from genome assembly GCA_015143295.1 of Tetracentron sinense. Taxonomy (NCBI): domain Eukaryota; kingdom Viridiplantae; phylum Streptophyta; class Magnoliopsida; order Trochodendrales; family Trochodendraceae; genus Tetracentron; species Tetracentron sinense. Next base: position 41,056,000 of record CM026563.1, read on the forward strand.
TGCCAGTATGACACTGCTGAGTCACTCACAAAGTGTTACACACTGAAACCAATGCGATTTGGATGAAATTATATAAACATAATAATGGAAATGTTGAATTTCTGCAATATCTTTGAAATGGGTCTCAAATATGCACTCGAAAGGAGAGTACGCTTGCAGGAATGGAACTCACAGGAATTAGTGGGAGCCCACATAAGCGGTGCCTCATGTAGTTTATTACTCATTTCATAATTGACCTTGATTTTAATTGTAATTGGCAACAGTTATATCTATGTATTATAAAAAGAAAAGGAGAGTACATGTGGAAAGACAAAGTTAAAAGGCAAGATCTCTCATAATAATACAATTCTATGGACCCTAGTCTTTTCAAGATCATCTGCCAAATCATTGGCCTATCATGGCACTCTAGAGAACGTAATGTTCAAAGAGAGAGCCAAGCTGTAATGTGTAGAAATCGATGATTATTTGTTTTCACCTGATACATCATCATTGGACTGTATATCTCTGTGTGTGTGTGTCTATAATCTATATGCACTCGAGATGCTAATAATGCTGTGAAATGCTTATTCTATGCTTATTGTTAAATGGGCATACATTTATACGTACTTATTCAAAAACACATTTGCTCGGGATGATCTTGATTCATGGAATAACACTCAATGTCAATTGCAAGGGAAACCTAATGGATAGAACATGTACATATATCTATGTGTGCGTGTGTGTCTAATGTCTATATACACTTGAGATGCTAAAAATGCTGTGAAATGCTTATACTATGCTTATTGTTAAATGGACATACATTTATACGTACTTATACATAGACACATATTACACATTTGCTCGGGATGATCTTGATTCATGGAATAACACTCAATGTCAATTGTAAATGAGCCCTAATGGATAGAACATGTGTGTATATATATATGCTAAAAATGCTGTGAACTGCTTATATTATTCTTTTGTTAAATGGTGCATACATATATACATACCTGTACATAAGCACATTTACTTTAGAGTATCTTGATTCATGGAATCACACTCATTGTCAACTGCAAACGAGCACTACTAGATAGAACTAATGGATAGTTTGCCTAAGAAGAATTTAATGATACAAGTTCTATTGTTCTCTCCCTCCCCAGGTTTCTGAGAATAAAAGCAAAGTTTTGTGTAACTCCAGAATATAAAGTGATTGTCTAAAAGAGATCAATGGGTAAGGAGATTGCATTAATGAGAGGGTGGTGTTAGACACTCCCTCTCATAGTCTCATCCATCTTAAGATGGTTACTTACCCCTTGAATCTAATATTTTCGCCATATTACCAGTGTAGTCAAAATGTCGCCTAGGCTACGCCTAGGCCACTGCCTCGCCTAGCCAAGACCCCTATTGCCTAGACCATAACCTAGGCGGGCACTCAGTAAGTCTTATATAATATTATATAATGTAGACAAAAAACCTAGGCATCGCCTTGCCTAGAGAACCCCATATCGCCTAGGCATCGCCTGGACTCTTTGACTACATTGCATATTACCCATTGTTGAAAGAAAGGCAAAAAGTAGCAAGGATAATATGGATGTGATAAAAAAATGAAAAAAAGTTTTAGTAATTAGCTGGATGGCGCTAATCTTTCGTCTTAAAACAAATCTGGCGATCATCTGGTGGTCTTTACAGTGTTGTCAATCTGTTCAAAAGCTTGAAATAGACTGGCAGTCAACACAGCAATGCCAATTTGTCTTTAGCCTAAAACGGGCAGTTTGATCAATGATGTCAATCTGTATGATCCGAAAAGAGTAAAACTGCAGGCATAGAATTAGCAAAAACAAGAATGGTAATGAATTTGCTAGTATTGGAAATTAAGGGTGTATTTGAGCCCAGCTGATCCAAGCTTGGCCAAGTTTGAGCTTGGCTTGAACTTGATTTAAGCTCGAATGTTCATGCTTGAGCTTGGTTTGATCGAGCCTTGGCTCAAGCTTGATTCACAGACTTATTTTGTTTAATGTTCCATAAATTTAATAAAAATTGTTTATTAATAAATCATAATACAAGAAACTACAAAAAATTAATGCATTCACGTACGAAAATTAGATTTAGGAGCAGTCCTTCGTTCCAAAGAGAAGAGGAGTTTCTGGCTTTCTGCTCTTAACTTAACTTTTTTTGTTATTATTATCTCTTAAACTAATTTATTATAAATTAAAATTATTAAAATATATAATAAAGAAAGTTAAAAATATAATTTTGCATTAATATAAATAGCATTACCAAAAAATATTATGTGTGTATACTGTATATATATATGTTTGTATAATACTTAGAGCCGAGTCGAGCTCAAGCCGAACTGAACCCTAAACGAGCTGAGCTTCGGGCCGAGCCGAATCAAACAGGGTTTGGCTTGAGTGCAGCCCTACTCCTACTCGAAATAGATTTAATAATTAAATAAAAGGAAGAAAGTGACATGCATAAAAATATGCCTAAAAAAATAGAGGGGATGCATAACATCTTAGTAAAATAAAAAAGAATTGGATAACTGACATTATACTGATAATTAAAGTAATAAACTATTTTCAAAATAACATGAAACTAGCAAGTGAAGAAAAAGCAACAAATAAAGGTTTGGGCATCAAGGTGGTTTTAGGGAGAAGTTTAGAGTTCTTGACTCGAGGGTTTTCCTTCCAAGTGAGAAGTTTGGACTTAGTATCTGAAGTTTCTCAGAGAGGGGCTAGGGCTTTTGTTGAATTTATTCTCTCTTAGTATGATGGGGTGTTTATATACGTTGGGAAATAGGTTGTTTTGAACTTTAGATAAAATCAAAGTCTCATATATTATGACTCCTCTAAATTCAGCTAAACACAATGCTTGGTTGTGAGATCACTGCCAGTTAATTTTGGGTCAATACTGACCTGCAGTCATTCAAGTGGAGCTTACTCAATTTTAGGGCAAAATTCACCTGGAAGTTATTTAGGTAGCAGCAATTCAAGTTCATATTAGAGTAGATGGTGCAGTAATTAAAGTGTTACCTGTAGGAATAGGATGCTTTTTCCGAGGGATATTTTGGGTGGTTCTCTTGTACTTCTGATCCAATTCAGGGTTCTATGAAGCTGGTTAAGGTATTCAAAACCTTTCTTGATGAATTATATGAAGAGCATTGGCATTCAAAATTGGGTGCTGAAATTTATGTTTAGGAATACTTTAGTTGGCTTATATATAATTATATATATTGTAGGTAATCAGAAAATCATATTCAGGTCCTTAATTGGCTTATAATGTTAGGATTGTGCTGTTGGATTCTCCTGCAAGGGAGAAGGAGGACAATTGGTTGGGGTTGTGAAACTCATGGACTGTATATTCTAATCACAAGTGGTGAAATAGAATCCACAAGCCAAAAGTGAAGAGGATCTTATGTTTCTGTTATTGACCTGAATATGTCATCGCAGGTGAGGGTCTGGGCAGCTCCAAAAGCGGTCGTGCAGATCCAGTCATGGCAGGTAATGTAAAATTGAACAATTTGGGAGTTGGAGCGGAACAACCTGGCGAGGTGACCCCTGACGATGACATCTACGAGCAATATAAAAAGCGGATGATGCTTGGTTACCGTTACAGACCGAACCCTTTGGTATAATTTATCATCTTTGTCATTAACTCTTATTTATCTTGCCTTTCATTTTGATCTCTAATTATTGATTCTTTTTTTTGTCCAACATATGTTGATTCGTCAGTCAAATCTAACTATGTTGATTGGTTTATTAATTTATTTTTTCCTTTCCTTTTTCCTATTCTCAGAATAATCCTCGAAAATCATATTACTGAGGAGCTTCTCTGGTAAGGCATCTTTCTTGTCAAGATTACCTGTTATGGGATATGTATTTTTATAAAGGAAAAATAGAATTGGATTGGTACCATTTTTTTAAGAGTTCAGACTTCTCAATATATGGTTTTGCTTCAAAATCAAGCTTTAATAGTTCGGAAATTAATCCATTTTTTCTGCATCCAACTTTTGCAGAAAATTGTGGGAATTACAGTATTTATTGCTAAATTCATTCTTAGCTTTAGGCAATGGAAATGCAAAGAGATCTGTAATGTCAAGTGTGGTTCTGTACACAAGCTACATGGCAATTACTCAAATGTTTGCGTATTTGAAAAGGTACAATATTAGCTCTGCCCCCCCTCCCTCTCTCTCTCTCTCTCGGACTGTTGAGTTTACTTTCAGCTGCAAGGTTGATTGGTCACCAACAAAAATCTAAATGTCCTTTTGACTGTCATTTTTATAGTGCACCGCAATATTCAAACGCTGTACCCATCCATGCCCATCTAAATACTTTGAACCATGCAACTGATGCACCTTTCTATTGTAAATGGTTATATTTATAATCTTTCAAGCTCCTTGTTCTATGAAATTCTTAGCATCTTCAACCGAATTAGGATGTGGGTAGATCTATTTGGATGGTTAGGAATATTAGATCTGTGCAATTATCAGGTTATGAGCCCAGAGGTGGCTTGATCTTTGGATATTGATGAGATGATCTATTGGGTGAAACAATAATTCTTTTGCTTGAAACAGTAATTTAGTTTGCCCAAAACAGGATTTGGACAAACTATATTTGTTTAGGATGGCATTGGCATTAACGGCAGGGATGGTTCTCAGCATTCTGCAGTGGATGTTTCTCATAAATTTCAGATTCTGATTTAGGTATGGGAATCTGATTTTGAAAGCTATTTTGAAATTGAATAATTGGGTTTTACTATTGCTAAAATCAAGATTACCAAATTATGCAATTACCAGGATTATAATTTGGGATTCATTGAAACAGGATTGGAACTGCTCCCCATATTTCTAAAAAATGTGCCTGTAATCCTAAAGGATCCTTCTATCTCTGGAAGAGTGGTTTGCTTTCCATAATAACTTAATATAAATATCTCAATTTCAGAGAAAATTTTGACGAGCTTCTGCCCCTGGCCATGTTGCTTGTGTTATGATAAAAAAAAACGTTTCTAAGTTAAGAAGTTCACCATGAAAATAGATTGAACCCCGTTTGATAATTTATCTTAATAAAAATTGAACTTTTTGTTTTGTTTTGTTCTTTTGTTTTATTTTATTTTTCTTCTAAAACAAGTATGTCGAGTACTTTTTTTTTTCTGTTGTAAAATTAGCTAATAATTGTTATAGTAGGTTTTGATAGACAATTCCCAAAAAATGTGTCTTTCATAATTTAATTTCCAAATTGAAAAATAATTCCACAAAAATGTTGCTAGTGTACAAAAATATTTGTCATAGAATTACAACCGAACGAAACCTTTTTTTTGGAGGGTAACCGAACGAAACCTTTTTTAGTTACTCGTATATGCAAAATGTTTTAATTAACATGTATACAAAGTTCAAAGTACCTGTCTCTCTGGCTCGGATAGCGATAGAGAGGGGTTAAGATTAGTCCCATGTATTCATGACGTGCAAAAAGAAAGAACCGATGTTTTAAAAACCGGATCAGTCTGGTTGACCAGGCACCATCAACAGGTTGGGTTAAACTATAAATGGGTTGTTCGTTTAACCCGGAATGACCCAATGTAAACTGAAAGCTGCCTAGCTTGGAATGACCTAGTCAATTGGGACGATTTTCTTTAAATTGGCTGGGTAATGGAAGAACAATTTTTATTATTCATTTCATTCTAAAATTAATGTGGTCATTAAACCCAAATGAAAGAATTAGTTACTAAAGAGTCTTTAGTAAAGACAATATATTACAAAATAAAAATAGAAATTTTGAAACAAAATTCTAGGAAAAAAAAATTAATTAAGGAGTCTTTAGTAAAGCCAATATATTACAAAATAAAAATAGAAATTTTAAAACAAAATTCTAGGAAAAAAAAAAAAACTTACTTAGAAAACTAGAGAGGAGATTAGAAAGAGAGCGCAAGCCATGTTTTTTTTTTTTGGGTAGTCGATATCATTTACCTACTTCAGTAGTCAGTTGGTTAGAGCTCTTGTCAGTTGGTTAGAGCTCTTGCTGCTCGTAGATGAGGGGATTGGATCCCCGGACCTTCCCCTTGGAAGGCCACACCCTTACCACTCACGCAAGAGGTGGGCCATGAATATAAAAACATACTTTTGTTTCATGGATTTCATGGCTTTATATACTTTTTGCTACTTTGATTTGAATAGTAATCTCAAAATTCTTTAAATCATATTTTTAATATTTTGATGAAAAAGTTAGATTATTTTAAAAATAAATTCAATCTCTAAGAACTCTTCTCAATGAATATTATTGGTGAGAAAGTGTGATTATTTTTTCTACCAAGTTATGTGATTTATTTAATGTATTTTGATTGATTGTATTAGTTATGCATATTAATTATTACCAAGTGTTCGTTAAAAATGTCTAGTAGCCTAGTAGGGGTATTGTAAGTGTCGCTCTACTAGATTTTATAATTATGTTGCATGCATGTGTTGCTAGAACATGAACAAATTTCATTGTTCTTAAACTATTAATTTTATTTATATTAAAGTATTTGAGACAAATATTCCCCTAATCTATACCAAGTACCAAATATTTGTAATAGGGGTGTTAGTAAGTCAACCCGGATTGACCTGACAGTCTGACTGATTTGGACCGACCCGCCTTCTTGACCGGTCGGTGTCTTTTTGAGTTTTAAAACAATGGGAGGAACCACTCCCCAGCTCACTAACAAAAAAAAAAAAAAAAAAAATCGAAAAAAAGAAATTTAAACAGACAGCTTTGAACAGCCATTATGGTAGGTAGGCTGTAGGCACAGCCATTTTGGTAGGTAGGCAAGTTGCAGCCAACTTACTTCAGAGCTCAACAGTTACACTTGATCTCTAGTCGGATTAGTACATCTCCTAAAGAGGATCGCTAGTTGCACAATTCAAATTTTTTTTCCCAAACCGTCAAATGGGGTGGGTGTATCACATGTGGTATTGCTATATCTTTATTAAGTTAAAAAAAAAAAATGAAAAACAAAAAATCAAGTAATGGTTACTATTAAAAAATAATCGTGGCTAAATCTTCTTCAGGTTAAAATAAAAATAAAAATTTCAGGTAATGGTTCCTATTAAAAAATAATCTTTGTTATAACTATCATTCTTCGATTATTTTTACTGTGTAGCAACAAAAAAAAGGATTATTTTAACTGTGTAAATAAAAGAAGTTTATAACCAAATGTTTTTATTTTAACTGTGTGAATAAAGTAAAGGAAGTTTATAACCGAACATATATTTTTAGAGAGAATTAATGCATAAAAGAGCTTATTTGACAAACAACTGGACTTCCTTTAGAGAGAGAGAGAGAGATAGTAAACACATATTTCCCAATATTTTTGTTGAATTAAAGTTGTGGAGTGATACATTAAAATCTAATAGTTTTAAAGTATGTCGGATCACGACAAAATATGTGAAATACAACTTTTGTAAGAACATAAATAGGATGGAGATGGTTATTAACATAAAAGACTTTGCTACTGAGACCGCAAAGGGCCGAGACCACACCAGATCTTAAAATTTCATTAAATTCATTTTTGAAATCCTGAGATCCGTGCAATCACATGAGCAGTCTCGGATTGGTCTCGGCCCATTGCGGTCTCACTAGCATTTTCCTAACATAAATAGGATGGAGATGGTTATTAAAATAAATGGTCAGAAGAAACTTTAAAGTGACAATTTTTGATATCTATACTCAATTATTCATAATAATGATGATATTATTCACATAATTAGAGCTGAATGACCAAAAGAGAAAAGTGCATTTGAATTGCTATTTGATTGATGTATCACAATCAAATTAAAATGACGTATTTATAAGATCAACTATATTTTTTTTGAGTTAAATGTTGGGCTATTATGAAGCGATATATTAATTCAATAGTGTGTAGACGGATGAGAATCTTACAAATGAAAGATGAAATAAAAAATGATAGCATTCAAAAGAATCTGTGGTAGCTCAAATAGATGCGATCAACAAAGACTACTAATAAATCCAACAAGAAGCTAGTTAATTGATAAGAATTAACCACTCTAAAAGAAGTAGGAAAATGTAAAAAAAAACATGAATAAAATTAATGAGAAAAAAAATATAATAACACACTACTTAACCAAAAGTATTAACTTTTAATATAGATGGAACCAAAATTTAGGATAACACATTAATACTGATGGCAAAATGATAGAACAAAAATTTAGGATAAGACATTAATAATAATAATGATGATGAGATTACCGTGAAAAGAGTTGAAAGAACTAAGAGAGGCAAGTAAATGTGAGGTAAGAAAATATGAATAAAAAATTTGATGATATTTCAAGTTATTGTCACATACCCGCACATCCTTCACACACCCAATGTGGGTGTGTGTTGTATAGTGGGTGAGGTGTTATCAAAATAATTTTTTTTTATCGAAAATAGTAAACATACCCGGGGTTCCAATTTTATAACGGAATGGCTGGCAGTCATTGGTCCACACCCCAATTTTAAAAACTTACCTACTGTGGTTAGTATTCATTCACCCTTAGGGTTAAGCAATCTAACCATGGGTTTTAAAAAAAAAAACTAAAATCTTAGTTTTAATTTAGTTAAGCTTAATTAGGGTTAAAGAGGTGTTAAAAGGGACACGGAGACACACGGGTAAAATATGAAACAGACCCATGGGTCCACTGAACACTGCTCTTTTTTTTTATATCATCCATCCTATTTTGCTAATAAACAAAAATTGCCTATATAATTCTTTATAAACAGAAAAAAGAACAAGGTCTACAAATCGAATGGTTGCCATCATCTAATCAGGTCAATTTTTGGTGTCTGCCAGGTAGATCCAACTTAATTTTGTGTCTATAATCTTAATTGTTTTTTGAGGAGCCCCTGTCCATGTGTCCCTTTTAACACCCCTTTAACCCTGGTTAAGTTAAAATAAATTAAGGTTAGAATTTTGTTTTTGAAAATGAAAGTTGGATTGCTTAACCTTAGGGGTGATTGAATCTTAACCACAATTAATGAGTATTTAAAATTGGAGTGTGGACCAATGAAGACCGGTCATTTGGTTACAAAATAGAAACTATGGCTATGTTAAGTAATTTTCTTTGGATTTTGCTAGCCCCTATGATAAATGTTCCAAAGACGCAATTAGGGCGCTACAAATGTCAAACATGCTTTGACATTTACATTTTTAATTGTTAAAATAACGAAACTGCAACTAGGGCTATCAATGGATCGGATCATGATCCGGATCCGATTAATCGGACTTTAGACCCTATATGTGAGCCGTTGGATCAGATCAGTGAAATCCGATTATAACCGGACCGGATCCAGATACAGGGTCATCCGATCCGATTATATCAACTTTTTAAAAATCATTTTAAATATATTTAATAGATTTTTTATACATAAAATATTAATGTTAAAAAAATTAACATTAATTAGAGTTAATTAAGATAATATTAGATTTTTATATTATTAAAATAGAGTTTTTTTTTTAAAAAATTAACCTTAATCGGATTTGATCAAATTCAAATTAAGATCTTAGAAATATAATTGGATTCAGATTGATTAATCCATGATCCGACGGATCTGTCGGATTCTTAATCGGATCGGATTTAGATCTAGGCCGAATCCGACCCGTTGACAGCCCTAACTACAACTGGTACTATAACATTCATTTTTTTCTTTTATTTTTCGAAATATGTTTAAGAAATAGAAATAAAAAGTAAAGAAAAAGGAAATTAATATATTATTTTTTAAATTTAAAACACACTAACGGCCAAGAAAACTTTTAAATTAAGAAAGATGACACGTGGCGTAATCCTTATGGACTCCAACGTCTTCCTCCCACGTTTCACACTTTCCCTCCCAGTCTTAAAATTTGAAAGTTCCAACAGTACGAATACAGAGAAACCCCTCAAAAGTCCAAACGCTACGCTCTTCTCTTCTCGCCATGGAAGACGACCATGATCTCAGCTACGGCGCGGCTCCCGCAGCGCCGGCTCTTGTCTCTCTCACTCCCTTCTCTCCTTCCATCTCACACTCTCTGCGCCGACTCTCGACCCATTTCAGCCAACCGAGCCGCCCGATTCGCGCTGCTCGGCGTCTGGCATGGGTGTCGCTCCAGGGCCGGCTAATTGACGCAGAAGAAGCTAGCTCGGCTAGAAATATTGGTGGTGGCTTGACCCAAGAAGAAGCCGTGGCTTGGGAGCTCTTTAGCCCTATCCATCGAATACTGATCGTTGCTGTTGTTGCAGCGGCCGCTGCAGATTCGAAGAAATCTCGGCAGATATGGAAGCTAAGAAAGTCTGTAGACCTTAGGGTTAGTAAATATGACTTATTTTAATAAATGGGTTTCGTTTTATTAGCGTTTTTAATGTTGTTTGCTGCATGTTTTTGTAAATTAGGGTTTTTGTTGATGGTTTTCTATTTCTGGGTTTTGTTTATCTTTCCCCTTCTTTCCCATTTTAGAGAGATTCAAAAAATTTTATTATTATTGTTTATCTTCATTTAGTGGACATTTATTAAATTTTAATTTTGATTCAATAAACAGAACTTTGCAATAGCCTTTTTTTTTTTGTTAGGGTTTGGTTGGTAGGTTTTATTTTTTCTCTTCAATTTATCTGGTTTTTTTTGGGACTGCTTTTATCTTCATTTGATGAATTAATTCTCTATCTTTTCTTTAAATATTTCTCCCATTTTCCCTCTTTTATTCAATTTGCCAATACATTTTTTTTAGTTTCCTTTAAGACTGGCCTCTCAAAATTTCAAAAAACCAGAATCCCTTTAAATCATGGGCTCTTCTTTTTCTTAGTTGGATTTTGACTTTTCTTTCAGGATCAGGTGCTGTTAAGCATGGAGCAGAAGCTTGATGATTTGTGTGAGCAGGTGAACAGCATGAAAGACCGGTCTGAAATTTGGCCTGACATGTCATTCATCACGGCGGAAGAATTCCCTTTTGGTGAAGCTATTAAACCCAAAGAAACAAAATTCTGTGGCTGCGGTTGTCGGCTTTGCGCTCAACATCTGGTTCCATCAAATAGTTTGGTGGTAAGAATATCTTTATTGATAAGAAGTAGTGTTCAGTATTGTTTGTTCTGGATAATATTGTTCCCTTTACTTCAATGGCTGCTAAAATCTGAATGTGACTGCTTTTCTAATCAATTTTGATGTAAGGGGGACTCTGTTGAGGATGCATCAGGTGGAGATGAGATGTTCAAGTACAAGATGACTCTTACTAATGGGGCAGAGCAAGAGGAGCGTCGCATGTCAGATTTATCAGATTGGGCTTCGAGTGTCACATCTGCAGCAGATATTCAGGTAAGGGAAGATGTTAAGAAACATTTAATTTTGGCTACGCACATGTCGGTGTCGGACTCAGATACGTGTTGTCGGACACGGCGAATCTCACAAATAGTTTTGGGGATGCGGAAGGATATTTGAATTCTTTTTAAAATTATTATACTTTAGATGCTATATGAATAAAACTATAACATTAAAAAGAAAAAAATTAAATATGGAAAAAATTATTGCAAAAACACTAAGTAATGTATTACAAATTACAATTCATCAAATAGTATAAGTAAGCGATGAATTGAAGCAAATAAACTAATGAACTTAAATTAATTCTAAATGTTAATGCTAATCTCAAAGAGGAGTCAATTAAAAAAGTTTTTGTGGGACGAATTCAGCCCGTTGACACTCCGATTCCCTCTCTCTCTTCTCATTTCTTTTCTATTAAAGGAATTGGTGTTTTTTTGTTGAAAATAAATAGTATGAGCTTCTCTTTTCTGAGGATGAGAATTAGAAAGAACTTGCTGAAATTTATTTTAATTATATGCACTTGTATGTCTTTAAACATTAAAAGTTTATGAGTATCAGTTTTGTTCGTGTCTATTTGTATCCAAACAGGACAAACCTGTTGTCTTAAAGAATCAGTGCAACACGGTTTAGGGATTTTTGTTTGGCATTTTAGGTTCTTAGGGAGTATTAGTTGGTCATTCGAGTCAAGCTGTTTGTAATATCATAGGAATTAATATTCTGAAACACTGTTAGCTGATTAGTTCATGGACCATTGTGGTCAACCCACTAAGGGAGGAAAAAAGGTTAATTGGTGTGGAATTTATGGATTTGGAGTCTATTGAGCCTCACCCATATTTCTTGCCTTAGAACACTAACATAAAAGAGAAAAAATACCTTAAAACATACCTTTGAGATCTTGGATCAATGCTATGACGTTTAAGTTTGAGATTTCACCCATTGCTTTGCTCCAAGATTTGATGGAAGGTTTTCACTCTCTTAGGAAGAATTTTGGACGAAAAGAATAGTTGGGACAAACTCAAATTTGGATGCATTCATTTTTTCTCAATGTTTATTTTTCAAAGTCAACTTCTAATTCAAATTCCCCTTTCAAATAATAAGTGAAAGTATGGAGTTTCCTTTAAGCTCTCTACTTTCTAAAAAGGTAAACACACTAGCCAGTAGTAGTCACTCTTTTCACCCATGTTGACTTAGACACGTTTTTCCTTCTAAAATCATATTAATTTTTTTCTAAAAGAAAGAGTTCAGTAAGAAAAAAAAAGTGCAATTTATGAATAAAGCATTGAAATCAAAATCATTTTTTTTGAGAAAGGGCAAATCAGGATTCCTATTACCGACCAAGTATTTGGCATAAGGCATTGATAATGATGATGCCTAATGCAATTTTCAGAGCTTTCAAATAATTACTTGGGTTTGTTTAAACTTTTTGAAGACTTTAGATTAGCCACTAGAATGAAATTCTTTGAATAGTTTCATCCGATAGAAATTTCTCCAAAATGGTTTGATGCATCAAAACGATTATTAACAGGCTCATATAATCTCAAAAGAATTTTATACCATTTAAAAATATTGGAGACAATCCTCAAATCTAAGGAAACCAAAAAGGTTGTGATCGACTAGTGTGCACTATCAAGGCCCATTAATCAATTGAATGGTCTCTGTCCCACCCCCAAAATGAGGTCACCCTGTTGACGATGATTACATACTCTGTTTAAACCAAAAAGGTGTATAATGATCTCATACACCTTAGGACACCTTTGTTCCCATGTCCAATAGCCAACATGAGGCAGTATGATATTAGCTTATGTCCATGGCTATTATGTAATTGGGCGTCTAATTATTTTGGCTCTATATTCTTTTGGACCTCGTTTACATAAGTGCTCTAAATGGTAACGGGGACTACTCAATCCCAGTTGGTGTGGAATCTACAGTCACAGAATCTGTGACCTATTTAAAGAGAATAGTGTGCTGGCTAGCAGGTCTGATGTCTGTGTTTATAATGTCATGCTGTGCATTGCTTACAGCTGAATGCACTTGCAATAGAACAAGATATGTACAATCTCAAGAGGGAATGTGAAGAAAAGGATGCCACCATAAAGGAGCTATCTACTATTGCCCACACATCTGATGCTGCTTGTTCAGAGGTACTTAATCTTCTCTTTACCTTGTGCCTTTTACGTGTAAGGAATTTCTTCATTGCGCAACGTGATTATTTTCGTTACTCCTTGATCACAGAGGATTGCAGAGTTGGAAGACATTATCCGTAGAAAAACCATGGTAATTACAAAACTGAAGAAGGACATGGTGGTTCTAGAACAAAAGGTGAGAACTGGTAGGGGTGTTATTTGGAGTTTCAATTTCATATGCATTCTTGTGATTCTGTGTAAAAATAAATCTCTCTTTTGAATACTGAATGTGAAATTAATCATAGGTGGTACAACTAACAAGGCTTCGGAGATCCTCTGCTTCGACTCCAATCATTAAGGAACTCCAGCAACTCCCGGTCATGGCAGATAACCTTATTTATGACATGGATAGTACAACCAGTCCGTCATCTTCTGATTCTGATTGCACTACTAAGAATCGATCAGGTGGTTCAGTTACTCCAAAAAGCCAGGCCATCTCTGCTCATCAGGATGACATTGTTAAAAGGAGAAATCAGATTTCAGCTTTGGAAAATGCTCCCATATCCTTAACAAGATCAACAGAGCATCCAACACTGCAACCTTTGAGTCCTTTTAAAGAGAATTCCATGAATCATATATTTAATTCAGTGAGGAACACGAGGCCAAAGCAATTGGTATCAGCTGGTGGAGATCTTAAAAGGAACAGGAGGCGTGTTCAATCTGGATCAAAGGACATTGATCCACAGAAAAGATGGGTTTAGTATGTATACAATGGTGTCATTACTTTCCAATGTCGCCTTTCCATAATTATGCCGTATCTGCATCTCGCAGAGATACTTCTTAGCACTTCATATCATAGTGCACATCACAACTTTTGTGCATTTAGACGGTAATTATTATTCTTTCTTTGAGCATAATTATGAAAATATTAGATTTAGACCTGTTCTTTCAAACATGCTTTAAAAATTTTAATTAATGAGGATATCAGTGTCATAGGCTGACATGTCTTCTGCATGACTAGTGTTGTTATATATCTGTTTTAATTTTTTTTTTTCTTTCTTTCTGCTTTTCTAAGGTTTTAGAGAGATCTGATATTTTAGTAGACTTTGGGATGAAAAACTGCAGTCAGAAGATTGAAGATGGCAAACTCTTTTTGCTTCCAAAAGGCTTGTGGAATGTGGACTGGCTCCAGGGCTTCCAAACATTGTTGGCAGATCCCAAACAAAATAGTACATATTTATAGGCCTACAGTAATTTTGCAGTTCCATAATTTTGTTCTTGTTGAATGAAACAAGTTCTTTTGGAACTGTTAGTAAAGTTTACCATTATTATGGCATATTTGCTCAGTATATAGCATGCTAGAATTATTTCTTACAATGCACTGCATTTTGTTTTTGTACAGAAATTTTTATTCATTTATTTCGGTAACTTGGGGGCATCCTCAATCCATTAAAATCGGGATTAGTCTCAAGGTTGTGCACAGGCAAGTCCGGGGGCGGGCTCGAACTCAGGATCAATGTGATACCCCCACAGCCTTTAAGCCTACCTTTTGTTGTAACAGAATCCTATCCCCTACTAATTGTTGGTATGGGTTGTGGCCATAGAGCTCAACCGTTCTTAACAGACATCATCCTTCACATCCCTTTTTAATGGATTTCTTCTAATGGTTGTAACTTTTTGGATGGAGGAGTGCTTCTTCTGGATTGTAAGAACACATCTCATCTCACCGTGACGGATATATAAATTGATAGATCTCGGTTGTCTTTGAACCAAAAAAAGAAAGGTCGAGAAAATCCTTAATTTCGGCGATTACCAGATTACTAGCCCCATGGCGTCTAAACCTTTCATCACTGTCTTGTTCTTCTTCCATAAATCACCATGGTGCTTTACCAATAAGGACATTTTGATTTGTTTTAACTAGTAAAGGAACCTCCCAGTTTCTAAAGGAAATCACCGGTTAGGCCATTGCCCATCAGTCTCCTTACCCAAAACTCAACCTCCTCCTGGCCAACATTTCCTTAGTTGGGCCGGGCCTGACACTGTCCAGCCCATTGATAGCTCTAGAAGATACTGAATATCTAGTCTTAGGGTAAAACTTCTAAATGAATCTAGCTCGGATGGTGACTCAAAACCCATTCAAAATCATCCATGAGTTCATCTAGGCTCTGTTTTTTTGGTGGGACTTTTAAAAGTCCGAAACATTAGTATTTTGAAATAAGAGGGGCAAATGTTTAGGAGGAGAGGGGAGATGGTTTCTTACTCTTTTACACAATGGTATCTCAAAATTATTGGGCTCAACTTAATTAGAAGTTCCACATGGATGAAACTTAAAACATCCAAAATTTTGTGTAGAACTTGAAAGTTCCATATTTATAAAACTTTTGCACTCTTCCACCAAAAGAACGGACCCCTAATGAATTTTCTCAATGGGTCACCAGCATAAGTTAATCAAAAGGGAAACCGGTGGCATTATATTCAAAATGGTTTGCGACTAAAATATATTTTATGTCTAAACTTAGCACCACATTTTCTTCCTGAAAAGAAAACTATATAAATTGAGTACTTATTTTTTTAAGGAATTTGAGGTAATAAGTTCTTATCCCTGCCTCTTTACTGAGAATAGCGTAGGTGTACCCTTAGTTGGTAGGTCTTAGGTTCAAATCCTCTAGAGGATTGAGCTCAAGAAGGTTTGTGTTTAGGACCCGTTTCTTTTGGCATCACACACAGTCCATGTGCCCTCCACACGAAACCTTAAACTTTTGAATTTTTTCTTTTTTTACCATGTTATTTAATTATTTAATAAGGTGCAGAGCCATGGGGCAAGTGGGTAGTTTATTTTTTGGGAAGGTAAGCTGGGGTTAGGCAGACCCCCAGACCAGATATATAAAAAGAACCCCAATTACAATCTCAAGTATAACTTCCCGGCCCTATCCTCCAACCAAAAAGATAGGGTCTCTAGAAGAAATAACGAAGAAAGAAACAAAACTTGAGAAAAAGTAGAACAGAATCTCACAAGAGAGTTTGCCACACGGTTACATTCACACCACACATGAGAAATAGAGAAATGTGATAATTGATTAAGAAATTGTTTGACCACCTGGAAATCTCTTTTCCAATGCCAAGGAGGCTCACAAATACAATTAAGGCAATTGACCACCCATTTAGAGTCAGAATAAATACATAACTAAACCGCTCCAAACTCAATCGCCATCTGGATCCCAGGGACTATCGCTTTCAGTTCTGCAAGTGGGTAGTTGCTCTCTCTTAAATAAAGAGAAATAATACTTATAAGATAAATACAAAACGTACGGACGAGATGACTCATGGATTTGGTGTTCAAAAAATCCCCAACCCGTAAGCCCTTAATAGTTCTTACTTAATCATTCTCCACAAATTCATTAATAATTAGGGTAAATTACACTTAATAGTTTTTACTTAATCATTCTCTACAAATTCATTAATAATTAGGGTAAATTACACTCACCTCCCCTCTAGTTTCTAAAATTACATTGCCCTCCCCTGTCAGACTCTTAATATTAACACAGTTGACTAAAGTTACTATTTTCCCATTTTACCCCTATTACTGGATTGATGAAACACATCTTTACCGTTTGAAAGCTCTTTGTGTCTTATAAGGATGACCCTCACATTCAATGGGGGTAGACCCCACTTCCAAAAAGGGTAGGCCCCACTTTTCTCAAGACACAAAGGAGCAACAGCAGCGTGCTGTTGTCCATCCAAACTCAAGAAAAACATAAACTCCCAAGCCGCAACATATCCCTTTTAATACCCAGTAACTATGATTAAGATTTACTCACCCTTAGAGTTTATCCATCTAACCTTAGTTTTAGGGAAAAAATAACCTTAAGTTGGTTATGCTAAACTGCAATTAAAGAGGGCTCTACAAGCCGCCGTGTGTCCCTTTTAACTGTGGAAAAGATTCACTCATTCTCAGGATTCATTATCTAACCTTGCTTATAAGAAAATAAAATAAAATAATATTAACCTTAGGGTAATTAGGTCTAACCACAGTTAAAGATCTCTATAAGCCACCATGTGTCCCTTTTAACACCCACTAACTATGGTTAAAACTCACTCACCCCTAGGGTTCATCCATCAAACCTTAGTTTTTAGAAAAAGAAACCTTAGGTTGCTTATGCTTAACCACAATTAAAGGGAGCTCTACAAGCCACCACGTGTTTCCTTTAACTCCCACTAACTGTGGTTAAAATTCACTGACCCCTAGGGTTCATCCATTTAACCTTGATTTTTAGAAGAAAAAATCCCTAGGTTGATTATGCTTAACCATAATTAAAGGGGGCTCTACAAGCCGCCACGTGTCCCCTTTAACACCCACTTAATTGTGCTTAAGATTCACTCACCCTTAGGATTAATCCATTTAACCTTGATTTTAAGAAAAAATTAAAAATATTTACCTTAGGTTAATTATTTTTAACCATAGTTAAAAGATCTCTATAAATCGCCATGTGTCTCTTTTAATACCCACTAACTATGGTTAAGATTTACTCACCCCTAGAGTTCGTCTATCTAACATTGGTTTTAGAAAAAAAAATATATTTGATTTTGGAAATATATATTTACCTTAAGTTGATATTATTAACCTTGGTTAGAAACCAATTATAATTCATTTTAGGGTAAATTACACTCACCTCCGTTGAGCTTTGGTGAAATTTCAGAAACCTCCCATCTAGTTTCTGAAATTACACTATCCTCTCCTTAACTTTGGTTGTCTGCAATGCAACAAATACCCCCTTCTCTTAAGTTTGTCGTTACTTTATGGATGGACTTTGATGATGTCATCATTTAAACATTTTAAAATGTCTAAATTACCATTTTTCAACACAAGGTTAGTTAATTCAATAAAATAAATGATAATTGGTTTCCAACCAAGGTTAATAATATCAACTTAAGGTCAATATATATTTCCAAAATTAAGTATATATATATATTTTTTCTAAGAATCAATGTTAGATAGATAAATTCTAAGGGGTGAGTGAATCTTAACCATACTTAGTGGGTATTAAAAGGGACACATGGTGACTTATAGAGATCTTTTAACTGTGATTATGTTGGACATATATGCCATCGAAAGCTAATAAGAGACTTTTCTATGTTGATTAGACAAACATCATATTCACACAACCAACTATAAAGGGTATTTATATTAATTACTGTCTCATTTGATGATGACATAAAGTTCCATAGGTAACATTGTAGGAAAATCATGCAAAGGTTGTGAGGAGATATGATTTTCCAGTTCCTTGTAAACTTAATATTGTTCGAAGCCTCTAGAGTACTGGTTGGGTGCCGTACTTTATCATGGCTTACACATGTGTAGTTCTATGAGATAGTGTGATGAATCTCATTCATAGAGAGTGGTGACTCTTGATTAACATGTGAGTATATGTAGCAAGTATATAATACTGAACGGGGTCACTAGTGGATATCCTATGGAATACACTGTCAGATTGTATTAGGGTTATCCATTTGAAAAATTGTCCTTAGATCTGAGAGGTTAACATCTTTTCAGACATCTGTCTATATAGTTTTGATGTGCCAATCGATAATGCCCAATACACAGGACTAACTCCGGGTAAGTTGGGTCATGTACACAATGTTTGGAGAAGTGTGTAAACAATCAATAAGGAATCCACAACTGCTTAATTGAAGATAATGATATCAAGGTGATACTTGTTGAACTGAACTGTTAAATCCAGTACTGGTGCTTTTCGGTAAAATGATTTTTATCGAAATTGATATTTTTAATATGGAAAAGTATATATAAATATATATGTCAGTTCTTTTCTAATGTTTCTTCAAAAGTATTTTGGAGGTTCAGTTCAATCAAAAAGTAATCATGAGAAATGGTTCTATTCATAAGCTAGGGACTAAGACAGTGGAATTGTTCCAATCCCGGAAGCTTACAAGTGATATCGGAATGTGGAATGATTTATTTGTAAATATATTGTGAGATGGTACTTACAAGCAATTCTCTAATTTTTGGATGTTAATAACATTGTGTTAATGGACATTAATTGTGATTGGTAGAAGTCCAGAGACTTAGATAACATTCTATGATCCTAATGGAGTTTTAGGAAAGGTGTTTCCTGATAACAATGCTTCAACCAAAAAGGTGAAGTACTTGGTCCCACAACCGGAAATAGGAGATCCATTTAGATCCCACACACAAGGACCTTCTTAAAGTATTTAATTTAATTATTAATTAAATTAATTAATTTTTATAAGTAATCACTATATGGTATAGTGAAGCTCTAAAAGGTGGAATCACATTGGATGTGAAAAATCAAATGGGTAGGAACCATTGGGGAATATTTTAAAAGGATAGTTAAAGTGATCAAAAGGGTTTAGAACCCATTGAGGGCGTGTGGAGTGGGACCCACTTAGGGTGAGACGCCCATTTCAAGGAGGAATAATAATTGTTATTATTTTAATTAGTTTCTAATAACTAATATCCTTATTAGATAATGTTAGTTAGTTAGTTAGAGTTAGTTACTAATTAAAGATTCCTTGTTGGACAAGGAGTCTATTAGTTTCTTGCTAATCAAGGAATCCTAATTGGATTAGGATAAGGATAAGATTAGTTGGACACTAATAGATGAGATCAGTTTCTATTTTGATTATTCCTAATTAATTATGGAGAAACCAAATAAGAAACTAATTGAGGAATCTTTATTGGATAAAGATTAAGAAACTTTGGTTGCAAGCAACCAATAAAGCCTATAAAGAGGGTTGGACGTCCAAGGCTTTGGGCATTCTTTAATTTTCCAGAATTTCCAGATTTGGAAACCTCTCCACTCTCCTCAAATCTCACGCCCAGCCCCTCTCTCTAGTGGTGTACGGTTAGCTTCATATTCCCCCATCTTCTTCTCTCTTGGCTTCTTAGTTTTGAAGATCAAGAAGAGAATCAAGAAATGTTCTTTATAATAAAAGATTGGATCTTTTATTCAAGATTCCTAGAGTTGGAAATTTGGAAGGCCATTAGCTTCCATTAGAGAAAGCTTTAAAGGAAAAAGAAGGTTCGTGTGAATCGACAGGAGACTTGACACTTGTGAAGTTTTACGAGTACTATTCTAACATGGATTTGACTTAATAATTTCAAGGTCGCAAATGTGAATGTTATTCATACCTTCATTGAATAAAATCAATTAGAATGTTAGTCAGATCTTGAGATTTGATGTATGCCTCCCAAGAACCGTGTTCCTAAAATTAAAAAGAGACACACTTTCAGATTAAACATAATTAACTTAAGGTTAATATTTTTATTTTTTCCTTAAAAGCAAGGTTAGATGGATTAATCTTAGGGGTGAGTGAATCTTAAGCACAATTAGTGGGTGTTAAAGGGGACACGTGGCGGCTTGTAGAGCCCCCTTTAATTGTGGTTAAGCATAATCAACCTAAGTTTTTTTTTTTCTAAAAATCAAGGTTAAATGGATGAATCATAGAGGTGAGTGGATTTTAACCATAGTCATTGGACATTAAAGGGGACACGTGGCTGCTTGTAGAGCTCCCTTTAATTGTGGTTAAGCATAAGCAACCTAAGGTTTTTTTTCTTCTAAAAACCAAGATTTGCTGGATGAACCCTAGGGGTGAGTAAGTTTTAACCATAGTTAGTGGGTGTTAAAAGGGACACGTGGCGGTTTATAGAGATCCTTCAACTATGGTTAAACATAATTAACCTAAGATTAATATTTTTTATTTTATTTTTGTATAACCAAGGTTAGATTAATGAATCCTAGGGATGAGTGAATCTTAACCACAGTTAATGGGTGTTAATAGGGACATATGACGGCTTGTAGAACCCTCTTTAATTGCGGTTAAGCATAACCAACCTATGATTATTTTTTCCCTAAAACTAAGGTTAGATGGATAAACCCTAGAGGTGAGTAAATTTTAATTATAGTTAGTGAGTATAAGGGACACATGGCGGCTTGGGAGTTTATGATTTTCTTTGGTTGAGCTTTCAAATGGTAAAGACGTGTTTCCTCAATCACGTAATAGGGGTAAAATGGGAAAATGGTAACTTTAGTTAATGGTGTTAATATTAAGAATCTCACATAGGAGGATAGTGTAATTTCAAAAACTAGAGGGGAGGTTTTTGAAATTTCACCAAACCTCAGGGGAGGTGAGTGTAATTTACCTTTTATTTTATTGAATTAACTAACCTTGTATTGAAAAAGGATAATTTAGAAATTTTAAAATATTTAAATGATGACATCATCAAAGTCCATCCATAAAATAAGTAACGGTAAACTTAAGAGAATGGGGCATATGTTACATAAAACCAAAGTTGAGGAGAGGGTAATGTAATTTTAGAAATTAGAGGGGAGGTTTTTGAAATTTCACCAAACCTTAAGGAAGGTGAGTGCAATTTACCCTAATAATTATTAACATTATCAAACAACCTTTGCGTGCTCCTCCTACAAGAAAATCCCCCTTGCTTGCTTTAACCGGATAATGGATTTTTCAAACCTTAATTGCGCCTTTTAATTATCAAGGAATGGGGCGATTAAGGTTAGCAGTCCCCCTATTTTATTAGGATGCACGCGAAAGACTTAGGTTGCTTTTGATAGGCTGGCATGGTCGTCGATGATATAATAAGTCATGGGACAAAAACAATTGATCCTCTGTTGGAAAATTGCTTCTTGTCGCGATGACTTTTTCCATTGATGTGGATGCTATAGATTCATATACAGTTAATGGCCTTTATTTTAATTTTCATGACGGGAATTATGTAGTTTTTTTAGAAAAATCAAAACACGAGGATAATCGCCCCCGAATAAACAGTTTTAGGCGGGGTCAACTCGAAAGTGTTATCTTTTTCTCGATTTGGGACCATTATGCTTGGCCGCGATTAAGGCTTACAAAATGCCATGTCACCAGTGACGTCACCTCCTTTAACTGAATTCCGTCGTGTAATTCTTGGACAATACGACTGTACGAGGGCAATGGATTGTCTTTGGCGATGGCAGAAAGGGTGGTATTGGGTATCTACACATAATGCGACATGATGGAGAAGTCATTTCATTGGCTCCCATGATTTTGACTTCTTCACACATTATGCAACATGTGACGATAAAGTGATGAGAAAAAAAAGAAGATATATCAAATGGGGAGAAATCAAAATCATGAAAGAAAATGAAATGAATTCTTTTTTATCACCACATACCGCATAATGTGTGGAAACCTGAGACTAACTTTCTGCATCGTCAAAGACAATCATTTGCCCTGTACAAGCATAGCATAACAATTCCAGAACTCGAGATTACCTCATTTGCCTTGTACGAGCATAGCAAGTCCAGAACTCCATATTACCTCATATTAAAAACGGGTTGAATGAGGCAAATTGGAACCCGAGCTATAAACCTGCCTCAACCATTTCAAAATAAAATCTCTTGAAGTTGAAATAATAATAAAAGTAATTCAGATTTATGTAGTTATTAATAAATTAATTAGGTAGCATGATCAATAGGATCAGACTAGATCCAAAAATTATATCCAAGTTGAGGAAACCCATTCCAAACTTGTGCAAATCAGGTGGGTGTGAGGTCGGGTTTAAGTGATATTTAGTGACTGTTATTAGAGCCGTGCTAGTCATACTCTCAGCTAAAAATCAGTACTTAGGGGTGTCAAATGGCTAGGTTGGGCTTATATTTTTTTAATCTTTGAATAGGCACGATCCATTTATAAGAGATTTTGTGGCTCAGTTATTTTTTCCTATCACCTTTAGAACACGTTAAAACCGTACCTTCTTTTTATATATATATATATTTTCTTAATTAGTTGAAGGATAGCAACGGCAAGTGTAACTATCGAAGTGAAAGTTTGGAAATAATTTTTTTTTTTACCGTTATGTTCGTCGAATATTTCGTTCATACGTTTCATACATATCTTATGAATATTTTTTCTCTTTGTTTACGCCTTACGGGAGTATTGTCCCTCTGTCCTAGACTATGACCTATTAAATAATTAAATAACATAGTACAAAACATGTATTTTATTTTCGAAAATTTTAGAAGTATTTGTCCTCTTACCAGTATAATTTGTTTTTGAAAATTTCAGGAATTGTCCCCTTGCCCAATGGCCTATACCCTAATTATTTTAATAGTGCATAGTCATGGGACGCGAGCAGTTGCCTCTTAAACTTTTGAAACAATCTAAGTAGAAAACGTTTTATATATATATAAAGGGGCAACTTTCGCCATGGACGGTACCAAGCTGTTCTCCAGCATGGTATGAAAGGGACGAAGCTGTTATTGAGCTTGGTATGGAAGGGACCAAGCTGTTCCACATTCTGCACCAGCGGTGGACGGAGCCCTCCAAAGTAAGGTTGACCCATGGTTGATCCGGCGGACTCCACTTCTGACGATAACCCTGTTTGTACAATGTTGGCATGAGTCATCTGACTTTCAAGTATCCTTACCCCACTTTTGTAGTAAGTGACAACTAGGCCAACCCGTGTGTTGTGTTGCACGAGAATGAATATCAATTTTATTTGTTCTAAGGGGCTAACTTCTCATTAATGATCTTTTTTTTTTAAAACTGAAAAAATATAAGTCAATTCATTCAAACGCTCCGAGATCAATCACAGCCAATCATGATTGATCTCACCTTGAGTTCAATTTCACCCACAGTTCAATATGTGTCCCTGTTAACCTCTATTAATTATGGGTAACATTCTCAAATCCTTAGGCTTCAAAAATCTAGCTTTGGTTTTTAGATTTTTTAAAATAAAAATTTAACGTTAGGGTTAAAATTTCTTAACCCTGAAGTTAATTTTTAATTTTTTTTTCTTTCTAAAAATCATGATTAGATTGTTGAACACTAAGGATTAAAGAATGATAGTTATGATTAATAAGGATTAAAAAGGACACATTTGGACCGGTGGGTGTGATTGTGACCGGCTGTGATTGGATCTCTATATCTCCCTACTCTTTTCTCCTACCTCTGTACACTTCCAATTGTTTGACAGGATGACACGTCTCATTAACTGTAGTTAAGGAGTATTTACTCCAAGAGTTAATGCTATCTTATTAGAATTTTAAGAAAAAAAAATCCTAAAATTATTTTATATCTTATAATAATACTGAACTTAATCGGTTAAACATAATTAATCATATAAAATTTGGAGTTGTCTTTTATTTCTCTTACTTGTCAGGCAAACATGTGTCCCATTAACTTTAGTTAAGTAACATTACCAAGTTGACACATGTCTCGTTAACTATAATTAAGACATTAATTTCAATAATTAATACTATTTTATTGACTTTTTAAAAAACAAAATAAAAATTAATATTCAATTATACAGTTGAGAGACATTTTGTAATGTTTATGTCATTATTTTAACTGTTAGATCATCTCTCTTAATCATTCGGTTATGGCTCTTTTATTTATTAGATTTTATTAACCGGGTAACATAAAGAGAGAAAGTGATTTTTTGGAGCAATCAATTGAGAAAGGTAGGCTTTTGCAAGATTTTCATGGGTTTTGGAGTGAGGGAGAAAGATGGTTGTACAAAGGTTTTTGGGTGTGGGTTTTAGTATTGAAATATATAAGTTATATATGTATTTTTCTTTATCATCATTCTCATAGGGAAAGATTTGCAGATTTTTCCGTGGACATATAATTTACGACAAATCACATAAATTCTTTGTCTAGTACTATTGCATATTTTTCTAAATTTAATTTGTTAGTATTTTTCACTGCAATACTAACTTTACAAGTTAGTGGAGATTGAATCTGTTTCGCCTCCTCTCCTTTTCACCCGTCTCTGCTCTTTCCTACCACTCTCCTCTATTGCCACTTTAAAGCCCAAAACACAGAAATGTGGTACTTCGACAGTGGGTGTTCTCAGCATATGACAGGTAATAAGTTTCTATTTACTCAATTTGAGGACTGTCCAGATGTAACTGTTACTTTTGGTGATGGAAGCAAGTCATTAGTTAAAGGGAAGGGTATCATCGATTCACTAGGCATACCAAAATTGAAAAATGCCTTGTTTGTTGAAGGACTGAAAGCTAATTTGATTAGCATAAGTCAACTATGTGATGATAACCATGCTGTGCACTTTACCCAAAATAAATGCTTAGTTATTAATGGTAAATGTAAGTGTGTTCTAGAAGGGTTGAGAACCACTGACAATTGCTACGGCTTAATCCCTAGTTCTAATTTACCAAATGTCTGTAATAGGGCTAAAATTGAGGAAGTTGATTTGTGGCATCGAAGGCTAGGTCACATGAACTTCAAAGACCTATGCAAAATCTCAAAGCAAGAGCTTGTGAGAGGTGTGCCCAAACTAGGAAAGCCTTCTACTGCTGTGTGTGGGCCATGTCAGATTGGTAAACAAATTAGAACCCCACATAAGAAGACTTTAAGTATTGCTATTTCATATCCATTTGAATTAATTCATATGGATCTTATGGGTCCTACAAGAACTGAAAGTCTAGGTGGAAAGCGATACGTCCTAGTAATGGTTGATGATTTCTCCAGAATGTCATAGGTAGCATTTATAAGAGAGAAATCCGATGCTTTTGAAAATTTCAAAAGTATTTGCTTGAAAATTCAAAATGAGAAAAGATGCCTAATCACTCGAATTCGAAGTGATCATGGAAAGGAGTTTGAAAACTCTAAGTACAACGACTTTTGTGATGAGTCAGGTATCAAACATGAATTTTCTGCACCCATTACACCTCAGTAGAATGGTGTTGTGGAGAGGAAGAACAGAGTTCTCCAAGAGATGGCTAGAGTTATGCTTCATAGCAACAATCTAGCTTCTCATTTCTGGGCTGAAGCAGTTAACACTGCTTGCTATATAGTTAATCGAGTTTTTCTAAGGCCTGGAACAAAGAAAATCCCATATGAGTTGTGGAATAACAAGAAACCCAGTGTCAAGTACTTTCGAGAATTCGGAAGTAAATGCTATATCCTTAAGGATAGAGAGCAACTGGGCAAATTTGAATCCCGAAGTAATGAAAGGATATTTCTTGGGTATTCCACAAACAGTAGAGCTTATCGAGTGTATAACTTGAGAACCTCTACAATTATGGAGTCCATCAATGTAGTTGTGGATGACTCCGGTGTTGAAAATGTGCAACTTGAGGATGATGATAGTGCTAGAAATGAAAATGTTGAAACTACTTCAACTCTACTTATTACTAAGCAATCATCTCCATTAAAACCTACACATCCAAGGGTCATAAGTCCTCACACCTCCACAGATATTATTGGTGATCTTGAAAGTGGAGTGAGAACAAGGAAACAAATTGAAAATGAAGTTAGCTACATTTGCTATACTTCATCTTTTGAACCCAAGAATGTAGCTGAAGCCCTTGCAGATGATAATTGGATCAATGCAATGCAAGAAGAGTTACTTCAGTTTACTAGGAATGATGTTTGGTATTTAGTACCTAGGCCTAACAATACAAATGTGATAGGTACCAAATGGATTTTCAAGAACAAATCTGATGAAAAATGTACTATCATAAGAAATAAGGCTAGGTTAGTTGCACAAGGATACATCCAAATTGAAGGCATTGACTTCGATGAGACCTTTGCTCCTGTTGCCAGGCTAAAATCAATCAGAATTCTTCTAACTGTGGCTTACCATATGAAATTCAAGCTTTTTCAAATGGATGTTAAGAGTGCCTTTCTGAATGGCATTCTACAGGAAGAAGTCTATGTGGAACAACCAAAAGGGTTTGAAGATCCACATCACCTTGATCAAGTCTATCGATTAAAAAGGGCCCTCTATGATTTAAAGTAAGCTCCAAGAGCTTGGTATGAGAGGTTGACTACTTATCTCTTGGAAAAGGGATTTTCGAGAGGGGGAGTAGACAGAATCCTTTTCATAAAGAATGTGAAAGGTGATATTGTCATCGCTCAAATATATGTTGATGACATTGTGTTTGGTTTCACATTAGACTTACATGCTCTTTCATTTGCTGAACAAATGAAAAATGAATTTGAAATGAGCATGGTTGGTGAGCTGAGTTTCTTCCTTGGTCTTCAGATCAAGCAATTAGATTCTGGGATCTCAGTATCTCAAATCAAATATGCTAAAAATTTGGTGAAGAAATTTGGTATGAGCTCTACTAAACATGCTAGGACTCCTATGAATTCTACTACAAAACTTAGTAAAGATACTTCAGGTAAGGAAGTTGATCAAACTTCTTACAGAAGCATGATTGGTAGTTTGCTCTACCTAACTACCACTAGACCAGACATTGCCTTTAGTGTTGGAGCATGTGCCCGCTATCAAGCGAGCCCAAAAGAGTCTCACTTACTTGCAGTCAAGCGTATCATTCGATATGTAAGTGAAACTCCATCATTTGGCCTCTGGTATTCTTTTGATACCAATGCCACAATAGTTGGATATTCCGATGCCGATTGGGCCGGAAATGCTGATGATAGGAAGAGCACCTCCAGAGAGTGTTTCTATATTGGAAACTGCTTAGTTGGTTGGCTTAGCAAAAAGCAGAATTCAATTTCATTGTCCACTGCCGAAGCTGAGTATATAGCAGCTGGCTGTTGTTGCACTCAACTTCTGTGGATGAAGCAGATGTTGCATGATTACGGGATTGAACAGGGCACTATGACTGTGTATTGTGATAATTCAAGTGCTATCAATATTTCCAAAAATCCCGTTCAACATTCTCGCACAAAACACATTGACATTAGGCATCACTTCATTCGTGATTTAGTTGAGCAAAATGTTGTGTGTATTAAGTATGTCCAAACAGAGAAACAATTTGCAGACATTCTATCAAAACCCTTAGATTCCCTTAGGTTTGAGTTCCTTAGGAAATCCATTGGTTTGTGCGGAGTTGAGTGATAGTGTGCTTTCTTCATAGCCTATGTGTTCTTCTTGTTTCATTTAAGTCATAGAGCTATTTTCTTTTTGTTTTCTTTAATTAATAAAAATCCAAAAACATTCAAAAATTTGAAAAATGTTGCAAAAAATAGTGTGTTTGTATGACCTTCTTTCCTATCGTTATGCATAAGTTTATTTCCTTGAAATCATAATTGAATATTAATTCCAAGGTTAAATTTTTCATAGGATTGAGTAAATAAGGATAGTTCAACTATTGGTTCTATCTAGTGATTTAAAATGGTCATGATCACCAATCTCAGTTAGAGTTGAGTAAACAAAGATGTTATGTGTTGCACATGCACTCTAAATGATTCTTGAGATGATATTAGTTCATATTTATAGATTCTAATATTATATCATATGGTTCCCTAGTTTAATCAAATCTAGTATAACCAATGTGATTAAAATTCCATAAGGTGATCCCCCTTGATTTAAAAATTATTGACATGGAAAGGACTACCTGTGAGTTTGTGTGATAGCTTCTATTGAATGCAAACAGTGAGTAATGACTACCTAGACAAACATTAGGTATCTATATGGGTTGCTAGTGTGAAAGCCCCCACTGTCATTAGAGAGGGCTACCTTCTTACTTGTGTGAAAGTCACCAGTGTCCAAAGAACAGATAATGTGTAAAATTTGATTATAAAATGAAATGACTTTATTGATCAAATTTGGGGTAAACATTGCTCATCATAATTCTATGAATGTCTCTTGGTTTTAATTCTAGTTTTTGAACATTCTAGAGTACCTTTTATGCTATAATGTCAAAATCTTGTTTTGTGGATGAAACCAATCCTCAGAGTCATGTTATGAATTTTTAATATTATACACACATTACTTCTGAGCGTTTCTTGACTCTAAATGTGAATTTGATGCAAAAATAATAATTAATCACTTATGGAAACTAAAAGTTATTTACATAATCCTTGTTCATAACTATTCTGTAATATAAATTTTTGGGTGAATATTCTTTATGATTTTGATGAAATAAATGTTTGCATAAGTGCATAGTTATTAGGTGATTTTGAGGTGAAAATGAGTTTAAATTTTGCTTTGGTTGAGGGGGAGAAAAATAGTTTTAAGTCAAAATTTTCAAAAAATTTTCCAGACCACCGATCGCTCGGTGTTAATGACCGATCGATCGGTCTTTCGTGAACAGGGTTATAAAACCCTCATTTCTCATTTTACTATTCTTTTGTTCTCCGAACTTTAGAGCGATCTCTCGGTTCCTTCTCCTCCAAATCTCTTTTACGGTCATTTCTTTCTACTCCAAGGGTTTCCAAGCATCTAAAAAGGTAAACTTTGTTCATTTTCTTGATTTTGGATTACTTTTCACATCTAGGGCATCAAAAATTCGTGATGGTTTTCTCATTCTCCTTAGTTATTCTTGCATTCCTCATGTCTGGTGTCTCTAAACGCAGGAGATTGGTCCTCAACAACCAAGAGGACCCTCTCGAGGAAGAGGATCTCAATGAGCCCTACTCTTTCACTCCAATAGGTCATGGGATTTCAATAGGGGATAGACCAATCTGTAGAATGGTTGATTCTACTTCTGAAAATCGCAAAAAGTCTTTGACAGATAAAACTCGGAAACAAAAAGGAAAGCTTGTTCGTCCTCGAATGTTCTATTGGGTCCCTTCATTAGCCCTACTGCTGCTCGGCTTTATAGTGAGTATTTTAGCAAGAAGGCTGTTATGGTTGAAAGGGGTATTAGAATTTTCGATTTTGGTGATTATCACCTTCCTAAGCTCATTACTGATCGTCAATGGGAAGGTATTCTCACTTTATCCAGTCCTGCTCCCATTCAGTTAGTCCAGGAATTTTACTCAAATTTCTCTGAAATCAACTCTAAAACCTGGTCTTTTAAATTTCGATCTTTATAAAAATCTGTTTTGATAAATCCTAATGTCATTGCTAAATTTCTTGGTTGTCCTCAAGTTCCAGATGCTTATTATCCTTATAAATATAAGAATGATGAGGATAAAGAATCTATGAACAATGTAGTCACCTTTCTTTGTGGTGCTCCTACACTTTGGGTTGGTTCCTTCATTGAAGTGTCTAAACTCACTAGGGATGCAAGACTTGTAAACCTAGTAATGGGTGCCAATATCCACCCAAAGGTTCATACTGCGGACCTTAGGGAAGATAGAGCACGATTTTTGTTCAGTCTCTTTCGTGGACATGATATTGATCTTGCCACACACATTATTGATTTGATGATTCAAGCCCATCAAACTCAAATTGTAGTTGGAGCTCTTCCATTTGGTTCCCTGATTACTAAACTCCTTGGTTCTCAAGGGGTCATTGCTCCTCTTGGTGTTTCTACTCGTAATCTGAAGGGTCCAATCAACAAAAAGACCTTAGCTCAGAGTTTCTCACATGCTTCAGTTCAAGATACTGAGAAGGAAGCAGAAGTTGGTACCGAGTCCTCTCATCCACCTCCTGCCTCGATTGATGATCTTGCCAGAATGATGCGGGAGATGCAGATGGATATCCAGACTCATGTTTCATCTTACCAGGAATTCACTACAGAGATCCGAGGTCGACTTGGATCACTTGATGCAGCAGTGCTGAGTGTCCAGCGGGATGTTCGTGATTTTAGAGCATATTATGAGTCCCATCTCACTTCTGATGAAGAAGAGTGAGAGTTAGTTTGATGTACTAGGCTACTCCTTATGTTTCATGTATTTATGTTTAGGAGTTTCCTGTGGTCCTAGTTTATTTTGAGACATTAGATGTATTTTGTCTTGGTTGTACTCAGTACATGCCACATATGGATGATATTGACTTGGATGTTAATGAATGGTATTGTCTTGGATATTGATTATTCTCTATGAGATGATGTTTGCACTTTTACTCTGATTTTTTTTGTTATCTCATCTCATATGATCATTTTACCTAAATTCATTTATTTCCATTCTACCTTTGGCATTTCGAGCCAAAAAGGTGGAGAGTGCAGGTATGCAGGAATGGTATATAATATGGACATATTTTGGAACTATGATATGGACATATTTTGGAACTCCGATATATGGTTGAACATGATGAACTTGTTATGGATGCACTTGTAGGATCTTTTAATTCCCATGCTTCACAGGTTTTTAGTTGAGCTTGTGCAGGCAAACAGGTTCTAAGATTGGTGAAACATTACAAGTTGAATGTCATGAAATTTTTTATTGAGTCATGTAAAGGTTCAGTTTTCCATTTTTGAATCATTTGGGAAAATTTGAACCTAATATGTGAGTTAGTCTTGTTTTGTCCCGGAATTGCCAAAGGGGGAGATTGTAAATTCCTAAATAGGTGTTGGCAAATTCCATGATCATTAGATAGGTCATGTGTGTTGTGTCTTGTTCAACATGTTGGAAGAGTTAAAGTTTCGAGAAGATTGAAGATATTGAAGAAAAAGCTTCTACTCCGGATCTAGACAGGTAATGAACTTAGAGACCCCTACCTAGGTTGGATTTGACTTAGATAACTCTAAACATACCTAGGAGGATAATTTTAAGCCTAAAAAAGTCTTTTGGTCTTATTTGAATCAAACAAAAATAAAAGAAAATTGTTATGGCTAAAATTCTGTCTCAACCGATCGCTTGGTGTTGAGACCGATCGATCGGTGGCCTACCGAGCGATCGGTGGCTATCGATTGGTCAAAAAATTTGTATGGGGTATTTTTTCAGAGAGACAATTTTTAACTGATCTCTCGGTGAAAATAGCGATCGATCGGTTTTGGACCGAGCGATCGGTTATAAGCACCGATCGATCGGTCCTCGTAAACATAATTTTTATTTTTCTGGACTCTTTTCTAAACCCTATATAAACAAATTTTTGGAGACCTAATTCGTATCTTTGTTTATTTTTGAAAGAGTAGAGGTTTGAGAAACCCTTTTAGGGCTTTTTCTATTATTCCTCATAGATCTTTAGTGATACCTCTTTTTTCAATCATCCTAGAGAATGCAAGTATAGATCTATACTTTTGATCTTGCATTGTGTGATCTTAGATCTGTATGAGATCCCTATAGGGTTTGAAGCTTTCTAAATTGATTCACAACCCTACACTTTGTGTGTGTGTCCGGTGTATGATCCGGAGCCTTCGTGGAAGGAGATCGATCGTGTGTGATCGTGGTATTGAAGTAGCTTGAGAAGATTTGGTCGGTCAGGAACCGAAGCTACTACGGCGGAGATCAAATCTGCTGGTTAGTGGAAATCAAGAGTAAGATTCTGTACCTAGAAACGTCGAGTCCGGTTTGGGTAAGGTCTTGTCTTGTACTTGAATTCTTCTTATAGTGAAGTTTGTTGCTGGACGAGGTCCCGTGATTTTTCCACGTAAGGGTTTTCCACGTAAAAATCTGCTGTGTTTGATTTGTGTGAATTGTTTATTGATTTCTAAACTAATTATTTGAAAAATTAAAAATTGGTTAGAAGTTCTTAGGTAGACCTATTCACCCCCCTCTAGGTCATAAAGATCATTGACCAGGGTAATTTCATAAAGATACCAACTTATGTACAACTAGCGGGTGGCACATGTGATGTGCATGTAAGAGCGAGGGGAAGGAGTTAATCATAGTTAATAGGAGTTAAAAGAGACACATGTTAACCCGCGGGTGCGATTGAACTCTCCCCAAGTTCAATCGCGATTGACTGTGATTCTATTATTTAAATAGATAGATAAGAGTAGTTTGGAAATTAAAGTAAAACATTAAAATAAAGTTTTGTTTTATATAAGGGTAATTTAGGAATTTCAAAAAATTCAGGCTACACCTTCCTCTCTCATTATAATAGTAAAGATAAAGATAAAAAATTAATGCAAGGTTTTTGAAAAGTTTGCATATGTGAATTTAATTTTTCTTATTATTTAAAGGATGATTATGCTCAAACAACGTTAGAACAAAAAATTCGTTTATTTGCATCAACTTTTTAGGAACTCATTCAAGACTTGAAGTTAGAAAGAGTTTGAGGGATCCCGTTTATGTAGATGGTGGCAGTCTTGTAATTACAAGATTGCCACGACTTTACAATAAAAGGGTGATTATGTATAAACGCCTTGAAGTAGAGCTCCGGCTCATATTTAAACTCTAATAAAAATGGATGTGAGGTTTTTGAAAAGACATTTAAAAACAGGAGCTTTGATTGAATTAGATAATTGGAGCAGTCCAAAATATGACTTATAGAGAGGTATTTTGAAAAGTATTCAAAAAAAGTTTTAGTAAACAAATATACTATTCCTTTATATATATATAATTTGACTGTCACTGCCATAAGGCATATCTTGGATTGTTCTAATTATCTCTTCAACTCTTTAGTTTTGAGATTAACTATGAACATGAGCTCCAGTTGACGAGATAATCGGAGCAATCCAAAATATACCTTTATTGAGGTATTTTAAAGTCACTGAAAAAGTTTATTGAACAAAAATAACCTTCCTCTATATTTGTAATTTACAAATGATCTCTATCCCAAGACATATTTTTAATTCTGATTATCTGTTCTACTAGAGCCCTTTTTCATAGTTAAATCTCTTTTGAAGGAGCTCCCGTTGAAGACATCGGGACATTTTGGGAATTAAAAGATATCATCATGAAAAAAATAACATTATTTTATATTCACTAGCGGATGGCACGTGCGATCCACGTGAGAGCAAGGGGAAGGAGTTAACCACAGTTAATAAGAGTTAAAAGGGACACGTGTTAACCCGCGGGTGCGATTGAACTCGCTAGTGGCACATGCAATGCATGTGAGAGCGAGGGGAAGGAGTTAATCACAGTTAATAAGAGTTAAAAGGGACACGTGTTAACCTACGGATGCGATTGAACTCACCTTGAGTTCAATCGCGATTGGTTGTGATTCTAAATAGATAGATGAGCAGGTGTTAATTTGGGAATTAAAGTAAACATTAAATCAAAGGCAAGGGATAGTTTGGGAATTAAAGTAAAACATTAAACCAACGTTTTGTTTTTTATATAAGGGTAGTTTAAGAATTTCAGAAAAATCATCTACGCAAGTCTCTCGCATTATAATAATAAAGATAATTTCCAAATTACCCTTGTCATAAAGCATATGACCAAAGCTCTTGTTTGTAATTAAACTCTTGAGGAGTGTAGCCCTACTCCCGCTTTTGTTTTTTTTCTTAATTAGTTGAAGGATAGCAACGACAAGTGTAACTATCGAAGTGAAAGTTTGGAAGTAATTTTTTTTTTTACCGTTATGTTCGTCGAATATTTCGTTCATACGTTTCATACATATCTTATGAATATTTTTCTCTTTGTTTACGCCTTACGGGAGCAATTGTCCCTCTGCCCTAGGACTATGACCTATTAAATAATTAAATAACATAGTACAAAACATGTATTTTATTTTCGAAAATTTTAGAAGTATATGTCCTCTTACCAGTATAATTTGTTTTTGAAAATTTCAGGAATTGTCCCCTTACCCAATGGCCTATACCCTAATTATTTTAATAGTGCATAGTCATGGGACGCGAGCAGTTGCCTCTTAAACTTTTGAAACAATCTAAGTAGAAAACGTTTTATATATATATAAAGGGGCAACTTTCGCCATGGACGGTACCAAGCTGTTCTCCAGCGTGGTATGAAAGGGACGAAGCTGTTATTGAGCTTGGTATGGAAGGGACCAAGCTGTTCCACATTCTGCACCAGCGGTGGACGGAGCCCTCCAAAGTAAGGTTGACCCATGGTTGATCCGGCGGACTCCACTTCTGACGATAACCCTGTTTGTACAATGTTGGCATGAGTCATCTGACTTTCAAGTATCCTTACCCCACTTTTGTAGTAAGTGACAACTAGGCCAACCCGTGTGTTGTGTTGCACGAGAATGAATATCAATTTTATTTGTTCTAAGGGGCTAACTTCTCATTAATGATCTTTTATTTTTTAAACTGAAAAAATATAAGTCAATTCATTCAAACGCTCCGAGATCAATCACAGCCAATCATGATTGAACTCACCTTGAGTTCAATTTCACCCACAGGTCAATATGTGTCCCTGTTAACCTCTATTAACTATGGGTAACATTCTCAAATCCTTAGGATTCAAAAATCTAGCTTTGGTTTTTAGATTTTTTAAAATAAAAATTTAACGACAGGATTAAAATTTCTTAACCCTAAAGTTAATTTTTAATTTTTTTTATCTTTCTAAAAATCATGATTAGATTGTTGAACACTAAAGATTAAAGAATGATAGTTATGATTAATAAGGATTAAAAAGGACACATTTGGACCGGTGGGTGTGATTGTGACCGGCTGTGATTGGATCTCTATATCTCCCTACTCTTTTCTCCTACCTCTGTACACTTCCAATTGTTTGACAGGATGACACGTCTCATTAACTGTAGTTAAGGAGTATTTACTCCAAGAGTTAATGCTATCTTATTAGAATTTTAAGAAAAAAAAATCCTAAAATTATTTTATATCTTATAATAATACTGAACTTAATCGGTTAAACATAATTAATCATATAAAATTTGGAGTTGTCTTTTATTTCTCTTACTTGTCAGGCAAACATGTGTCCCATTAACTTTAGTTAAGTAACATTACCAAGTTGACACATGTCTCATTGACTATAATTAAGACATTAATTTCAATAATTAATACTATTTTATTTGACTTTTTAAAAAACAAAATAAAAATTAGTATTCAATTATACAGTTGAGAGACATTTTGTAATGTTTATGTCATTATTTTAATTGTTAGATCATCTCTCTTGATCATACGGTTAGGGCGCTTTTATTTATTAGATTTTATTAACCGGGTAACATAAAGAGAGAAAGCGATTTTTTAGAGCAATCAATTGAGAAAGGTAAGCTTTTGCAAGATTTTCATGGGTTTGAGAGTGAGGAAGAAAGATGGTTGTACAAAGGTTTTTGGGTGTGGGTTTCAGTATTGAAATATATAAGTTATATATGTATTTTTCTTTATCACTATTCTCATAGGGAAAGATTTGCAGATTTTTCCGTGGACGTATAATTTACGACAAATCACATAAATTCTTTGTCTAGTACTATTGCATATTTTTCTAGATTTAATTTGTTAGTATTTTTCATTGCAATACTAACTTTACAAGTTAGTGGAGATTGAATCTGTTTCGCCTCCTCTCCTTTTTACCCGTCTCTCCTCTTTCCTACTACTCTCCTCTATTGCCACTTTCCCTGACATCTCTAAATTTTTTTGGGCTTCAGATTTTCTCTGGCGGACTCGGGAGGTGGGCTCTCGGGCCATCCACACATCATTGGACATGTGGTGATAAAATGGGGAGAGATATCAAGTGGGGAGAAGTCAAAATCATGGGGAGAAAATGAAATGACTTCTCTCCTACTTTATCGTCACATGTCCAATGATGTGTGGATGCCTGAGCGCACACCTTGGGTGTCCGCTAGATAAAAGCTGAAGCCATTTTTTTGGCATTTTCTTTTTGTTATTAGTTTTTTATAATAGAAATGCTAGCCCTAGTCGCAGCCTTCCAAAGACTCAAGGTAGTGACAAAAAATGTCAAACCATCTCCCTGTTATAGGATAGCAACAACACATGTTGGAGCCTTTCAAAGACTCAAAGGTAGTGACAAAAAGTGTCAAACCATCTCCCTGTTATAGGGTAGCAACAACACGTGTTGGGGCTAGTAGTCACTCTACGTCTTTGAAAAAAAAACTGCTTCTTTGAAAACAAAAACGACTTAGTGCATATGGGCTTGCATTCCTTTCCCATTTTTTTTTAGGTTAAAGCTTCTGAGACCCCCTAGGACCAAGCCCACAGAAACCGTGCTCTAAGAGCATAAGATTTTAGGTGGGGCCTACCATGTGAAATGGGCACCACCTGAAATCCCGTGCTCTTAGAGCATGATCTCAATGGTCTCGGTCCTAAGGGGGTCTCAGTAGGGGTGATACTCAAGCCAAACCGAGCCAAACGAGCCGAGCTTTTATCGAGTATCATGTTTTTTAGGAATGTTCAAGCTCGGCTTGACTCGTTTGCAAATGAACGAATCGAGCTTGAACTCGGCTCCGCCCGAGCGCAAGCCGAGCTTTTAATAAGCCTAATGATATATAATTATTAAATTTATTTTTTATTAAATAATTCTTTTGTAAAGTGTTATTAAGCCAAGCCAAATAGGGGAGTGACCAACTCATTTGGTCCTTATCATCTAGCCAAGCATAGTCGAGTAGGGGAGTGGCCAACTCAATTGGTCCTACTCTCTTTCTCAACACCTCTTTATAGCAACAACTTTCTCTTCTTTAACTAATTTGAGACTATATTTGGTCTCACATTACACTTTATAACATAAACAACATACTCACACACACAACACTTTAACGAACCGAGCTTTTATCGAGCCGAGTAGAGGTGTGTTCAAGTTCAGCTTGTTTACTAAACGAGTTCGAAAATGGTGTTCAAGCTCGACTCGTTTGCTAAATAAGCGAATGATGCTCGAGCTTTTAACGAGCTGAGCTCGAGTAGTTCACGAACATCTCCACCCCTAAGTCTTAGTAGCAAAGTCCTTTTTTCTAAAGGAAATGTTACTGAGACCCCTTTAGGGCCGAGACCACTGAGACTATGCTTTAAGAGCCTAGGATTTCAGGGGGGCCTACCATGTGCAATGGATCCCACCTGAATCCCTTGAGCAAGTCTCGGTGGTCTCAGCCTAAAGGGGTCTCGGTAGCAAAGTCTTTTTTCCATGGGCCACACACTCATTGTACAATAGATTTCACAGATTTTATCTTATTGCCGTACCACCTGAAAGGCATACCTTTTTTTTTCGGTAAACTCAGTAACACCACCTGAAAGGCATACTTTGACAAAATCAAATAAGGAATCAAGGATGAAAACATGGATTATATTTATTGAGTTACTGGGGCAATAATAGTATTTTACTTGGAAACAAAGGGCATTGAGATTCTAACACATAATGATACCAACTTATGTACAACTAGCGGGTGGGACGTGCGATGTGCACTTGAGAGCGAGGGGAATGAGTTAATCATAGTTAATAGGAGTTAAGAGAGACACATGTTAACTCACGGGTGCGATTGAACTCTCCCCAAGTTCAATCGCGATTGACTGTGATTCTATTATTTAAATAGATAGATAAGGGTAGTTTGGAAATTAAAGTAAAACATTAAAATAAAGTTTTGTTTTATATAAGGGTAGTTTAGGAATTTTGGAAAAGTCACCTGCCTCTCTCATTATAATAGTAAAGATAAAAATAAAAAATTAACGGAAGGTTTTTGAAAAGTTTGCATATGTGAATTTAATTTTTCTTATTATTTAAAGGATGATTCTGCTCAAACAACGTTAGAACAAAAAATTCGTTTATTTGTATCAACTTTTTAGGAATTCATTCAAGACTTGAAGTTAGAAAGAGTTTGAGGGATCCCATTTATGTAGATGGTGGCAATCTTGTAATTACAAGAATGCCACGACTTTACAATA
This sequence comes from Tetracentron sinense, assembly GCA_015143295.1. Classification (NCBI taxonomy): domain Eukaryota; kingdom Viridiplantae; phylum Streptophyta; class Magnoliopsida; order Trochodendrales; family Trochodendraceae; genus Tetracentron; species Tetracentron sinense. The sequence continues at coordinate 41,094,754 of CM026563.1, forward strand.
AAAGGGTGATTATTTATAAATGCCTTAAAGTAGAGTTCCGGCTCATATTTAAACTCTAATAAAAATGGATGTGAGGTTTTTGAAAAAAAACAAGAGCTTTGATTGAATTAGATAATTGGAGCAGTCCAAAATATGACTTATAGAGAGGTATTTTGAAAAGTATTCAAACAAAGTTTTAGTAAACAAATATACTATTCCTTTATATATATATAATTTGACTGTCACTGCCATAAGGCATATCTTGGATTATTCTAATTATCTCTTCAACTCTTTAGTTTTGAGATTAACTATGAACATGAGCTCCAGTTGAAGAGATAATCGGAGCAATCCAAAATATACCTTTATTGAGGTATTTTGAAGTCACTGAAAAAGTTTTAGTGAACAAAAATAACCTTCCTCTATATTTGTAATTTACAAATGATCTCTATCCCAAGACATATTTTTAATTCTGATTATCTGTTCTACTAGAGCCCTTTTTCATAGTTAAATCCCTTTTGAAGGAGCTCCCGTTGAAGACATCGGGACATTTTGGGAATTAAAAGATATTATCAGAAAAAAAATAACATTCTTTTATATTCACTGGCGGATGGCACGTGCGATCCACGTGAGAGCAAGGGGAAGGAGTTAACCACAGTTAATAAGAGTTAAAAGGGACACGTGTTAACCCGCGGGTGCGATTGAACTCGCTAGTGGCACATGCAATGCACGTGAGAGCAAGAGGAAGGAGTTAATCACAGTTAATAAGAGTTAAAGGGTGCGATTGAACTCACCCTGAGTTCAATCGTGATTGGTTGTGATTCTAAATAGATAGATGAGCAAGTGTTAGTTTGGGAATTAAAGTAAACATTAAATCAAAGGCAAGGTGTAGTTTGAGAATTAAAGTAAAACATTAAACCAACTTTTTGTTTTTTTATATAAAGGTAGTTTAGGAATTTCGGAAAAATCATCTACACAACTCTCTCGCATTATAATAGTAAAGATAATTTTCAAATTACCCTTGTCATAAAGCATATAACCAAAGCTCTTGTTTGTAATTAAACTCTTGAGGAGTGTAGCCCTACTGTCAGTTAACCATTACTCTTCACCCTCCCAACCATTAATGGGGTTAAGATTCACTCACCTTTAAGTTATGTTTGGTTGCCAAGAAAATTAGTGAAAATATAGAAAAGAATTTTTTTTTTTGAATTTCTAATACAAATTTTGTTTATGTATTATCTAATTGTATTTTCTTTTTCATGTTTTCATTTATTTTCTCAACAACCAAATATAGGGTTAGAGTTAGTCAATCTAACCTTGATTTTTAGAAATAAAAAAAATAAAAATAAATCTTAACTTTAATTTAGTTAAGCTTATCCGCAAATCACTGATCATTTTCTAATGTGTATGCATATCATTGGCGATCAGCTGCTATATCTATATTTCATTGGCGAAAGAAAGCAAGTTCTATAGGCATTGGTTAAAGGTCAACGATGGTAGTACCTTTTTATTGGGTGCTGGCGAATTGCAATTGGTCCATAGAAGAACGAGAATGAACAGTGTACCTTTCCATTTGAAAGCGTTTCATCTTTTCTTTCCGTCCCCACGAACCTTCTAGTAGCCCACACCCCAATTTTCCTTTTAGATTTTTTCTTGACTTTTTTCAATATATCGATATTTTTCGATTATCTTAAATCATATATATTTCTAATGTTCAAACAAAATCCTTCAGAAACCATTCTTTGGAGTTCGTTTGTTTGTAATTCTCTTACCATAATTGGGGGAATTTCTTCAAAATGAGCAGTTCTCACTCAGAATTCAAAACTCGAATTTGCAGATATCGAAGTTTTGAAGCGTGTTTGATCGAAGATTCTAAAGATTATGTCTTTATATGCCTTCCTGTAAGTCCCTCTCTCGCTTATAAATCTTCTTTAAACTAAGCTTTGATCTGATGCTTGGATACTTGAATTTCCAGTGAAAGCTTTCAAGAACCGAAGACGATGACGATGGATCGAACTCAAGCATCAGAGATCTGTGAAGGAACGAAAGGAGGACCAGTTCTAGCAATCGAATGCTTGAAAGGGAGCTCGAAAGCCGAAGAATGGAACGGCAGCATGCTTGAGACCGGCGACATCGTCGAAGAACTGAAGATCGGAAGCCTTATGTGCGTTCGATCTCCGTTCAAGAACGGCAAGAGCGGAGTACAGAAACTCCTCCACAACTCGTTCAAGAGTAAGGAGACGTCGATCCAGGTCCGAGTCAGACGCGGCCGAGACGAGTTCGTTGAGTTGCAGGCCTGTATCGTCCCCAACGAGTCGGTCGGGAAGAAACAGTATATACTGAGATCGATTGATGATCCAAATTACGCCATTGGATTCGTTGATCGGACGGAAGGCGAGTGCTTAGCCTTGCAAGGTAAGGATCTTTCTCACCGTTTTCTCCTTTAACGGTTACTTGCCCGGATTTCTTTACGCACTGTTCCGGCGTACGGAATCTCCGGCCACTCTATTCCGCGTGCGAGAACGTGTTCTTCCGCTTAGTTGCACTTCTATAAAAACGTTTTTGGTCTTAAAAAACGTTTCCTCCGCCATTAAAAAAAACGCGCCCAATAAAGGGTGGGCTGCACTCAAGGCCCGGCTCGTTTGAGCCAAGCTCAAGCTGATGTTTCAGGCTTGATGAATAGATGCAGGCTTTTATGTTTTTTGGTATAGATGCAGGCTTTATTTGAGGCTTTTATTTGAGCATGAATGTTTAAACAAGTGGAGTTCAAGTCATACCTTATTTTTAATTGGATAAAGCTTCTAAGACCCCCTTAGGGCCGAGACCACCGAGAACATGCTCTAAGAGCATGGAATTTCAGGTGGGGCCTACCATGTGAAATGGGCCTCACCTGAAATTCAATGCTCTTAGAGCATGGTGTTGGTGGTCTCGGCCCTAATGGGGTCTCAGTAGCAAAGTCCTTTTTAATTATGTTAGACTTTAAACATTATTATATATACTAGCAGGTGGCACGTGCGATGCACGTGAGAGCGAGAGGATGGAGTTTCCCATAGTTAATAGGAGTTAAAAGGGACACGTGTTAACCCGCGGATGCGATTGAACTTGCTAGTGGCATGTGCGATGCACGTGAGAGCGAGAGGAAGGAGTTAACCACAATTAATAGGAGTTAAAAGAGACACTTGTTAACCCACGGGTGCGATTGAACTCTCCCCGAGTTCAATCGCGATTGGCTGTGATTCTAAATAGATAGATGAGCAAGGAGTAGTTTGAAAATAAAATCAAAGACAAGGGGTAGTTTGAGTTTTAAAGCAAAACATTAAATCAAAATTTAGTTTTTATATAAGGGTAGTATGGGAATTTCAGAAAAATCATCTACGCCAGCCTCTCCCATTATAATAGTAAAGATATATATATAGGGTAATAATGTTTATTAATGTATAAGGAAAATTTTTAATTTTTTTTTATAATAACTTATATTATTGAAATTTACAATAAATAAGTTAAATAGATAATAATAATAATAAAAGAAAATTAGAAGTTAAAAGCAAAAACCTAACCGTGAGTACTCTCTACTCTCTGGATGGAAGGATTGTCCTAAATCATATTTATTTGTATGTTTGGATTAATTTTGTATGGTTTCTTGAATTATAATTTAATAATAAATTATTTCATTAAAATTATGTAAAACTATCATAAAAACTCTAAATTTCAAATCAAGCTTAAGTCATCCTGGGCTTGGCTCGACTTTATCAAACTCGAGAGCTCAAGTATGAACATTTGAGCTCGAATAAAGCTTGAGCCAAGCTCAAGCCGAACTCAGCTCAGCTTGACTCATGCATGTCTACGAAAACGTGAATAGTGTGAGAAGACAATGGATGATTTTTAGGGTTTAATTAAGGTTTTAGTCAATTTTCAGAATGTAAATTTTATTTTTTAGAAACATTTCACTAAGATAACGAAATGATGTATTTACAACAAAATGATTGTGAAGATAATGATGTTTAATTAAGGTCTATAAAATCTTGCCTAATTGCAACCAAACGCAACAAATCACAATGTGTATTTACAAACAATGTAATAACATTTTGATACTCAGATACTTAAGTGATATAATTTGCAAGATTTTTTAGACTCAAATTGCACTCAATTATGACTGATTAGTGCTGGGCTAGTATCCTCATAAGTACTGTTTTTCTCCTTAGTGCGCAGATGACTACCATTATAGTTTGCATCACCGAGCCAACTATTCAACACATAAACTAGATTGATTGGGTACACCTTAAATAGGTCTTACCGTAGAAGTCACGCTGATTACCCAACCAATTGCATTACTCATGAACTCCAACAAGGATGAGATTATGGGTCCGTTCTTTTGCTGAGACTTATAAAGCTTGACATTTTGCACTTTGTCAAGGTAGTTAGGAAATTTGAGTCTTTGTTAAGATTTTAAATAAAATTAGTTCTTGCCATAATGAGATTTCAAGTCTTAATCATTTTTTGAGATTTGAAAGCATACATTTTGCTACATTTGAAGGCAACCCAAGAGATGAGAAGCACAGTACATCTGGTTCACCAAAAGAAAATGCATATTACCAAATGACAAAACTTGAAAAGTGCATGCCAGACTTTATAAGTCTCATCAAAAGAAGGGATCCTAATTGGTTGATGGCCACTCTCAGGTTAGGCTGTGACTTTGACAATTGGGTAGTCTGGTGTGATAAATAGTTGTCAAAATTGTAATCAAATGAAATCTCTCTTACATTGCAACCCCAAGTATAGCTTTATCTACACTCTAAAAAGAAAAATTTTGTGCTGTACAGGTTCAAGGAGTTTCAGGGTTGTGAGAGCATTAAGCAGTGCTCAGCTCCATGACGGATATGTATCGTACCCATGGGAGAGGAAGATGCACGAGTTGCTTCCTGTTCCCAATTCAAGCCCCTGTCTTTCTTTGCTACTCCTTCCAAAGGCTTCGGACCTAGTCTCTTCTCGCTACAATGACCTGGAGGACACCCTTGCTAGAGCAAATGCTTGGCTTAATGCATCTCAGGCCTCTGGCATTCCCATAGTGTTCATGAACATCCAGACTGAGTCGCTACTGACCAAGGTAAATTTTTAAAGCATTTCAAAATATGAATGGCCCAAGAGTCAGCCTATTGAACCCTCTTTTCTTCAAAAGTTTTAACCAGATCTTATAATTGGAAGTTATCTTCTGCGTAAACCTTTGAACGTTCGATCGTGAAAGCAAATCATGTTGGCAGACTGGAGGGGGCTTTAGGACACAATTTGATGATCATCTTTGTCCTAATAGTAAATTTAGTAATGCAATTAAGGGAACATGGCATGTTATCTCTAAAAAATAACGAGTTTGTGAATAGTGCAGGTAGGATTAACCAATCGTAATGACTTTTTGGCCTAGGGGATCTCCTGTGCGTGACCCATTCAAAGTGGGTCCGGAATTATTAGCCATCAAATGTGTGCCGCTTGTACTGTCACTGGCATGTACTGTCTGCGGGTCCCGATCAAAGACTCCCAAATAAAAAAGCAAAACAGAAGATTAAGCCGTAAAGAAATAAAGTAGATGTTTCAGCCCAAAGAGATAATGCCTATGGTTGAGATGGACTTTCTCCTTTAGGCTCCGTTCTTTTGGTGGAACTTATAAGAAACTAGAACATTAATATTTTGGAACAAGAGACAAGAGCTGGGAGGAGAGAGGAGAGGGGAGAGGGTTTCTACCACTTTAATTTATACAATGGTATCTCATATTTATTGAGTTTAATTTAATTAGAAGTTCCACACGGATGGAACTTAAAACATCCAAAATTTTGATAAAACTTGAAAGTTCCATATTTGTAGAACTTTTATATTCTTTTAAATAATATAATTCTAGACATTATGTAAAATTAGGCATGAAACTGTGAAAGTTCTAGATTTTAAAAATTCCATCAAAAGAACGGAAGAATTTCTAATAATATTGAGATCATTTCACTTATCTTATCCTCATCTCCTTGGAGCCAAAGTGAGTTCAATAGCTCTTACGGGGGTTTTACTCAGTCAAATTGTTGTTAGACTATTGACTTGGTTTTACTCCACTTAATGCATCTTTTTGGTTAAGTTACTCAAGCTAACCAAAAAAATCCAACGCTTAACCTCCTACAATATAATCATACAATGCAATAACATGGTCATGCTTTTGATTAAGATAAATTATTTGTAATAATATGAATTAGAGAAAACACATGCATTATATAGTGTGAGTGTGGTGCATTCAAGTGTATGCACATGGATGCTTTTATCCAACGATCACGGCTATATTAATTACCGGATTTATCCATTGATCATGGCTTAAGTAAATGATTGAGGGCTACTAGCCACATGATCCAACACTGTCACGGGTAGACCTTGCATACAGTCTACAAGTGTTCATCTCAGATTTTCTTTTCTGCCAAACTATGCCCTCTGAATCCTGTTACATAGCTGTCTTGAGTGTATGTGACAGATGCAAAAATTTACGTTTCTTCTATATATTATAACAGACCTCTGGAGAGACAGCTTCTTCCACTGTGAATGCTGGGTCTTTATCTGATTTGTCGAATCTCGCAAATGCCAGCCTCTACGGTTTGGAGGATTACCATGGTGTTGACATTGGGGTAGTGAGAGCAGTTCGTCTCTGGTATGCTCCACTCGGCGGAGAGTTTGCAGTGGAGATGAAACTAAAAGGAGAAGACTCAAAGCTTGGATTCGCCATTAGTCGGACAGAAGAGGTTTCTTACAGTACCCTCAAAACTCAGCTTTTATTCTGTATTAGATATACATATCTATGATTTTGTTTCATTTTGAATCTCAAGGAGAAGGTGTGTTGAAGCAGCATAAAATTTACTAGTGTTCAAAAGAATAGCCTCACTATTCTATTTCTCAGTCTTTTGCTTATCTTTCTTCTCTGGTTGGCAGGGATTCATTTACATTTCATCTGTAATAGATGATGATGATGCAAATGACGTAGCTTCCACGCGATCTGGACTTAGAGATCTGTACAAAGAGGCCGAGAGATCATCTAGGCTCTTGGTGGTCTCAAGAGTATCCAACCAAAAAGTCCTTCCTTGGATGGTTTCTTCAACAGGAGCAGTTCGATGCTTCGACACCGTTTCACTCAGCCGAAAGCTCTCATTACACCGACATGCCTTGCAACCTATCCTCATTCATGTGTTCTTTTGGGATCGATCAATGGCTTTCCAAAGTGGCGGCGTTGCCAGGTTTAGGGCTGTCTCACCACCCATATTGTCCATACCACCTGAAGTTCAATTGGCTCACTGGCCAAATGAGAATCATGCATTGCCCATACCACCTGAAAATCAATTGGCACGGCATCCGAATGAGAACCAAGTATTGCCTTTACCACCTGAAATTCAATTGCCCCAGCTTCCAAATGAGAGTCAAGTCATCAGCACCGTGCCCGTGGTAGGGCTCGAGAGAGACACAGCTGGGGAATTATCATTTAGGTTCCATGATTTTTCACTTTCAAACAACTGGGTATGACTTAATCTCCCTTCTTCCCTCTTTGATTCATGTATATATTAGATTTTTATGAGTAATCCCCCTCTATTCATCGGAGTTGGTCCCAGTCACTAGCTTGACTGTTGAAATAACAGATATAGTAGCATTCACAGTTCCAAATCAACGTAAATATAAATATCACCTTGCCCTTTGTATGTTCCAGACAAAATTCAAATTTTGTGGTTAGAGTGATCTAAATTTATAGCATTTCATGTGATACATAAATGAAACATTCTACATTATTAGTTATTGTTAACTATTATGGGGAGTGGTGTTTGGATGCAAGAAGGGGCGGAGCCAAGATTTTATTTTAGGGGCCATAAAATGGTTGATTGAACATGTGTCATGTTAGGGAATTTGTAGAGAATAATTACATGGGTACAAATAATATTTTAGGCCTCCCATTTTTTGTTTTTGACAACTAAATTTATAGGACATTTTGTCGACACACATATCCTAAGGGTATTGTTTCTTATTGCTTATGGGGCAGCTGTCCCCATACCCAATGATTATCCTTGCTAAATAATTAAATAACAGAGCATGGTATGAAAAATATATTTTATTTTCTTATAGAATGGATATGCCATATTAAATTATATAATATTTTTTTTCAAAAGTTTAGGAGGGCAACTGCCTTCTGCCCTCTTGTATAATTATTTTAAGGTAAATTACACTTACCTTCTATTGAGGTTTGGTGAAAATGCAGAATCCTCCCTTCTTGTTTCTGAAATTACATTGACCTCCCCTCAACTATGGTTTCTATAACAGATACGCTTTCCATTAGTTGGCTGTTACTTTTATGGATGGACTTTGATGATGTCATCATTTAAACATTTTAAAATGTCTAAATTATCCTTTGCAAAGTCTTAACTAATACAATAAAATAAATGATAATTGAGTTTTGTAACCAAGGTTATAGTATCAACTTAAGGTTAATATATATTTCCAAAACCAAGGTTAATAGTATCAATTTAAGGTAAATATATATTTCTTTTGCTAAAACCTAATGTTAGATAGATGAACTCTAGGTGTAAGTGAATTTTAACCATAGTTAGTGGGTATTAAAAGAGGCACATGACGGCTTATAGAGACTTTAACTGGGGTTAAATATAATTAACATAAAGTTAATATTTTTTATTTTTTCTTAAAAAATCCTAGGGGTGAGCGAGTCTTGACCACAGTTAATGAGTCTTAAAAGGGAAACATGACGGTTTGTAGAGCCCCCTTTAATTGTGGTTAAGCATGATCAACTTAAGGTTATTTTTTCTCTAAAAACTAAGGTTAGATGGATAAACCCTAAGGATGAGTGAATCTTAATCATAGTTAGTGGATGTTAAAAGGGACATGCGGCGGCTTGGGACGTTTATGTGTTTTTTGGTGGAGCTTTCAAACTAAGCTTACATGTTTTCTCTAAGTAATAAGGGTAAAATTGGAAAATAATAATATTAGTTAACGGAGTTAGTAGGATGAGCATGACAGGGGAGGTAGTGTAATTTCAGAAACAAGAGGGGAGGTTTCTGAAATTACACCAAACCTCAGGGGAGGTGAGTGTAATTTACCCATTATTTTATAAGTTTAAGGAGATTGGATCACAATCAATTGTGATTGAACCCTCTTTGAGTCCAATTGCACCCACAGGTTAACACGTGTCCCTTTTAACTCCAGTTAACTCTGATTAAAGTTTTTTAACCCTTAGAATGATTTTTTTATATGTTTTTTTTTTTAAACTAAGGTTATATTGTCAACTCCAAATCTTAACCATAGTTAATATAGTAATCAATCGAAACGATTCAAACGCTGAGGAAGTTTGAATCTGACTGAGACTCTTGTGGGGTGTTTGGATTGAATTTTATTAGTTAAAAATCAATTATGATAAAATAGATTTTATAAAATAAATTGTTAATTAATTATTTTTTCAAATAATAGTTTTGAGTGAATACGAAGTTGAGTCTATTATCTTCGTATTCCCCAAACACTATTATTTGAAAAATTGATTATTTGATAATTAATTTTATAAAATCAATTTTATCATAATTGATTTTTAACTAATAAAATCCAATCCAAATGCCACCTTCACCTTGTATTCTTAAGAGGAAGATGAAGAAAAAATGAAGAACCATTAAGAGAGAGAATTAGGTAGCTGAAAAATATAAAAAAGATGGAAGTTCAATTGAGTTCAAGTCCTTGGGTGATCCTATTCCCCTCCTTGTTATCACATCAAGTTCCTCTTGGTTGTACCCTCCTTTACCATCCAATCTTGATCAATTCAGTTATTATTGTTTCCCAATCAATCCTATCTCGACCATAGTACCATACGGTCCATACCTTCTTCGCTGCTGTGCTCGAAACATCTTAATCACACCTGGAACCCACCAAGCAATTTCGTTGACTATTGTACCTGTCTAAAGTTATTGGTACATTTAATGTCACCTAGCATTGGTTGAAGTCAACCTTTTTTTTTTTTTTTTTGACGACTCTTAATTTTGTTTTCTCCTGAGGAATTTTCACATTCCTCTCTTATACTCTTTCTTTCATTCCCAATAAAATTTCATGTTACACTGAAAAAGTAGAAATGAGAAATACAAGAAATTTTATAATAAATCATAATTTCTATAGTGGGTCACTTTGAAAACTATGGTCGAATATAATCTTTATTACTATTATAATACGAGAGGCGTGCATTAGATGATTTTTTTGAAATTCCCAAACTACCCTTGTATAAAAAACAAAACGTTGGTTTAATGTTTTACTTTAATTCTCAAATTACCCCCAAACTACCCCCTTGCCTTTGATTTAATGTTTTACTTTAATTCCCAAACTAACCCTTGCTCATCTATTTATTTAGGATCATAGCCAATCGCGATTGAACTTGGGGAGAGTTTAATCGCACATGCAAGTTAACATGTGTCCCTTTTAACTCCTATTAACTGTGGTTAACTCATTCCCCTCGCTCTCATGTGCATCGCACATGCCACTAACGAGTTCAATTGCACCCATGGGTTAACACGTGTCCCTTTTAACTCTTATTAACTGTGGTTAACTCCTTCCCCTCGCTCTCACGTGTATTGCAAGTGCCATCCACTAGTATGTTATATATAATAAGTTTGATATTTTTCTGTAGTTTGATTGTTTGATAAAACTTTGAAAACTTCTTTACTTATTATCAATTTTTAAGAGTTTATTATAGGAGTAAGAGATATTATTTTAAAAATATGAGGGGTGTGGGATATATTAATTTATTATTATTTAAGAAATTAAGGCATAAAAGTGTAGGTTTAAGAATTTTTTTATCCGCATGTGCCTGAAATATTTTCTAAACTCATTAGAGGTTAAAAAAAAAAACTTCAAAAAAAAAAAGGACCAACTCTCTACGGATTACTTCAGAGGTAAAACCTCTACTTTTAAAATTTTTAAATCTTGAATAGACTTTAACCAAATGCCCTAAATTTTGGAGAAGCTCTAATTTTCAAATAAGTATTAATTATTTAGTAACTATTGGGAATTAAACTACGTGTTTAATCCTTAAACCATTTGGATATTGGAAACTATGAATCACAGAAATCACACAACAAATAGAAAGAGATTGCAGAAAATAAAATAGAGACAAAATACAAAGATAGACGAGGTTCGGCAACGTGCCAACGTCCTCGAGAGTCACACCAATTCACTATATTGAAGATACAAAGTATTTATAGTTTTTCTTTTCTTACAATTACGGCCACTTCTCGCATATAACCCTAAACTATATGCACACTGCTATAAGTCTAGGGTTAAAACTGTAAGGCCGAAAACACTACTGCAGAAACACTAAATCGTTTTTGCAATAATTTGGGCCGAACGGCCCAGATTGCAAGACGCACTTCATGCTTCGCAGGGGGGCGGATACAAAGTACTTACAATTTTTCTTCTTTTACAATTACGGCCACTTCTCGCATACAATCCTAAACTATACGTACACTGCTATAAGTCTAGGGTTAAAAATGTAGTCAAGGCGTCTAGGCGATGCTTAGGCGATTAGCCCCGGCTAGGCGAGGCGTTGCCTAGGCGATAAATTTAATATATATATATATATATATATATATATATATATATATATATATATATATATATATATATATAACATCCAAAAGACCAAAACTCCACACCCACATTCCACAAAAATATAAAATAAAAATTCTATTACAATCATTCATCACATAACTAAAGACATGTTGACATAGTGGAGGAAAAAAAGGACTTCAAAACCTGAGCCAAATACCCAAGTTGTGTCACTGTCCATGTATAATATTAGGCAGAGCCCCTCTACGATTGCCCGGGGGGGGGGGGGGGTGGCAGGGGGGCAGCACCCCCTTGCGGCGCACAAAGTTGATATTTTTAGTAAAAAAATTGATATTTTTAGTGAAAAAAATGATTTAAAATCTTATTACTTCTTCATTACATGTTTTTTTTATTTTTATTTATTTATTGAGATATTTTAGATTTTTTTAAGCAAAAAAAAAAAATATATATATTTTTTTATTAGGATCGCCCGCCTAGAGGGGCGCCTAGGCGACACCTTAACTACACTGGTTAAAACTGTAAGGCCAAAAACACCATTGCAGAAATGCTAAATATTGTTTTTGTAACAATCTGGGCTGAACGGCCCAGATTACAAGACGCACTTTGTGCTTCGTAGGGGGGCTCCACCCCTTGTCACCCCCCGAGCAATCTGCTGAAGGTTGTCTACATTCCAAACAGTAACTTCTTTCTAGCTAATCTTTATATAGTTTTAGAGAATTCAAGAATTAAAAATTAACTTAGCGAATGAAAAAAGAGGAAGAAATAAGCATGATTACATATCGTTTATTATTTAGATATTCTGGTTTCCTAATCTCTTTAATAGGTCCCACTAAAAAATGTAGCAGTTTAAACTTATCTTATAGTGTTCAAGAACTTTTCAAGTTCTAATTAAGAATTGGATTTACATAGAGTTTAGTAAAATTATTTTATTAGACACGGATTAAATATAATAATGTCATCTTTTACTATATAATATGAGATTAATGATGTCTAGAGAAAAATTCTTAAAAACTAATTCGTTTTTCAATTCTAACCTTTGCTTGTGTGTTTTGCTCGCCGAAATTGTAGCCTCTCAAGAGACTCCATGATTGCATCTTTGATGCTCTGCTAGTATGAGTTCATCTGAAAATTATTAATTGGCAAATAGTAAATAGCCCCAGGGCTATGGCACACAGGATATTCCTGGATTGAATGAATAACCTTTTTTCCTTCTATTTTTCATGATTAATTGATTTGATAGCTCAGATATTGTTATTATGATATTGATTAGATTCAATATCATCATAATGTAATTCATCTCGTTGAATTTCCAGGAGAACGATTTATTATCTCCATAAAATACAAGGAGGTCTATACAAATTATTAAAAATTAATTCTTTGGAAAAAAAAAAAAAAAAAATGGATTTACAACATGATATGCATTGATAAGTATATAATTATGATGAAAGGAGCTTAAAGGAATTTATTTAGATAAAAGATTGCTTGGGGACCATTAGAAAGGAGCTTACCCATGAACTCCATTTAGAAACCTAAGGCTGGTGAGTATTTAAGAGAGGAGTGTTGGACCAATGAGGTCCAGCCTTAGATTTCTAAATGGATTTCTGAGTATTTAAGAGGGGAGTATTGAACCAATGAGGTCCAGCCTTAGGTTTCAAAATGGATTTCATGGGTATGCCTATCACTGCTCGGGAATAAACTAGCTCTTAACTTTGTAACTTTCCTCACAAATATAGAACCCTACAATCAAAACCTGACAAAATAAATAAGACAATGAATAAAAAACTTTTCCAAATTCAATGATAACCAATAAATTTTTTTTTTGAGAGAGAGATGGTGGAAGACCCTATAATAGTTTCACTGCCTGTGTCAATTTGTAATTGGGTGGTGAGTTTGGAAGAGGACCCTGTGGTCCGTTTTTCCATTTCCCTTGTTGACTCTCATCTCGACAGTTATTGTTCACGTTTCAGTTTATACGGGGAAGTCTCTCTCTCTCTCTCTGAGTTTGAGGCATCATCTATCTACATAAGTTGTTAGGGTTAGTGTTAGATTTCGGATGAGTGGCTTACATTCAAATCACTTGGGGTTGGAGAATTAAAATTCTCCTCCTTGGGACTTGATCCTAGGACCCCCTTAACGAGGGTCACACATTTGCCATATGAGCTAACCGTCTGGGACTTGATACTAGGACCTCTGCAACTAGGGTTACACCTTTGCCATATGACATAAGAGGGAGGTAGAAGCAATAGACATGGATGAACTATTTTAACCACAAGAGTAATCTTACAGTGAGATAGTTTTCATACGATGGAGCTAGGAGTACAAAGTACAAAAACGATATTAAGATGGACTATGTCAAAAGCTAAGAGACCAATCAATTAAGGTCAAGTTTCTAGCTTGTGTTTTTTTTCGAATCAAAACAAACAGAAGAAGGCCCACATCTTATGATTTTCCTTAGTATTCATAGGATTATCAGCACATTTGTCTAATCAACCAAAAAAAATGTGATAGATCAGAGGTTGTTAAACTTCTCAAATTATGTCAGATTAGGGCATAAGAGATCATCTGGGTGATATCTATGGAGTGGTTGTTTGCAAAACCATTGGCGAATCTAAAGAGTCAATTTGAAGGGTTTTTAATAGCTGATGGTAACCCTGCTGTTCTCCAAAATTCTTGCTTTTATCTCAAGATTTATAGAATTGCTTATGGGATAACAGAAGCGGCCAACTCATGGACAGGAAGAGGGTAAATCTGGATCTGTCACTGAATTTTGAAATTATTATCAAGAATGTTTTCCAACTAATGTTTCATAAATTCGTGAAAAGTTCCATATAACCCTACAATTTCCTGCCACAAGGGAGACAATCAAGGTTTCAGTAAAATAAATTGATGTTTCCAGGACATTGACACAAGGCCAAACATATTCAAGAACAATCAAGGAACTCCCCACATAGATAATCACCTAAAAATATGCAAACTAAAATGCTCCCATGGCCCTGTTTTACTGGTTAATGAACAATGAGACCGCATCATCTCATTCCGTTTGGTACTTCTACTGCAACTTATTTCATTGTAACCTCGAAATGGAAGCACACCTGTTTCCTCTCATTCCAATTTATTCATTCTTCTCTTTCTTTCCTTTGAGATTGATTGCTGCAAGCTCTAGCTCAACAAACTCACCTGCACGAATGGGCGGATAATTGCTGGCTAGTGGGGAATCTGCAAAGTGGCCTAAGGGCTTTAACACGGCATCGGAAGCTATATGCCCGAATAACTGATTACACCATGGGGAAAAAAAAGAGTGAAGGAAACTATGAGGGAAGTACTCTTAAAAATACCAATTTCATGAAGAATTAATTAGTTGGCTTCACTCACTGTTGAAGAAACTCTCCACAAGCTGCGATTATGCTGACGTGCTATTTCGATTGCATTCACTGTCCTATTACTCACAACAACCTCATGCATGCCAGCTATGCACTCTCCCCCGGTCAGCCATTCTAGCTGCATATATATGCATAACTAAGATTAAGAAGGAACTATAAAATTTTCAAATGCCCATCAGTAAGAATAAAATAGCTCATCGGATTAATTGGTGGAAACTGTTTCAACAGGCTTTAAGTAAATATGATTAAGCATAGGTAACCAAGACATTGCATGTTTCAGAAACATATAAAGGGAATGGAACCCATATAACTAACTTGCATTATCATGACAATTATTTCTGAAAGCAGACATACTCATTTCTTTTTCATTGATTATATAGCCATAATGTTCATGTATACGAATATCTGAAAAGGCGGATGCACAAATAAAGCATGTTTGAGAAAGCTAACATCAAAGCATTGTTTCTAATCACTGACTATGCTTTGATTTGATAAAATTAACCCCCACCTTTTGTTACAGGAAAAAGAACAGGTTTTTTCATCATTTAAAAAAAAAATTCTTTTTGACTTTTCATATTGAGATTGCCCAGATCAATGAACATGTCCATGCGTCCATGGTGCATATGAAATTTTCATTTAACTTGGAACATTTTTCCTGATGAATGCAGTGTAGTCAAGGCGTCGCCTGGGCATTGCCTAGGCGGTCGCCCAGGTGGTTTTGGACTGTCACCGCCTAGGCACCTCTCTAAGCGGGCGGTAGTCACCTGAACCATTTAACAGTTAGCTTGCTTCACAGTTCTAAAACTTAATTACATATAAATACTAGTTAAATAAATGGTTTTATACTTTACTTTCATTTACTTACCAATTAAATAAATGATTTTATACTTTACTTTCATTTACTTAAGATATTTATATGTAAATAAGGTTATACCCCCCTTTGAATTCAATAAAAATTATCTTAGATCCAAATTCCTAAAGAATAAAAAGTCAAATTTTCAGTTCAAGAACAAAATCCGCTTTTTAACGCCTTTGTCAAAATTTCAACTTGCAGATGCTAAAATATTTCTCAAAATTTAAAATTTCATAAATTTTACTATAACAAAATATTATTAAAACCCAAAAGCCAGGAAAAAAAAAGTCTCATACTTAAATCTTTAAAAATATTTTTATCTATAGGGTCAAAAAATCAACTAATAGTTCAGCGGAAAAAGACTTACATTCAAGCATTGCAACATTAGATGTTAATTTGCCTAGATTATTGTCAAGCTTAGGAGGTTTGAATTGTTATGTGTATATATTTATATATATATATATATATATATATATATATATATATATATATAATTTAATTATTTTTATCGCCTAGGCAGGATCTCGCCTAGCCAAACCTAATCGCCTAGACGCCTTGACTACACTGGATGAATGGGAAACAACTTATCTCTTCACCATGAAAAAAGAAAAAAACTATTTTGTTCATTGTACCAACAAATTGTTACATTTTCTCTTCGACCATCCAAATTGATAGGCTGGATTGTAAAGACCCGCCTCCCCCCCTTAAACATAAACTGTGATGATCAGACAATTTCCACCATCTATTGACATTAACTTCCATTATTTGTTATCCAAATTTGTTCGGACCCTTTAAATATAATATAACTGACAGATGGTTATAATTATATGGTCTTCATGATTTTTTGGGATCGGAGGAATAGATTCAATGGTCCAATATAGCATGAACTGCAGTGAAAATGCTTCCTTACAAGTGAGAAATCAACTCCCCGAACACACACAACATTCACTGACTATTCTGTAAATTTTTTATTAATTCCTTTGTATTGCATTAGTTGCTGACGTAATCCGGCAGATTCATGTTGTCAGCCAGCTCAAAAACTGCAACTTAAGCGTTCTTACTTCTGACTAAGCAGTAAATATAAATTCCTATTTTGCTCTTACCTGCTTTCCTGTCTGGATGAGGAGACATCCTACAGGAACCTTCACTTCTACTTTCTGCCCATTTCTCAACCAAATGCTTAGACCAGGGAATCTGCTTCTTCCGTGGATTGTTAGGAAGTTAAGGTCATAATGATATCCTGCAAAGACAGTGCCCTCCTGACCATAACGTTGAAGGTCGCTTCCCGTCGGAGCAAGCAAATGAGGTCCCTGGTGTTTGATGAGAAAAATATAGTAGTTGTTAAAAATGCAGTGTTAAAATATGAGAAAGTATTTCACTAATAACATTGATGACAACATAGCTTTTGCATCAATTATTATACAATGGAACTGAAGATTGATACCACGAGTGATAAAATGTACGAATTTTAAGAAATTTATGTATATCAATATGGCTGAATGTTGTTTATATTCCTACTCCAACTCGTATATGCTTAGACGTAGCAAGTTTTCCATCTCTTAAGAATATAGCACAGTCCGTACTCATTTTAATCACAAGGTCAAAGACCTACATTCTAAACCATTGCCCCCTTAGTGATGCCCAGTTCTTAAATAAATGTTCAGACCAATGTTTTAAAACGTGAAGCCGTGAGGCGAGGCGTTAGGACCTCAAGATGCGTGAGGCATAAGTCTTGAGGCGTGAAGCGTAAGCTCCATAAGAAAGCTTCATGCTCTCTCATTTTAACAAATAAATAAAATATAAGAAAAATTATAAAAAGATTCAAAACGTTAACGAAAGATTATAGTATATATATATATATATATATCTTTGTATTTGTGTACATTGTATGCGTTCATGTAGGCGCACGCATACACATAGGAAATACTATATAAATTAGTTGATACAAATAACATTTTTTTAAAAAAAAAAACGACATTTAAGTCTTAGTTGTGACTAGAAACCTAATTTTAGTTAATGTATGAGATGTACGCTATAGACATAAAGCAGGTTTCAAGGCATGAGGCGTGTGCCTCATGTGAGCCTTATGGGGTTTAAGCCTCATGGTTGAGCCTTAAGACGTTTTCCTTAAGCCTTGTCCTGAGGAGAGCCTTGAGGTGTAAGCCTCACACACTTTTTAAAACACTGGTTTAGACCAATCTTATTCTGTTTATGTGTCTTTTCCTCGAGCAACCTGCAGAAAACAAAGCCCACTGACCCTGCAAATAATATAAAAATTCATTTGGGGAGTACTTATCAAGTATAATCATTCTATTCACCATATTGGCATGATCATGTTATGCACTCTTGAAATAATCAGATAAGGGCCAAAGAAAAACGGTTTCAATATCTCGGTTTTTATTTATTTATTTGGGTCCAATTCTATATCTGTGGGTGCGGACATCCGAAGGCACTAGTCCTTGCCTCGAAGGGTTTGGGACACCCTCTGTTAACAACAACAAAAAAAAACCATAAAGAAATAAAAGAACTGGTTATTCATGGCATGCCAGAGCAATATAGATTATTGACAACCTCACTAAAGAGTCACTTCCTTGGAAGAGGGATATGAATGTTTGACAAAATTAGGGGCGTATCTGAGTTGTGAATAGATTTGGGTTGGTTTGCATAAAAAATTATTTTAATGTTATATTAGATACCAAGACTACTATCATTATCGCTCTTTTAGTTATCTAAAAAACTGCCGGTAACCAAATAAGCTGGAGATATATATAAACAGGTTGGATAACCTTAATTGTTAATCATCACTTGCCTGCTTCATAAGAGAAGTGAATGCGTAATTTGGTAAGCCAAACCCGATTGCCGCCATTTCAGCAACAACCTGAATAAGAAATTGCATTAGCTAATACTTTAGAGAAGAAGATATGCATAAAGAGCACAATTTAAGAGACATATCTCAATGGTACTTCACCTCAATTGCAGAAATCATTTTGTATCCCCATGAATCCATGGTCTCTTTCCATTCAGGAAAACCTTCAGGTATAACAGGCTCAGAATTCAGTTCCTACATAGAGAGCGGCAATTGACAACGATAATCAACCCAGATGAATATGAGGGTATCGTGGCAAAAATTGGAAAAGAGAAAGAAGATGTGAGACCTGAAAACAAGTGTTTGATGGCCGTGGGCCCACTCTCCACATGTATCGCCATTTAGGATCTGGTCCCGTCGGAGTATATGGTTGAAACTCCTTCGGCATTGCTCTTAGCTCTTGTTGCATTTCCTCATCTACCAGACTGCGTGGAATTTCAACTCCTTCGGGAGTTACACCAACCTTTTATACACATTCACACCAAAATTCTTTGATTAAGCTCAAGATCATCACCTCAACCTAAATTAAAGCAATCTTAATTCTGTAGCACTCTAGTATAGAAAGAATATGTATAAATACCATTCCATACACTAAGAAGTACTAACACTTAACACTAATTATCCCAACACTCACATTCATCATTTTCCCTTTTCCTTTGTATGATCTGAGTCTATAGTTAATCTTTAAAGCTAATAAAAAAAGGCTAGGAAAAGGGGAAAAATTAGATCTCTAATAACCTATCGGTACCCTTCATTCATCTGAAAGTGAGAATGCTGAGTGCTGATTAGAAGTTGGCATGATTAATATAGTACTTTCAATAAGCCCAACAGTAAATTCTATTAAGTACAAGCAAAAACAGTAACTTTTTTCAAGAAAAACCAAAAAAGGAACAAAAGGGCATGTGCCCATCTTATTAAAATGGACGATCTTCTTGTTTATTCCAAAAAATTCAAGCCATATCAATCCAATTTAACAAAGGCAAAACCCTAATTGAGTACTAGTTCATTACAGAACATGAATCCTCAAACACATACATAGAACAATGAAAAATCCTAACCAAAATTGGAACAGAAATCAAGCAATGTAGTTGGAATATTATAAAAACAAAAAGAGAACTTATTTTTCCTGGTTTATAGAGACCTGGTAATGCAGATGAGGGCGTTCTTGGAGGCGCTTGAATTCGTGAGGTTTCTCGAAGTAATTCTCCATCATGTCGAGGAATCGATCACTGTCTTCTGCGGAACATCTGGGATCCTTGACCAGCAGAGCTCCTGTTTCTCTCAGGGTTCGACTGACCTCTGAGCAGAGATTCTTCAGTTGGGGATCAACTTCTTTCTCTCTATTGAGCAGATCATCGCTAATTTTAGCGGAAACTTTCAAATACGGTGAAAGATCAATCACGGGGAGCTCCATTGTTTTTGCAGACAAAACTCAAAAACCAGGAATTCGATTCAGAGACCAAAGATAGCGATGGAACATTTACTAAAGATGGCCCGGCGCATAATAGCATTCAATACCTTTTCGCTTTCCATTATTCTTTCTTTCTTCGGAGCTTAGCAAAGAATACCAGGAAGGGAACTTCCAGGTAGGGCTGTCAATGGACCGGATCATGATCCGGATCCGATCCGATTAGCTGGACTTTGGACCCTATATGTGATCCGTCGGATCGGATTCGGATCGGATCGGTGGAATCCGATTATAATCGGATTGGATCTGGATATAGGGTGATCCGATCCGATTAAAATCCGATCCGATAATAATAATAATTTTTAATTATTTTAAATATATTATTTAGATTTTCTATGTATAAAATATTAATTTTTTTAAAAATTAACATTAATTAGTATTAATTAAGGTATTATTAGATTTTTTATTATTAAAATAGATTTTTTTTTAAAAAAATAACCTTACTCGGATCGGATCGGATCGGATTCGGATTGGACGATATATAATCGGATCGGATTCGGATCGGTTACTTCATGATCCGACGGATCTCGGATCGGATTCGGATCAGTCGGATTCTTAATCGGATCGGATTCGGATCTAGGCAGATCCGGTCCGAATCCGATCCATTGACAGCCCTACTTCCAGGAAGGTTTATGCTACGACCAGACCAATATTTACCCGTGTCACCGTGTGGTGGTCCTCCTTTTTAACTCTCTTTTTAATTGCGGTTAAGATTCACTCACCCCTAAGGCTTACCCATCAACCTTTTACATTTTGGAAAAATAAAATAAAAAAATTGAACCACAATGTTAAAATTTTTTTACCCGAGTTCAATGCAAAGGGGTGACTTTGTGAGAGCGAGGAGCAATAGCTTATTCCTCGCCGTGGAACAATTTTTTTTTCCCTAAAGAATGTCTTATCTATGTGGCATCCATACCCTCAACCTGTAAGCCCTCTTCTAAAAACTTTCTATGGACAAACCCTCAAAGCTCTTCTTACCTTACCCTTTCATAGAACAGTTATAAAAACACAAACTATTATGAGTTTTTTCTTGTCTTAATAACCTTAAATCCTAATTTCTTCATTATTCTTTAATTTTTCTCATCTTGATAACCTTAAATATCTTAGGTTCTTCAATTTTTATTGTACCTTAGTTAAGTTTGGGTCCATGAAATGAGAATGAATTATCATGTTTTATGTTTTTTAAGTTTAATTAGGCTTTAAGTTTTGAATGATGTATAATTAGAAAATTTATAGGTATTTTTTTACCTCTTGGTATGCTCGAATAATTTGTTACAATTTAATGGTGTGCAGTTAATAAGTGATATATTTGGTGTCTAGTTAGTAAATATTGGTGTGCTCATAGTAACACTTTTTTTTTTTTTTCGGTTAAGGGTATTGAGTGTGTTTGTGTTTGGTTAGGTATATTCTAGATACCCCAAAATAAAATTTCTTCTTATTGAGAATATGGTTGCACTTATGGTTTCTTGCGCCTTTTCATAAACTAGTAAAGAGCACCTACTTTACATGTATTGTTTTTTTATTAATAAAAATATATTAAATATTAATTTTATTAAATGTAGTATTATTTTCTTAATAATTTTTTTTATAAAAATTATTATTATTATTTACTCATGATTAATATTTTGTATTTTTGATGTCTTTTATTTTTAAGTCACATATTCTGATTAAAATTAATTACTTTCTTATTTGTAAGTGGTTGATGTTCAATCTTTGTCTTAAGATTAATTTATTTATAATGAAGCTGATAAATATCTTAACTAACATAGCTAGTGGATCTTAAAAAAAAAATAATTAAAGGACTTATTAACATTTTTTCTAAAAAATGCCGTTTTTTTTTAATAAATATTTTATTCAATTTATAGTATAAAGTTATTATCAAGGTATGCTTAAATAATTTTTTCTTCTAAATAATTAGTGGGTCCCATATAAATAAAATATTAATAAATGATTTTTCTATGAAATCACCTACAAGATTTGGTTGATGTTTATTTTAATTTAAATTGGAAGATTTTATTTTTGTGAGCTAAATCGAAGATTTAATTTTCTTTCCTATATAGATAAGTATTGTCTAAAACAGTGAGTTCTATTGTAGTATTGATTAAACTAGTTGTTGATATTTATCTTAAGTTAAATTATAAGTTTGGAGTTCCATTGTAGTATTGATTAATCTATTTGTTGATTTTTTTAAAAGTTAAATTATAAGGGGTTTTTTTGGGTAAGTTAAATTGTATGAGTTATTACAATAAGATTCAAAATTTCTTTCTTGTATAAATAAGTATTATCAATAATAGTGAGTCTCAATGTAATACTGTTATAGTAGTTCACTTGTAACAAATCTTATAGTTCCTGCATAGATAAATATTATTCATAGTAGTGAGTCCTTGTAATAGTATTAGAGTAGACTTTTAACAAATCTCAGTGGGTACCATCTAAGTAGTAAAACAAAAAAATCCCAGGGGTGTAGCCCAGTGGTCAAAGGACAAACCATAAACCCGGAGGTCTCGAGGTCGATTTCTGGGCTCCCCTCAATATCGGTTGTATGGGGAGTAGGTATTCCCTATGCAGCACGTAGGACTAGTCTGAGCCTTTAAGTCTCAGAATATCCACGTTTATATAAAAAAAGTACAAAAACAAAAACAAAATATAAAATGTCTTATAAAATCGTAGAATATAAAGTTAGTAGTGTCAAATAAAAAAAATTAAAGCACCTTGGTCTTGTCCCAGTGGTAGTATATCTCCCTTTTCGAGGGGTAGGTTCCTGGTTCCAATCCTGTGGGAGGTGTGGCGGTTGTCCCCATCGATGATCCATCTAACATGCTAGGCATTTAGAGCAGATATTAACCCAGCTAACCCAAAGAAGTGAGATTATAAATATTAAAAAGCTTAAATTTTTTGTCACAAAAAATTGCATGTAATTTTAATAATAGAATGACATTACAAAAATCAAATTTCATATTTGGTGAAAGTTTGTTTAGAACAGTGTTACCTAGTTTGCTACCTTGAATAGTTCACGGTTCAGTTTGTGAAAATGAGCGAACTCGCTACTCGAACCCACTAGCTTTGGTTCGGCGAACTTTTTATTCGGATTTGGCGAACTTTTTGTTTGAGTTCGATGAATTTGTTCTTTAAGTTCGACGAACTTATACTTTGAGTTCGGTGAATTTGTTTTATGGGTTCGCGAATCAGCCATAAAACTTTTTTTTTAATTATTAAATAACCTATTTTTAAATGTTTTTTAAATAATTATTTATAATTTATTTATTTACTTGTTGTGTGGGAAACAATGTGCGAGTTTAGGATTCGATGATAATATGGAAAACAAATTTGAAATGAATCAAAATTAGAACACAAGATATACGTGTATCATCCCAATAGGGTTACATTCGCGATAAAATACAATCAAGAACTTCCACTAAACCGAAATTACATGGTAGAAGGATATCCACTCTCAAATAGCAAGAGTCCGTTCTCTACGAAAGCCACCGAGATTAGCTAGTCTCACTTACTAAGAAAAAAAAAAGCACCCATTTTCGGGCAAGTTGACAACCCTACTTAGAAACATGAGTCATTTTTCCAGATTTAGCATGCTTCCTTAAAGTATTATTGAACTGAAATAACTATCTGATTGTTAGTCCCACTCTCATAATTGAAATAATTTCCATATTCTAACTAACCAACAAATTTTAATTGGTTAACCAATTGAAGCAAAACCGTTATCCTTCATATAAAGTTGTTGCTTTAACTGGCTTAAAAAACTAACACGTGTTGCTTTATCAATGAGAGGATGGATTTCTGAGAGTAGAACTAGCATTAGTCATCTCCCCATTCAAGACCCACCTTTTCTCATTTATTGCTCATCTGAAAAATGGTACAAATATGAGGTTTTGCCCTTATTACCTCAAGTTTGGGATTGTTCCCTAAGTATTGAACTTTTAAAAACGCTTCTTTAAAGAGGTTTATGAGCATTTTTTTTTTATAATTCAACATTTATGAAAAGTCTTAAATGCCCCATCACTACCACCAATCCTTTAAAGAAGAGTTTCTTTTAGTTTTTAAAAAAGGAGAGGAAAAGCTCATCATTCCCCTCATCTTCCCCTCCCACAAAGTTCCTCACTATCTTCACAGAAAATTTGATGAGAGAAACAAACATTTCTTTCATTATTGGTTATTGTTTACATTAGCCTAACCTAAAAAAAGATATGTTTGTTTGATTTTTCTTTCTCTTCATTATTTATGTATCTTTTCATAATACAAAACAATGGTTAATGAGTGTTTTAGAGCAAATTTAATAGGAATATTTTTGAAAAAAAATATGAAAATCTACAAAATTCTGAGTTTTAATGGGGTTTTTGCACACATGATCGATACCAAATGATACACATGGTTGATACACTAGATCAACATGGTCGATACACCAGGTCAATACACGTCAATACATGTCAATACTGGCTGATACACTAGGTCAATATTGGTCGATACTATTGTTCATAGATGTATCAACAGATTATCTTCAACCTTGGAACACAACTAGTATCAATATGAAGCATCGACTATACATTGTAAAACCTAAAAAACAACCTCTTAAATCATCTAACATGATATTTAAGGTTTAAAATCATAAATGTAACGATTATAAACTTTTTTTCTTAGATTAATAATAAATTAAAACATTTTAAAAAAAGTACAAGAAACCTAAGAAATGAGTGTTTTTTTTAGGTTACTGACGTGGTTACTAGTTTATCGGAACGAAGCTCTCTTATCGGAAATCTTAGTCGAAATGATATGTAATAAAATGTTGGAGGACTCTTCTTGAACAACAGAGTGGGCTGTATTGTTGATAGAGTTGGTCTATGGGTACTCCCAAATATACCCCCTAATCCTAACCGTTTATAACTAAACATTAAGGGCCAAGATTTGACTTGACTTATTTTGTCTTTTCTAATGCCATATCAGTTCTAACCCTAACCGTTTAACCGTTTAATAATGAAGTTAAAATGTTGAGATTTGGGAGTATATTTTGGAGTACATGTAGACTGATTTTTGGTGATAAGGAACCGAGGGAACACAAATGTCTTTTCGTCAAATGATTTAGATAAAATGGTCCCAAAAGAGAAATTTTGCATGTGCGAACACTTTTGCATGTGCGTAGGGACATCAAGAGAAATGTTTTTAAAACTTGGGTATTTGGGGAACAACCTCACACTTGAGGGGTAATTAAGGAAAATCCCCTACAAAAATCGGGTATGATGATACCATATGGTGGAGTCTGGATCTATCCAACTGTGATTGAACTTGGGTATTCAATTGCACTTACAGAGCCCCTATATGGTTAAAAACTGTAACCCTTAGGGTGCGTTCCTTTGGCAAGAATGTGAGTGAAAGAAAGGAAAAGAAAAGAAAATTAAATTTTCTCGCAAAATAACCATCAAAAGATGGATGAAGTTTTTGAGAGAAATTTCATCATTATTGAGAAAATAAAAGTGTGTTTCTTGCAAACCAAACGTAAGAAAAGTGTAAGAAAATACTTTTCTTTTACTTTTCCTTACTCTCTCGCCAAACAAACACACCCTTAAAGTTCATTAAAAAATTTCTTCTAAAAATCAAAATTAGATTGTTTATCCTTGAGAATTTAGTGAATCTTAATCACAGTTAACGAGGGTTAGACATGTGTTGATGAGATTGACTATGCTCCCAACTCTCATATGGTGGGACCGGACCCCACACAATTTCACTCGTTTTTAGTTGGGACTTGGGCAACCCAACCAATCTTCTTTGTTTTTTAGGTCACTCTATGCATTCCAAGACAAAATCATTTGGAGGCATTAGTCTTCCAAAATATAAAGTTTTGTTATCGAATGCAACTTTTCATTACCATTATATATCTGGAGGGCAACAACCTAGGAAGCACGGATACGGCGATACTTAGATACGGCGATACGGGCGATACGGCAGAAATTATGAAAACATCTAAGTTTTACCTTAGAAATGCTGTATCCGATACAGCGATACGATACGTTTCCATTTTCAAAGTATCCGTGCTTCCTAGGCAACAACTCATTATATTGTCTTGATACTGAGAATAAGATAAAACCATACATACCAATAGTAGTTATTTTTTACGAGATTATTTGCCACCTTTGTTATCAAATGGACATTGAGAGAGATCATCACCAGGGGTTAGAGTAGTTGGCTAGCATCCTAGGTTTGTTCCTAATGCTAGTGTGTTCAACTCCCACTCTTTAACTTACCTTGGAATCTGTAGGGAAAATTTTGAGTGAGTCGTTGTTGTCGGTGCGGATGCTGAAGGGACTAGTCCTTGGCAGCTTTGGGACACCCTATATCGGTTCTGATTTGAAAGGGCTATTGTTTACAATACCAGATGGGTAGTAGCAGTACCCAACTGAGAGATTCGTCAGTGAACAGATGGGTCATTGTTTCCCATTTTTTTAAAAAAGAAGAAATTTAACAAAAATCCCTGAAAAGTAGGAAATCAGAAAATATTTTTCTTTTGTTTTACGAAATAACGGCAGCTATTACGAAAATGACATAAATTTTAAAAGATTGTATGCCATTTTCCCAAAAAACATCGGTTCTTTAAATGTATTTTAAAAATTACCAAAACTAACCAATCTTCACATATATTTGTCAAAATGAAAAAAATCCCTAATCTAATTTTAAAGTGATAGAAGTACCCAATAATACTATTTCTTCACAAATATTTTTCAAAAGGATAAAAGTATCAATCTTCACATATTTTTCTTTGAAAGGATAAAAATACCCCATTCATATGTATTTTTCAAAATGACAAAAATACATCTCTCTATATGCACTTTCCAAAATGTCAAATACATTATTCTTCACATATATTTTTTAAAATGACAAAAATATTTATTTTCATGTATTTACTAAAATAACAAAAATATTCATCTTCACTTGCATTCTAAACATCACAATTGTTTAATTAGGGAATTGACGAAAATACTCATTTGATAAATTTTTACTCCAATGCCAAAAATACTTATCTTTACATGTGTTTTTAATTTTCTTTAATCAAAATACAAGTAAAATAAAGTAATTTTCACCTTACTTTCAAGAATGCAATCAAATAATAAAAAAAATAAGTAAAAATCATATTTTATTGGAAAAGGTTTTAAACCACAATTAATTTACATTATAAAACCATTTACGTGCGAACAAATGGAGCCTAAAACTCAAAAAATCGAAAAACTAGATGTGCACTGTGATCAAGGATGAGAAGGATAGGGCTAAAAAAAAAAGAATAGGACTGCTAATGGGATTCCATCACATAGGATCAAACCTGATTCTCGTTTCAATATATTCGAACAATTTCCAAGTGATTAGGAGTGAGCGAAAGAGTAGGAAGGGTTGTTTTGACTTTTTTCTTGGAACAAAATAACTTATGGGAGTGTCAATTAGGCGGGCTTGCAACTTTTGATTTTTGAATAGGTCCAGCTAGAGCTTGGCCCATTTTATTTTTGAATAGGTCAGGCGAGAGCTCGGCCCATTTGATTTTTGAATGGGTCCGGTGAGAGCTCGGCCCATTTACAAGATTTTTTTTTTTTGCCCAAATTTGGCACATGGAAACTCCGAATCTTTCTGCTATTAAGGAGTAATGTGCCGAATTAGAGCCATTGATACATTGTTTTTCATTTCCCTAGTTGTTAAGGAAAATGACAGGTTGCCTTGGCTTGTTTATCCTTTACACCTAAAAATGTTCTTATTCCTTCTTGTAAAGAAAGAGGCACCAGCACCACGTCTTTTGTTTTCTTTCGCAGTTCAGCTAAAGCTGAACCATCTCTTTTGTTTCCTTTAGCCAAAGTTAGGGTGCAATGAAAGTAACCTTGCCTTCTCAAACACGAAAATACGATTCCACAAAAATAACGTCACCTTATTTGCTACAGTGGTAAGGACGTATGTCCCATTTGGAAAAGGGACGTATTTCCCATTTAGAAAAGGATTTGGGTTCGAGTATGCCCGTAGAGTTCGGATCATATTCAATCGCGATTGAACTTGGAAGTGTTCAATCACACTCACATGACATCACGCGTTCTTTTTAACATCCATTAATTGTGGTTACGATTTACTAATCTTTAGAGTTCAATAATCAAACCTTAGTTTTGGAAACAAAAATATTAAAGTAAATGATTAAAACTTGTTAACCAGAGTTAAAAGGTCACTTGAAAGGGCTTTGTAAGTGTGATGATTGAACTCTTCCAAATTCAATCCCAATTGGACATGACTCTGACTCTACCAGTTTGGTAATTGAGAGCTCACCATTTATGAGATAGGATCACATCCAATTGCAATTGCGTTGAAGCCAATTCAATTGCGTATGTGGCTGATGTTGATTGGATGAGAGAAAATGAGTACAAAATTTAAATTTTGAAATATTTTAAATCTTCCAATCAATGTTAGCCACATATGCAATTGAACTGACTTCAATGCAATTGTAATTGGATATGATCTGATCTTACCGTTCATAGAGTTCTAAAGCTGACCAGTCCAATCAAACTTCAATACGTTGGGAAAGAGAGAATGACAAAAAAAGAAAAGAAAAGTTTCATAACCACGTGTCTTTTAGCAATTAGGTGGTCTGTTGGAAGAGGACCTTGTGGTCTTTTCCATTTTCCCATTTATACTAACTTAACTCCTAGCAACATATACTTATTAACCTAAGTAAATGATGACATCTAACAAAAATAAGCAATGATTCATAGTAATAAAAGCCTTATTAATTCAGTGATTTAAAAAGGTTACTGTGTTGAACTGTTTTACTTTGGAAGAGATATTTTGAAAATGGAAACGTAACCGTGTCACCGTATCCGAATCACAGTATCGGATGCGTATCGGATACAACACTCTAAGGTAAAACTTAACTTTTTTTTATAATTTCTATCGTATCAACGTACCTGCTGTATCTAAGTATCACCGTACCCGTGATTCCTAGTGGTTTACTAATTCATCGGCCAAAGGAAAAAAAATACCACGAAGTTGATAATGATTTGTTAGATGAAGGACAATTCCCAATGATATCTAATTATAAGCACGATATTAGGACATGTGGAACCCGTTCATGGAGCGAAAGCCATCATTTGATATGTCACACCTTAAGAATTTCCCCATTAGCAGTTGAAAGTTGAAAGGTATTGTGCCAAAACCATCATTTGTCATTAGCTACAGCGTTGTAGGGCGAAAGACACTGGATTCTCTCCTGTAATTTCTGGAGAGGAGACCATAGCAATGACTCGAAACACATCACATATCTCTCTCTGCATATTAACTGAGATTTTGGTTTGCATGCATAATGATTTGACTGGCGTAGATATGAGTATATGCGGTCATAGTATTATTGGTGGTCTCCATGCTTAGCAACTATAGGAGATGATCCTAAATTTTTTTTTTCTTTGGAGGGGTATTTGAGCAAAGCTTGGCCCTGCTAAACTTGATTTAAAATGTAAAAATCTAGGTTCGAGCTCAGCTCGGCTCAATCTGTTGCTTGAAAAGCTCGGCTCAAGCTCGAGTCGAGCTCGGTTTGGATTGAGCTTAACTTTATTTATTAGAAAATTATTTTTAAATAAAGATAATAATTTTTTTATTATATATATATAATAATTATATAATATCTATATATATAATAATGAGATATATGTGTAATATTATTTTCTTTTAATTTTTATTTAACAATCAAGTCGAGCTCGAGCCTCAATTGAGCCGACCCAAATCAAACAGGCCTTGACCTGAGCTCGGCTTGAATACATTTTCAAACTCAAAAAATCAGCTCGGCTTGGTTCGACTGAGTCTAATTTTTGAGCCCAAGCTCAACTTGATCGAGCTGAGTTGAACTTCGAGCTAACTCGGTTTGGATACACCTTTACCTAAATCCAATACAAAATCAGAGAATTCAATTGTACCTACAAGTCAACACATGTCCCTTTTAATACTCAATAATAGTGGTTAAGATTCACTAACCCTTGGGTTCAACAATCTAACATTTGTTTTAAAAATAAAATACTAAGAAAATTTTAACTGTAAGGATTAAAACTTGTTAACCAGAGTTAAAGGGTCAGTAAAAAGGATTATAAGAGTGCAATTGAACTCTCCTGAGTTCAGTCACAATTGGTCTGGATCCGGGATCTTCAACCAAATAACAAATTTTCGATACATATATATATTCCAAATTTTAGACATTGTGTATCTATGCATACAATACTATTTTGTACATATGCTTAAATTTGTGTATACATGGATAAGCTTGGAGTTGTAACTCCAGAGGTTACACACCCCTTGGTTGTTTAATTTTGAGTGGTATAACGTGTACCCTAGGCTCGAGTTCAAGTCTCTTAAGACAACAGTCAACTAAACAGTAAAAAACAGTAAATGATTATGTCAATACAAAAAAACTACTTACTAGCGATGGAATAATAAAGACGGAAAATATTTTTGTCTCTAATACATACTTTTAGAGATGAAAATATTTCCATCACTAGTGTTCCATCTTTAATTAGTATTTCGATATTATTCACCTTTAAAGATGGAAATATTTCTGTCTCTAATGATCTTTTACTATTAGAGATTCATCTTTAGAGACGGAAATATTTTCATCTCTAATAGTAAAAGACTATTAGAGACGGAAAATTTTCGTGTCTAATGCTTATTTTGAAATTTAATTGAAAAAATAAATAAATTCACCTTGAGAGATAAAAATATTTCCGTTTCTAAACTATGCAAAATTTAATTGTGAGCTTTCCCCCATTTTTTCTTTTTATCATTTCCCCCATTTTTTTTCTTTTTTCTTGCTCTTTCTATTCACGAGCTTAAAATTTCCCCTCCTTTTTTTTACCATCTTTTTACAGCAGCTTCGCCGGCGAGACTCCCTTATTTCCGTTCACAGCAGCTGAGGCTGGTTTGAAGGTCCGATTATGGCCGGAGAAGGTGGGATCATCCACAAAGTTCTGGCGGCGACAATGTTAGAAGGTATAGCCCTTCCTCCACTACTAATAGCCCACATGGGCACAAGCCCTTGAGCTGCAGCAGCAACCGCTATAGCTCCTGTTGGATCCAAAGATCGCAGTGAGTTTGAGCCTTCTGGTTTTTACTTTTTTCCCTATTTTCTGCTCCATTTTTTTTTGGATTTTATTGATGGGATTTCAGACATGGGTTTTGATAAATTTCAGATTAAAAATGAAAGAAAGTTGCGGGCATTCGGATCCTCCGGCCTCGGCGTTCGACCTTGGTGTGACGGTCTTTTGTGGAAGCCCTTCTTACTGGAGCTACTGATCTTCGAATCTGCATCAACATGGACACGGGCACGGGCATCGCTACAGGGACAAGTGGTCTCTCTTCTTCATCTGGGTCTATCTCTGAGGGTTAATTTTTTATTTTTTTTTAATAATCAGTTTTTGAGACGGAAATATTTCCGTTTCTAAAAGTATTTTAGAGACGGAAATAATCCGTATCTAATACTCTAAACCATTAGCCACAGAAGCATCTGCCACAAAATATAGACAGACAATATTTCCGTCTCTAATACTCTTAATGACAGAAAACCATTATTAGAAACGGAAATATTCCGTCGCTAGTCTGTATCTTTCTTGTAGTGTGTACAACTAAAAAAATAAAAATAAATAAAAGGTTTCAAAGGGAAATATTAAGGATAAGGTGGCGTTTGGTAACACTAATCTTAATAGGTAGATCTTATTTGAAAATTGTCTTTAATTGGACTTTAGATTGTTAGGTTGAAGGTTAATTGTATGTTTACATCTTTTTGAAGTAAAGATTTTAGAGGTAAATAAAAACATCTACTTAAAAAAATAGCTCATAACAACTTTTTATTTTGGAGATAAAACCCTTTAAAAAGATGTAGTCATGCAATTAACCTTCAACTTGACAATCTAAGTCTAACTAAACACAATTTTCAAATAAGCTCAACCTATTTAGATTAGTGTTACCAAAACCTACCTAATTGTCTTAAATGCTCCTCTACATCCATTCTCCCACAAAATATAACACGAGCTTTTACCCCTTTTGCAATTGCTGAAAGCAAATAACGAGTAGTGCTTTAGTAAGCGTTTTACTTTGATGCTTGGGCATTTAAGACAATTATCCCCAACACTCTCATAAGATTCAAAGACATTTTAGGTAGAGGAGGCTAGCCCAAGGTACAATAAGTCAAATTTATTTCCCGGACATGGAGTGGTTACGACTCGTGGTGTGATGGTTTGACACTTATTGCCACTACCTTGCATATGTGAAAGACTATGATTGGGGATAGCATTTCTGTTTTAGGTATCACTAGGGTTGTGCATTGGGCCGAGTTGGCCTGTAGCCCACACGATCCAACCCGAATTAGGGTGGACTGGGTTAAGGTTCTGTGGGTTGGATTGAGTTTGGGTTTTATCTTGATGAAGTGTTTAGGCTTGGGCTTGGTTTAGGTAAAACTTAATGTCCTATTTGTTGTACGGAAACCCCTTAGGATAGAATCAAGGATAATGGAGAAATAAATATTACAAACAAGAAAACACACCACAAATCAAGATTTACGTGGCTCAGCCTAAATGCCTACGTCCACGGTCAAAGCACACCAAGTTTCTTCACTAATCCAAGGGAAGAACTACAAAAGGAAAGAGAAGAACTTACAATGAAGATCAAAATCCAAGGAAAGCCCACAATGCTCTCTCTCACACAAGTCTTCTTGTTCTCTCAACCTAAACCCTAGCTATAATAATCTTACTCTCTTATGTCTTATTAACCCTAATCCTCAAGTCTATCTTTTATAGCCAAAAGAGACCCCAAACAAATAGGAAACCGAAACCCTATCAAAATAGGACTTTCCCTGAAGGTAAAACTCTCCAAAAGCTAAAAATAGAAATTTTCGGAAATCAATCAGCGCTCCACTGATTGATCGACCACTGTTTGGCCGAACAATCGCCCACTCTAAGTCAAGCCAAAAAACTCACACTATTAACCCAGTCTGACCCAAAATTTAACAACTTTTTTCTTATACCCAAACTACCTCACATAATAAACCCTTAGTCCAGTAGTCTTGCATTAAAAAAAAATACAAAAACCAGAGAAAGACAAGAGTTTCATTTTCTTTCCATCTTTCTCTATTCTTCAATTTCTACAATTGGATCTACTCTCTGCACTTGGTTTCTATATTTGGATGTACTCTCCATCTTTCTCTACATTGTTTTTTAATTTTTACAAGTAAAGAGAGAATGATAGAGTTATTGGGTTGGCCTGAACCCAACCCAAACTTATAAATCGTAGATGTGTTGAGTTTGGCCTTCATGTATTGGAATGAGTTTGAGCTTGAGCTGAGTTACGCATGAGGGTAAATAACAAGGGCAGAATCTTTGGGTGAGGTTAGATTTAGAGAAGAAATGACTCAAAGCTTCGCAAGGTAGGCAATTGCAACTGTTAACAATAGATTCAGGTAGTCTACTAGAGTCTAGTAAGTAGGCAAACATCTATTAGTAGTGACTTCTTAGATCAGGCGAACATATTGCACCTTTCTATTAGGCAGGGGTAACAAGCGCTAGGAATGTCCATGGATTTGATCATCAACTTGATGAATGAATTTCACGATATAAGACTTTCCTATTATCATGATGATCAAAAGGATCTCATGTTCTTCCATCAAATATTCCGCATGCCTTTTACCAGATACTTGACTTCAAATACCCATGGATTCGCTCTTTGCTTACTGGTCTCATATAATTCAAGAAACACTAGTATTCTCGAAGCCTTTTGTTTAGATCTCTCATCAATGGGTACTATTTGATAATACTTAACTGATTGGGCTAGCAGATCTCTTGCTAACCCGAGTGAGCATTCAAATATCTGTCCTACATTCATTCGTGAAAGTACTTTTAATAGGTTGAAGACCATTAGGAGTAGGAGAGGCAAAGCCGCTGGAGCAGAGTTGGTGGGGGTCTCGTGGTCAGCATAGTCAGATTGGGTAGCGAGAAGCAAGAGTAACATCATTCGTAGATAGGCTAATGGGATTGACTCTCCCTAAACAGTTTGACAAATGGTTCAGACTCCTTTTCCTCAGTTGTCTTGTTGTGACCTCCTTTGGTTCCATGGGAACATTCCTAGCCAAAGTTTTATCGCATGGATGGCCCTCTCCGACGGCCTAAAGGCGCAAGACATCATAATCCTATTTGAGACTCGAAAATGCGTCATTTGTTGGGCGCATTCAAAATACTTGGAGCACCTGCTTCAGCCGAGTCCAACCTGTCTAATTGTTATTTGTACACCCCTAGGTTTCTCCGCACCCCGCCTACACACACACACATATATATATATAAACACCTCATCTCTTACGAGAGTTATAGGGGTGTGACCTTCCAAGGGGAAGGTCTGGGGATCTAATCCATAGGTATTACCAGCAAGAGCTTCACTGCCCAAGCTAACTTTTGATCGGCTAACTCCGCTCTACTTATGTAGGTAAAATGATATTGACTATCCAAAAACAAGAAAAAAAAAATTATATATATATTTATATTTAAATATTTGCTTTTATTTATCCACGTGCAAAAGCACGTGCCATCCACTATAAAAGATTAAGGAAAATGCTTTTTGCATGTGGAAGTTGGCTACCTTTGGGGTGGTTGGCTTGGAAAAGGCAAAAATCAATAAACAAATGATTTTCTTAAGAAAAGCAGTTATGGGAAACAACGAAACTCCATCATAAGCATTCCACTGTCCTACCTGGAATTCCATTTCAATTATGGTAAGAAAAACCCTCCAAATAAATATTCCATTTTCTCCCAAACTACCCTTGTTCCTTTTGCAGTATTCCCCACTACCCTAAATATTGGGATTTTTACCCAAAAAAATTCCTAAAAGCATGATTATGGGAATTCTTGTAATTTACGTTATCGATAAGAGGCCTGTCTGGTCCCCACAATTTCACAAGATTCACTGTAAGCATGCGTATGGGCATTCTTGTCATTTATGTTATTGTTGGAGGCCTATCTGGTCCCACAATTTCACAAGATTCTCTGTTTAATGAAAAGGAATGACAAGCAGTGTTTGGAAGCTATTGGATTTTCTGTACCCCACCTCACCACCACACGACATCCTCTGCGGTAGTTACCGAAAGAAGACTTGGAATCCTCTACTGCTATAACCGTACTTTAAGGAGTCCAGGTACAACACAAACTCTAGTTAACAATTTTAATCCTTAGAGTTAATTTTTTTTATATAATTTTCTAAAAACCAAGGGTTAGATGGTTGAACCTTAAGAGTTCGTGAATTTTAATCACAATTAATGGGGTTAAATAGGACACTTGTTGTGATGGGGGACATAACCGGACTCCAAGGAGTCGGTCATAACCGTAGAGAATTCCAAGTCCCGAAAGAATATCATCCAACAATTTCAGCCATGCCCCATAGGCGTATGGCTAGGTAAGCTTTAGGGTTGGGATTATGATTAGTAAATTAGACCTGGCTTAAAGATGATGCGATATTACTGTTAAGATTTTATAGTTTTTTGGAGCCAAAATTTATTTTCTGCGGATTATTGTTCAAAATCATCTAAAAATACTGTTATGTGTTAGATTTTAATAAAAACTAATTAAAAAAAAAAACAAT
Organism: Tetracentron sinense; assembly: GCA_015143295.1. Taxonomy (NCBI): domain Eukaryota; kingdom Viridiplantae; phylum Streptophyta; class Magnoliopsida; order Trochodendrales; family Trochodendraceae; genus Tetracentron; species Tetracentron sinense. The sequence goes on from CM026563.1 coordinate 41,130,531, forward strand.
TACAAAACTATACTTATGCTTTTGTGGCTATCAAATTATAGCAAAGCTTGCCCTATTGGTGTCCTTTGATTCGGGATCAAGTCTCGAAAGGGTGTAATTTGAAATACACACCTGTTCCCTCACTTGTAACATATAATAATGTTGCTAATCGAGGTTGCGGATTGTATATCGTCTACCAAAAAAAAAAATTATAGTAACGGCTCAATTTTTTTATGGATACAAATATCCTCAATTTTTTTTTCTAAATTATATTCTTTTTATTTTATGTTGGTGAATGGTCTCGAGTGAGCGGACTCACCCTTTTTGTGAATAATTCAGGTGAAATATTGATTTTGCGGATGATGTGAAATGGCTAATAAGACTGCAGTTTTTTTGGAGCCAAAATTCACTTGCAATGTATTCTCGTTTTAAATCATCCAAAAGTTGCAAAATGCCACCATGTATCAGCATTAAACTTTAAGATTAATGCTGATGCTATTAGGATTTTAATAAAACCTACCAACAAAACAAAAAATTTGAATGCCAATTTTATTCTTGTGGCTACCATATAATAGTAGACAATTTTAATTTTGCAGGTGAAAGTATCCTCATTTTGTTTTTTAGATTATATTCTTTTTATTTGTGCTGCGAATGTTAGGAAACTCTTCTACGAGTAGACTAGCCTTATCTCTAAAAAAAAATTTCAGGTTTTTATGTGGCCTTACCTAGCCAGGCCCATTGACAACCCTAACTATTTCATCCAAAAAGAAAAGAAATAGAGTTAAAAATTTTGAGCAACTCTTCTCTTAAATCCCAGCTTATCTTCCAAAAAAAAAAAAAAAGGGAAAAAAATTCTTCTCTTAAATTCTGAAAATAAAATTTCTTCGCAATGATCGACACTCTGGGTTTGATTAATTACTATCATATATAGTTACATTATACATGTGATGAAAAATGTATAAGGAACATCAACCTCTTTGAGGCACAGCTGACAGCACCCTCTATAAAAGGCCTGGGCTTTGAATTCTGAGAGCTAAATCTTTATTTAAAAAATCTGGATTTTGTTACCAAGTATAAGCAAAACATAGGAGTACTTACTAAATGCCAGATAATAAAAGAATATTGTTAAGGGAGTTTTACTATGTACAAGAACCAAATCGTCTGTGCTTTTCCCTACGGCCTCGGTGTTTGATGGCTAATATCTCTTCTACAACTTTTAATTCCGTACAATCAATTTGATTCGGACTTTCAAACAATCATGGCCACATGTAAGAATACAGACGATTTGCTTCCGAATATTCGAAATTCTTAAAACATTTGTAAATATAAAAAATTATGAACAAAAATATCTTTACATTACTTAAATAGAAATTACAAATGTTTTGAGAGCTCCGGAAACCCGGAGATCCGGTTCGTAGTTAAATTTGCAAATATAAAAAACTTATGGACATAAATATCCTAAAAAAGCCCTAAAAACTACTAACTCTGCCTCTGCTTCATATGCTATCTTTCCATTAAACCATTCAGAAGAAAGACAAAAGCTATCAGAATTCCCTATTTCTTTTTTCTGGTTCATTAAATTCTTCATAAGATATTATCCTATCTTTGTCTCTGCAAATCAAATTCATCCGCTAGATACCCACTTGGTCATCTTCTCTGTTATTCTTTCTCTGGCAATTTCTTCAACTCTTATCTGATTTTCTCTCTTTGTGGGTATTTATGTTCTGCTCATACTAGTTAGTTCTTCATTAATGGCTGCTGCTTCTTCTGCTCAAATCTTCCCTAACAACAACAACAACCATGAAGTTAGTAGGCAAGAAATCCAAGCTGCCATTGCCAAAGCTGTTGAGCTGAGAGCTCTTCACGCTGCTTTGACACAAGGCAACAGCCCTGCGAATCTCAGATTCCCAACTTCTGCTTCTCCATCTGTTTCACGCCCATCTTCTCAGTTCTCTGCTCGCGATTACCCTGTTTTTACTCCTGTGAGTTTCATAAATTCTCTATTTTCTGGGTTTTCTTTGTTCTCTGGTCATAAAATTTACTTTTTTTAAAAATGAGTTTCTTAAGTTGGGTATCTGTTCTTGATTGAAATAACATAGATTTTCTTATTGATAACTCTACTGTACTGTAATGGTGTAGTTGATTAATTCTTTATCTTTTTTCTGGGTGTTCTCTGGTCTTAAATTTGCTTTTTTTTTTATGAGTTTCTTAAGTTGGGATTCTGTTCTTGATTGAAATAACAGAGATTTTCTTATTGATAACTCTACTGTACTGTAATAGTGTAGTTGAATTCACCATTAATGGAGGTTTTTAAAGGTTTCTATGTTGAAATCGAATGATACCCACAAATTTAATTTAATTTATTATGGTGATTAAGACCTCTGTTCCTCATTTTTGTATGGCAGAGTTATGAAGATGAACCATTACCAGGGTATCATCTTCTACAGTTGGAGAATCAAACTTTGCCCGAATATTGGGACAGGTGTGGGCTAGAAGGAGGAGATGAAGATGAAGCTAATCACTGTGATTATAGAAAAGAGACCTCGTCTTCAAGGAAGGATTTGCCTTCTAGTTTGATCAGCAGAGAACCACCACACATATGTTCAGCTGATCAAGATCATAAATCCCCCACAAGTTCTTGTGCAAACCACATTACTGTGCTTCAAACATCACCTGGAACCGATTTTTTCAAATCGGTCAGTAGAACCGGTTCAGGGGACTTCAAATCAGTAACGAGTTGCAATCAATGTAGGCCTGCAATTATAAGAACTGAAAGTGATAATGGTACCAAGAACAGCAAGAATTCTAATACCGTAGTCCCATTAACGGATTCTCACATATCGGTTCATTCACAACCAAAGACCAGAGGGCCAATCCTTTCATGGTTTTTTCCTAGACTGAAGCAGAAGCACAAGAATGAAACATCCCAGAACCGAGCAGAATCTGAAGTGTCCCAAATTTTCAAGGACTTTGGCATAATGTCACTTGAATCCTTGAGGAAAGAGTTGATTGAGGCCAATAAGAACAAAGAGACAGCTCTAATGGAAGTTGCAGAAATGAAATCATCGATGGGGGATCTAAAACTGAAGCTGGAACACTTGGAGTCATATTGTGAAGAACTGAGAAAGGCCCTGAAACAAACAGTACAAGGAAATGATGTCCAAGTTCCAGAATGGTCCGGTAATCTGCCAAAGAGAGGAAAATCCATTGATGCAAACCGAAACAGCTCCATGCCCATTAACCATGACGCAATGGCGGAGGGGTTCCTGCAGATAGTATCGGAAGCAAGATTATCAGTAAAACAATTTTGCAAGACTCTTGTTGGCCAGATTGAAGAAACCGATAGTAATTTAATGGAGAAGCTAATTTTGCTTCAACCATACAAGCCGGGTCTGAATTCAAAGTACTCGAAGAAGGTTCTATACCATTTAGAAGCTCTTATAAACCAGTCCCTATACCAGGATTTTGAGAACTGTGTATTCCAGAAGAATGGCTCCCCAAAGATCTTAGATCCTCAACAAGATCGACAAGCGCAGTTCTCATCATATGTTGCACTGAGAAATCTAAGCTGGAATGAAGTACTAAGGAAGGGAACCAAGTATTACAGTGAAGAATTCAGTAGGTTCTGTGATCAGAAAATGAGTTGCATTATTTCTACACTGAATTGGACAAGACAGTGGCCTGAACAGCTCCTGCAATCGTTCTTCGTTACCACCAAGTGTATCTGGTTACTCCATTTGCTTGCATTTTCATTCAATCCACCATTGGGAATCTTGAGGGTTGAAGAAAACAGAAACTTCAATTCCCTCTACATGGAGGATATTATGGTAGGGCAACAGAGATCACAAGCTCCAACTTTGGTTAAGATCATGGTGACGCCGGGGTTTTATGTTCATGATAGCGTATTGAGATGTAAGGTTCTGTGCAGGTAATATAACTGTGGCCTAACCAATTCATTTCTCTGCCTTGTTGCTTGTTTCTTAGCAGGAACAACAGAGATCATAATCCCCCTGTTGTACTTTTCATCATTCTACCTAATAAACATGAAGGGTTCTGCCAAACCCTCCGTCTCTTCTACGCGGCTTTATTTAAAAAAAAAAAAACTGAAGGATGTATCAGTTGTATTAAGCAGACTCAGAGAAGATTGTAACTTGGAGATATAAAATAATGGATGTTCAAAGGAGGGTTTGTATTGAAGTTAGTTGGATGAAGATTAGATGATGAAGTATGATTGTGTTGGAATGGTAGATGGTGAGTCGAGTTCTTCTTTATAATTGTTGAATGGCATTAGCTTCGGCTGCTCGTAATTTGTCTATTTGTTGATACTATTAATGCATATTTTTCGCATTGTAATTAGACTTATATGCAACATATGGTGCATTAGAATTTTCTGCACATTATCTATGAGGCAGGCCTATTTTGGTTTTCGCTCAAATTCGAAGGTCGGATCCTTAAGAAAGAAAAAGGAAACACGAAAAGAAAAAAAAAACCCAATTTTATATTGGCCAAGTGATGGTAATTATCTATTGAGAATAACCACAAAAGGAGCTGTAGGCCTTTGTCCATTTTATTAGGAGGAATATTCCTCTTTATCTTGAATTTCTTAAAGCATTTTGGATCTACAAAACTGGTTTTCTATGATTGTATAGGTCAGATTCAAGCCTCCTAAACGAATTCCATTGCTAGGTTTTTTGTACTTAAACATAAAGAAACTAGATGTAATCCAAGATCGGCCCGGCCCATGGTAGAGTAGGGCTTGGGCTTCGTTTGTTCAGGCCTTAGTTGAGTTAGATCTCTGTTATTTCTTGACTGGGTTAAGCTTGGACAGACCCTAGCCTGGCCTGAGCCCAGCCCGTTGAAAGCCCTATATATCATGGGAAAAAAGTAAGTTCTGATAAAAGTTCTCAACTTCACAGCCGCTCCGAATTGAGGTAGCTCAAGGGAGGGGGGGACTCCCAATAGATTTGGTTTGGTAGTAGTTCTTTGACCATTAACATACCCTCCCCAAACAAAAAAAAACAAAAACAAAAAAAATTAAATAAATAAATAAAAATAAAGTCTCTACTTCATGTGTAACTAATAATTTAATCAATTGGAGCTAGATTGGACTAGCCTTGAACCTAGAAGGAGATAGTTAGCTTGGATTTCGCTGAACTCAAAATTTTGATCCAAAATTAATCTTAGACCCAATGCTGCACATTGGGCCAGGCCAGCCAAAGGCCTTCCAGGGTTTCAACAGGTTTGTCTGGGTTCATGCTAACTTTTAGGCCTGAAACTATGTTTAGGGCTGGCCAACCTTTGCCCAGTCCAAGTGTCTGGCTTGAAGTCGTCATATCATAATAAAAACCTTTTCCCAAAATGTAGGTCTATGGGTACTCCCAAATATACTCCATAATTTTAACCGTTTATGACTAACTACTAAGGGCCAAGATTTAACTTGACTTATTTTATCTTTTCTAATGTCACATCAGATCTTATCCTAACCATTTAATTTAATAATTGAGTTAAACAGTTAGGATTTGCGAGTATATTTAGGAGTGCCCATAAACTAATTCTTTCCGAAATAATTGAATTGCAACATGGTTCTTGTTTTTCTGCTTTGCATGACAATTCATGATTCGTGTATAGGATTTGGCAAGTGTTTTAATACCTTTTTCCTTTATCAGTAATTCAAAACGCAAAAGAGTTATATGATAGAAAAGGGTTTTATTGATAAAGTCAGATAATCTTTACAATAACACATAGGATTCATATAAATATGAGAAACAAGTCAAGATAGGAACAAACAGCACTCATATCTGATCTTATCTAATATAATCTAACCTATTCTAATCAAGTTTGACACTGTTGGATATGATGATGATGGATTGTCACAATTGATGCGTAGTTGATAAATTTATTGTCATACCTGCTGATTCTCAATGAATGAATAGATGTGGATGTATAGAAATGTGTAAAGAATAGAGCCTTGATGAGCTACAGATGGAGGCTCTAACGGACCAAAGAAGAGGCTTCTAATGGGCCAAATGTGTGGACCTGTAATGAGCCAAGGATGGGCCTCTAATGGCCAAAAATATATGGCCAATGATGGACTAAATATGTAGGCTTCTAATGGGCCAAATGTGTGGACCTGTAATGAGCCAAGGATGGGCCTCTAATGGCCAAAAATATATGGCCAATGATGGACTAAATATGTAGGCTTCTAATGGGCCAAATGTGTGGGCCTGTAATGGTGTAAGGATTGTGCCTCTAATGGCCGAAAATATATGGCCTATTATGGGCTAAATATGTGGGCCTCTAATGGGTCAAATGTGTGGGCCTGTAATGGGCCAAGGATGGGCCTCTAATGGCAGAAAATATATGGACTATGATGGGCTAAATTTTGGGCCTCTAATGGGCCAAAATGGTCAAAGAAAAGTGGACTTAGAGAAGATGACAAAGTTTCACTTCCTTTTTCTTTTTCTTTTTCTTTTTTGGGGTGGTGGGGAGACATGCTCTTCTTCATTACCAAACAAGAGAGGGGTTTATTCGAACCCATGAAACAAAGAAGAAGTGCATATGATGGTAGCCATGGGTTTGGCCTGGCAACTTCAGAGAGCGGCAATGGCAATCAGTTGTGGAGCAATGGATAACTACATTGTCAATCAGTTGTAGGGGCAATGGATAGCTACATCGTCGAGGTTAGCATTAACGACAGCCATGGTGATGTTTGTTGCTAGTGAGAAAGCCCCTTTGATTCAAAGAATCGGAGCCAAAACAACCACTTGAACGTCGACGTTGGTGGTGGAGGGTTAAAGTGGCCGGAGATGCCAAGAACTATGATTAGTTTGTTTAGAGAAATGATTCTTGATTTAAAGCTTCAACATAATAGTCATGCAACTTGGGATAACAAAAAAAGGCCCGACGGATTGGAAAACAATGTTTTTATTAATGAGAAGCGGTGTATCTCATCACACTAATATAATTTTTTCCTAATATTATTTACTCAAACTGCTCACACCGAACCTTATTTAAACTGCCAGAATCCTTGACAGTCCTATTTTACTCATTCTTTTGGTAATTCAGGGAAGGGACCTTAGTCTCTCTTTACCCCTTGTTATTCTTTTTACTACAAGAAAAAGGATTATTAGCAACCCAACGAAATTGTCGCTTAAAATAAAATATTTGTCGCTAAATAGTTTTACCAATGGAAAAAGCAGCCGTCGCAGTGTCAAGGGTAAAGATAGCGTGGCTAAATGTTATCATGACGGAAAAATTATTCCCAAAAGCAGAGAAGATTCGACGTGTTGGTTATAAAAGAGCATTTTGCATGTTGGTTGTCGATAACCAATTATGCTCATTTCTCCCTCCAAAAGAGAAAAAAAAGATCTCCTGAAGTTTTCCCCCTTTCTACCTCTCAAATTCTTCCATGAAACTATATTATTTTCCAGTCCACTAATCCCTAGAAACTTTGCCAGAAAGAAGTGACAAGGGACGAAGACTAACTATTAACGCCAAGAAGTTAGGAAGAAAGGAGAAGCTGGCAAGGCTGCATCGCTAAATAACGGAATATATATATATATATATATATAGGAAATGCATTCGTCGCTAAAAATACTGACTCATGACTATTCAAGATCCATTAATGAGGACAACGCCGCCAAATACCTTTGCATAGATAGAAAAATAACTGTCACTAAAGGGGCATTTTGGGGACAGTTGAAAAATTGCTGCTTTTAGCGACCGATTTTCCCTCCCTAATATTCCGTCCCTAAAAAACACTTTTTCTAGTGTTTAAACCTTAAACTGTCATCTTCATTGAGAAACTACAGAGGAGATAAATGAGAATGCTCCTAGCCTAAACTTGGACTCATGTCTTGTTACTGTTGTCAATAGGGTCTTTAAATAAGAGCAATAATCCTATCCTTTTGTGAGGAGCAGACTATTGCACCTCACCCTCACAAAGCCCCTTTAATTATCTTTGAACTATGGTTAATAAGTTTTAATCTATGTGGTTATATTTTCTGAATTTTTTAAAAAAGAAATTAAGGTTACTTGCTTTAACCCTAAAGGATAGTAAATCTTAACTCCAGTTAAAAGAAGTTAAAATAGGACACATGGCTAGAAAAGGGGGGCGAGGCGCCTTCCTTTTCCCCCACCAACGAGGAGGTAATTAATTTCCCTTTAATAACTATTAGTATGTGGGTTTAAATACAGTATAAGAATAAAATATTTAGTCCAAATTTTGTTACACGGTGAAAAAAATTAATGTTAACCCAAATAGAATGAAAATGACAAGTGTTACTTTTTCTATGAGAGGCGGATCCTTAATTATTCATTCTATATCCTCTTTGTATCACATCATCATTATCAATAATGTCTTATTTGATATTATTTTGGGTTTTTAAAACATGAATCTATTCCATATTCCTCAGCATACCATGACAATTGAATACTTTTTATCCACTAACAAAAATGTAACATGTGTTCTAATTTTAATTGGGTTAGGATTAATTTAATAAAAGATTAATGTTAAACTAACTAATTTTTTTTAAATAAATGCAAAAACTGAAAATCTTAGGAAATTAACAAGGAACATGTGCTCTGGTTAAAGAGATGATGGGAGCATCCCAAAATATGCCGGGTATTCTTAGATATTATATAAAATAATTTTAATTGATAGAAATATCCTTATTTTATTTTTGTAATTTCTCAAACTATACCAAACATAAGACATATTTTAAGATGCTCCCGTTATCTCCTCAATCAGAGCTTTGGTTCAGTGTTGCCTTTATGTGGCTTCAAGAAGTGATAATGGACAACCAAACAGCAATGATAGGCATACTAGAAATCTATTTGCAAACCTAAGGTTGGATCTCATTGGTCCAGGCCCCCCCCCCTTTAAATATTCACCCCAATACTCACCAAGTAGGGAGGAAGGGGTTTGGAGCAATGAGGTCCAGCTTTAGGTTTGCAAATGAATATCTCAGGTACGTTAACTATTTTTCCTAACTCTATCTGAGTATTTCATTAGTTAACGTTATTTTTTTGAGAAGGGATTAAAAACACTCAATAGTATGTACTATCGAGTGTATGAGCGTTGGATTTGGAATCTCGAAATGGCTGCAAACGTTGAATGACGGAAATTATTGAACTGGTTATTTCCTTCCTAAGTCAGCTTAGAGCTCCATACAGCTCAAGTGATAAACTCCTTCCACTTAATTGTGATTGAACTCTACAAATTCAATTGCATCCACAAGTGTTGAGTTCAATTGCACCCACAAGTAAACACGTGTCCCCTTTAACCCATATTAACTATGGTTAAGTCTTACTAATCCTTAGGATTTAACAATTTCACTTTATTTATTAGAAAAAATATTAACCTTAAGGGTTAAATATTTTTTAATAAGAGTTATTTTTTTAAAAAATATTTAGCCCTTAGGGAAAAAAATATTAACCCAAATTAACTATGTTTAAGATTTATTAACTGTTAGGATTCAACAATCTAACTTTATTTATTAGAAAAAAATATCAACGTTAAGGGTTAAATATTTTTTTAACAAGAGTTATATTTTTTTAAAAATATTTAGCTCTTAGGGAAAATAATACTAATCCATATTAACTGTGGTTAAGATTTACTAACTAAGGATTCAACAATTTAACTTTATTTATTAGAAAAAAAATATTAAGCCTAAGGGTTAAAATTTGTTTTAACAAGAATTAATTTTCCTAAGGGTTAATATTAACACACAATAATTCTGGATAAATTTTTTTTTAACCCTGAGTGTTAATGTCTTTTTAATAATTTTTCTAATAAATAAAGTTAGATTGTTAAACCCTAAGAGTTAGTAAATCTTAACCACAGTTAATATGGACTAATATTCTTTTCCTTGAGGGTTAATTATTAAAAAAAAAACCTCTTGTTAAAGAAAAATTTACGATTAAGGTTAATATTTTTTCTTCTAATAATCAAAGTTAGATTGTCGAATCCTAAGATTTAGAAAATCTTAACCGGAGTTAATATAGGTTAATATTTTATTCCCTATGGGTTAATATTAACCCTAAGGTTTATATATATATATATATATATATATGTATATAAACTCTTGATAAAACAAATTCACCGTTATGGTTAATATTTTTTTCTAATAAATAAAGTTAGATAATGGAACCTTAAGAGTTAGTTAATCTTAACCACAATTAATATTGGCAAATATTTTTTTCCCTAAGGGTTAAATATTAAAAAAAAATAACTCTTGTTAAAAAAAAATTAACCCTTAGGTTAATATATTTTTCTAATAAATAAAGTTATATTGTTGAACCTTAAGAGTTAGTAAATCTTAATCACAATTATTATGGGTTAATAATTTTTTTCCGCAAGGGTTAATATTAGAAAAAATAACTCTTGTTAAATTATATTTCACCCTTAAGGTCTAGGAAGCACAGATACGGGATACAGGATACAGGTATGATATGATATGGGTAAGGCGATACGATAGAACCTAAAAAAATAGGATACGAGTACAACCAGGATACGTCTGTAATTTTCTTTAAAAAATAATAATAATAATACTATATTTTGTATTATAATTACAAAATAACCATTGGTTCAGTTCTGTTTATGTATAAAAAAAATTATGTCCATGCAAAAGTAAAAGAAATAGGATCATCCACTAAGTAAAAAAGAAAATTATCCTATCATCCACTAAGCAAAATATAAAGAAGAGTATGTCTATGCAAAAACAAAAGAGATAGGATCGCACCCTCGGGTCTCAAAAAAAAATAAAAAATCATGGCCGTATCTCGGCTTATCCATGCAGTGTCAGAGCCGTATCCGAAATAAAAAAAATTATTTTTAATTAACTGGATACGTCTAAACCGTATCCCGTAATATCGGAGGCGTATCCGATACGTATCTAATACGGGTACGGGGACCTATTTGAAGTATCCGTGCTTTCTAGCTTAAGGTTAATATTTTTTTCTAATAAATAAAGTTAGATTGTTGAACCTTAAAAGTTAGTAAGACTTAACCATAGTTAATATGGGTTTAAAGGAGACACGTGTTTACTTATGGGAGTAATTGAACTCGACACTTGTGGGTGTAATTGAATTTGAAGAGTTCAGTCACAATTAAGTGGAAGGAGTTTATCACTTGGGTGTAATCAGTTAACCGTGAAAGAGACAAAAGGTTATCTTCTGTCGAAAAGAACAAGGTAACTGAAAGCCTCTCGCGCATCCACGACGGCCTTCTGATTTTGACTATGTTGTACGATAATAAGATAACCTTGTACGAGTATCATGGTCTTCCAGGGAAAAAAAATCTTGCTTCTAAATAGGTTATCTAGTCAAATGTGTGGTCCTGATCGGTCCATGCCTCCTTTTTTTAACACATTATTGTAATTAAGATTCACTCACTCTTACTGTTAAACTAGCTAATCTTTATTTTCAAAAATAAAAAAATATTAATCTTAATTTTCTTAAGTTTAACCATAGTTAAAGAAATGTTAAAAGGAACATGTGAACTAGGTAGTCAAATCCCCTTGATTTTTCTCAAGTAATTGCATGAGTTTTTTTAAAACAATTGTCACGTATTTCATTAACTCTTATTGAGACAACATTAATCATATAATTAATGGACTAGGCATCCTGAAAATTGGCAGCAAATGAGTGGCATACAAAGCCATTTGTTTTATTTGTTTAAATACAAAGAGAAGCTCACCTTTGTAGTGTAAATGGTGTCAATCTTGTAATTATGTGAGACACAATTATCACTGTCTCTCCCATAATTACAAAAGTGTCATTGCGTTTATACTAAAAAATGAGAGCTCCGTTTTACCATCGTGAAGCAATGCTCCACCTCAAAATTTCACTCTTGTTTTTATCATAAAAGAGATTAAATATGGAGCTCCGGTTAACCAGTCAATTGAGGCAACCCAAAAAATGCCTTGAGATGGGGTATTTATAAAAAAAAAAAAAAAGGTTGAAATTCTCTCCGGTTATAACTAGACTCCAAGGAGTCTAGTTATGCCATTGAAGTCACCATGTGTCCCTTTTGACACTCATTAATTGTGGTTAAGATTCATCCACCTTTAGGGTTCACCCACCTATCCTTGGTTTGTGGAAAAAAATTCTTACATTTTTTTAAACCCATGTTAAAATTCACTAACTCTTTGGGTTAAATTTTTTAAAAATATTTTTTTCTAAAAACCAATGATAGGTGGATGAACCCTAGGGATGAGTGAATCTTAACCACAATTGAGGGGTATCGAAAGGAACATGTGACGACTTCAGTGCATAACTGGACTCCTTGGAGTTCAGTAATAATTGGAGAGAATTTATTGTCAAAAAATATCCTTCTTTTAAAGGCATTTTGTGGGTTGCTTTGGATGACTGTTGAACGGGGAGCTCCTCATAAGAAAAAAAAAAAAGAAAAAGCAAAGAGATGACTATGAGAGTAGAAATGCAAAATTGAATTGCCAAGCATTTATCTATATACTATATACTAAAGAAATAGGATGCCTACATTGCACCCTTCTTTAGTCACTATTTTTCTTTTCTTTAGCCACGTCATCACTCATTTATATCACATTCTTTTTTTCTCTTTCCTTTCAAACAAGACACACTTCAAAGAGGTGTCAAACACAACAAATCCCTAGCACGTCAGTCTCTTAATAGTTAAACCTTTCATCCCCAACTAAGTGGATTCCCAAAGACTTATTTCATCTCCCAACAATCTCCACAATAACACACCAGGGCTTTGTCTCAGTGGTAGTGCATCCCCTGCTTTAGGGAGGAGGTACCGGCTTCCATTCCTGAGAGGGTGAGAGTTTGTATCTACTCTCCACTCACCCACTAACTGAATAGATACTAACACCTAACCGGCGTTGCGGCCTCAACGTATATCTTGAACCACAAAAAAAAGAAAAAGTCTATCTATCATCTCCTCATTTATATCATTCAATAAAATAAAGAACCAAAAAAAAAATATATATCTAATAGTAATATTAATAAAGAGCACACTCCCAAGTCTCATCATGTACCTCTCCCAACAATGTTTCTCTCTCATGCACTTCTCCCACGAATGAACGTTTCATCTCTCTCATTGTTTCAAAGAGCCTTTTTATTTATCCATTAAAACATTTTCACCATCGCATATCATTAATCTCCCCATACCCATAGTAACAAAGTTCTCGAATAATTCCCGAATTGTACCCGAACTATTCATTTTTTAAGGGGTGCCGTTTAAAAAGGCTTCTTTTTCCCGAACTAACGAATAATTCCCGAACGAACGAATTATTCCGAACTTATGCCGAACTTATTCCGAATGAAGATTTCTCACAAATTATTAGCAATAGAATTATTACTAAAAACCCGAGACTTATTTCACACTGAGAAATCTTCATTTGATTGAAATCGTCAACTGATAGAAGAATGAGAAAACTCTATTTGAGTAAGCTATTTTAGGATTTTGATTACATTCGATTGAATTGAGAGAAAAAATATAATTTTGTATGCTGGTTAGTCTGTTGAATTTCCACTGAACTAAGAGAAAATAAGATTTGTGTTATTTATTCTGAGCTATTTCTATATTTTACTAAATAACTATGTTATGCCAAATAAATACACTCATATATTGCTTTTCTGATTTTATCTATTCAGATTATTATTTTTCTCTTTTTTATATATTTTTGAATTGCTTATATAATTTGATTTGCATATACAAACATGTAATCTAAATTATTCTTTTTTCATAAATTACATAAAGCTTACTTAAGCCTTATGTAATTTTTTTCTTGAGTTTGCGAGTTTACATAATGCTTGTTTTTTAGAAATTGGAATAAATGTTAACATAGTAAGAGATATCAATACATAGAGATTGGTAGATGGATTAGTTGACATCACGTTCTTATTTTTTATAATTATTAATTTTTATTTTTCCGAACTTATCCCGAACTTAACCCGAATTTACCGATTTTTTCCCATTTTTTTCGAACTTAACCTCTGCCGAATAATTCCCGAATCCAAACTTTGTTACTATGCCCATACCACAGAAAACCCTCTCTTCTCCACCACCCACAATGTCTCTAAGAATACTTTATCCTCTCGACTCCTCATCTAAAAAATATTTGATTGATGTATTTGATGCTTGGGTGTGTTATCGGCTTCAAGAGTGTTTCCAAGCATGGAGTTGGTTTTTATCGACATCATACGTCGTCTTTGTCCCCTCTCATTAAGCGAAGCAAGAGAGAGGCTGCTACAATTGTCTTAATGATTAATGCGGGAATGTAACGGAGAAGCTTGATGTTAATCTAGGTGAGACCGAAGATGCGATCGGTCTAGGAAAGGTGTTCAAAGCATTGGGGCATGTCATATATGGCCGGAGAGGATGGGTTGGACACACGAGTTGCAGGCATCTCGGAAGTAGCTGAAAGTCCAGTATGATGATGTGCATAATGAAGATAGATACGGCAAGCTTAAGGTATGCTTACAAGTTACACATCCCAAAACTATACTATGTTTTCTTTATTTTCAACCGGGTTAGACCATGCATGTGTGGGTCCTTCATCCCATATCCTATATCAGATGGATGATCGGTGATATAATTCTGATATAAATGATGTTCATTTGATTAATTTCTATGATTTAGAGTAACATTATATCTATATTTCTATTTTATAAATATTATTTTCAATTTAATGTTGTGACTTCTTAACCCGTGCATCGCACGGGTCTCTACTTAGTTTACTCTATTAAACCAGTATATTTCTTAGGGAGCTCTTGTAAGCATTTTGCCAGCCCACTCTTCTATTGTGCTCTCTCTACTTCGGTCAAAAAAAGATCAAGATTTCATATATAACGGTTTATCATTTTTGCATGAAAACTTACAGACTGCAATATAAGAGAGAGTAGGCCAGCAAAATAAATAAATAAATATATATATATATATATATATACACATGTGGGAAGGGATCTGTAGACATATGGAAAAATAACATATATATTCACATATGGACACAACCACACAATTCGGACACCCAACGATTGCAAATTACACTCCGTTTTAAGTGGAAAAGGGTATTCTAGAAAATCTATATTTTTATAAAAGATGTCTCTTTAGTCTTTCCTCATTTGTCTCCTTTCTCTCTTCTCTCTCTCTTACTCCCCTCTCTCGACTCTCTGTTATATAAGCCAAACGGAGTTCCGTTCTGACATCCATGAGAGTTAGTCCGGTGAACTATTGAGCATTTAGTGATGGGAGGGGTTTTAAGATCTAACAGGGACCAATGCCAGATATTCTGTTGATGTCTAAATGTTCTGTAATGCTGAATCAAATCATAATGGTCTTAAAAAAAAAAAAAAAAATTCAAACCTTCACGATCTTAAATTACACAAGTTGATTGTCCGAAAGAAAGTTGATTGCCAAATTAGGGAGTGGTTAAAAGTATGCAAAATTGTGATGAAGGGTGTTCAATAAAATTAGGTTGATTGTCAGGGTCTTCAGTCAAACTAGACAATGTTTCAGTGCTCAAGATTCTGGTGAAGGGAGTCTCTAAAGCTCTCTATCCATGAAGTGGTTGACACTTTAAACTATAACATATGACATGTAGGGACAAAAGGACTCCACATCCTAGGAAATATGCAGTTAGCCATACAAAGGAAACTAGAGCTACCGCCTCTATGGCTCCACATCCATATCAATCTCGCGGATGGCAGAACAAAAACTGTCTAATCAATAACCAAGAATTGGGGAGAGGCGAGGAAAAGAGAGAGAAAGAGGGGAGGAAGAGAATAAGAGAGGTTAGGGTTTTAAACTTGATTTTTTGGTGTTGTCGGAGTCAGTCAGTCAGAGAAGAAGCTTGGAATATTATCTGCCGGGAGAGAGAGAGAGAGAGGAGAAGAATAGAGAGGAAGAAGGGTTCAAACTAGAATTCCAAAACCGTCCTTAAACATATAAAATTTGGTTTAATAATAACCGTTGGATCCGAGGATCAAGTGGTTATGTAGATATGTGAGCACACATATTATTTTTCATATGTCTACGGATCCTTTCCCTATATATATGAGCCAAATCATCTACGGTGATAACTAGATTTGCCAAATTCGGTTATCACCCCTAGGGGTAGGTGAACCTTACCCACGGTTAAGGGGTGTCAAAGGATTGACGATACACGATTTTGACTTCTATAACTGTAGTTATTGCTAAAATAAAACTTTCATAAAATAGTAAAATTGTTATTTCCGAGGCTTAAACGAATGAATCTGGCACAAAAGTGAAAAATGAACAATGTATCTTGAAGATCTCGACGTTTCCATTAGCCGTGTAAATTTCGCAAAATTCTAATTCTGGGGTTCATGATTTCTACTAAAGCTTTTATGTCTTTCGTTTGGACTTTTGACCAGTGTTTTAAAATCAAACCGGACCAAACCAACTGGTTGAATCGACAAAACTGGTCACAACTATGGTCCCCAAAGTTTCCAAAACCAGCTATAATTAACTGGGCAAGATTAATGTAACTGGAATAACCCGCCGGTCAAACCGGGAACCACTAGAACTGGTGACCGGTATTAATAATCGGCATATACGATGTTTAGACAGTTTCCCGACCATAATAGACGGGCATAAAAAAAAAAAAACTAAAAATCAGTTCCTGTCGGATTTGAAAAATGGGGCATTACTGCTTCTCTTCCCCAATCAACGCCTCAAGCAAATGATAACAACCAACTATTATTATGTTGTCCCACCATCACCAATACTAGGGCTGTCAACGGATCGGATTCGGACCGGATCTGCCTAGATCCGAATCCGATCCGATTAAGAATCCGACTGATCCGAATCCGATCCGAGATCCGTCGGATCATGAAGTAACCGATCCGAATCCGATCCGATTATATATCGTCCAATCCGATCCGATCCGATCCGATCCGATCCGATCCGAGTAAGGTTATTTAAAAAAAAAAAAATCTATTTTAATAATAAAAAATCTAATAATACCTTAATTAATACTAATTAATGTTAATTTTTTTAAAAATTAATATTTTATACATAGAAAATCTAAATAATATATTTAAAATAATTAACAATTATTATTATTATCGGATCGGATTTTAATCGGATCGGATCACCTTATATCCAGATCCGATCCGATTATAATCGGATTCCACCGATCCGATCCGAATTCGATCCGACGGATCACATATAGGGTCCAAAGTCCGGCTAATCGGATCGGATTCGGATCGGATCCGGATCATGATCCGGTCCATTGACAGCCCTAACCAATACTCCGGTCGGCTTTAGATCTCTCATTCCTCTTCATCTTTCACTTTTGTCTCAAAATTGGAAACTTCCTCCGCCTCAAACATTTCAATACTCATTGGACGGTTCGGATCTCCTATAGGCATAAGTTGAGTTGATTGTGGTGGTTCATTTCATCATCTTGCCAGCTTATCAGAGAGGTTTCTTGTCGAGACTGGGAATGTCCGTTTCTGGTTTTGGTTCTCATACTCAAGTCTCTCGTGAGGGAAGACAAAAGACTTGGAGAAAATTGATTGCTTTATGGTAGGGGTGTATTCGAGCTGCGCTTGGACCTGCTCGGCTCGGTTTGAAATTTTGTCATCTATGCTCGAGCTCGATTCGGTTTGAAAATTTTTCATCTATGCTCGAACTCAACTCTAATATGTTCGACTAGATTCGAGCACAGATTAAATTATTAAAAATTATTTTTAAGTGAAAAAATAATATTTTTATTAAATATATAAAAATCTATATACATATATAATATATTGTTTTTTATATAAAATTCAAACCAAGCTTAAACTGAACCAAACCTCAATCGAGCTGAGCTGAATCAAACAAGCCTTGGCTGGAGCTTAGAGTTCAATACATTTTCAAACTCAAAATTATAGCACGACTCGGCTGAACTTATTTTTCGAGCTCAATCCGACTTTGATCAGGGGAGTCGAGCCAAGCCGACCTTTGAGTCAGC
The DNA here is from genome assembly GCA_015143295.1 of Tetracentron sinense. NCBI lineage: Eukaryota > Viridiplantae > Streptophyta > Magnoliopsida > Trochodendrales > Trochodendraceae > Tetracentron > Tetracentron sinense. The sequence goes on from CM026563.1 coordinate 41,148,473, forward strand.
CCGGTTCCGATTCACCCCTACTTTATGGCGATAAGACTAGACCATGACATGAGAAATTCAATCATCTTGTAAGCTGTGATACAGTGAGATGTCACTCTCTTCAACAAAAAAAACCAAAAGATGTCACTCTCACTTTTTTTAGCAGTAGTCTGATGGGATTGAGTCTTCGGTCTTAAATTTTTTTTTTTTTTTAGGTATATACAAAGCAAATAAATACACACAACTCATACACATCCAACAAAGCACACACCACCCACACAACCCTCTTCCATCTTAAATTACAAAGGGCCAAAGAATAACACTAGGGTCTTAAATTACAAAGGGCCAACCGTGCTCCATATCTCCATGTATGGAGTTCATACTCCAAATTGTTACCGATAGTCCATATATGGAGTAGAAGTGAGAAAATTGAAATCAATCTCTAAAACATTAAAATACCAAAATATCAATTGTATCCCTTTTTAAGGCTTTTAATTTTTTTTTAAAAAAATATCATTTTTATCCTTTAAAATTTTTTTAATAAAAAAAAATTTTTAGTGGGTCCATATATGGATAGGGATTTGAAGATGGGTAGATTAGAATAAAAAACTTTTTAATGGGACCCATGATTTCCTAGGACCGTAAACGAAACGAATTCGAAGCGGATACCACACTATCCGTATCCAATTCGTTTAATATTATCTCCTATTCGAATTCGCTCCGTTATCCGATAGAGTACTAAAATTGTATTTAGTATTCATATCCGAAATATCTAGTCGAATTCGGATAATATCCGAATTCGTCTGATTAGACAACCCAATTCAAGTAAGAGATGGATATGAAGGTCTTTGGAATCTGGATTTGAAGGAACTCCAAAACTCGATCTTGATGGCCAAGATGGGTAGCTCTCAGAAAAATGTCGACGACAAGCATTTACATGAGGATATGACAACATTGTCTTCGTAGACGCAACTACTGGTGGCAATTGAGTAAATGAACAACCCAACAACGGGTTAAACCCACAAAGCACTGCATTTCCGGCGAAGCACTAGTCAATGGGGCCTCGGAAGTTTAGAGAGGGGGAGAGAAAGAGCAGCAACTCGACCGACGGTGCATTTGACGTCATGCCAGTTGCTGGAGCAGGCGTCGGAGGTGGTCTAGTTGGTGAGGAGGTTGCCGTCTGAGGTGGTCCATGGTGTGACCAGAGAGTTTTGAGGTTTTTTGATTCTCAAAACTAATGGTGATTTTCTCAAATCAGGTAGTATATAAGCATATGATTTTTTCTTTTTTCAAAACAGGTGGTATATAAGACATGATTTTCTCAATACAGGTGATTTGAAATTTGAAAGCACATGGTTTTGTATCTTAACTTTTATTGGGCTGTTAGATTAACAAGAAAACTTAAAAGACAACCATATCACCTCTGGCGGTCAGAAATTTAGCGGAGCGGATATAGAAATATCCGGCTTTGCTCAGTTTTTAAACGGATAGTATATATTCATATCCGTATCCGATCCGACGGATACCTATCCGATCCGATGGATAGGGATTTGGAGAGGGGGAGATTGGAATAAAAAACTTTTTACTGGGACCATGATCTCCTTATAAATGAATTATGGAGTATTGCGTCGGAGATACTCTGAAATCGTCCGCTGCTTGTTTGTTGTCTACATCATTAGAACACTGGACTAATTCCTTGGGCATGAAGTAATTAAGTAGGGTTATTTTCCAGAAGGTGGACCTCTGTCCTCTGCTTCCTGAGTCGTAGTCTTGGCCAGCTAGCACACCCTATTAAAAATAAGGAAATATACGTGCCACTTGCACCTCCTCTTCTCTCCTTCCTCCCTTCCATACTTTCCCTCTCTCTGTCTCTCTCTCTCTATCTCTAACACACAACCTACACACAGAGCTAGAGCTGGAGCTAGCGATGGCCCAAAGAGAAGAAAAGAACGTGGTGATATTTCCATTCATGGCACAAGGCCATCTCATCCCTTTTCTAGCACTTGCATTTCAAATAGAGCAGAGAAAAGGGTACACAGTAACCTTGGTCAACACTCCTCTCAACATCAAGAAACTCCGATCATCTCTCCCTCCCAACACCACCATCCGCCTCGCCGAGCTTCCCTTCTGCAGCGCCGATCACGGCCTCCCTCCCCACTCCGAGAACACCGACGTGCTTCCTCACCCACTCATTATCCGCCTTCTTGAATCCACCATTTCCCTCAAGCCCTCTTTCAAATCTCTCATCTCCGACCTCACCCTCAACCAAAATCTTCTCTGCATCATCGCCGACATGTTCTTCGGATGGACCGTCGATATCGCCTATGAATTCGGTGTTTTCCATTCTTTTTTCATCTCCGCTGGTGCCTATGGTACAGCAATCTTCTTCTCCTTGTTGCTTCACCTCCCTCAACATGAAACAGATTCCGATGATGAGTTCTCGCTGCCGGACTTTCCTCAAGTGTCTCGAATTCACAGCTCCCAGCTCCCATACTATCTCAAGAACACTGATGGGGATTCTAATTCTTGGTCTATCTTTCTCAAAAGAGAGTTCCTTCAATGGTTGAACTCTGATGGGCTTTTGGTAAATACAGTGGAGGATTTAGACCAGCCTGGTTTACAGTATTTTAGAAGGACTACTAATAGGCCAGTATGGTCAATTGGGCCTACTCTTTCTTCCATGGCAAGACCTCTCCCTAGTAAAGAAGCCGCCGGAATATCTCCGGATTTCTGCCTTGAATGGCTCGATAATCATCCACCGGCTTCGGTTATATACGTATCTTTCGGTTCTCAGAACAGGGTTTCTGCTTCTCAAATGATGGAATTGGCAATGGCTTTAGATGCGAGTGGGAAGAATTTCATCTGGGTCGTCAGGCCACCAGTTGGGTTCGACATAGGATCGGAATTCAGAGCAGGAGAGTGGTTGCCGGAGGGATTTGAAGGTCGAATGAAAGACTGCAATAGAGGACTACTAGTGCGTAAATGGGCACCCCAGTTGGAAATTCTGGCACACAAGTCTACTGGTGCATTTGTAAGTCACTGTGGTTGGAATTCAGTGCTAGAGAGCTTGAGCCATGGCGTACCGATCATCGGTTGGCCGATGGCCGCTGAGCAATTCTTTAATGCTAAGCTTTTAGAGGAGGAGATAGGGGTGTGTGTTGAGGTAGCTAGAGGGAATGAGTGTGAGGTTAGACATGAAGAGATAGCGAGAGTGATTGAGTTGGTGATGAATGGGGGTGATAAAGGAGAGGAGATGAGAAGGAAGGCCTGTGAAGTTAAGGAGATCATTAAGGACTCCATTAGAGATGATGATGAAGGTTTCAAGGGCTCTTCTGTCAAAGCTATGGATGACTTTTTTGATGAAGCACTATCAATGAAGAAGACAAAGGAAAGGGAGAACCAAAACAAGATACCTTGAAACCTTACGTATAGGTTTCGGCTACCCATATACGAATATTGTATTGGTACGAAAGAAGGCGATACTTAGTGTTTTTTAATTATTTTATGTTATTGTGTAATTGCAACTATGATTGTTATTTTGCTTCTTTTTTCATAAATTTTGTTTTTTTATAACTCATTTGATTATTTTTTTAAGTTAATTTGATTTTTTTTAAGAAAATAAAAATTATATGTATAACCTGAAATCGATACGCATATGTTTTGGTTGGATCGAAACATCCGCCGAAATTATGTTTTTAATCTTTGTTGTAAGTATGCAATTTTTTTGTGTGATGAATAAAACTGGGATTAGTCTTCTTTAGTTTTTGGAGGTTAAAGCAGTCTCCAGGTTTTAAACTAACATAATAATTTTGAGGGTTGTCATGAGATCTAATCTGGGTGATGTCTTGTAGTTTTTATATTCTCATTATTAACCACAATAGGTAAATGAGTTTGAGGGAGAATGTTTTCTAGTTTCTCTCTTTCCCACTTTCTTCAAGGAGAAGGATAAGGTGTGTACAATAACAAAAAGAAAAAAGAAATTCAACTTTAACTTTATGTCCTCATAACCTACTACCTCCCCAACTTTTATTGCTGCCGCCACCTTCCACCGCTATTACTACCCCCAATGTCATCAACACTACCTCCAGTACTGCCCGCCCCCACCATTGCTACAGTTGTCGCTTACACTAGCTCTGCACTCTTTTTCACAGTTTTTGTTTTTCATTTTCCTTCTTAGCAACCAATGTGGCTACAAAAATTTCTTTCTTTTTAGCAACTCAATCAAACTCGCTAGCCTTTGTCATATGTGGCAAAAAGCTTAGAAAATTATTTTCTTTTTTCCCTTTTGATTGTGATTTTAATGCTAAGTTTTTTTTTCCTGTTTTTTTTTAATAAAAATTTTAATGGATCAGACCTCATCTTGCTTGTCTTGATTTAGACGGAGATATTATTCTCCTGGGCAAACAGGCTGTCCATTGTCATCCATCCATTTGGCATGAGGATGTTTGCATTTCCCAACAACTATTCATAAGGATCCGTTTGTTTGCGAGGAAAATAGACCAAGTAAATGATTTCTAGAGAAAAAATTTATTTTCTTGTGTTTAGCGTCTTGGAAAACAATTTTTTTTTTAGAAAAGTTTTCCCTATTTATGTTTGGTTGTTGAGAAAATTTGTGAAAACATGAAAAAGAAAAGAAAATTTTGGATTTTTACTATAATTTTTAGTTACGTTTTTTCTAATTTTCTTTTCTTTTTCATGTTTTTACTTATTTTCTCGATAATCAAACATAGGGTAAAGTAAAGTAAATGTTTTCTATCATATATAAGGAAAACTTTTTTCAAAAGAAATTATTTCCATCTCCTTTTCTATGTAAACAAACACAACCATAATGAGATTTAGACTTGATAAGGAAATAATTAATATACAGTTGAGAAATCCTCAAGATCAACACACTGAGAATTTTGAACAATCTTTTAAAACCGGAACTTGACTGGTGGATTGAACCGGTTAACTCGGAACCTGGTGGGTTGATTATCAAGACAACTCTATGCAAGTGGTTGATCATCATTTCTTTACCTATCCCATTAATCTTAGTTGGTAAATTAATTTTTAAAATTAGAGATTAATTTTGAGCCAGAGCTCTGCTTCACGGTGTTGAAGCGGAGCTCCCTTTATTCACTATAAGAGTGGCATGTTTATTTTGCAACACACCATAATTACACATTTGCCACTGGATAGTGTAAAAAGGGGAGCTCCGCACAATGTGGTGAAGCAGAGCTCCGCCAAACCTGAATTTTATTCTTTACCTATCTCATTAATTTTAGTTGATAAATTTAATTCTTAAAATTAATATTGACTCAATTTAAATTTTAAAAAATTGTGTGGATGTTAAGACATATGGTTGAACAATAATCAACTAAGGAGAAAATTCCTTTTGGTTGATATGGAGGACAAACGAACTCAAAAAATAGAGTTTAAATATATTGGAGGAGCTCCAAGTTGAAAAATAACTGGAGCGTCCCAAAACAAATCAGACAAAATTTTGAAGGGTTTTTTCGTCGATGAGTTTTATCTATTTACCAAAACACTCCATTCGTTAATCATGTTTATTCTTTTTGACAGGAACTCTCCATTGTATTTGAATGAAGTACAAAAGATAATTAGCTTTTTAAGAAGAGGAGTGCTATGGCACTGGGGCTAACATGTGGATATGTTTCATATTTTAACAGTTTAATGTTTGACATTTGTAGCCACCCAATTACATTTTTGGAAGATTTAAGACTGGCATTAGCAAAATCCTTTTAAGAATACACTTTTTATATGGGCGTGAAATTCTCTAGGTTGTAATCAAAGCCTTCTTTTAAAGTTAAAAACATTAACTTTTAGAGTTGTTATATATTTAATATTTTTTTCTAACCACACATGTTGACGAATACACTTTTTATATGGGCGTGAAATTCTCTAGGTTGTAATCAAAGCCTTCTTTTAACTCTGGTTAATTAACCTTTAGAGTTGTTATATATTTAATATTTTTTTCTAATCACACAACTAGAGAATTTCAACTCTTTTATATTACATTTAGGAATACCTCCTCCATTTTGCTAACGTAAGAATAAACTCATATGCTTCGTAACACACTACATATTCTTACTTTACAAAAACTACACCCATATATCAATCGTAAGACACTGATTTCAATATATATATACATATATAAAAAATTATACGTGCTTTGAGTCATTTTTTAAAATTATTTATCTTTAGAATATTTATATATATTTAATGAAGAAAGCATATTTACCATTAGTATTTTTAAAGAAAGAAATTTTATTAGTTAGTAGTTGAACATAAAATGAAAAATTATTAAATTTTTACAAATACATAACAAGTATATATATTTTTAGGTGTTTCAATTTCACTTAAAATTTAAAATTCTAAGAATAAAATGAATATCAAGTTCATTGTAATTATTTGAGTGATATTTAACTTTAAAAAATAATTAAATATGAGTATTAAACAAAACAACTAATGCTAATCAACACAAAAGATTGGAGAATTTAAGTTAATCAAAACTGAAATAAAATAAATAACATCTATTGTACCTATTGTACTGTAACTACCATCTCCCACCACCACTACCCGCATTGTCACCTCCATCGCCCCACTACTACCACGTACGACCCCACCACCAAAACAAACTTGCCACTCACCTCACTTACAAAGAAGTAGTTGAAGCTGGGCTCCACCTCCCACCCCCACCCTCACCCTCACCCTCACCCTCATTGCAACCAACCCCATTGCCACCACCCCTCCACCAAAAGCCCCACCGCCTCTATAACAACCATTCCCCTTGCTCGCCACCTCCACCATCACTACCACCCCCACGTTCACCACTGCTACCCACCCCTTAAATTTATATAATATTAAAAAAAAATTATTAAATGTAGAGCCGGTATTTGGATTTTTTTTAAGTTGGAACCGCAATATTTGATTATATTATTAGTGTGAAAATTATTTAAAATTAGTTTTGTAAAAATTGCTTTTATATTAGAATGTTATTTAGAGCACAAAAATAACTTAAAAAATCGTCTGCAAAATTTAAATTCATCAAACTATTCATGTTCTTTTATGTGCTAAAAAGCTGAGCAAATGATTCCCCATGCAACACCATTACAAGGGCAAGGAACACACTTCCGCAAACTTGTCAGCATAGCTGGAGTGAAATCTTTTTGACATATTAGTTCATCGTATATATTTGTGCATATACCAATGAACAAAATGATGTATTGAAATATACGGATCTTATTTGTTAATTTATTGTAAAAGCCAAATTACACCAAGGAAATTAATAATCGTTGAGTAGTTCAGTACATAAATATTAATAATGTGGACATATTAAATGGAAGGATGTACCTGTTAAATGTGTCCGCTGTTTGAGCAATAGAATTAAAAAAAAATGATGTAGCAATCATACAAACCACTGTTATCAAAATCGACCAGACCGGTTGGTCGAACTGGAAAAACCAGGAAACGGTCCTCTCACCGGTTCCCAAAACCTCCAAAATCGGAACTTTTTAAGAACCGGTCAAAATCGGTCAGAACCGGTGGTAGAACCGGTTGGGAACTGGTCGGAACCGATCAAAATCGAGGAAAATGGAGAAAAATGAAAAAAAAATTTCAGTTTTTTTACAAAAAGTACACGGTCGAACCGGACTTGTTGAATCGGTCAAACCGGTGGAACCGGCCACTCTACCGGTTTGATGCTCAGTCTGATTATGAAAACAGTGATACAAACCAGGGTTACCTAGTTCTCTGTCTACTAGTGCGAACCAGTTCGCGGTTCGATTCGTTTGGGTTTGTAAAATTGAACGAACCCGTTACCCTGAACCAAATAGCTTTGGTTTGGTGAACTTTTTGTTTGGGTTCGGCGAACTTTTTGTTTGAGTTCGGCGAATTTGTTATTTAAGTTCGGTCGGCGAACTTATACTTCGAGTTTAGCGAATTTGTTTTCTGGATTCGCGAACCCGTCATAAAACTTATTTTTTAATTTTTTTTTTTCTAAAATAACCAATTTTTTAATATATTTTTTTAAAAATTAAATATTTATAATATAATTATTTACCCAATTTATATAATATATTAATATTATATAAGCGAACCAAACTATAACGAACCAAACTAAAGAACTAAGCAAACTGAGAAACAAACTATCTCATCCTACTCCTAGCAAACCGGGTTCACTCTAAAGTGGTGAATTGCGAATTGCAAACCCGAATTCGAACCGAGTGAACTGACGAACCAGGTAACATTGATACAAACACAAGATGCTTAGAAAATAAGGCTTGACATTAAAATCCATCATTCACAACTCAAAGTTCCATAAACAAGTTAAAATATATTCCCTTAAAACTTTAAAATATATTCTCTCCCTTTTTTCATGTACTTCATTTGCTTACAAGTATTAATTGCAAAGTTACACATTCTTACATGTGTCTTGTAAGTGTAGCGTTAAGTAATTATTTCAAAGAAAATGATAAAAAAAAAACTCTTGATAGTATGTACTATCAAGAGCTGGACGATACATACTATCAAGAGCTGAACGATCCGTTTAAAATCTAATAGCTCCAAAGCTCCTATGCAATTAATGATGGCCACTTTATGTTTGGTGCCGTTAGATTTTAAATCGGACAACCCAACTCCTGATACTACATACTATCAAGAGTTGTTAATCACTTCCCTTTTTTTAAAGTAAGACTTTGTAATAAACATTACAAAGTAAATATAATTGAGAAACAATTTGTGTACTTCTGTTTGAATCAAATATGATTGTTTTCTACAAAATTACTTATTTTCTACTAAAAATCAATTTTGTTGAAAATGTGAACCAAACATGATTCTGCATAATCAGTTCTCGTCATAGTTAATTATGGAAAAAAGAATTGAATCAAGACCTAAATGATTATTAATAAATGATTCGTACTATGATGGCGGGAGATTTAAGGCCAAACACAACTCAATGATGAAGGAGATTTAAGAAAATCGAACCAGACCTGGAAGGTTTGGGTCAAAAATTGCCATCCGTAATTGATACCTTTTTTTTCCCGAGTAAATCACATGATATTAACCAAAAAGAGTAGTGATTAGTAGACCCAAGGTTTGCTACTTAACACCCCTTTAATCCTGGTTAAGTTTAACTAAATTAAAGTTAAGAATTTTTTTCTAAAACAAAGGTTAGATTGCTTAACCCTAGGGGCAAGCGAATCTTAACCGCTGTGGGCCTATGAAGACGGGCCATTTCTTTACACAATGGAAACAGCCGGTAAGCTAAGCATTTTCCAAGCAAAAACCCTATTTAGAGATTTCAACCCACACTTACCAGCGTTTACATGAAATTTGGACCTTTGACCCCACCAGTTGAAAGCAATAAATCATTCAACCCTTCTTCTCAAAGCTTTGATTGCCACCTTTTAGCCCAATTTCGGTAAGGGCAACTACATGAAAGCCCCAATAAATTCATACTTTCATGCATGGTTTGTGGCTTTGTGTTTGAAATGGATAAAATTCATAATAAGTGTTGAGAGGGCGAGTAAATACTTTGTCCTCAGAGGACGGGTGAAAAACTCGTGGCCGATTACAACGAGTTCGTGCTCCTCATGACGATTTCAGATATCGTCGTCAGCAAGACGATTTCAGGTATCGTGCACACATTGAGAACGAGACCGACTTGTAGGACAAAACTATCAGGAGACGGTCTATTTATTATGGGGTTAGGTGAAAAACACTGACTTAACATTTAATGCATTTAATGCTGGTCATGTCGAACTGTTTTAGATCAAACCGACCTGAGGAGAAGTAGGCTCACACATGTGACACGTATGAAGAAAGATTTTTCTGACATATTTGGTAATAATCATAAAGCAAGGTGCATGGTCATCCATGTCCATCTATGGACATGGAGAAACATCAGACCTTACCCTATAAATACCCCCAAGAAACTTAGTGAAAAAGATCGATATTTTGACCTTCCAAAGGATACCACTTTCACTCTTACGAACCAGACCATCTTCTCAAGAATAAAGGCCCTAACTCAAACACTCTAAACCTCCATTTAAGTTCATCTTCAGCACTTCATCTTCTTCTTATACTAACTTAAGCATCAGAGTGTCTTGATAGGGCGAACCCCCTACTCTCTTCTCAACAAACGGAGATATCTTTTGTTGTACTACTTTCTTCCTTCTACCAGTTAACCAGAACACAAGGAGCTGTCGACACGTGGATTCTCTAAGAAAATCTCTCTCAAAATTGGCGTCGTATGTGGGATTCTCTTAAACGATTCCCCGCCTTTCATACACCTTGCTCATCATGGCAGATAGAGTTCAAATCCCTCTTGCCGAAGATGTAACTAGACCAACCGTATCAGAGGTTGGACAAATGTCTAGGCAAGCTCTTGACGAGAGAGATGCATTACAGAATGCATATATCTAGGAAATCTCCTCCTGAAGGAGTCATATCTCAAGCCAACCAAATTATTGCGTTGTTGCAGCAACAACAATCGATGTTGAATCAACTAGTAAGCAATCAACAGACGTTCCAAGAGAGGTTAGATGCCTACGAAAATGACATCTTTGAGCCCGAGCTCGAGCTCCCCTTGAATCCAAGAACTCGTACTTATTCTCCTCGGCACTCGGCTTTGCAGCCATCTAACCGAGATGATCCACAAGGTGGAAACAGGCGGCCAAAGCTACCACCATACGATGCCCGAAGAGAGGCCTCCCCAAGGTGAGATGTGCAACAACAGCTTTTCTTCTCGTCCCCTCCAAAAGGCCCATGGACACGGTAAGCATCCCCACCATTGCAAGGCAATCTCGACAAAAGGTTCATGCTTCTCTCTCCTCCCCGTGATGTAATCAGACCTCGTTCTCCTCCATTTCAGTATGCTTGTGCTGAGCCGCGAGATCTTTAATATGCTCGTGCTAAGCCATAGAGTCTGCAATATGTTCGTGAGGAACCCTGAGGCCTTCAGTACGCTCGTGACGAGCCCCTGGGGCAGAATTTCTACAGGAACCAAGGGGCATGGACAACCCCTAGCGACGTGGAGGCAATGATCAATGCCCATGTCGGAAGGACGGGCGGACATACTCTGGACCAGTTCGCTTGGCAAACGAAGGTTGATGTCGGAAATTCTCCCCTCTCTGAACGGATCAACCAGTCCTACACCCCCTTGAAGTTTATGACACCAAACTTCACTATGTTCGATGGAAGGACTGATCCAATTTATCACCTGTTCCAGTTTTAACATGCCATGGCCCTTCGCAACCCAGATGATAATCTCCCGTGCAAAGCTTTTCCCACTAGTCTGCAGGGATCAACTTTTAGATGGTTTTGTAATCTGCCTACCGGATCAATAAAAAGCATGGCGGGACTAAGGTTAGTTTTTATTGAGCAATACATAGCTAAGAAGAAGAAGAAGGCGGGTGTAGATTCACTCTTTGCCATGAAGATGAAGTCTGCAGAATCTCTCAGAGGTTCAATGAGGAAGATTTGAACATTGATAAAGTCGACAGCGGGAGCAGCATCGAGGCATTCAAGAATGCGCTACCATCCAAATCCAAGTTCTACGAATTTATCGCTCTTGACTATCCCAATAGTTTGGACGATTTGATGGTCTGTGTAGCCAAGTTTGGGCACTTTTAGGATGATCTCAAATCTCGGTCCAAGCCGAGAGGGGCAGGGGTTGAAGCCGTGGAAAGGGAAGACAGAGCATCCACCACGGGGAAGAGGAAGAGACTAAGGTATGACTCTTCGGATGATGAGGGGTCACCTTGATATGAACCACGAGAAATGATAGTCTATGTAAGTCAACGGGATCAGTTGGATCGGCGTCCATTTGAAGTATACCAAACTTAGAACTAGCAGCATCAGCCGGATCGATGCCCCAATCAGTCCAATCAAAACCAGCAACAACAAGGACAACTAGACAGGCGTCCTTTTTAACCCAATCAAAATCAGCCTAGACAAAACCAAGGCCCTAGGGAGCGAGGCAATCAGACGACAGAGAGACGTCTGTATCAAAACCAGCCTGACCAAGTCAATTTTTCACAATCAGTCCAGCAACAATAATGTAGACGATGGTGAACAAGCTTTACTTTCAGTGGCCAGCAAGAGCCATTAACGACGTCACCATAGGACCACGAGCTCAAGATTATTGTCATTATCACAAGAGTCATGGTCACGTAACCAATCGATGCTGAATCCTAAGGGAGTACTTGGAGAGGCTGGTACGCGAAGGCTTCCTGGGAGAGTACGTAGTTCCCGATGCTTCTCCGGAACAAGAAAAACCGCCACCAAACTTGCCACGTGTTGAGGGGACCCACGAATCCGGAACCTAGTAGAGGAGGAGGGGGAGGAGCGCCTATGGGCATGATTAACGTCATCCATCGTGCTTGTACTCTAGTAGCTGACCTGGAGCAAGATTTCAATACAAAGACTAGGAAATTATCTCATATGGCTGAAGTCTGTCAGGTGCAACCAGCAACGAGGGACATTGAGCAAGCTCTTACGTTCTACAACCATGACATGAAGATCGTGGTCAGGCCTCATTACGATGCCCTCTTCCTTACCATGAGAATAGGCGGCTTCAACATCAAGAGGGTGCTTATTGATTAGGGAGTGCAATAGACATTCTCTACCCCCGGTCTTCACCTAGATGAAGTTAGACCTAGCCACGCTGGTCTCAGCTCAAACACCATTGGTTGGGTTCGACGGAAGCTCGATGCAGTCCCTTGGAGAAGTCATCCTACCTGTCGAGGCTGGATCAATCGTCCTACTAACACGATTTTCCATCCTCGACGCCCCATCCCCCTTCAATGCCATTCTTGGGCGATGGTGGATGCACGAGATGAGAGTTGTCCCCTCATCTTATTATCAAGTGTTGAAGTTTCCAATCCAAGAAGGGTCACATGAGATTCAGGGAGATCAATTGGCTTCCTAGAAGTGCCACTTCACCACCTCACTCAGTTCCTCCAACATATAGCAATTACAGTGTGGAGTGGTAGAAGAAGAGAATGTGGCCGAAGTCATGGAAAGGCCTTCCATTGAACCCACCAAAGTCGTTAACTTGGGGAGGGAAGAAGTGCCACGACTTCTGCATATCGGCACGAGCTTGACAACAGAAGAAGAGATGGAGCTGTTGTGCTTCTAGAAGAAAAAAAAATTAAAATTTTCTTTAATGGTGGTTAGAAAAATAATGGAGTTAAATCGATAAGAGATAGGTTAGTAATGGTGTATGTGAAGAATAATGGAGTTAAATTGATAATCTTGGATGATTTACGTACACTGACTTTAATCCAATATGGTTGAAATCAATTGTAGAAGTCTCTTGATCTTGAAAGATAATCTAAAGATAATCTTGGGTACTAATCTAGATGCCTGAATAAGATTGTGATGAGGAACGCTGGCAATGAATCAATGTATCGTATTTATTTTCTAGCATTATACCTCCATTCTTTGATACTCTACCTCAAACAGATGAAGATTTAAAAATTCTGCATGGGGTTGCCACAAATGGAGGTCCTAATGCCTTTAGATCTTCAATGCATAGTTAGATGAGTGGCTTGCTGGCAGAGGTGGAGCCAGGGGCTAGGGTTCAACCACAATTGACTGTGATCCATTAATCTCCTTGAACTTATAAAAAATATCTTTTATATAATGTTGTTTAATTATTTAATAGAGCATAGTTATGGAACAAGTGGGCTATTTCCCCCACTAAACTTTTGAAAAAATTATATTATATTATTTAATTATTTAATAGGACGTAGTCATTTGGCAATGGGCCTTAAACTTTTGAAAACAAAATTTATTTTTTATACTGCGTTATTTAATTATTTAACAGCAGATAGCCATAGGATATGAGGATAGCTACGAGGACAAAATGTCCTATAATTTTAGTTACAAAAAAAAAAAAAAATCGGAGACTATGCCCTTGAACCCCAACCCCTAGACCTAAAACATTTTGTACCCGTGTAATCATTCTCCATAAATTCACCAACATTACACATGCGTTCAATCAACCATTGTTTGCCTCCCTACAATAGAATCCTAGTTCTGCCCCTGCTTGCTGTTTCTCTTGGTTGCTTAGCCACCAAAGAGATGGAGGAGCCAAAAAACAGTAGGGTGTTGGGAAGAAGGCTAGAGATAAGTGAACCCAAAAGACCATTCATGGGCCAAAGAAGAGGAGACGGTCTTTATAGGCTAGAATTGGGCCTTAACAAGCAAAGTAAATGAAAGATGATTGGAATAGGAACAAGGACCAAAAGAAAGGCTTTGCTCAAATCCAAGATAAGCGAGCGTCATAGGGCCAAACCAAACAGGCCCACCATGGATAAGGAGCCTCTATGGACTTCATGTGAACCTCAACTGACCAAGATAATAAGAAACTTATTGGGACAAGAACCCACAAGGGTTCTCCCTTCGGACTGGGTCAATGGCCCAATTGAAAATGACTTAAAGAAGGCTTTTGTTGGTGATAGATGAAGTTCAAGTGGAATTGTTGCATCTCATTATAACGAGAGATCAATAGATAAGAGGACAAACCCAAGTGACGAGAGAGAGAGAGAGAGAGAGAGAGAGACCCTTTATCGGTTAGCTTGAGTGTGGTCAAGAGCGGAGTCAAGGTAGCTGACCCTGAACTTATGAAAAAAAAAAAAAAAAAAATTTATACTATATTATTCAATTTATAGGGTTGGGACTAGGGGTGTACAATGGGCAAGTTGCGCTGGGCTGAAATCAGTTTGGGCTCATGTCGTCTTATTTGTCCCCTTACCTAGCCCAGCCTAGCCCAAACCCAAACTCATTCAAACACATGAAGCCCAAACCTGGCCCATAATATTTTGTTCTTGCCTAATCATTTTGTTCACAAATCTATCACCATTTACTAACATTATCAATCAACCTATCTCTTGCAAGAAATTCGTGGCTCCGCCCGAATGTGGTTGTGATAGTGATGTTGGGGGCAGAGGCGGAGCTAGAAATTTATTGTAGGGGGGCACATTTGGTTGGTTTAAGTTTGTGGATCATTTCATCCATAAATTTTGTACATATCCTACAAGTATTGTTTATTGAAGCAGTTGCCCCTTTTCCCTATGGCTATGCCCTATTAAATAATATAAAATAATTTTTATTTTAAAGTTCAAAGTGCAATTGCCCCCTTGTACAATGACTATGCCCTATTAAATAATTTTAAAAAATAGTTAAAAGATATTTTTTTGAAAATTCAATTGGACAACTACCCCGTGACTAATCTTCTAAAGTTATAACCAAACTCCTTAGAGTCCGATTACAACACAAAAGTTTTTTTTTTTCAAAGGCACTGGGATATTGTGGGAAAAGATGTCTGTGAGGCAGTTCTTAGTTTTTTTTAATAATGAATTCCTTCTTAAAGAACTAAATCATACCCTTATAGCCCTTTTTCCAAAAAAAACCCAAACCCCCAATCCTTTGATCAACTTAGACCAATCAGTCTATGCAATGTTGTCTACAAGGTGATCTCAAAGTTCTGGCAAATAGACTCAAAATTTTTCTACTAGATCTTATTGGCTCAGAGCAGTCAGCCTTTGTTGTGGGATGACAAATTACTGACAATGTTTTAAAAGCTCATGAGATTTTCCACAACCTCAAAAGACTCAAAAAATGAGAAAAGTATCAACTTGCAATGAAGTTGGATATGAGTAAGGCGTTTGATCGCCTTGAATGGTCTTTTCTGGAAGTAGTAATGGAGAAAATGAGTTTTTGGACGAGATGGAGAAAACTTATCATGCAATGTTTTACAGCTGCATCTTTTTCTATTTTAATCAATGGTGAGCCGACTGGTAATATCTATCATTCCAAAGGGCTTTGACAAGGGGATCTTCTCTCTCCTTATTTAGTTATTATCTGCATTGAAGCTCTATTTTCCATGCTTAGACATTCTATGAACTGTAATTTTCTGAGTGAAATTAAAATGGCAAAAACATCTCCTCCTCTCTCCAACCTTCTTTTTGCAGATGATAGTTTCTTGTTTGTAAATGTGGGTATGGATGAATGTAAACGTATTATGGAGATTCTTGATTATTACTGCAAAGCGTCGGGAATAACATTCAGCAGCAACACACTTGAACAAATAAGGCTTTTGCTTTTTTCTGCGTTAAAGATTCATTCTATGGCACCTCTGGGGAAATATTTGAGTTTATCAATAGAGTTTGGGAGGTCAAAACTCAGTTATTTTGGTATCTAAGGGAAATGATACTATCTAAAATCAAAGGCTGGAAATGGTCTCTCTTATCGTAGGCTGAGAGAAATATCATGATTAAAGCAGTGGTGCAGTCAATATCTTGCTATGCAATGAGTTGTTCAAAATTACATCCAAGTGGTTTAGTCCATAAATTTAGCAATCTCTCAATTCTTGTGGGGCCAAAAGGAGGAGGTACGAATACACTGGTGTAGCTGGAGGAAAATGTGTTACTCAAATTAGATCGGGGGACTCAAAATATGGCTTTTTTCAACCAAGCTCTTTTAGCAAAACAAGCTTGGAGACTAAAAACAATGTCGGACCTTCTTTGGAGCAGAATTCTTAAATCTCTTTATTTTCCCAAAGAAGATTTTATGCAAGCTAAAAACAATTACAGAGAATCTTAGGTTGGAAAAGCATTCTTCGCAATTGAGATCTTTTTCAATTAGGTATGTAGAGACAGGTGAGCTCAGGTCACTCTTTTGACCCTTGGAAGGATCCATGGGTTCCTAATATGCCATACTTCCATATTTTATCTCCAAAGCCAGATGGTTGCCCTATCTTGAAAGTCTCTCATCTTCCTAATCTTATCTCCAAACAGTGGAAAACTGAAGCTCTTGGTAACCTCTTCTCCAATACAAAGGTTCAAGAATTCTGAATATCTAACCAAGTATCCTGGGCGCTAAAGATTTATGGGTCTAGAATTTCAAAGCTAAATGTAATTTAAGTGTTAAATCGGCATACTTCTTGGCCTCAAAGGATGATCCTTGGAAGCTCAAAAATGTATCCTCCTCTTCAGAAAACGCCCAAGCCTGCGATGGAGCTCTTTATGAAAGATCCCGATCCCCCCTAAATTGCTCCTCTTTATGTGGAGATGTATCTCAGATATTCTGGCGGTAGGAGTGAATCTTCAGCGTAGGAAAGTTGACATTGATCCGATGTGCAAAATGTGTGGGAATGAAGGGGAATTAAGTGGTCACTTATTCCTAGAATGTGAATTTGCAAGGAGTATTGTTTGGTTTGGATCGTCAGTTTCATATCTCAATGATAAGGGTAATGTCGAATCTTTGGAGAAGAGGTGAGATAGGTGGTCGACAGGAGGTTTGTTTAAAGCCAACAATTTTGAGGTAACTATCAAGCTTTTTTGTGTGCTTTGGATAATCTGAAAATCTAGAAATGAATGCATATTTGATAATTCCAAACCTGATCCGAGAAGAACAATAGAAAGAGTTAATGCGTATGATTTTGAGCTATCTTCCATGCATACTTCTAATCCTGCCTTGGACATACTCAACAACCTGACCCCAAGGTTTTCTGTAAATAATATGGAAGCCCGAATTGGGTCGCTCCTCCAATTGGTTGGCTTAAGATTAATGTGGATGACTCTTTTTCCTCAGACGGCTTGATTTCAAGCATTGAGGGATTGGCTAAGACCCATACAAGTAGGAGTGTTGCTTCCTTTTGTTTTCGTATTAAGTCTGGAAATGCACGACAAACCGAGGCAAAAGCGATGTTTCTGGGCCTTTTATTCTGTCTTCAAAATAATTGGAATCAGTTCATCTTGGAAGGTGACTCTCAATCCCTTATACAAGCTATTAGCTGTGGAAAAAATATTCCGCTTTAGGACATCAAATCTATATTTGAAGACATTTTGATTTTGTGAAAAAACTTCCCTAAGTTCTCTATCAAGTGGGTGAGAAGATCTTAGAACTCTGCAACTCATAATCTTGCAAAGGCTGCAGACTTTAAGGCATCCAAGTTTTTTAGGTCCGGAAATTGTACTAAGGAAAATTTGATTTTTGCTGGCAGAGGTTTTAACCTTCAGGCCCATGTACATCATTCCTTCGGATGAATAATTATTAGTTTCTACCCAAAAAAAAGTATTATCTTTTGGGCACACAAAAAGTATCCTAAGTAGAGGTCTCAATCTTTCCAAGTGGCAAGAAATTAGGATGATTAGAAAAGTGTGGATTGTCTGCTTGGTGGTTACAAACTATAACAAAACTATAACTTAAGTTGGGTTAGATTAACCTTAGGGGGTTCATAAAATTTAACCTAGAATGCAGGGTGGTCTAGGAATTGGGTTGATGAAGTTGACTGACAATAAATCACAGTCAATAACGATTGAACCCTCGCCCAAGTTAAAAATATTAACTGTGATTAAGATTCACTAACCCTTGGGGTTCAACAATCTAACATTACTTTTTCAGGAAAAAATATTTAAAAAATAACTCTAGTTAAGAATTTATAACTCTTAGGGTTAATATTTTTGTAGTATTTTTTCTTACAAATAAGGTTAAATGGTTGAACTATATGGTTTAATAAATCTAAACCACATCTTTACTGTTATAATGCGAGAGGCATGCGTAGATGATTTTTCCCAAATTCTCAAATTACCCTTATATAAAAACAAAACATTGATTTAATGTTTTACTTTAATTCCTAAACTACCCTTGCCTTTGATTTAATATTTTACTTTAATTCCTAATCTACCCCTTGCCATCTATCTATTTAGAATCACAGCCAATATCGATTGACCTCGGGGAGAGTTCAATCACACCTGTGGGTTAACACATGTCCCTTTTAATTCCTATTAACTGTGGTTAACTCTTTCCCTCGCTCTCACGTGCATTATACGTG
The DNA here is from genome assembly GCA_015143295.1 of Tetracentron sinense. Taxonomy (NCBI): domain Eukaryota; kingdom Viridiplantae; phylum Streptophyta; class Magnoliopsida; order Trochodendrales; family Trochodendraceae; genus Tetracentron; species Tetracentron sinense. The sequence goes on from CM026563.1 coordinate 41,167,296, forward strand.
CCACTAGCGAGTTCAATCGGGTGTTGTTAACTCCTTCCTCTCGCTCTCACGTGCCACCCCGCTAGTTTAATATAAATTAAAAGGGAAACAGACCTATGGGTGTGATTGAACTCGGATAGAGTTCAATTGCAATAGACTGATTCGGTCTCGGAAGGAGTTGACAAAGAGAAAAGGGGCCCATGGTCCGGTCAAAGGAGACAAACATGTCAGAAAAATAGAAAAATAAAGTGTACTTTGTGTCTAAGCTTAATCTTGTACCGGCTTAAACAACTAAGCTTGTATACGATGTCTCTTATTATTTTGCACAAATCTTGAGGGTGTATTATCCAACGGTCACACACTCGATTTTACTTACTATGGAGTGTTTTTAATCACAAATCTTATTATTTCTTTTCTTTCTTTTTTTTCATCTATTTTCTCGTCAAACAAACACACTCTAGAGGTATTGAAGGCCAAATCTGTTTTTTTTTCTGTTAAAATTCAGATATGCCATGGTTTATTTTCTAGTGGTGAGGGCGTTTCACCAAGAAAAGCAAGAATGTCATGATGGTAATGCAGAGGTTGTGGATAAGCAAATTAATTAGAGATCAACTATGACAGATGGATCCTTTACACCAAAAGTATTTTGTCTTCTCTCACTTGGGAAACCACTAAAACTAGTATTCCGTGACTAAGGCTAGTACTCCTCAAGTTAATATAGCCTCTATTATAAAGGAGACCAAGTTAATATAGGGAAAATTCTTAGTGTATTCGATTAGCAAAGAAAGTGAAGGAAAGTAAAAGAAAAAAGTTTTCTTACACTTTTCTTACGTTGCAAGAAACACACTTTTATTTTCTTGTATTTTTTACATAGTGACAAACTTTCTCTAAAAAATTTCCTCCATTTTTATTTTGAGAGAAAATTTACATTCATTTTCTTTGCCTTTTTTTTTTTCACCCACTTTCTCGTCAAATGCACCAAAAGAGAATGACAATAAAAATACACGAGAAATGAAAGTCGAAGGACAAAGGAAGACAGAAAAAAAAAAGCATGAATAAACCCGAGAGAGGAAGACATTTCACTATTTAAGAAGACTATCAGTAACATTTCATCAATGGGGTAGCACATACACCATAGCAAACATAATTGTCCCCTGAGCTAGGTTGGTGAAGGTGTGCCTTAATTTGGGGGAGGTCATGGAATATAATCCATATTAAAAGAGACTGACTTACAATTCTCTAAGGTTATAACCGGAAGCAAAAGAGACCGTTTATAACCTAGTGGTTACAGCTGTCGGTTATGTGAGTGGTTAACATGGAAGGAAAATCGATCGGTGTGATCACTAGGTTATAGCCGCTTTCCTTTGAGTCCGGTTATAACCGAGTGTCATGCCCCAAAACCTACACACAATATATATCATATTTGTGTAGATTCCAAAGTGTGAACTTGGAACAAATCTCGAGATAATGAAATTCAATCTAAATAAATTACCATTAATAGATGTATATCTCTACCATTAAGTTTAAACTAACAAGAGTAACTGAATGTAAAACTGAATTCATATAAAATCTCACTGACATGACATTCTACCTCAACTGAAAAGTACTAACTAAAGTTCTGAAACGAACCTAACAGCTAACTAAGTTCTTGACCGTTCTTCTTAGGTTCTTCAAGTACTTCTTGAAAAAAAAATCAATAAATATAACGAGGGTGAACTTTTGGCTCAGCAAGAGAATACAACAACGTGCAACAATTATGATAAATAAAACAATGAACAACATATATGAATATGCATAATTCAATTTATCAGTTTACACAGTTCTTTTGTCAATAACGTTTACACGTAGTTCACTCTATTGACAACAGTATCAATATTTTATGGTCTTATACAGGGACCTTTAGGTTTACACGTAGTTCAACTAAGGTAGTCACCTTGAGAGGCACGCAACTTCTTAGTGGGATTACATAGAGCTCTCCCTCAGACTTTAAACCTATAGAGTCTCTTCCTCTCTATTTGTCATCCATTGGTCTTATTCCTTTTAATTCATTAATCACACTCTTTATTATGGCGTCCCATCCCATCATAATAAAGATGACATCATATAATACAAAGTTATAACAATTACAATTACATAAATTAATAATTGAAACAAATTTCTTTAGACATGTCTTTCTAAATAAAGAGAATATACAATTTATCTAATATGCTCACAGCACAAACTATTCCCAAATATTTATTTTACAAATAATAAAAAAAAAATCATTTTATTTTATTTTATTCTCCTTCTTTTCTTTCGTTTTATATCGTCATTCATTATTTAATTTATTTAATTCTTTTTATTTCATAATGTATTTAATTATATCTTATCATTTTATTTAATTAATTTAATAAAATAAAATTCCCAAAGCAACCATCGTGAAACACCCAAAATGGCGCCATTGATCGATCGGTGTCGGCGAATTGGCTAGGAAACGTTAGCCCAAACCCCATATTTCAATTTTTTCAACTTTCTGAAATATTTTTCTCGATTTTCCAATCCTCGAAACCCGTGTTAATTAACACATCATTGTTCTTTCAATTTATGCATTATTTCATTACAAAGATCTCGATTAACAATTCTATAATTTATAAATTTAAATATTGGTTCTATACTCGTTCTTCTTTAAACATCATTATTAAGATTTATACTATTGGTCATAATTCCGCATTATTCGTCAATGTGCATAGATCTCTATCCTATATGTCACACAAATATCAATAAATCCAAGATAAAACTTATAATGTAAAACTCTAACTCTAGAGGAGTATTCACTTGCCTCAAAAGTTCGAATCTCAGACTTTTAATACTCTAATCTTACCCGAACACGCTTATCTCGAATGATCAAACCACCACAAGGGAGAAATTCAAATCTCCAAACCTCGGATCTCGATCTAGGCGCTTCAAAGCTCTACCAAAATATAGCCTTCTTTTTCTTTCTCTCCCACGTTCTATTCTCTAGAATTTTAGTTTAACAAATTATGAGGATTAAGTTTATTATGTTCTATATATATTAATCTTATTTCTTATTTATCAAAACGTCATTAGTGGTTCTTGTTTGTTTATAGGTTTTAACTAACCATAATAAAAATCATTTCAAGATCATTACATTGAGAGAATTTCAAGTCACGGAAATTAGCTGAATAAGAGCTCTTGTTGAAGGGATAATTACCAAGCAATCTAAAATATAACTTATAGCAGGAAAAGTTAGAAAATACAAATATAAAAGAGGGGTATGCCTTTTAAGTTTCAAGTAATTATTTTCTTTAATTTCAAAAATACCCCTATCAAGATATATTTTGAGTTGTTCCATTATCTCTTCAACTAGAGCTCTTATTCATAGTTAATCTCATTATAAAATTCTCAATAGATTAATACAAAATTTTCTTAGTCGTGCGGCTGGTGGTCTACTCTCCGCCTTCTGTGGCAGCCCAAAGTGGTGGCGGTTACTAACCACTAAAAATTACCTATACCCCCTTTTAAAAAAAAAAAACTCACATAAAAGTGCATCTAGCCTCCATAGAGCATATATACATGTCCACGATCTCATTCATTTACATGGCAAACAAAGGTCATGATAAAAAGGACGAGAATCTAACGAACAAAAAACCTGATGTTTTCAACGTCCCAAACGAAAGATATTTAAGAGAGAATGAACTTTTCCTAATTGCGAGGAAAAAGTACGAATTAAAGGGAAAAGGAGCATATGGAATTGGAATTATGGAGTAGGGACAGGCGAAACCCAAGTGAGAATTCTTTTAACTTGAGATGTTATGGTTATTTTCACATTTGCACACTTATCAAGCTTCTTACTTTAGAAAGAAATAGGAGGTCTGACTCTCTTAAACCAGCCTTTTTCTTTTACCTCACTTTAGTTTAGGTTTCATTTCATTTAATGTCTTTGGTTTCTTGTAACAAATTAGGGTATGGGTTCAAAGATGTTTCTCTAGAGGTGTATTCAAGCTGAGCTGAGTCGAGCTTGATGCATTAAAAAAGCAGGAGATTAACAATGAAAAGGGGAAGCAATGTTTGTCCCATTGGTGTGTATAAAAGCACCACATGTTAGGTCTGGGATTCAATCCCGTGAGGGTGTATGGTTGATTTCTCTACCCATTTAAAATAGATACTAAACAGATACTAGCTAGTTCCAAAAAAAGACTCATGTTGACGAAATAGCCAAAGCAATCCAAAAATTATCTTATGGCACGAATAGTTCGCTAATTATAAATATTAAAGAAGGGCATTTATGTCAAATAAACTTTTTCCTATAATTCCCAGTTACCCCTGTTAAAGGCATTTTTTTTTTTGGGTTGCCACACTTTTCGAGCTCGAGCTCGAGCTCCTATTCATAATTAATCTCTTTAAAGGGTAAGGCCAGCAACGACTAGTACTCCAAAAGGGTCTAGTCTTAAGGAGGGTTGATGACACCTTAGTGGCTACCTTAGGTCTGGCTCTGTATGTGTGTTAGTTACATGATAGCATCTCCATCCAAAAATAATAATAATAATAATATATGTGATCGTACTTATTATCATTTTATTAATATATGTGTTGTAATATTTAAGCTGAGTTACACCTATCACGAGCCAAATCAAAAGGGTTCGACTTGTCTATAATTTCAAGTTCAAATAAAATCTCAGCTCAGTTCAGGTTGATGAAGCCAAAAATTCGCTTTGAACCCACTGTTTTTTTTGGGAGGCATGCTTTCCCTACTCTCGGTCAAACTCTACTTTCAGCCTCCACAACCACCTATTCATTTTCAAATCAGTTATGGTGGTTAAAACACTCTCTCTCATCAAGAATTGACAAGTGATTGGTGGAGATTGAGAGTAGAGTTTGACTAAGATTAGGGCTAGCATTTTTTTTTTGGTTGAATTTGAACCCACTTGAATACCCTAATTTCTCAAGTCTGTGATGATGGCTTTTTGAGACATAGGGCATTAATATCATTGATAAGCGGGGAATAGAAAACGAAAGACGAAAAGCAGCGCCCGTGGACAGCGGGTCGTGGGTCTACAGTGCATCACATGTCCAGATATCTTTTCCTTACACTACTCACTACTCTTAACCCTAGAACCAACCTAATTTACCCACCAGGGGTTGCTGCAGTTGGTTAGCATCCGGGTTTGTTCTCTGTGATCGTATGTTCAACTCCCACTCCTCAACTTACCCTGTTATCTGTAGGAAAAATCCTGAGTTGGTCGGTACGGATACCTAAAGGAAATAGTCGTTGGCTCAAAGTCTTTGGGACACCCTCTGTTTCTATAAAAAAACAATAATAATAATAATAAAACTCTAGACCCAACCTTCACCTACAGTATTATCCTTTTTTCACTATTTTACTCAAGATTCTAAAACCAAAGATGCTTCACACATGGAAGATTTTTCCATAACATCGAACATACAGGAAAAGACTGAGTGGAACCCATTTACACGATATATCCCCATTTTTAGCTAATATTTATCTTCTTTGAACAGGCCCATTTACCAATCAGTTCAGTGTTCCCTGGTAAGTGGTAAACAAACTTTTCTGATCAGCAGTCAACCCGTGGATCTGAACTTGGGTTCCCTAACCGACCCGTTTACACCAAGAGTCCAGGATGAGAATGTTCCTGTAACTCCAAGAATTAGAAGGAACTGAGGTGTACCAAAAGGATCCGTTAAGCATGGGATGAAGATAAAAGAGAAAAGAGAATATAGCACAGGAAAAAGCATCTTTGAGCAAGGTCACAAACCCTTAGCTTTCGGTATTGCTTTTACTTTTCTTTCATCCCCAACTCTGCTTTAACTCTTTGTTTTCTAACTTGCTTCCTTCACATTGGCTTTGCTGGTCAAAGAAGAAAGGTATGTTCCTAAAATCCAGAGGGGTTCAATATGCAGAATCAAGGAATTAACCAGAATACCCTTTTGTCAGACACAAGATTACATTAAAAATCAAGGGCAATATCAGACACAGAAGGGAAGGCATTATGGGTAGTTTGCTTTCTATCAGAATACAGGCAGTTTCATTGTGTAACAAAGGTAAGAATCCAACAAAGATAATATAAACCATATCACCATTTTCTAAGTCTAAAAGACAATATTTGTCATCTTGGTGGGGTTTCAATCATCTTTAGCTCGACTGTGGAATATTGGAACTAACCCATTTGTTTTTCCGTATACTTGCAGATCTAAAAAGATGAGCTCAGCTTGCTTTATCACTTTCAAACAAAGCTTATGACTTTCCCTCCTCCCTTAAGCCCGCCTTCGGGCACCTATGTCATTTACAAATAGCTTCTCCCTCAAAACACTCATTTCCTTCACCATCAAAACAAAGCTTTCCATCTGAGGAAAAAATAAACAAAGAGAGATCCCAAAACCTTAACTCTTCCTTTCTTTATCTTTGCTTGCCTGATCAGAACACCTTTGCTTCAGAATCAAGCTTCGGGTTTCTTGTGATGGACTGTTTCCTTGCAGCTTCTCACAGCAGCGAAGTAACAGAAAAGGGAGTATGAAGCCACAATTTTATGCCCAAAGATGGTGAAGGAGATCATCCAGTCCATTTGTAGAAGGTGACTTTGCAAACCAAAGAATCGAAACCACTGTGCAGAAAAACTTCAACCGTCTCAACCAAAAGATCTTCAACCTTGGCAACCCCAAGAGCCTTCATCGCCACGTCATTGAGGTCTACACTGGGAGGAGGTGGTTGTCCTCTGATCGCAATTTTCTTGGAAGGTAAGAATTCACGGCTCTAATATAGTTCAAGGAAAATAAGCTTATCAGTGGTTCCAATTAGAAAGAAATGTTTTTTCTGTACATAAAATGTGAGACTGACTTGAAAACTTATAGCTCACCTGATTCCGAATCCAATTCTCTGCCTCCATCCCATCCTCCTCCTATCTCTGACAACAATATTACTATTACGAAGGGGGCGTTTGGCAACTATTATCAGATCTAATGAGAGATATTTAGACGTTGATCTAAAAAAAAAAAAGAACTGTTTATCTCAGCCTTCTTGGGTCATGTTTTATAATTGTCTATTTGGTAAAATCAATTTTTAGAAAAAAAAATAAGCTCCTATTTTTTTGAATCTTGTTTGATAAAACATGTGAATAAAGCTTATTTGAGGGACATTTGCACTGGTAGGGATACAATCAAGGATTTAAATAATGGTACCTAATCTATACGTCGAGATTACTGCCTTAGCCCTGTCCTATCATCTGCAATAATGAATGCTGCAATAATGACCTACAATAATGAATGACTGCACTAAAACCCATAATGAGCATACCAGCCCCCGTTTATATGTGGGCTCAAAGTTCCCATTACCATGCTCTTCAGTAGGAAGTGCTTCGTTTGTGAAGGTCACCTTTCGGGCGTTAGAGTTCAATAACTGCATGATGAAATCGTCGTTAGGGTCATTTCATATTAAACTGAGTCCTTAATGTTCCCTTAAGCTCATTTATTGAAGCCAAGTCATTCCTAAAGAAACCAAAGTCATCCACATAAACCAAAAGGATGGATCCCAATTCCTTCTATCCATCCTGCATATTGTCCTTTTCAATTCATGTTGGAATAGAAACTAATTATTAGATGAGATTATACGAAATTGCATTCTTCATAGGTGAGCAAATATATATCTTTTTTATTCCTTACAGTCACGAACTATAGTTTCTACCCATCTATTCTTGGTCTTGTCTCTAATAATCAACGGAATAATCCCTCCTTCGCTTTGGCTCGTTCCGTCGAAGTAGTCATTAACTTTCAATTGCTATCTTGCAGTGAACAAAGTTCACGATGGGTTACCTCTCCGTCTAACCTATTGGCAGCCTCAGGACCTGCCTTCACATGTACAACAAGCTAGCTCCAGCCTCTATAACTTCAACTGGATTTGTCTTAGTGTAGTGAAGGCCCGAACATCGGTTTGCATAACGGGTTTGCATAACGGGTCTGACCTAAATCTTTACGTAACGGGCATAATGTAACAGTTTTGGCCATTACAATCGACCCGTATCGCCCCCACTGTTTTGTAGAAGAAATTTCAAAAAATATATAAAATTAAGAAAAAAAAAATTTCAATTTATAAAACAAAAACATATTATGCATGAAAATACTAATGTATTATAATGAGATAAAAATGTAGATGTATAACCCAAATCATCATAGATTCATGGATTTCATTTGAAATCCATGAATCTACATTCCAAATCATCATAGATTCATGGATTTCATTTGAAATCAATGAATCTATATTCTAAACTTGTTGATATTTAGTAACTAACAAATGATTGAAAAAAATTAAGAAATCTTGCCCAATCAAAAAGCCCCAAATTATTTTTTTAATATATTATTATATCAAAAGTGAGTTGTGAAGATTCAAATCATTAATTCATAGCGTAGATCTTGTCTATGATCCAAAAACAATAAGGTGGATTGGTTATATTTGACTTGAGAGGAGAATAAAGTGAAAATTTCAAAAGAAGTGAGATAAATGAGTTTCTAAAACGCATGATATGTAATTAGGGGTGTGTTCGGGCCGAGCTGAGCCAGGCTTGGCCTTGCTCGGCCCAGCTTGAAAGTAGGGGGGGGGGAGGGATAATATAGGCTAGGCCTGAAATGATGTTCGAAAGGCCCGGCCCGAATTCAAATAGCTTGCTCGAGCTTCGGCCCGGCCCGGCCTTGATTCAAGCTTGGGCCAAGCTCGGGTTGGTTCAAAATCGGCTTACTTTATTTAATAAAATATTTTTAAAAGAAAATAATGATATATATTAATAATCTTTTTATTTTTTTATATTCAAGTCGGGCCGAGCTTCAAGCCGAATCGAGCCTCAATCGGGCCGAGCTTCAAGCCGGGCTGAATCAAACATGGACTAGCCCGAGCTCAGCCCGAAGTAAATTTCAAGCTTGGTTGCTTGGCTCGGCCCGGCCTGATTGAGCCTGAAATTCAAGCTTGAGCTTGGCTTGATCAGGCCGGGCCGAGCCAAGCAACTGAGAAAGCCCGGCTCGTGTACTCCGTTATATGTAATATAGCATCAAACGTTTTGTAACAGTCATAAAAAATGTAATGTGGCTCATATCGGTTCAAGTGATACCAAAACCTTTACGTAAACGTGGTTTCATAACAGTATTGGCTAAATTTATTACCATGATTGAATTAGACAATTAGAAAAAATATCAGGGGCATAAAAGATATTTGTAAAAAGTATTAAGGACATAAAAGTCTGTTTTAAGTGAAACAAATTTGTATATGCGCAAATAAACCTCTACTCACTTTAGCACAATAAGCTCAGAAAGAAAAGGTAACCTTGAGGTTACTTATTATTTCAGAGGTAAACCCTTTTATTCTAAAATATTTAGACATTAGATTAGACATTTACCAAACAGTCTTATTTCAGAGTAAGCTCTTATTTTCGAAAAATAAGCAAACAGGCTCTAGTATTTTTAGTTACCAAACACTCCCTAATACAGATAAAATGGCCGTTTCCGATACTGCAGCTGTTGCCACCAGTAATACCTCCGTTAATCCTACTTCTAAAGCTGCTATTGTTGATACTACCAAAACTACTATAACAGTGACTGATCCTTCTACTGCTACAGTTGCTATAATCAGAACATCTGCTTCTGTTGCAGTAGCCAATTCTAATGTTGCTACTCCTCCTGCTAAAGAGCCAAAAGAGGAGATAAAGGAACCTGTAAAAGTGAAAGTCGAGACAGCTCAACATATATACACACATCAATTGTCACAAAAACCAGGTACATAGGAATTTGGTAGAGAGACAGCCAGAAGGCGTGCCATTAACATTGCACCAGATGAACCCACAAGCCCATCCTAATCAAGAGGACTACAATGTTAAAGACACAAGCCCTCGCCTTGGAGAGCGATGGCCAAATGGAGGGGTACGTCGTGGTGGAGGGTGGATGAGCAGCGACAAATTGACAAGCACATATGACCTTGTCGAGCAGATGTACTATCTGTATGTTCGAGTTGTCAAAGCCAAAGACCTCCCTACCAATGCCATCACTGGAAGCTGTGACCCATATGCAGAAGTGAAACTTGGGAACTACAAAGGGAAAACAAAACACTTTGAGAAGAGGACCTACCCCGAGTGGAACCAGGTCTTTGCATTCTCCAAAGACAGGATTCAGTCATCAGTTCTTGAGGTTTTCGTGAAGGAAAGAGAGATGGTGGCAAGAGATGATTATCTTGGAAGGGTGGTGTTCGATATGAATGAGGTTCCTACCAGGGTGCCACCTGACAGCCCCTTGGCACCTCAGTGGTACAGATTAGAGAACCGACGCGGGGAAGGCAAGGTCAAAGGCGAGATAATGCTTGCAGTCTGGATGGGAACACAAGGTGATGAAGCCTTCCCAGAGGCCTGGCACTCTGATGCTGCCTCCGTTTCTGGAGAGGGTGTGTTCAACATCAGATCAAAGGTCTACGTTTCACCAAAATTATGGTACCTCAGGGTAAATGTGATTGAAGCCCAGGATGTACAACCAAATGACAAAAACCGTCTCCCAGAGGTCTTTGTGAAGGCCCAGGTCGGCAACCAGGTGCTCAAAACCAAGATATGCCCAACTCGTACCATTAATCCATTATGGAATGAAGATATGGTCTTCGTAGCAGCAGAGCCATTCGAAGAACAGTTGGTCCTTACAGTTGAAGATAGAGTGCACCAATCCAGAGATGATGTGCTGGGGAAGATAAGTCTATCCCTCACTCTGTTCGAGAAGCGTCTCGACCACCATCCAGTTCATTCTCGTTGGTTCAACCTCGAGAAATTTGGGTTTGGAGTCTTGGAAGCTGACAAGAGGAAGGAGCTCAAATTTTCAAGCAGAATTCATGTTAGAGTCTGTCTCGAAGGTGGTTACCATGTCCTAGATGAATCAACAATGTACATAAGCGACCAACGCCCTACTGCACGACAGCTCTGGAAGAAACCAATTGGCATTTTGGAAGTGGGAATCCTAAGCGCACAAGGGCTGCTGCCAATGAAGATGAAGGATGGTAGAGGCACTACAGATGCTTACTGTGTAGCAAAGTATGAACAAAAGTGGGTACGAACCAGAACAATAATTGACAGCTTCGGTCCCAAATGGAATGAGCAATATACATGGGAAGTGTATGACCCTTGCACTGTGATCACATTGGGAGTTTTTGACAATTGCCACTTGGGTAGTAATGAGAAACCAGGCAGTGGTGGTGCAGCAAGAGACTCAAGGATCGGAAAGGTACGAATTAGACTATCAACCCTAGAAGCAGATCGGATTTACACACACTCGTATCCACTCATTGTTCTACACCCATCTGGGGTGAAGAAGATGGGTGAGCTTCAGTTAGCAGTTCGTTTCACTTGCCTGTCACTAGCTAACATAATATATCTCTATGGTCATCCACTACTGCCGAAGATGCACTACATACACCCTTTCACTGTAAACCAATTAGACAGTCTGAGATACCAGGCCATGAACATTGTAGCGGTGAGGCTAGGCCGGGCTGAACCACCATTAAGGAAAGAGGTTGTCGAGTACATGCTAGATGTGGATTCTCACATGTGGAGTATGAGAAGAAGTAAAGCTAACTTCTTTAGAATCATGTCGCTATTATCCGGTATGATCTCTATCAGCAGATGGTTTGATGATGTTAGCCACTGGAAAAACCCGATCACATCAGTGCTAGTTCATGTTCTGTTCCTGATATTGATCTGTTACCCAGAACTGATACTTCCGACCATCTTCCTGTACATGTTCCTCATCGGAATCTGGAACTACAGATTCCGTCCAAGGCACCCACCACACATGGATACAAAACTTTCATGGGCAGAGGCAGTCCACCCAGATGAACTGGATGAAGAGTTTGACACTTTTCCAACATCTAAGACACATGACGTAGTCCAGATGAGGTACGATAGGCTTAGAAGTGTAGCAGGGAGGATTCAGACAGTGGTGGGTGACATGGCGACACAGGGAGAGAGATTCCAATCTCTGCTCACCTGGAGAGACCCAAGAGCCACCAGCCTCTTCATCGTCTTTTGTCTTTGTGCGGCTGTGGTGCTGTACGTGACCCCATTCAGGGTAGTGGCTTTGGTCGCAGGCTTATACATGCTTCGACACCCCAGATTTCGGAGCAAGCTACCTTCAGTACCCAGCAATTTCTTCAAGAGATTGCCAGCCCGAACAGAAAGCATGCTCTGAGAAGAAAACACAAGTCCAATCGCCACAGCTACTACAACTCTGATACAACCATGGGGAAGGTCCACTTTGAGATATATTTTAGTTCTATCCTTTCCAACAGTTCCTTGTTTGAGTAGAGTACAATAAATTTGCTGCATTCAATTTCCTGTTGTTGTCTCCCTTAGACGAGAGGTATTTATTAATACATAGGCAAGTCTTTGCCTCCAAGGTTCAGGCTTACTATTGTAATAATGTTTCATAAAGTTGTGTTGAAGGGATTCTTCTTCCATAGCATCCAATTAGCATACGTAAAGTAAAACATCAAATTTGTGAAAAGGAAGCCAGCACCATTTTACATTTTGCACAAATTTACAATTTAAATTTCTCATGGAATATATATATATATATATATATATATATATATATATATAAGAAAATGTAGACCATAACCGTAAATGTTCAAGTGTTTTTTTTTTTTTTGTGGGGCAGGGGGGAGAGAGGTTGTGTTCTCCATGGTAACAAAGTTCTCCAATTTTTTTTTAAATGTCCTGATAATTTGCCACTTTATCATCAAACAATTAATCCATGAAGTATTCATGATGAATTTTTGAAAAATAATGACCTTTTCAAAATGTAACGAATTTCACGAATTAAACCCAAATTATTAATGAACTTTTGGAAGAGTCACGAATAAATATTTAATATATGACATTTTTTTTTCTATTTTTCATAATTATTAATTCCCTACAGTTCCCTGATTGTTTTTTTTTATTTTTCTGAAATTTCCCCTTTTTCCAAAGAGATGTAATGGGAAATGGGGCAAAAATGTGCATTGGTGACAATGTATGATTGACTAATATTGATATAACTTCAATAAAATGTTTTATTATCCCTCTATCAATCATAATTCATAACAATACAAATACACAATCATAGTTTCATACATAATACATCCATTATCCAACCCACCCCAAGAACTACAATCAAATCCACATGAAGTTAAGCTATAAAATTGAAAATTTTGACTTTCTCCCAATTTCTCCTCCCTAAAGTAAGAAAATTATTACCATTTAGAGAAATTTCACCAAATATAGTGCAAATGGGGTACACTTTGACTTCGAATGACAAATGTAGTTAAATGTGGATACCAAAGTGGGTGATTTCTCAAGAAAATAGAAAAAATCCTCAAATCCCTCAAACTCCTTCAAAACTTCTCAAACCCCTCGTCTTTGGTAGATATTTTCCCATTTTATAGGATAAGGGGCAAAATATCCTTGACTTATAGAAGATATATCGGAAATATAGTACGATGTATCAGAAATATCGACAATATTGGAGATTTTTAGGGATATTTTGTATAAAAAATACATGTAAGAAATATTTTAATATCCAAAATATTAGGGATATATTGAAAATATCAAGGATATTTCAAAATTCAAATCATGAATACACTACCTCTGATCCTAGCGGCAATCCTCTCCATTGGTTGAAAGGCATTATCAAACATCCTCCTACCCCTCTGCATCCATATCGCCAAAGAAATAGCTCCCACATCCAATGGTACCCCAAACATCATTGATGCCTAGCGAGATAAGAAATTCAAAAAAGAGAACGGGAAGACCCAACTCAACCCTATTTGAGGTAGGATCATGACCCAAATCTCAGCCTCTATGGGACGATCCAAAACAGGTGATCTACTGATTCCTCTACAAGGTGGCATAAATAACAGCAATTCGCCATCCTCCAACCTATTGATTTTAAGTGGTCACAAGTCAAGATTTTATTACATGCTACTGCCCACAAGAAGAAAGACATCTTGGTTGGAATACTGGGATTCCAAACAGTCCTATGGGGAAACTGAATGACCAAGCCTAACCAGATTGAGTGTAAGAATGATCTCATTGATAACTGACCATTATTGATCATAGACCATAAGCGGACATCCCTCCCTTGGGAGAGGGGTGAAGAGGAGTGCAAGCATTCCCAAAGGCACTGAACAATGTCTAGTTGACATTGTGTGTCAACTTAGGGACCCACACAACATTATCAACTACTCTCAAGGTTTTCCTCAATGGGGGTCTTCTTGTCACGCATAAGATAATACAAGTTCCCAAAGTCGTCTTTAAGACATGACTCCCACACTAAATATCCTCCCAAATGCGGACTTTTGACCCATCACCTAGATTGAAACTTGTGTTCTTTGAGAAATCCTCACTAATGCCCAAAATTCCTTTCCAAACACTTTCCTTATGACCCTTGAACTTTGTTAGGCTCCCAAAGAGATTTTTGGCCACATTTAGCTACTACTTTTTTTTGGCACTCGTTAAATTAAAATTAACAAGATTACAAGAGATAAACAAGCAATGATTCATAAAGAGTTAAGCCAACTTGCTAAATGTCAAAAACAACATCCAACACAATAAAAATAAAATCCCAAAGCCATTATTCACTGATCGAACTCATCCACATATTAAGAAATAAGACTAGAAACCCCCAACTCCTCAAAACTATCCCTGGTGGAACCCCAAGCTCTCATCAAATTGTGCATCAAAGTCTTTACCTTTTTGTGGGATAGCTTAGAGTCATAAAAAATATGATTGCTTCTCTCCTTCTAGATGGACCATGCGATAGTCCTTGGGAAAAGAGCCCACACTACACCTAGGGGTGGTTTATTGAACAAAATGTTTGTGAACTACTCGAGCTCAGCTCGTTAAAAGTTTGAGTATCGTTTGTTTATTTAGTAAACGAGCTGAGCATAAGCACCGTTTTCGAACTTGTTTAATAAATAATGAGCTGAGCTTGAACCTGTGTAGTCAAGGCATCGCCTAGGCAGTTGCCTAGGGGTTTTTGGGCCTCAACCGCCTAGGCACCCCTCTAGGCAAGCGAAATTCACTGTTCGTGGCCTAGGCATCTAGCCACTAGGCGCTAGGTGGTCGCCTAGGCGGTCCATACAATTTTTTTTTCTAAAAACCTATTTTAAAACCCTCTTTTCAACCCTCCTTTAAAATCCTATTTTAAAAATTCATTTAAAAACCTCTTTAACATCATATTTTAAATGGGGTAGTGATTAACCCACCACACATTTGACTATGTAGTCAAATGTTGTGTCCACGTGTCCCTTTAAATACCCCTTTAACTATGGTTAAGCTTAAGAAAATTAAGGTTAATATATTTTGTTTTAAAAAACTAAGGTTAAATTGCTTAACCCTAGGGGTGAATGAATCTTAAACGCAACTGATGGGTGTTAAAAAGGGGGGCATGGACCGATGAGGACCGCACATTCCTCTACAGTGGAATGCGGCAGCGTTAAGTTAAACATTTCCCATTTTAAACCCTATTTTAAAACCATTATTTAAACTCTTAAACTCTTTTTTAAAGCCCTCTTTTAAAGTCTAAAAACACTATCTTAGATATAGGTGGTGCATTTAAACTTTAAAAGCAACATCCAAAGTCAACACTCAAAATCACCTTAAAAGTTAGAAAACTTCAAATTAATTATGTATCTATTATTTATATAATGTGTATATATTAATATTACATATAAATATATTTAATATATATAAATATAATTTAATTATTTTTATTGCCTAGGCATCGCCTGGTTGTCGCCTAGGCAGCACCTCGCCTGGCCAGGCCTAATCGCCTAGGCATTTCCTAGATGCCTTGATTACACTGGCTTGAACACACCCCTGCTCGGCTCGATAAAAGCTCAGTTCGATTATATATACATATTAACCTACAAAAATATTTAAAATATACTTATTCCATTTAAATATTAAAATTAAGTATATCTATTATATAATAGTAAAGATTAATAGTATATAATGTATTTATATGATAAGAATACCCTTTATATAATTATAATCTTATACTAAAATTTTAGTTAACACCGTAATTTCTTTGCCTAGGATAATAAAGTGAATTTTTTACCTAATATAAATAGCTATATCCAATAAAACAAGCTGCTCGTGAACTACTCGAGCTCGGCTAGTAAAGCTCGAGCTCGTTTATTTAATAAATGAGTCAAGCTTGAACATGATTTCCGAGCTCGTTTAATAAACGAACAAGATTGAACACACCACTACTCGGCTCTACTCGATATCACCCCTACACCCAACTGAGCTCCCAACAAAGCCAAGTGTCAACAAGATAAGAAGCCCTGGAAGGGGAAAATATAGTTCCAGTCATCTATCGATGCTAAGCACATAACAAAATGATTTGTTAGTCTCCAGCCTCTGTTTAAAACAGTTGCAAGTTAGGATTTTATCCAAATTTGTTGTCCAAAGAAAAAAGGATACCTTTGAAGGCACACCAAGGTAATCACAAATCCCGAAGAGGAAATAGGGATTGTGATAGGGCCGCAAGTTAGGATTTTATCTAGATATGTTGTTCAAAGAAAAAAGGATACCTTTGAAGGTGCACCAAGGTAATCACAGAACCTGAAGAGGAAATAGGGACTGTGACAGAGCCATAAAGCTTGTAGGAAGATCTCACCTAATACCGACATTTGTTGTCACTAAACCAAACTCAGTGATCCCTAGATAGACGAAAGACAATTCAAAAGCCAAAGAAAGTCTACCACTTCTCAATCATTCAGACGTCGCCACAATCTAAGAACCCATACTACTTACTCAGCCCTCCTCTCAAACATTGACGTCGTTGATGCATGTTGGCCTCACGAAATTGAGTATAGGATTCCAAATTCTTGTTGGCAAGGTCCTTGGCCACACCAAAGATCGGACCAAAATTTGACTTCCTTCTATCACAAACCTTTATAATTGCTTTCCACATACCAACCCACAAGGTTCATTGACAATTTTTTTTTTATCGATAAAAGCAATTTCATTAAGTGGAAAAATTCATGAAGGGTGAATCACAAGGGACCAAACAAAGAAAGAGAAAAACCCTAACACAAACACAAAAAAGCCCAACAAACAAAAGCCACAAACTCCGCTGTTAAACCTAGGAAACAACCTCGTCACACCCAATCTCCAACACATCTGCTTTGGTGGAAACCCATTCCCGCAACACCCCACGCGATTTGAAACACACTCTCTCAATAGACAACGTAGAATTCTCAAACACCCTCCCGTTCCTCTCTTTCCATGTTAGCTTCCCATTCATTTCACTCCTCATATCTAGCCATGATTACCTCTCTCCACAAGCTACCCTTTTCTCCAAACTGACTTTTATCTTTTGGACATGAATTCGAGCTCCACTCTACCAAGTAATATTTCTCCGTGTCTACCTTCTCGTTCCACATAAAGCTTCTTTGGATTCTTTCCAGCCCCATTGCCACCGATATCGAAATGGAAAAGAATGATAGAAAGGTCAAAAGAGTGTTCTTCAAAAGGGTAAGTATCCCACCTTACGAGAAGTAAGTGGATTTCCCATCTAATCTCTTGTTGAATACTTGAATCACCCTACCAAAGGCTCCCACACTAACTTTGCTTTGTACCAAGCTCCTGGGGTCTCTCACTACCACATGGCCATTCCTCTACATGAAGTACCTCCCCCACCGCTAAGATCTGTTTTTTATGAAAGTTTATTTCATACTTGAAACAGCCTCGAAACATCTAAATAGGCATCTAAAGTGAACCAATTGCTTAGAGGAGGCCACACAAAATAGGAGTGTCATCAGCAAATTGAAGATGGGAAATATGAAGGCGTGTTCTTCCGAAGGAGAAACCTTCTCATACCGATTCTAATGCTCTATTAATCATCCTACTTAAGACCTCAGTGACCATAATGAATAACAAGGGGGATAAGGGGTCGCCTTGACGTAGACCTCTCGAGCCTCTAAATTAATCATATGGGTACCATTGATAAGCACCAAGAAAGGTGTAGAGTAACAACTGCTCATCCAACTACCATAGTAACAAAGTCGAGGTTTGGGAATAATTCGGCGGGGGTCTAGTTTGAAAAAAAATAGGCAAAGGCCAGAAAATTTTAAAAAAATGATTTTCTTTTTAATAATTGTAAAAAGAAAGTAACATAATACCAACCGTAGTTAACAAGTCTAAGTTTGTGAATTATTTGTCTACGTAAAATTCAAAAACAAAATCGCTAAATTCAATAAATTCCCAAAAAATCGGGCACAATATGAAAAATATAAAATAAGATTACAAATTATAAACAAACATATTTCAAACATTAGATATTTATTCGAGTCTTTTTCAAAAGTGGTGAATAATTCGTGTCTAATTCACAAAATTCGGGAATTTTTGTAGTTGTGAATTAATCATTCAACGAAAAGGTCATTTATTATTGGGAATTTTTAAAAGAACTTTGTTACTATGCCAACTACGGCACTTGATTCTGAACACCATTCACCTGAGCATGTAATCTAGGAAGTCCCAATTGACATGATTATATACTTTCCCCATATCAAGTTCACAAACAATGCCTGGTTCACCTTTTTTAGCCTCCTATCATTCACAAACTATTTGGCATTTAAGATCCCATCTAGTATTTGCCTGCCGCTCACAAAGGCAACCTTTATGAAGGGGTCCGGAGTCTCGTTGTGAAGTACGCACTTCTGATTAAGCTAATAGGTCTGAAATCTCTAACGTCTAGGATGCCTGTCACCTTAGGGATTAATGCAATGAAGGTGCTATTCAAGATTCGATCAAAAAGTCCCAAATTAAAGAACTCTTGGAATACCCTCATCAAATCCTAGCTAATGATATGCCAACATTTCTTATAAAACTCAATTGAGAAACCATTCAGCTCTAGGCCTTGTCTCCATGCATACCTTTGATAATTACTAGAATCTATTCATCTGAAAATGGCCTTCCCAAATGTTCTCTGTTCTTATCAGATCGACTGTCAAAGGAGACCACATCCAATTTCGGTCTAAAGTTGTGGTCTTCCTAGTACAATTGCTCATAGAATGAGACCGTTGGCCCTTTGACATCCTCATCCTTCTCAAACCAAAAACTCCACCCTACAACCTTGAGATGCTATTGATTTTCCTTCGGGAATTTGCGGTCTTATGAAAATATCAAGTATTATAATCTCCTTAAGCCATCTTACCCGCGATTTTTGCTTCTAATTGATTTCTTCGCATCTTAGGATATGTTGAAATTTCAGATTCTCAATTTCCTTGGATTCAGAGAAAATTTGATGACATATCTCCTCTTTCGAATCTAAGACTTTGAAGTTTGATCTCTCCAAAAATCTCTTCCTTTCGGAAATGTTTCCAAAAACTTTTTTGTTCCAAACCTAAATCATTTGCTTAACTTTCCATTTAGGCCAAATATTGTGTTGGCGGAGCCCCAGAAGTAGGAGTCCTACCATACCTCTTTGATGATTTTCAAAAGTCGAGATGTTCTAACCACGTTCCCAAATCGAGCAGGTTTGGGCCCACCTCTCTTGCTCTCCAAGTCTAACAAAACAAAAACGTTTAACTACTATCACTTGCCTCCAGCAGGGATTTAAAATACAGTTGTGGGGACTGTATCAGTCCCAACCGAAACCGATACATATCGGTTTCGGATGATATCATTTCTTAATTTTTGAAAAAAATTAATATATATCAAATTAAATTGAAAAAATAAAATACGGCACTAGAAAGCTAAGACCAAGTAGAATTATAGAAAACAAAAAATGATTTCATATGAAAAAAAAAAAATTACCCAATTGAGCAATTCAAATCATATTTTCGAAGTATGGGTATGGGTATAATACAGCAATGATCCGTTCGGGAAGTACGCATGTTATACGGCAAAAACATGGGAAAAGTACAGGAAACTAAAAATAATTAATTATTATAAATAAATAAAAATCATGACATTAACTAATAACAATCATTTAATATGGAATATGCATTTAACATAGTAAAAGTACAAAAAAAAAATGAGTATTATATGCGTTTAATACGTAATTCACGTATTAAACGGGTTTCATATGGCAATACTTATATAACACGTAACACGGCAAAAATATGCAGTTTTAAACGGCGACCCCCTAAAAATATTTTACGGGTGCTATACGGGTATTTGGTAACTATGATTCAAATGAGGTCTTAAGCAAATGAATAACTTGATGTTGAATTCTTTAATATGTTGATTCAAACCCCAAATCAAGTTTTTATCACAAAAAAGACGAGGAATTTGAGTTTGTGGGTGTAGAATAGGAAGGGAATGAAAGAGGTAAATATTTAGGGTTATATGTATAACGTCGAACGAGTCTTACCTCCGAAACTGATACGTATAGATAAGACTCATCTGATATGAATCAATTTCAAACAAGTCCTATAACACGGAAATAAAAATCGTCGAAACCGATACGAAATGGGCGATACGTATAGGCATAATTACCAAACACCCGTAATATACCCGTATAATACTTTTAGGGGGGTCGCCATTTAAAACTCCGTACTTTTACTGGGTTACGTGTTATACTCGTATCGCCGTATAATACTCATTTAATACATGAATTACGTATAAAACACATATTTTTGTCATACTTTTACCATGTTAAACGCATATTCCGTATTAAATGATTGTTATTAGTTAGTATCATGATTTTTATTTATTTATAGTTATTAATTATTTTTTAATTTTCTCGTACTTTTGCCATGTTTTTGCCATATAGAACACTACTTCCAAAACAGATCATTGTCGTATTATACTCGTACCCGTACTTGGTAACTATGCGTATAGGTATCGCTAGGCCCCTGTACGATATTTAAACTGATACGATACTGGCGATATGTACCATTTATTAGTTATTTATATTTTAACTCATTGTGTTTGCTACTTTGTGTTTGAGTTGCTTCACATGGCTTTGTATTTGATAAATTTGGTTCCTATATAACTCATTTAAATCATTTGAACCCGTTAATGAAACCAATACATATAGGTTTTGATTGAGACCGATACATCTCCTGAAAACGTATTATTAATCGCTTTCGGCAATTTTTAGTACCATGGTCTCCATAGGCTACCCCTATCCCAACCAAAAGGCCACAGTCATTTGCTCAACAAAGTCATATTAAATAAAACTAGAGGTTAGAAATTCATGCCACCCTCCTTCATAGACGAGTTTGTTTTGTGTGTGCAAGTCGGCACACAAATCTTGTGTGCCCCACCTAATACATAGGGTATGTTACAAGTACAAGTTGTGTAGGGTGAACTTGCTTCATTGAATAATCACTATTTCTACCAGTATACCCTCATTGTACGTGGTGCTCTATGATCCGGGGTACACAAGATCTATGTGTCGACTTGCACACATAAAATGGACTCCTCATCATAGTGACAAAGTAGGGTTCAAGAATAATACGGCAAGGGCCAAGTTTAGAAAAATTCGGGAAAAAAATAATAATTATAAAAAGATATTCAATAATTTGATTAGATAATATACAAAATAAGTAGTTTATTTTGTCGAACTAAACGAATTTTTGCGAAATTCACGAATAATTTAGATATAATTTGTGAAATTTGGAAATAATTCGCAAGATCCACAAATAATTAGGAAAACCTAAAATTCACAAATATTTCGGAGAATAATTTGAAACACACGAAAAAATTGCAAATTTTTCAAAAATTTGGAGAATTTTGTTACTATGCTCTTCATAGGCTAGCAAACCCAGTCCCAAGGAACTGGTTAAATTTTTTTGCGTGTCAACCTCTCCATCCTATCATTCCATTGGAATTCACTAGATCTTTTCAAGCTTATTGGTCATTGAAATAAGAGTAGTAAAGAGAGAAATAAAGTAGGTGGGTAAGTAACAAAGTTCTCCAACTTTTTCAAAAAGTCCCGAATAATTCACAAAGTTTTCACCAAAACGATTAATTCATGAAGTATTCATGACTTATTAAATAAAGTGCGACTTTTTAAAAAAGTCATGAATTTTTATTCACAAAATTTTTAAAAAAAGTATAAATATCTAATAAATGAAATATATCATAATTAGTAATCTTATTTATTATTTTTTTCATATCTTGCCTGACATTTTCCATTTTTCTATGAATATTTGCCATATTTTCTGTTCCCGAATAATTGCCAAACTCCGACTTCGTGACTAGGATAAGCTGCCTAGGGTGGTTTTTTGACAAGGATCAACCTCTCCCCCTTGTGAGGCAAAAAGATTTCAACCCAGCTAAACGGCGACTGAATCTCTCTATCACTGGGTCCCAAGCTGACTGAAGTTTGTAAGAAGCTCCCAAAGGACACCCAAGATAAGATCAGGGAAGAGATCCCATCTAGTATCCAAGGCAAGCGGCCAATTGTTCTAAATTAGGAACCTCTCCTAAGTCCTACCGGCACAATCTCACTTTTTGCAATGTTAATATTCAAGCCAGAGACTGCTTTGAAATACCTAAACAGGCATCTAAGGTTCGTGTTGCAAGAGGCATTGCAAAGAACAAGGGTGTCATAGGTGGGAGACTAAAGACCCCCTGACCCTATAGAACATTGGCCCTTCCGGACTAAAAATCAATCAATTGAGGGCCTCTAAAAACAAATCCCAGCACCTATTTTCCTTCCAGATATACAAAGCCGTAAGTATTAATATTCGATGAGATTCACCAAAAAGAAGCAACTGCAAAAAAAAAAAATGAAGTGGTGTGGCAAGTGCCTCTTATTGCAACGCTTGACGTAGTGCTTATTCCAATTAAGGTAAAACATAAAAAGTGAATCAGGAGCAGGTACTATAAAGGTATTTCTAGGGGAAAGGATTTCCTGGTAACTGTGGAATTAGAAGTACAGTTTATAAAATAAGAAAGGAAAATTGTTTTTCAACTATTACATGAGGCCAAAGTTGAGCCGATCTTTTGGATGCATATTAGAAAGCTCAAGAACTAGAGATAGACATAAGAAACTAAGATAATGCATGATCACATGCCTAGTCTAATTCTGAAACAAAGGAATTTGTCAGCCATCACTTCTAGTGAGGAATACGTTCTCAGCCATCTACTCCTATCAGCGGGTGTGGGACAAACATAAAAAGGAGCAGGTACTATAAAGGTATTTCTAGGGGAAAGGATTTCCTGGTAACTATGGAATTAGAAGTACAGTTTATAAAATAAGAAAGGGAAATTGTTTTTCAACTGCTACATAAGGCCAAAGTTGAGCCAATCTTTTGGATGCATATTAGAAAGCTCAAGCACTAGAGATAGACATAAGAAACTAAGATAATGCATGATCACATGCCTAGTCTAATTTTGAAACAAAGGGATTTGTCAGCCGTCACTTCTAGTGAGGAATACGTTCTCAGCCATCTACTCCTATCAGTGGGTGTGGAACAAACATTTTCCTGAAACCTAATTTCCAAGAAAATCGTAATAGTACATCCTATAGTGTAGATAACAACATACAGCAATCCAGAAAGCCTATAATCTAAACTGGAATTGGAAATGTACAGACAGGTGTCTCCTTGCAAAAAAAAAAAATGTATAGAAAAGCATAACAAATTTTAACAAACCATGAAATCTCATGGTTACTACAGGCTTCAATGCTCATATTTATCAAAGAACATGACATCTTCATACAGTTATAAGTGTGCATACCCACACACACACTATGTGAAGCATAAATATTCCAGGTAATGGTATTTTCCGTCCCAGCTAATATGTTAAGCCACACCAAAGGCCACTAATGGCCAGATTCTTGGATATCTAAAGAATGGACAAATCTGCCAGAAGGAATAAGCAGATCCACTCAACCCAAATAGCAGACACCCTAAAACAAGCAGAAATATTGTGACAAACGACCAAAAGCATATATGATATTCAATTATAAATTCAAAATAATAATTCATCATATACTTCCCTAGACAGGATGTAGAATTTTTATGCAATCATTCCATATTACTTAGAGAAACCCTCAAAAAACTATGCTAGCATAAGATGTTCAACTTGCATACATCATGTATGACTAATGATCCACTTTGTCAACTTTACAAAATCAAAATGGAGAAAGGATGATCCCTTGCATATTGAATACCTAGCATAACATAAACTTTTAAGTATCTACAAGAAGTAAAAATAGAAAAAGTACAACCTCTGATGACCAAAATCAACTAAATCCAAAGTAGTAGTAGAAGAGAAAGCAAGTTGTTTCCTCTAGAAGAAAAGCTCATGAGGTTTCATGCCTGACCTAAGAGAAAATCTTGCAGCCAAGTAGGTCTTCAGATCTGGAACTCCCTCAATGGATTTTATCAATGGGGCATCCACGACTTTCTGATCATCTTTCTTCTCCTGTGGGAGCACTTTCTCCTACATTTTGGAAAAACACAAGAAAATTTGGAATGAACAAACCAGCAAAACATATTACCATCTACTGGAGAGTGGAGACGAACATATTGGGTGAAGAATTAACCTCTTTCTCAGTCTCAAAAAACTCGCCCTCTCCTTTTTTCTTCTTCTTCTCGGCTTCCTTTGCAAAATACTTGTCATCGAATTTCTCTACATTTACCCCAGAAATCTCAACCTTAGTGGAAGTTGCAATCAAGTAAGATTGGTTCACACGCCTTAGAGGAACACCATTAATCTTGAATGGTCCTGTCGCAGTAGGAAGAAGAAACTTAAGAGGCTGGACAAGAATGTGGCATCACATAGTGAAACATAGAGCAAAAAGGAAAGATATCAGGTGATAATTCATTGAATGCAATCACTAGTTACAAATAGAAGTACATATTTTGAATGAAAAAGCATACAAAATTAAAAAGAAGATCATTATCCAAGTTAGATCCAATTGCCAATGGCATTGTTTGAAAATTGGTCGTGTCTAGTCGACTCAACAGGGTTTCAATCCAACTCGACCCAAAACTCACATAACGGAAAAACCGAGTAACACGATCAAGTCAGCCAAGTCGACACGATCCACTTGTTTGAATCCATCAAGTCTCGATAAAAAAAAAAAAACTCAAAAGGGCAATACTAAGTCCATTTTCTTTTCATCCACCTTCCCCTTTTTTTTTACCAAAAAGACAAAAAAAATGTGACGGTTTTTGTAGGCCCATCACTTCTTTTTTGTCTTCTTATTTAAAAAATGAAAAGTGGATGAGAAGAGAAGTGGACCTAGCATTATCCTTTTCAATAAGACTACTCCCATAATTTATTTAAACGAGCCTGAGGGATGTATAGGATTCCTTGCTTGAACCTGATCCTAATCGCTAAGCTAACATGGGGAGAGGATATCATGGACGTCTCATTGAGGCTTCCAGATACAACTAACTGCATTCCGGGGAGGATCGGGGGGCTAAGGAGCTCAGTCTAATAAAACTCTTTAATAAGCTAATGCAGCTATTAAGCGAAGGCAAGCTCAGCTCAGCTCAGCTCAGCTCAGAATCTATTTGTTTCAAATGGAACCTTTTCGAGGGCTTATCGTCGTACCCTTCCCTGCGTGATTATCTTGTGGATGAATGATTATCCATTCAAGTCCTCCCTGTGCTCGACAAGTAACTAAAACAACTATTAGGGCCGGGACGAGAAGAATCAATCCACCTCACCTATCGATTATCGGAGAAGGCCTTGACCCCCGAGCCTTCCCAAAGGCTATGTGAAACTCTATAGAGGGCATATATCTCCCTAAGGACCTAGGGAGCACAATTACTAGAGCACGGGAGAATCAATCTGTAGTGACGCGATACAATGGGCTGGCTAGCGTTTCTCTCCGGTTGACCTGGGCAGTATCGACTCTAGCCGTTCCTCTAACGCTATTAGGCATTAGCCTGACTTCCCTCCTCAGCAAGGTAAGGAAGAGAGCATTTGGGACTCGGAGTCAGGCAAAACTACAAGGGGACAACTACAAGTACTACAAACAAAACAAGACGCGTACCTCCCGGGGTGGATTTTGAGGGAATAAAGAAGCACTTCGTGAGCTTGTCTCGCCACTCACTTTGCTTGACGATAAAGACCAGTGTCACAGAAGGGCTCCCTTCCACCGAGATGAAGCTCTCGTGCCTCAAAGACCAGCGCTATCGCATTTCTAGCCTCTAGTCCAGAGCTATTTCTTTCGCCTATAACTTCATTACCTCAATACCTACTATAGGTATTTCATTAGTTGTATGATACCACTCTATAAACAAGATGTCATTGGTATTGTCTCCATATCCAATACACTCATAAACTAAGCGGAATTGATTGTTAATAGAAAGTCTGGAAATTCTACTGCATTGGAATGGCAATATGGAGGAATCATGGCAGACCCCCGGGCTCGAGACATCCACCTAGAAGAGATGCTCGTACTCAAAAGGAAGGTGAAGGTTCTCTTCGTATACCAACCCTCCAGTTCTCTTATATGTTGCCTGAGTTCAGGTGAGTACTTTTTCTTCATCAGGTACTCTTGATCCGCTCTCAATATAAAAGGGTGGGGGGGATTATGGCAAAAGACCGAACGTAGAAGATGATGCTCCCTCCTCTCTCCAGCATACAAATACCTCCTCCCCCCACTCTCTCTCAATCAATCCCTCTCTCTAGTGCCTCTCTTTGTCTCTCATTCTCTCTCAATTGATCCATCTCTCTCGCCCCTCTCTTATTCTCTCGCTCTCTCTTAGTTAATCCCTCTCTCTATCTCTCGCTCTCTCTCCATCTCTCTCCCATCCGTCTTTGCTTCCCTTTCTCTCTCCCTTTCTGCAATTAAATGCCTATTCATTTTCTTTTGTTTCTCTATGCTCAGTAATTTTTGTTTTCCTAAGTTACATAAATGGTTTATGACTTGCAATTTGGTTTACTCAATGTTAGGGTGATTAACTGATTAAGAAATTTGTTAATTGATTTAATATGAATCTCATAGGGCTAGAATATAATTGTCTAAAATTGCACTACTGTAAATCTGATATTTTTTTTCATTTCAATTTTTCTTTTTACATTTGATGGCTTCATCGGAAAGAGGAGAACATGAGCCCATGCCCACACTTGTTAGATCTAGCCAATCGGTCGGTGATCAATACATCTCACCTTTCAAAACCTGGTAGGGCTCATTGCACAGCTGCCACAATGAACAAGAAAAAGTACGATGCAACTATTGTGGGAAAGAAATAGTTGGGGGGACTAACAACTACAAATATCACATTGCAAGATTCACTGGAGAAGTTGTAGTGTGCCCCAAATTTCTGAACGATATAGCTAAGTAGATGAAGGAGATTGTGAACAAGAAAAATGAGATGAAAAAAATAAAGGAAAATAGAAACAGAGTTCGGGAAATTTTAAAGAGGCGAATTGTGGTGATGATGATGAAGGCAACGTTACTTCATTTGAGCAACTGAAAGAATGAAAATGGAAAAAGAGGCCGTCATGTAATCAAATACAGCTCAGCTCATAGTATTAAAACTCGGCGAGTCAACTCGAAACTCGGCCGAGTCAATTCGACTTGGCCAGGTTTCGAGTCGAGTTTGAGGTAAAACTCGGTTTTGAAACTGAAAAGTGAGTAACTTGCCCGAGTTTTGTACTTTTTTGTTAAAACAGAAAATCGAGTAAATCGGCCTACCCAAATGACCAAATTATGTTTTTTTCTTTTTCTTAACACACCCCCACCCACTCTTAAGTATAAATACGAAACAAAAGAGGGGTGTTTAGTATATATTGAATTATATATCTCATTTTAGGCATGCTATATATAGTATTAGAAAAATATTATATATGCCCGAGTTTTAGATGTCATTACTCAGACGAGATTTGCCCGAGTTTCCGAGTTGACTCTACTCGGCATGTTTCCGAGTCGAGTGGAGTCAAGTTTTCGGGTTTTAAAACACTGGCTAAAGTTGCAAACAGTCATGAATAAGAATGCAAGGACAAGGGTTATAGAAGTGATAGGGTGATGGTTTTTTCATACTACAATTCCTTTCAATGCAATTGATTCTATTTTTCTCCCAAAAGTTATTGAAGCTATTGGGGATTGTAGATTGGAATCAAGGCTCTAGGCCGACTCATGAACTGTAGGGCCCAATGTTAGAAGGAGAGGTAAAGACTAAAGAACGTTACTACAAAGAATTGGGATTGTAGTACATTTGTTGTGTTAGGACTTAGGAGTGTCTTTCCATTGTTTGCATTTTTTGGTTCACCCCCTTGTGAACCCATTAGGGTTTTTCTTGTTTATGTAGTATGGCACCTGGCCTTTGCTCTTTTTCTAATATATATTGCATTTACCGATCGGAAAAAAAAAGGGAGTCATGGGCTTCAATAGGATATTCCATAATATCAGATTGGTGGATGGGTCAGCAAGGAAGATATATCATTAATTTTATGGTAACGTGTCCAAGGAGAACAAAATTCATCAAATTGGGGGATGTATCAAGCATTGTTAAGAATACAACCAAATCTTTCTCTTAATGGCGTTGTTGAAGAGGTTGGAGAAGAGAATGTTGTTCAAACAATCATTGACAATGCAGCAAATTATGTGTTTGCTAGAAAATCACTAATGGAAAAAATGAAGCATCTCTTCTGGATTTCATGCACTGCCCATAATATAGGCCTCATTTTACAGAGAATAGGGCAAATAAAAGGTGTAAGTAAATTGATTGGGGAGGATAAGAAGGCAGCCAAATTTATTTACAATCATGGCCAAGTGTTAAGTTTGATGAGGGCACATACTAAGGGGAGAGGAATTTTGAGGCTGGGATAACACATTTTGCAACAAGTTTCATTCTCACGAGCAATCCTCTTGAGTAAGTAGATGGTAATCTACATTTTAGTAAATCCTCTTTTTATATATCGATAATTTATGATAATTTTATCTTGAATCTATAACTAAATGTAATTTCATTTTATTTTATTTTTGATATAGAGAGCTGGGCTAAAATCTATGATGTAGTCTAAAAAGTGGGTGAATTCAAGATATGCAAGTATGGTGGAGGGTGGAAAAAGTTTTGTTGAGCAATGATTTTTGGAGAAGACTTGGGAAGCTCCAAAGGTCAGTCTCTCCATTTGTTCATTTATTACACCTAGTCGATGGTGATACACACCCGATTATGGGTGTGATATATGATGCCATTTATAGAACAAAGTTGGCAATTGCTAAAGCTAGTGGAAATAACATGAAGTGCATAAAAGTCTAGAAGATTTATTGATGAGAAATGGGAGTCCACCTTTCACTCTCCACTTCATGCAGTTGGATACTTCCTTAGTCTAGATCTTCGATACCGCTCTATGATTTCACAACATTTGCCATGGATTACAAAGAGTGATTACAGTTTTGGAACAAGATATGGATAACCAAATTGAAGATCTTGAGGAGGTATATTGATTTAAAACTTTTAAAAAAAGTTATTAGTAAGTAATTTTCACTCATAATTTTTCTTTGTAGATTTCTATATATGAAAAGGCTCAAGGAGATTTTGAGACATACATGGCAATAAGAAGTCGAACAAGAATTTCTCTAGGTAAGTGAATTTTGATTTAATATGATATTGTTAGTACTTAGTAAATATTAAAACAAATTTTAAAATTAAATTATGATTTTTTTTGTGTTACAGTTTCATGATGGAATGATTATGGTTTAGGAACTCCCATTCTCAATGCATTGCCATTCACGTTTTGTGTTAAAATTGTTCCTCAATTAAATGTGAAAGAAAATGGATTACTTTGATCAAATCCATAACAAGAAGAGAAACAGATTAAAGCAAGAGAAGTTGAATCAATGGGTGTTCGTCCACAGACTCCTCTGCTCTAAGGCACATAAAGCATCTATTGGCCAGACTCCAGCCTCTATGCATGAGATGGTCATTAGTTAAGATTATATCTAACACCGCAGTCCACAGGAAAAAAGATATCTTAGAGGGAACCGACAGAACCCACACAGCTTGATGAGGAAACGGTAGCAAAGGCCTAATATATAAAGCTCACAAAAAGGATCCCACAGAGAACCTCCCCTTGTTGTCTAGGGACTAGACTCTACTATCTCTAAAAGTAGTATGAGGGGTAACCTGCATGACATAGGATAATAGCCCTAGGAGGTCTTGAAACTCCCAATCAAATAAATTACGCCTCAGTTTAGGTGCCCAAACCAGAGCCCCTTCGTGCCAATCTAAGTAAATGACTTGTTAATGGTTGACAAAGTTTAAAGTCATCTGTAAATGACAAAATTTTAGTTTTCCATGCTCCATTTACCTAATTATACCATTAATGGATGATGATTCATGAATTATATGATTTACTATATTTAATATATAACTCAATAACATTTTAAATACCTTTTGTAAATTTTAATCCATTTATATATATATGTGTGTGTGTGTGTGTGTGTGTATGTGTGTCTCATTTTAAGTATATTTTATCATTAATTTTTAATTCAAATCATATATATATATAACAAATATTGAAAAAATATTATATTTTTCAAGTTTTAGGTGTCAATACTCAATTGAGACTTAACTGAGTTTTTGAGTCGAGTCGACTCGACTTGGCTCAGCAAGGCTCTGAGTCGAATTTTTGACTTTTGAAACACTTTCTTGGGTTCGATTGCCTAAATCCCTCTTTGCCATTTTACCCATTTGATAAGAAAAGAGATCAAATATACAATTTATGGTTTCATTAGGTTTGCAGCTGATGTTAAAATTTTACAAAATCCTAGGACATGAATCCATGAACTACTTGAATATACAAGACTACTGTCACCATCGCACCCACAAAACAAATGGTGAAGAGATTAAGAAATTCTTTAAAAAGTGAACGAGCTCAAGTG
The DNA here is from genome assembly GCA_015143295.1 of Tetracentron sinense. NCBI lineage: Eukaryota > Viridiplantae > Streptophyta > Magnoliopsida > Trochodendrales > Trochodendraceae > Tetracentron > Tetracentron sinense. The sequence continues at coordinate 41,198,097 of CM026563.1, forward strand.
GCAAAACATGTTAGGCAAAATGCTAGTACATCCAAAATATGGAACCAATCAACAGCCATGCTCGGCGACTTGGGAGCATGATGATAAAAATCATTGAAATCGGTTTGGGTAAGATTTGAGCCATTATAATAACCGGTACCTATAAAACCCTAAAATAAGGTAGGAACCAGTCGTTACATATTATGTAATGTAGAACTCGACCAAGTACTACTGTTATGTATGTTACATAACCTCCAGTTTTGTCAGAATTTGGCACCATTAGTGTCATTTATACTAAAGCTACCTAAAAAAACTAATAGTAATGATCGTTTAAACTAGAACTATTATAAAAAATAATAATAATAAATGTGCTTTTATACTACGAATGACTAAAAAAAATTTATGTCCATAAAGCCCATTACATAACGGTTTCGGATACGTAATACTGTAATAGTTTGGCAGGGTTCGTTACACATGCTGAAACCATTATTTTAATCCTTGCTTGGGAGAGGCCATGTCCATCAAAGTTGGCCCACATCTAGACTCACACACATCAGGGAAAAATAAGATTCTAGCCCCAATTTCTATAGGATATATTGACCGGTATATAGTGTGGCATTTATATATAATTATGCACAATAAAACATGTACTAGAAATATATAGGCATATAAGAGAACAAAAATTAAACAATAATAATAATTGCCTGAAGTGACATGCCTAGTTCAAAACCCCATCCAGAGATCATTGATTGAAAATATAAGCTTTTGGAAAGTGTTTACTAATGAAATTCTGTACAAAAATAGGACCACTTAGACAATTGGAGATAGTCACCGGAATTCTCATCTAATCTACTTTACAAAGTAAAATTCAACTATAAGCTTTAAAATACAGGGAATTCTACATTCGTATTTCCTGAATTGCACAATTAGCAGTGTGCAATAAATACTTTTAAGTAGTGCAGCATCAGGTAAGGGCAGCATTGTAGGGGGGCATAGGGGTTGGGCTTGACTTTAGGGGGTTTAGACAGTGCAATACATGTCAACATCCCATGAGCATGTCGAGCACTTTTCAAACTCTGAGTGAACTCTGAAGAATAGTAGGATTACGCCACTAAAAGTCATACAGGATTAATCATTTGAAAAATAATGAGAATCATCATCCCATCTCCTAGGTACTTCTTACCCATCAAATAATTTTCTTGTTGAAGAGCACTCCTGCTCTAAGAGATATAAATCAAATATTGGAGTTCGGTTTTTGGTGGGCCAAACCCACGACCTCAACATTACATTGCATATATCTTAACAGCCTTAAGCGAGTTTACACAGTTATATAAGTTTGAAGTTAAGTAAACAACAAACATTTGCAGAAATAAGTCTACCATACCACCCCCAATCTAATAATCCGCCCAACCAGTAATCCTGTAAAGATGAAATACCAATATTCGATAATTGTATAATTGTATAATACAAACCCAAAAATTCAACATCTATACCAGCTTACTAGATGATACAAACATATACGGAGCATTTCAGATCTTCTCGGTCATTTCTATTCATTGACGATTGATCAGTACAATAAAATACACAAGATAGAACCACTTAATTCACGTAAAAAAAACAAAACAAGAAAACTCACCTGTAACAAGAAGTAATCCAGAAGGAAGTTGTTTCAGAAAAACAACTCTTTTCCCCTTAAACCTCCCAGCTAGGATAATCAGAACCGTCCCTGGAGTGATACAGGCCCTAATTTTAACCAAAAACAAGATGAAAATAAAACCCAAACCCTAAAAACTGAAAACTGAAAATCTGGAAATTGAAAATCCCTGAAAACAGAACCTGAGCTTGGTGGGTTTGGGCTTGCGCTTGTTGAGCAAAGGCTTCTTGACGTCATCGGCGGGGTGGAATTTCGGGGGCTTCTCGGTGGGTTTCGCTGCCTCCGGTTTCGGATCATGGCAGGGGAAGAAACCGCCGTTCTTGGCTTTGATGGCCCAGAGACCTCTCTTGTGGTACATCTTCGATCTCGAGCACTTTCCAATGCCGCGTATTAGATTAGGGTTTCTGCTAACCCTAACTTTCTTCACCGGCGCCATTGATAAAGCTTTGTGTCTCTGGTCTGCAACTCTCCAACCCAAAATCTACACACTATTAACCCTAAAAACCCTTGTCAAAGTGATGGCCGTTTCTTTTCGTGGAACTCTAAAGGTCTAGGAACTTCAAAGTTCCTAGAACATCAAAGATCCGGATTTTGAAATTCCTAAATGATTCCAACGCCGATCCGGTGTTTGATATGAGATTCACCCGACTTTGGAAATCAAATCCGATTTTGGGTTAAAGATACATAGTCCATCTATCCCCACCCGATCAATCCAAAGCCCCATTTTATATCGTTTTATATATCACCAAAATATAAATATATATATATATATATATATATATATATATCAATATACTAGCAAACACCTCATGCAATGCACGGATAGATGATATCTCGTTTTATATATCAATATACTAGTAAACACCTCGTGCAATGCACGAGAATGAGAAGAAAAAAATATTAAAAAATGAAAAGAAAATGATAGATAAAAACATAAACTATAATCCATGAATAAAACATTTTTTAATCTATGTTTTTATTTGAGTCTTGAGAAGGGACTGCAAGGTGTCCTTCCTAGCTTACCACAGTGTATCCGTGTCCCTTTTAATCACTTTTTAATTATGGTTAAGCTTAATGAAAGTATGATTGATATTTTATATTTCTTTTATTTTTTCTAAAAACTAATGTTAGATGGATGAACCTTATGATGAGCGAATCTTAACCGCAATTTGTCCATTTCCCATTTCGCTTTTAAATTCAAGGGTTTTTTCTTTGAATACACTCAGGGTTGTTTAGGAGACCCAATATACAACCTCTTTTCAAATGTTTACTTTTATACATTTAGCCATTTTTAGTATGATATAATTGTCCCTGTCCAAAACAATTTTAAAAATGTCAAATGTATCCGCGTCTTCTTTCCCAAGACCTCTAAACCCAGCCATTGTTTTTTTTTCCTCGCTTCTTTTACGAAAATGAGTAATGGAATGGTTTAAAACCGATTCAAAACTTAACCAAACCAATCTCAAAACAAATCAATCCAAAAGAGAAGAGAATCATGAGTTTGATGAATTATTTGGATAAAACCAAAACTCTTCCCTCTTTTATCATCTCATCTCAATCCAATCTAGTTTGAATCCATACCCACACCAAACCAAACATAAAGAGGAGGAAAATTCTAGAGAGGAAAATTTTAAGAGAAGATTTTGGAGGAGATTTGGGAAATAGAAACCCACTATTTAGCATCTTCAAATGACCAAGCACACAGTTAGATGAACATTGGATTCTTCATGTTACTTCCAATCTTTCATTTTGCAGGTAGGAGAGCAGTTCCTCACCTTCATTCAAGTAACAAATGGAATAGCAGCCACGTTTCAGCTTCCTCGTTTGATCAAACAACTCTATCACCCCACCTGGCAGATTACAGCAAGGGCATAGCAGCAGCACCCATGCCACAGTGAGAGTAGGGAAGGGGCTTCCTGGTCTCAATTTTTTTGCTTGCGTTTCTAAATCAATTGATGCATTTTGTCTAGATTTCAATTGTTTGACCCTCCCTCCCATAATTCTGCTACCAAGAGTAGTTGTCACCGGTATTCCTTAAAATATATTTTTTAAAATTTGGGTCATTAAAATTTTGTTTCAGCTCCATCTTTGTTGGGTAATATGATTTAATATTGAATTTTCATGTGACATGAATTGGATCAAATCTACAGGCTTAGGAATGGTTACTCTGCTCGGTTGCGGAGTAGAGACTACATGTAAGTGCCTTATAGAGGGGATAGAATTAGAGCAATATCCCATGAAGATCTCAAGATGGATTCAATTATTTGACATAAAAAGTTGTTGATTTTGTCGTGTGGAACCAACACACCGGTAAGTTTAATAAAGAAAAATATGGCTAAATTCTAAGATATTTTTTCATCATTATCAAATTGTAAGTCTGATTAGTTGCGTTAATCTGTATATAGTTACCCGATGGTTTTTAGATTAGAATTATTTTTATTGTCTGATACCTTACCATCGAAACTCTACTATAATGACCGCGTATCACATTAGTTAGAGAATTCTAGGTCAATAGTATCATCCTCTAGCATTGACCTATGCGAAATTCAATCATTATAGATGCATAAACAATCATAATTTAACATATGAAATCATACATAATATTTATCATTCAACAAGTACTAATATCAATTCATGTTAAAAAGATTATCAATGTCATCAAATAATATAAAATTATAAATCCTTCACCATTCCTTCCACCATAATCCAACATACATCTCAGGTTGTGTTTTTTGGTGTGATTCAAAACTAAAGGAAAAACATTGTCTTTTAAGTTTGGGTGTTTCTTTTAGTCCCACATGGAAAAACTATGAATAGTTTTACATCTTTATAAGAAAGAGTGTTGGGAGAAGGCTTGGGCCTTCAAGGGCCTTTGAATTTGTTGTCTACTCACCCATTGCACATTATGACTATGCTATGCTACAACTCACACACGCGCCGAGCCGAGCCGAGTCGAGTCGGTCGGTTGGGCGGGTCGGGTTGGGTTGGGTCTTTGATAAAATATTATTTTTTATACAATGTTTATTATTAATTATTTTAATTAATCATGGTTACCGTTTTATTACCGTTTGGCATACCTCTAATTACTAGTGATTATTTTATTCCCGTTTTATTACCGTTGTGGTAATTAATTAGATTAGTTTCGAGTATTAAAGTTTTGGTTTTGGAAATCAACAGACTTCTTATTATTTCCTAATCTATATAAAGAGGGTTTCTATACAGGTTTATACACAAAAAAATTTTTGGGTTCCTCTAATAAGCAAGCTAGTATATACGAGTTGATTTTTTTTTTCCTCTGGTTTGGGGTATTTTTCATCAATATTTTCTAGTTTGCTGGGCTAAGAATACAGAGTGGTGTACAACAGTAGAAGTTGCATTTTCTACTGTCAGGAATAGATCTGTGGAGCTGTTGTATCCTGGGAGACATCGTGACCAACAAACCCATTGCATCTGTGGGGGCACGAATTGTCTTAAAGAGAGCGACGTGATCCGCGCCTCACTTCACAAGAGCTATCGAATTGCTGATCAACTTTCAAGTGCAGGATTATTTCTGAGTTCGTGGTAGCAGCATTGTTAGTGATTTTCCAGGTCTGCCTTTCTGGAATTAGCATTTACAGGTATTTTGGAACAACAATTTTAAGATAATTCGTCATGACTTCTGTGAATATTAGAACGAATGATTCTGTGATTAAGACTGAAATTTTTGATGGGTCTAATTTTAAGCGTTGGCAACAGAAAATGTTTTTTCTACTCACTTCTATGCAAAGGGCACATTTTAAATGGCATGACTAATGCAATGTATGATTTATATTGCACTAAAAAATCTGTGAAAAGCTTATGGGTAGCCTTAGAGAAAAAATATCAAACTGAGGAGGCTGGTTCTAAAAAATATGCGGTGAGCAGATTTTTAAAGTTTATAAAGGTTGATGATAAATCCGTAGTAAACAAACTCAGGATTTTCAAATAATAATTCATGAGATTATTATTGAGGGAATGAAAATTCCAGAACAATTTCAAGTGGCTGCTATTATAGAGAAATTACCTCCTTCATGGAAGGATTTCAGAAATTCTCTTCACCACAAATCAAAGGAATTTTCAATTGAAAATTTAGTAATGAGAATTCAGATTGAAGAAGAATCTAGAGCACAAGATAAAAAAGAAGAGAATTCTGAGATGACTTCAAAGGTTAATTTTGTTGATTCTTCGGGGAAGAAAAAACAGAAATTCTTGAAAACCAACAAGAAGCCTATGAAGAATAAGAAGCCTTATCAACCTTTTCGGAAGACAGGAGAAAGCTCAAAATCGAGTGGATGTTTCGTCTGTGGAAAATCTGGACATTTTGCTAAGAATTGTCAATTCCGGAAAATGAATTATTCTCAAGCAAATATGGTGGAAGAACCCTTTAATTGCTATGATCACTGAAATCAACATGATGGGTTTCAGTGAGGGTTGGTGGGCAGACACAAGTGCGACGAGGCACGTCTGCTATGACAGAAATTTATTTAAAAAATATGAGGTTTTCAAAAGTAACCATGATGTCCTGATGGGGAACTCCTCAACCTCTAAAGTTGTTGGAGTTGGAGATATCACTCTCGATTTCACTTCAGGGAAATCTGTGACTCTGAAGGACGTTCTTCACATTCCAGATGTGTGGAAAAATTTGGTGTCGGGCTATCTTCTGGACAAGGCTAGATTTAAACAAGTAATAGAGCCTGATAACTATGTAATTTCCAAATATGAAAAATTTGTTGGAAAAGGTTATGCAGCCAATGACATGTTTAAACTTAATGTTTTGAGCAATAAAATTTCTTCTGCTTATATTGTGTGTTCAGTTAATTTTTGGCATAATCGATTAGGACATACAAATGAAAAATATGTAAAAACTATGAGTAATTTCGGAATAATTCCTAAATTAAATGATAATGTCTTTGATAGATGTGTGTATTGTAGTCAATCAAAAATAGCTAAATTTTTTTTTCATAAAGTAGACAAATCATCAGATATTCTAGGCTTAATTCATACTGATATTTGTGATTTAAAAGAAACAGTTACAAGAGGTGGTAAAAAATATTTTATTACATTTATAGATGACAAATCTAAATATACATATGTGTATTTAATTAGATCTAAAGATGAAGCTTTAAATATGTTTAAAATTTATAAAGCAGAAGTTGAAAATCAATTAAATTTAAAAATTAAAATATTAAAGAGTGATAGAGGAGGTGAATATACCTCTAATGAATTTGATTTATTTTGTGAATCAAGTGGAATAATACACCAAGTTATTGCTCCTTATACTCCTCAGCAAAATGGAATTGTTGAAAGAAAAAATAGAACATTAATAGAAATGGTTAATGCAATGCTTAACAGCTCAGGCATACCTTTAAATTTATGGGGAGAAGCCCTAATCACTGCTAGTTATATTCAAAATAGAATACCTAGGAAAAAATCTAAAATGACTCCATATGAGATTTGGAAAGGGAGAAAACCAAATTTAAGTTATTTTAAAACATGGGGATGTTTAGTAATGGTTAGATTTAATGATCCTAAAATAAATAAATTAGGACCTAAATGTAGGAGATGTGCTTTTATTGGTTATGCAATAAATAGTAAAGCATATAGATTTTTAGATATTAAAAATAATGTGATTATTGAATCAAGGGAAACTGATTTTTTCGAAAATCTTTTTCCTTTTAATTCTTCAAATAGTGGGGGTTTAATAAACCAAAATCCTAATTCTAAAATTCTTGAAATAATCAATTCAGATGAGGCTGAAATTGAGCCTAGGAAAAGTAAAAGAGTTAAAAAGAGTAAAGATTATGGATCTGATTTTTATACCTATATGGTAGAGAACGATCCTATTTCTTTAAAGGAGACATTTGAGTCACATGATTCTTCTTTTTGGAGAGAAGCTATGGAAAATGAAATGGATTCAATAATGTCCAATCACATTTGGATATTAGTTGATCCTCCTCCTGGAACTAGAACTATAGGTTGTAAGTGGATATTTAAAAAGAAACTTAAAGCAGATGGTTCAATAGAAAAATATAAGGCTAGGTTGGTAGCCAAGGGGTTTAAGCAAAAAGAAGGAATAGATTATATTGATACATATTCACCTGTATCAAGAATTACTTGTATTCGAGTACTATTTGCTATTGCATCCAGTCATCATTCACCGAATAAATATAAAAACGGCATTCTTAAATGGTGATTTAGATGAAGAAATTTATATGGACTAACCAGAGGGATTTATTGTTCCTGGACAATCTAATAATGTATGTAAACTTGTAAAATCATTATATGGTTTAAAACAAGCTCCAAAACAATGGCATGAGAAATTTGATAGAGTGTTAATATCTCATGGATATAGTACAAATGAAAGTGATAAATGTATATATTACAATTTTAATGGTGACTGTGGAGTTATCATTTGTCTATATGTAGATGATTTACTGATTTTTGGTTCAAATCATAAAATCATTAATGAGACAAGAATTTTTGTCATCCCAATTTGATATGAAGGATCTTGGAGAAGCAAATTTAATTATTGGAATTAAAATAATAAGGAGAGATGATGGGATAATTTTATCTCAATCTCATTACATTAAAAAATTATTAATAAAGTATAATCATTATGATTATAGTCACGTATGTACTCCTTATGATCCTAGTATTCACCTATCACCTAATAAAGGAGATAGTATAAACCAAAATGATTATGCTAGTGTTATTGGAAGCTTAATGTATGCTATGAATTGTACTCGCCCGGACATTGCATATGCTGTTGAAAAATTAAGTAGATACACTAGTAATCCTAATAGGGAGCATTGAGATACAATTAGCAGAGTTCTTAGATATTTAAAAGGAACTATGGATCATGGTCTTCACTATGGTAGATATTCTTCTGTATTAGAAGGATATAGTGATGCTAATTGGAACTCTGTCTCTGATGATTATAAAGCAACAAGTGGCTATATATTCACCATTGGTGGTGGTGCAGTTTCTTGGAAATCCAAGAAACAATCAATTCTGTCAAATTCCACTATGGAATCAGAATTAATAGCTCTTTCTTTAGCGGGAGAAGAAGCAGAGTGGCTTTGAAACTTTTTGTTCGATATTCCTTTCTGGAATAAACCAGTCCCAGCTATTAAAATTAATTGTGATTGCAATGCTGCAATAGGAAGAGCTAATAATACTCAGTATAATGGGAAATCTTGACAAATACGTCGAAAACATGCATGTTTGAGAGAACTCCTACGAGATGGAGTTATATCTGTCAATGAAATCAGATCACCTGAAAATCTGGCAGATCCCTTAACTAAAGGTTTAGTAAGGGAAAAAGTGTGGACCACATCAAAGGGAATGAGACTTAAGCCAATTGAAAATAAACCAACTGTAATGGATACCCAACCTGAAGACTGGAGATCCCAAGAACAGGTTTAATGGGAAGAACGAGTTACTGGGTGGTTTGAGGTGAAAGCACTAAAAAAGTAGAATAATATTATTATTCTTCTAGTCCTTTCCTATGGTATAAATAGTGCATAAAGTATGTGATGATTAGAGGCTGAGGGTTTCCTCTTAATAAGATCTATAACTCTGTTGAGTAGGATGTGGAGTCACATATGCATCCTTGATAGACTCACCTATATAAGTGTGGAAGTGGGGCCGCTTTCTATGAGAAATTGACTATTTCTCTAGAGCACTTATTAAACTAGGATAAAAGCACATGGCCGAAAAGTGCTGGCTGAGACACCTGTAGACTCTGTAAGAGTTAATGTGTTTAAAGCATAAAGACTCATCACTAAAGATCTTAGTTTTGAATACTAAGATTTATGATCTATGGTAACTGAGTATCCGGTGAGAATTTTACTTTAAACTATACAAAAGTTCAAATCTACGTGACACCTTTGTTTATGCATTAAATCTGATCTTACCCAGATATGTTACTTTATTATTATTGTTTTTGAATCAAGTGGGGGATTGTTGTGTTTTTTGGTGTGATTCAAAACTAAAGGAAAAACATTGTTTTTTAAGTTTGGGTGTTTTTTTTAGTCCCACATGGAAAAACTATGAATAGTTTTACATCTTTATAAGAAAGAGTGTTGGGAGAAGGCTTGGGTCTTCAAGAGCCTTTGAATTTGTTGTTTACCTACCCATTGCACATTGTGACTATGCTATGCTACAACTCACACACACGCGCGCCGAGCCGAGCCGAGCCGAGCCGAGCCGAGCCGAGCCGAGTAGGTCGGGCGGGTCGGGTCGGGTCGGGTTGGGTTGGGTTGGGTCTTTGATAAAATATTATTTTTTATACAATGTTTATTATTAATTTTTTAATTAATCATGGTTACCGTTTTATTACTGTTTGACATACCTCTAATTACTAGTGATTATTTTATTCCCGTTTTATTACCGTTGTGGTAATTAATTAGATTAATTTCGGGTATTAAAGTTTCGGTTTTGGAAATCAACAGACTTCTTATTATTTCCTAATCTATATAAAGAGGGTTTCTATACAGGTTTATACACATAATTTTTTCTGGGTTCCTCTAATAAGCAAGGTAGTACATACGAATTGATTTTTTTTTCCTCTGGTTTGGGGTATTTTTCATCAATATTTTCGAGTTTGTTGGGCTAAGAATACAGAGTGGTGTACGACAGTAGAAGGTGCATTTTCTACTGTCAGGAATAGATTTGTGGAGCTGTTGTATCCTAGGAGACATCGTGACCAACAAACCCATTGCATCTATGGGGGCACGAATTGTCTTAAAGAGAGCGACGTGATCCGCGCCTCACTTCACAAGAGCTATCGAATTGCTGATCAACTTTCAAGTGCAAGATTATTTCTGAGTTCATGGTAGCAGTATTGTTCGTGATTTTCTGGGTCTGCCTTTCTGGAATTAGCATTTACAGGTATTTTGGAACAACATCCCATTCTCCAAAATTTCCATATTCAATCTAGATCCATCATATGTTATATTCCAACAATAATAATAATTTAAAACAACATCAACAACTTTATCAATATTTTTTCCTTTAGTTCATGCCAGATCTTTAGATCTAATCCTTAAAATCACATACAATCATTCTACTCCATTATTATTTATCAATACCTAATCATGATCTTGAAACTAGCAATTCTTATTAATTAAAATCATTAATTATACAAATTAAGTATCAAACCTCACAAGACCGTCTCCCTACGATCAGTCGCTTTCGAATGGTCTTGGGCCTTGATCTCCAAGTTCTCCTTCTTCTCCAATTAGATCTCCTTGCAAAAATCAAGGTTTCCATCTCTTATATCTCAAAAACTCTTAAAATAGCTCTCCTAACCCTAAGTTCACAAAATAAGAAGTATTTATAGGCTGGAAATCCTAAGGGAGTTAAAAAATAGTCGAAAAATCATGTTTCCTGAAAAAAAATCACCGTTTTGGGCGATCGATCGGCCATTGGCTGCCAATTGATCGGGGCTGGTGGTGCCGATCAATCGGCGCTTCTGCTGTTTTTTATATTTTTATTTTTTATTTTTTTTATGGCTTCGTTTTCATGCAACTAAATCATAAAAAGGGGCTAAAATGAGTAAGATAATTGAGTTTCTACTTCTAAACATTCCACATAAATTCTTGTAAAAAAATGTATTAAAATTAGATGTATTTTTCTAGGAATTGCATATAAGTGCCATGAATGCCGATGAAATAAATTCGGGTCTCTACACAAATACCATAGCTAACTTTGCTCATGTTGAAATAATACGACACTCTAAAAGAAAACTTTAGATTTGTTAAATATGATTTCTCGTAACGTGGCTGTGTTATATCTGACCAAAACTTAATCTTTAGAGGTCTTAGGATCCTTATCTCGTTTCTTGAAACTGAAGAGATAAATATTCGAATTACTCTTCGCCTATTCTACTCCAGTTGAAGACACGTTAATGGTAATTAAGAGTAGAGGTCTTATTATTTAATTTAAAAAAAAATTATAATTAAGCGTTCTTATTAAGTGGATAATCAATTAAGAAGAGGGATGGAGGGCCTAATGTTTAGAGAGTTAAGATGGAAGAAGTATCATTTAACACACTCAATATTTAATTAATTAAGAGCAGTGCTCAGCGGACCCATAGGTCCATTTCAAATCTTACCCCGTGTCCTCGTGTCTCTTTTAACACCCCTTTAACCTTGGTTAAGCTTAACCAGATTAAAACTAAGATTTTGGTTTTTTTCTATAAAAACAAAAACATGGTTGGATTGCTTAACCCTAGGGGTGAGTGAATACTAACCACAGTAGGTAACTATTTAAAATTGGGGCATGGACCAATGAGGACCGGCCCTTCCGTTATAAAATAGGAACCCCGGGTACGTTTACTATTTTCCTTTAGTTAAATAGGGGTCTTATTAATATTTAATCAAATGGAGGTTGTAAGCACCCAATTTTTACACCCCTATCTAACCATGGTTAATATCTTTTAACCATGGTTACCCCTGCCAAATCCCCCACACCCTAGGTAAGCCTCTAGTTGGTCTTAGGATTCACCCTAAGTCAAACCCTAGAAAACCCTAGAACCAAACCCTAACCCTAGTTAAACCTTAGGATTCACCCTAAGTCAAAATCCTAGAAAACTCAAACCCTAGGTGACCCTAGCCAAAGCCCTAGAGCCATTAGGGCCTAAACCCTTAAACTTGGGCCCACAAGGCCCAAAACCCTTAAAACCTAAGCCCCAAAACCTGTTTGTGCATGAGCCAGGCCCATTTTTAATCAAAATCTCTTATTGTCGATAGACCTTCTACTGACAATTCCAAATAAGCATGTTTTCACAATGGTGGTAGACCCTCTATCGCCATTGTCTGAATCGAGTTTACAGCACTGCAGACGCCCTGCACACTCCACCATCCCTTCCACCATCATGCCTCAGCCATCACTCGACCTCCACCAGGTCTAATACCATGCCCAGCCTTCCCTTTTAAACCCTCTTAGGTCCCAAGCTCTCTCCCTATAAAACCCCAACACCCCCACAGTTTAAATGGTCGGCAAAATCCCATAGCCAACCCCTGTTGCGAAAACCCTTCATCTCAGCCTCTCCCTTACCTTGGTCGTGGTCCTAGGACTCCCCTGGACGTACCTCAAGCTTCCCCAGCTGCTGCAAGCCTTGCCGGAGTGCACCCCCATTTCGTACAGACCTCCACCACCTTCGGTCAAGATAGAGTATCAGGGTAGGGCTTCCCCTACCCTCTTGTTTTGTTTATTACATTACTTGTGAGCCCCTGGTCATCTCCAGGGGACGTTTACATTCATTTTGTTGATGCTTAGTATGTAAACCGAACCCAACAGGGTGTTCACCCACCTTGTTCATAGGTGGGGTGAACCCTTACAGGTATACATATCTTCCCCGAGCTTGGTAGGCCTTCACAGACCCTCTAGGGGTCCCTCAAATCATGAGGGAACCCCTGGACATCCCTGTGCACAGCCCTATAGGGCATAGTTTTGGTTTTGAGAAAAACTAGGAATGACGGTAATCTCAGTACTGCTATTCTTGGCAGTCTCTGTTTCAAGCATGTTTGGCCTACTTAGGTGGGCCCTGGTCCATGTCCAGGGCCCAAAGTGGACCCCTCTACTCTCCCTTGACCTCACCCGGTCCTTTCAGGTGCAGGGGTTAAGCCTAACCATGGTTAAATCCCTGAAAAACTTCATTGTATTTATTGGCGGTAGACCTTCTACCGCCAATAAATATTTGGCCTAGTTTCGCATTGGCGGTAGAACGTCTACCGCCAATATGCAGTTTCTATTACAGTGCCTTTGCAGCTTTGTGGGGCCCACTCCAAGCACCCCCTGGGGTCCACACCATGCTCAAAAGCTTCCCTGGACTTCGATATTGGTCCCCATGATCTCAAATAGCCTAGGATTACTCCCTAACCCCGATTAACAGGGGACAAAACCATGATTAAAACACTGTTCTAAATGTCAGTAATCCAATTACTGACATTAACTTTGTTTTAATTCTGGGCTTTTACAGGAGCTCAGGCTTGGTAGGAGGCCACTTTAGGTCCTGCCTAGCCCCCTGGGCCCACCTTGGACTTTACCATACTCTTAACCGTGGTTAAACGCACATCCGGTTAACATTTAACCGTGGTTAAGCACCCCTTAACCTCACAAATCTTGGAAAAATAATCAAAATTCCTAAAAATCAACTTGGACCATAAAACTGACCTTGGCCCATCCCTAACCCTGATTAGCAACCCTAATCACAGTTACTTTCGGTTTACAGCCTATCGGGCCTAAAACCAACTCTACTGTACTTATCTTCGGCTTACCGGGCCTCGCCTTAGCCTACCGGGCTAAAACTCACATCCCCTTAACTATGGTTAACAAATCTAACTATAGTTAGTTCGGCCTAACCCTGGTTAGCAACCCTAATCTGGGCCAAACTCCATCCTAGTCTATCGGACTACCCCTAAGCCTACCGGGCTTGCACCTTGCACTTGACCCTCATCGGTCAATCAAACCCTAGTCTACCGGACTAGTCCATGTTAGCCACCCTTGGTACACACACACACGCCCCTATCCTCGACACAGGCTCACATGCCAGAACTACGCTCGGTCTGATCTTACCCCGTGAGTATGTAGGCAACCCAACCTGAGTTCGACCCCAGTTAGCTTTTCCTTTCTTGGATTAGTGTTAACTTAAACACTCCGGCATTTTGAACAAGATTAACACCTTCCCTGGACTTAACTAAACCCCTTACCCTGATCTCACTTGCAGACCAAGACCTTATCCAAACCCGGGGGACTTATCCCTTCTGAATGAATAGGTGACGACTCTTAATCAAATCCTTTCACACCCATGAGGGTATCAGGTACCTACACCCTAGTGAGTGTCACGGAAATCCGCGCTCACAGAGGTCTTATTATTTAATTTAGAAAAATAATATCTTTAAATAAGGGTTATTATTAAGTAGATGATCAATTAATAAGGGAGATGGAGGGTCCAATAATGTTTAGATAGTGGTGATGAAAAAAATATCATTTAATGCATTTAATATTTAATTAAGTAGAGACCATATTATATAATTTATAAAAATAATGATTTTAATTAATGATTCTTATTAAATGGATGATCAATTAAGAATCTGTCATGCCAGCAGACACATGACACTAACCTGAAGAGAGAATGGAAGATGTTGAGAGATGTCATCAATTAAGAATGTGTCATGGTAGTAGACACATGGCGTTAACTTGAAGAGAGAATGGAAGATGTTGAGAGTGCCACGTGGAACCAAAAAAATTATTGTCAATTAAAAAGACAAATAATAATAATAATAATAATAATAGTAACTATCTTACTACTACTATTCTCATCCTCCCTTCATAAGATTAACCATCACCCAACATCTCATAAAAGCCCCAATTCATACTCACAAACCCATCCACATGCATAATAAACCATAATCAATACTCCATAGTCTTCAATCTTGCCATAAACATGCTAATAACCCATCATTTTTAGCTTAAACAATCCTTTTTTTTTTTTGGATAAAACACCCCGTGAGGGCGGGGGTTAGGCAGACCCCTACCTGTTTATTAAAATATAAAGAAGAAAAAACAAAGGGGGGACATAAAACCTTACCCCAGCAAACAACCAATCTCCTTAGCATCTAACATTAAAAATAGGAGACTTGTCAATGCGAATAAACCCTTTTATAGGCATAGGACAATCACTAATATTTCTGAAAATTTTGCTGTCCAACTTGATGCACGCTTTTTTTGAAAGATAATCAGCTACTTGATTGTTTTCTCTGTACGTATGCTGAAAAATCAAGTTAAACTTTTCCTTCAATTTGATAATTGATTTCCACCAATACCATGTTTTCCACGGGAGATCCTTATTACCATTAATCACATCAATAATAGTTTTGGAATCACTTTCCACCACTATGTTGGAGGCTTAAACAATCTTAAACACACATAAATTCATAATAAAGTTGAGTTGAATAGTATATCGACATTTGAGATTGTTCCCTTCGATCCAAATCTCTCCGAAGAAGGCGTGATGTTGATTTCCAAGCTCAAATCTCACTCCTCCAAGCAATCTCCTTTCTCTCCAAGCAATCTCCCTTGAAAACTATAAGTTTTCCCCTCCCCTTTGCAAAATTAGGTTTAAAATGATTAGATAAGGTTAAACCCTTGTAATAAGACCTATTTATAGTAGTAGAGGGTTTAAAACTCAAAAATCTTGCAACTTAGGGTTTTTACCCGACTTTTTTGTGAATAACCGTTCGAACGGTTTGTTAATCGTTCGAATGGTTGAGGCATCGATCGAACGGTTGCCAATCGTTCAAACGGCTTTGCCTACTGTTTTGAGTTTTTAGATAATATCTTTCCAATCATTCGAACAGTTGGAGTCCGTTTGAATGGTTGGATTCCGTTCGAACGGTTGAGTCTACTATTTAGGATTTTTGAATTGATTTTCTGACATCGTTCGAACGATTGAGGTTAATCGTTCTTCTATTTTTCGCATTTCTTCTTCAATTTTTCTTATAACTTAGTCTTTTACATATTTTAAACATTACATAAACATAATTAAACATCATATACTTTATCTAACCATTTTATCCTTATTAATTGCATTAAATGACATGAAAGAAAGTTTGAGTCTCTACATACACTCTTCCAGTATTCAGGATAGGGGTGTATCCAAACCAAGCTAGCTCGAAGTTCGGCTCGGCTCGACCCGAAAAAGCCCGAAAAATAGACTCGATCGAGCCGAGTTGAGCTATTTTTTGAGTTTGAAAATGCATTCAAGCTGAGCTCGTGCCAAGACCTGCTTGATTTGGCTCAGCTCGAAGCTCGGACCGATTGAGGCTCGGTTCGGCTCGACTTGAATATTATATATATCATTATTATAAATAAGTAATATAATTATTATTATATATAAGTAATATAATTATTATACATATAAATAATATAATTATTATATATAATGAAAATATTATTATTTTTGTTTAATTTTTTTTAAAATAATTCAATCTGATCTCAAGCCAAGCCGAACTCGAGCATAGATGAAAAAATTTCAAACGGAGCCAAGCTTGAGCATAGATGAAAAAATTTCAAACCAAGCTGAGCAGGGCCTATCTCGGCTTGAATAAACCCCTAATTCAGGAATAGTGGAATTCTAAAATTTAGAATTGTTTAGGGGCTACTCAGTGGAGGGTATTTTCTTGGAGCCACCATGAATATTTGGTTCTATTTGGATTTTGTAAAAAAAAAAGAAAGATAAATATGTTCATATCAACACAATTTGGGAGTGTGTTTAGGTGTTACTTTACCTCCTTACAAAAAAAAAACATAATTTGGATTGGGTTAATGCCTCAAATGCTCTGAATTTTTTTAAAATTCATTTTTTCCTTTTTAACAACTTAGCAGAGGGGGGCTTTGTGTTTAGTTTTCAATCAATGTTGTTTGGTTTCTGAGCGGAAGTTTTTCGGGGAGTCCACGCGTCACCTGCTGCTCCAATGACTGGTTTACTGGTAGAAGGAAGATAGCAAAGCTCCAGCTACTGATGAGGTAAAGGAGAGAAGGATGTGCACCCTATAATACACTCTGATGTCAAAGTTAGTATTTGAAGAAGATGATGAACAGTAAAAAAGCTGAAGCAATAAGAGTGAGCGATATGAAATTTCGTGATCCTTATGCACTGAGTCTCTAGGGGTATTTATAGGTTTAGCTCTGTATACCCATAGATGGCGCCATAGATGACCATGCTACTTGTTTTACACTCATTACCAAATATGTCGGACAGATCTTGAGTCTTACGTGTCACACATGTGAGCCTACTATTCGTAAAGTCGGTCTGGGGTCGAAAATAGGTTGAGATGACTAGCATTATATGCAAAGACAATGCTTTTCACCTAACAACAGAGTAGAATGATCACCTCCTGATTATTGCATCCTGCGAGTCGGTCTCGTTGTAGACTAAAGCTCGGGCTCGTTGTGTATGTGAACACGGATGCAATAATAGTTGTCCAAAGAGGAAGGCTACGTTCGTCCTCCGGGTAACCAATATGTTGTCATGTAGACAACGGGTCCGATGTCCAAAGGAGCACGGATTCGCTCTCAATTTGGGTACGTGTCTCCCATCTGTTGTCATACAAACGAAAATTAGCTCATTCTCTAACACTTAATCATTTTTACGAATTTTATCCATTACAATTTGTCCCTTTATGATACCTTGAATGTAGTTTGAAGTGTCATAAATAATGCGGCGCACAAAGTGGAATACTTGATCTTTCAAGGTCACTGAAACGTTACGTGAGCTGCACGAGAAGGTGAATCGTCGCGCCAGCTGTAGCATGCGCATGTGAATCTGCCATGCCTTATTGATGCTTGGCAGGCTGTCATCATTGCCTTTTGAGAAGCTCGAGGTGCATTATTCCCTCCGACGGTTACTCTGTTCGGCCAAAAGACAATCGTGCCCTTGACGTCGCATGTGCACGGCGGGGATGAAGGCTAACTTCGTCCTGCATGAATTTTTGTCTAGCATGCCGATTCAAATTCTGCAAATAACCATCTTGACCTTACTCTTTCATACGTGTACGCCAACGATGGAGGCCACTTTCATCCTGAAACCCTTTTGGAATTGCCTATAAATATGAGGCACAATACTTCTTCTTCTTCACTTGATTCCGTGAGCATTGTTACTCTGCCGAATTCTCTCCTCATTGAAGACTTACGCTCTCTGCTTTCTTTCTCAGCCCTTCGATTAGCCCAATACTTGGTAAGCTTCTACTCTTTTCTATTTTGCATCCTTTTAACATTCTATTTCTTTCCTTTGATTTTGCTTTTCTCCTTCTATTTTTCTGTTCTTGTTGTGTCCTCGTCCTTCTGCTTTCTATTCTTCTTGTCACCATCTTCCTTTCATTTAACCATGTTTGCTAAGGGGTCTGTTGAGGTAATTAGAGCCGATAGTGCTGACAAAGTCAGCTGCTTTGGTAGTGCACCGTATGGTGCCTACATAGCCGAAACTTCCCAACTTCAACAATACCAAAAAGAAGCTCTGGCCCAATATAAAACCCATTTCTAAATTCCCTCTCATGTCAACCTCCACTTCAAGAGAGAAAACACCATTATAGATAGGTGTTTTGACTCTGCCACCGTCGTCTACCTTTCTCAGCTCAAGGTCGGACTTCGTCTTCCTCTGGATCCTATAGTGGAATCCATGCTCTCCACTCTCTAGCTCGCCCCGGGTCAAATGCACCCAAGCTTCTATAAGTATATGTCCTTGGTGGTTAAGTTCATCAAGGATGGATACAACATAGAAGCAAGGCACCTCTTTCACTTCCGTCACGTAGTCAAGTGCCGAGGGAGTAAAGGTGAGGTCAAGAAATACTTCTCCTGGAATCAAAAGGCTAAGGTCTCCAATTTCATCTCGGGCTTGGCTGATATAGACAGGAATTGGAAGGCGATACCTTTCATTGTCTCTAGGGCTTGAAGGTCGGAGTCCACTTCGCCAGCTGTTCCCAGCGTCTTTCAAAAAGGTCCAGGTATTTGTTCCCGTTGTCCACTCTCGCATTCTTCCATTGTCAAACTCCGTTGTTGCTGATACTCCTTTTCTCATGCAGATCCGAAGAAGACACACTTCAGGGACCTCACCCCTGACGAGGAGCGCATCTTGACGAACATTGGCTAAGAGAGGGGAAGGGATTACATCAGGTGGAAGCCATTGAAGAAGCAAGCTTGGGTCATAGACAGCATGCCAAATCCTCCCCTGGTCTTATCGGAATCTGCGCGTACTCTGAAGCCGAAGCCAGGATCTCGAGAAGCCCTTTCATCTGCTCAAGGTGATCCGTCCTCCCATCCTTCTGCTACCGCCATTGCTCCCATTGAAGAAGAATAAGATATGACTGACAATGTTCCTTCTTTGGTACGAGCACCCCGAGCTCCAAGGAAGACGCCAGTCTTGCCACCACCCACGAAGAAACACACATCAATCCCGTCCTCAACAATGGACATAGCTGCCCCCTCTGGCCATAAGTCGAAGAAAAGGGCGCCATCTAAAGCAGAAGTGATGGTCAAGGATGGAGTAGAAGTGATGGCGAAGGCCAAGAAGAGGAAGAGGGAAGAGTGCAAAAAACTCCGCCAAGAACGTGGCAAGGGGGGCGCGGCTTTGACCTCAGATCTTGTAGAAATATGAGAGATAGTTGAACCATTGGTTACCAGCCAACCTTTGGTCAGCGCAACTACCGATGTCACTGCCCCTTCTGCTGCGTTGTTGCTGCTTCTGTTGCTGCTGCTACGCCATGAGAGTTGGCCACAACGGAAGGTCCCCGCGCCTGGTACCCCATCTTCCCATTCGGGGATTGTCTATTGATAACGGCAGACTCAGCAATGGATAACGACTTTGTGGCCATTAGCATGAGCCAGACCATGAGGCTTCCTGCTGACATTGCTTCAAAAGAAGATGTATAGGTCAGCACTGAACCAAACTGGCACCCGTGCTCTTGCAGCAGTAAATTCACTTCGTGCCTTACGAACTTCTACTTCTTACTTCATGCTTTCTTGTATTGATTTTGTTCTCTCTTTTTATCAGATGAACAACGTGTTCACAAAGATGTTTAAGTGCCAGGACGACCTTCATGAGGCAGTCGAATACTGGAAGGAGAAGGCCACCAAAGCGGTCGAGAAGGCGACGGGCTGAGGGGATGGCACTCACCACCCAATTGCATAAGGCTCAATCCGATTTAAAGGATGCCATAAAGAAGGCCGATGCATACAAGACCCAATGAGACACATCCCCGTGAAGCTGCTCGGCAAGCAATGGAGGATGAAAAAAAGGCAAGGGAAGAGGCTGATATTGCCGTCTTCCGAATCAGCGAGCTGGAAAAGTTTTCCCAAACTCTGAAAGGTAACTCGAGAAGTCTGACGTTGCAACGGAGGCCTTGGCAAAGTAGCTCAAGGAAGCAAAGGTCACAACGAAAGCCTTAACGGAAACTCTCCGTAGTCACTTCCAGAAGGAGATGGACCGATTGATAGCAGAAGACCGGGTCGAGACGAAGAAAGAACTACTGAACGAACTCCAAGAGGCTGGACGGCTGATTGAATCTCCGTAACAATCGAAGGATGAGACCACTCGTTCTGAGGTTGTTGGTCGAGAAGTCATCCCCCTTGATGACAAGGAAGCTGAAGTTGAAGGGGTTGAATAACCTCCTATTCCCGAAGAGCCTGCTCCCGTTGTCCCTGATCTTCCTGTTGAGTCTCCTGTTACCGCTGAGCCTATCTCCGTTGATGATGACGCAGCCACTGTCCAGCCCACTGTTGTCCAGCCAGAGCTCGAAATAGAAATCAATGCCGAACCCGCTACTTAGTTTTTTCTTTCTTCTTGTTATAGTCTTTCTTTATCTTCTCCCGTTGTAGTCTTTCTTTCTTTTTCAATGATCCGTACTGCTCCCATTACGGGATTTCATCAATGAAACTTTCTTTTTGCATGTTGTCTTTTGTCTTTTATTCGATAAAGTACTTTGAATTATTCACAAGACATAGAGAACGTAACTCATCCATACAATATAAAACCAAGAGAATAAATTAATCATCCTTCTAAAATTTTACAAGGCATAGAGCACGTAAGAGTGCAAGGAACATGCAAACACTTGATCAAAACACTTAATGTAACTGATAATAAGATTGAATAAGATGCAAAGACCCTTAGTTATGGAGCACGGATGCCTTGCAATGTAACACATCGTGAATGTAATCTAATAAATGATATTTCATATAGAGAACGTATGGTAACTCATGGTGGGACACCATGCTCAGAGGTCATTGCATTAGGATAAGCCACTGGTTTTGCTCATATGACAATGCCTTTGGATGAGCCACATGTGTCCCGTGATAAGTACCCTGTTCAGATGAAAAACCATTTGACGTTGTAATGCATTCAAGATAGTTCACTAAACACTTGATAAAAACACTTGATTATTAACTCATGAATAACTTCAAGGAAGAACATATGTAAAAGAATTTGCTGTGTAACTCGTAATTTTATTGAACAAATTGCCTCAAATTCATAATGTTCCAAGATTTTTGGATTACATTGCCTTGTAAATCTTGGAGATAACATACGTCAGGGCTTCCAATACGATCCACAATATATGGTCCTTCCCAGTTAGGCCCTAACTTTCCGCTGTTAATTTCACGAGTATCCTGAAACACTTTTCGAAGAACGAAATCTCCGACTTGAAGGACTCACATCCGTACTTTCTTATTGTATGCCTTTCTTAGCTACTATTGATATCTCCTCATTTGGATACTAGCATCCTCTCATCTTTCTTCTAATAGATCCATGTGAATGGCCATTAGCTCGATGTTCTTGTCTTTCTCTCTCGTCTTCTTGCTCTTCCAAGAACGTATTGCGGGTAGACTGATCTCCGTAGGGATAACGGCTTCCATTCCATACGCCAAGGAGAATGGAGTTTCATTTGTAGGACTCCATGGCATTGTCCTATACCCCCACAACACGTTCTGCAACTCACTGGTCCACTTCCCCTTTGAATCTTCTAATCTTCTCTTGACTGCATTCAACAAACTCTAGTTAGCTGTCTCGGCTAAACCATTCACTTGAGGATAATAGGGTGATGAGGAGATATGCTTGATCTTGAGCTGCTTGCAAAATTCAGTAACGATTTTTCCCGTGAACTGCTTCCCGTTATCAGAGATAATGGACTGAGGAATGTCAAACCTGTAAATGATATGCTCCCAAAGAAACTTCTTTACTTCCTGCTCTCTGATACGGGCAAGGGGAACAACTTCAATCCAATGAGAGAAGTAATCCATGGCCACCAACAAGATCATATGTCCTGGAGCTTTGGGAAAAAGGTCCTACAATATCAAGCCCCCAAAGAGTAAATGGCCAAGGTTGAGACACGGTGCTAAGCTCCTGAGCTGGGGTATGGATCAATTTGGCATGACGTTGACACTGGCTGTACTTCTTCACATATTTCTAAGCATCGACTTGCATATAAGGCCAAAAATACCCTTGCCCCAGAGCACGATGGGCAATAGTTCGTCCTCCCGAATGAATGCCACAAATTCCTTCGTGGAGCTCGGCTAGAATCCTCTCAACATCTACAAAATGAACACACTTTAGGAGAGGCCCTCCAAATGACTTTCGATACAATTTTCCGTGCAAGAGGACGTAACGAGGTGCTTTATACTGTATACGACTTGACTCTCTTGCATCGATAGGGAGGACTTCATCCTTCAAATATGTTGTCAAACCCGTCATCCAACTCGACACCTTATTGATAAACAAAACTTTCCGTTGTGGCTGCAACTCAACAGAATGATACTTTTTGTACTCCACAAAAACTGCCTTGGGTTCATCAGTTTGCAATATAGAAGTAATGTAAGCCAAAACATCAACATGCCTATTGTCATCTCTCCGAACATGCTTGATTTCAACAACAGTAAAGGCCTCGCACTGTTCACGAAGAAGTGCTACATAACGCCTCATCTGAACATCTCTGCATTCATAGACGTCATTCATCTGATTCACAACAAGTTGTGAATCACAGAACAGTACCCTCAACTTTGAGATCCTCAACTCTTGTGCACTTTGTAACCCAAGCAGCAATGCTTCATACTCAGCTCATTATTGGAGACAGAAAAGCCTAAACGCGTCAACTTTTGAATCGTAACGTCCTTAGGGCTAATAAGCACAACACCAAGTCCTGGCCCACTGGCATTAGATGACCCATCAATGTACAAGACCCAGCCACTCCACGTAGCCAACCCGTCCTGCACATGCACTTCGTCCCGCTCTATGTTCCCGTCCTCCACATCGTCTGAGAGCTTGTGATGATCAAGATCTACTTTTGCCCCATCCTTCACTAAGTGCAATAGCCAACTTTGACATTCGTCCTGTTAACTCGGGTCGCCCCAACACAGTTTTCAAGGGATACGTTGTAATGACAACGATAGTATGAGCTTAGAAGTAAAGATGAAATTTTTCAACAAAAAATACGAGAGCAAGACATACCTTCTCGAGTTTGTGATAATTAGACTTCGCCTTGAGAAATGTTTTGCTGATAAAATAAATAGGTGTTTCCACACCATCATAGCTTCTGAGCAGCACGAAACCAATAGCCTACTCCGAGACAGATAGATAAAGATACAACACCTCACCAAGCTCAGGCATGGAGAGAATGGGAGCAGAGCCCAAATATTCTTTCAAGGCTGCAAAAGCTTGAGAGCACTCCTCGGTCCACTTGAATATAAAGTCCTTCCTCAATAATTCGAACAGAGGTTTACAAAGATCGAAAGACTTTGAGATGAAACGGTTGAGGATAGCAATACATCCTGTCAGCTTCTGGATTAGCCTCAATGCCAAGCTAACTAACAAGATAGCCCAAGAATTTGCCCGAAGTGATGCCAAATATGCTCTTCTTTGGGTTCAACTTCAGATTAAAAGCTCGAAGAATAGAGAAAGGCTCCATCAGATCTACCATAAGAGTAGCCCGTACTTGACTCTTCACCACAATGTCATCAATATACACCTCCATTGACTTGCTGAGCAAAGGTCCAAACATGAAATTCATAAGACATTGATAGGTGGCACCGGTATTCTTAAGATCGAAGGGCAGGACCCGGTAATAGAATAGTCCACGCTCTGTAATGAAGACAGTCTTCTCTTGATCACTATCAGCAAAAAGAATCTGACTATAGTCAGAATACCCATCCATGAAGGACAACATCTCATGGCCAATAGTAGCATTGATAAGTCTATCAATTCTTGGAACTGAGAAAAAGTCTTCAGGGCAAGCTTTGTTGACACTGGTGAAGTCAATACAAACTCTTACTTTTCTACTCTTCTTTGACATGGCTACCACATTTGCTTTCCAGTCCGGGTATTGCACTTCCCGAATGAACCCATGCTAGATGATCTTGTCAATCTCCTTATTGACGGTGCCATGATAGGAAGGAGCAAGTCTTCAGGGCTTCTACTTGACAGGATGGACAACGGGATACTTCAGCACTTGGTAATATGAGGATGGAACAACCCTCATCTCATGGGTCCACTATCGCTCCAAAATAGCATTGTATGGAGATGGTGCTTCAAGGACAGAGAACCGTGTTGGTAAGACGATTGGTCTGGCCTCTACTGACAAGACGACGCCCCATGAGTTACATCGAACTCCCATCAAACCCAACCAACGAGGTTTGAGCAGAAACAAGGGTGGTTGGATCTAGCTTCATCTGAGTGAAGGCATGGAGATAGAGAATGTCTGCCCCACTCCCTGACTCGATGAGCACCCTCTTGATGTCGAAGTCGCTAATCCGAATGGTGAGAACGAGGGCATCATAATGAGGTCTGAGTACGGTTGACATGTCATGGTCATTGAAAGTTAGAGCTTGCTAGATGCCCCTTGTTGCTGGCCGCACTTGACACACTTCAGCTACATAAGATAGTTTCCTCGCCTTCGCTTTGAACTCTTGCTCTACGTCTATCACCGGCGTCTGAGCACGGTGGATGACATTGATGGTACCCATGGGTGCTCCTCCTCCTCCGCTGGTACCAGGATTATTTGAAGGTTCTTCAATACGAGGCTGAGATGGTGGTTCCCTGGCACGCACTGTGCCATTACTGGAGTCCACGTACTTCCCTAAGTAGTCCTCTTAGACTAACCTCTCCAAATACTCCCTCAGGATTCGACAATGGGTTGGTGAGATGACCACGAAACTTGTGATAATGGCAATACTCATGTGCCCGTGGTCCCGAGGTGACGTCATGAACAGCTTGTGCAGGCCATTCGAAGGCTTGTCTTCCATTGACTTAATGATAGTCGCCGGACTGACCGTAAAATTAATTTGATCAGTCCAGGCTGGAAAAAGATGCCTCTCCGCTGGTTGATTGCCCCTCTCCTGGTTAAACTGATAAGGACGCCTTTCTTGATGTTGATGATTCGGATTTGAACACCTATCTGTCTTACTCTACTGCTAGTTTTGATTTTGATATACTTCAAACGGGCGCTGATCTGACTGATCCCATTTCTCCATATACACCACCTTCTCTATTAGTGCTCTCCGACGTGGCTCCTCGTCACTGGAAGAAGACTCATACCTCGGGCTCTTCCCCTTCTTTGATAAGGATGCTCTGCTCCCTCTCTCCACAGCGTCCACACCTTTCGCTCTTGGCCTCGATATAATTGTGGTGTCATCTTCGAATCTCCCATACTTGGCAGCACGAACCAACATCTCATCTAGCTTGGTGGGGTAGTCAAGAGCAAGAGACTCATATATCTTGGAGTTCTTTAGCACAACATTCTTGAACGCAGCTATGCAGCTACTGTCCTCGATCTTGTCGATGCTGGAGACTTCATCAGTGAACCGCTGAATGAAGTCCCTAAGAGGCTCTGCTAGCTTCATCCTTAGAGCAAAGAGAGAATCTGCACCTGCTTTCTTCTTTTTATTCACAATATATTGGTCAATAAAAACTGACTTGAGCTTTGCCATATTCTTGATTGAGCCAGTGGGTAGGTTGCGGAACCACCTTGCCGCTGCTCCTGTCAAGCTGCTCGGGAAGGCCTTGCATAGGAGATTGTCATCAGGATTGTGAACAACCATGACATTCTTGAAGTCGAATACGTGGTCAATGGAGTCCCTCTTTCCATCGAACATGATGAAGTTTGGAACCATGAACCTCGAGGGAGTGTATGACTCATTGATCTCTTTGGAGAAGGGAGAGGTCTCAACGTCGTCCTTGAACTTCTGAGCAAACTGATCGAAAGAAGTCCCTCCTGCTGAGCCCTTGACACGGGCATCGATCATGGCCTCCACCTCTTTGAGTGTCATTCCCGTCCTCTGATCACCACCCTTCACTTGATCATTCGGCTCCTGAGCATCGTGAACCCGTGGCTCCTCACGGGGGTGCTGGGCATCTCTTGGGTCACTACGAACCCGGTGTTCTCGTAGCTCGGCGCGGGCATAAGAATCCCTTTGATCATCATGAACATA
The DNA here is from genome assembly GCA_015143295.1 of Tetracentron sinense. Lineage (NCBI taxonomy): Eukaryota > Viridiplantae > Streptophyta > Magnoliopsida > Trochodendrales > Trochodendraceae > Tetracentron > Tetracentron sinense. The sequence continues at coordinate 41,224,723 of CM026563.1, forward strand.
CTCCATGTCTCGTGGCTCAATATGAGCTTGATCTTGTTGTCCAGCATGAGCAAGTGGAGAACGGGGACGAGCGGCTTCACCAATAGGAGGGATAAGCACAAATCTGCTTTCATGATTCTCTTGCACTGACGGTGATGCTAGCCGTGCTGCTGCTCTTGGAGGAGGAGGGAATGTGAGATGTCTCATAGCAAAAGGCCTGAGAAATGGCTCAACATCTATCTCAAGCCTACCATGCTCAAAAGCATCAGCCTCTCTTGCAACAATTGATGCTAGCTGGTTATAAGATCGAGAGCGGACTATTTTCGCTACAATAGTAGCAGGATCTGGTCTGATGGAGACACAATTCTTTCAGGCTGCCCAGAAGATTGCTCAACTCTTGGGATGAAATTTTGCATGATGGTAGGTGCGAAGGGAGTGGTATGAGGGGTTTGATTCTCAACCATAGGCGCAGGAGTTTGAGCAGCCATAGCAACCAAGATGGGTAAGATGAGCAAAGGGAGGTTCGTTTACGAGTTCCCACAGACGGCGCTAATTTTTGTGCAGTAATTTTCTGGGAAGTCCACGCGTCACCTACTGCTCCAAAGACTGGTTTACTGGTAAAAGAAAGATAGCAAAGCTCCAGCTGTTGATGAGGTAAAGGAGAGAAGGGTGTGCACCCTGTAATACACTCTGATGCCAAAGTCGGTATTTGAAGAAGATGATGAACAATAAGAAAGTTGAAGCAATAAGAGTGAGCGATTTGAAATTTCATGATCCTTATGCATTGAGTCTCTGGGGGTATTTATAGGTTTAGCTCCGTATGCTCATAGATGGCCATGGATGACCATGCCACTTGCTTTACACTCATTACCAAATATGTCGGACAGATCTTGAGTCTTACATGTCACACGTGTAAGGCTACTATTCGTAAGGTCGGTTTGGGGTCGAAAACAGACTGAGATGACTAGCATTAATTGCAAAGACAGTGTTTTTCACCTAACAACAGAGTAGAATGATCACCTCCTGATTATTGCGTCCTGTGAGTCGGTCTCATTGTAGACTAAAGCTCGGGCTCGCTGTGTATATGAACACGGATGGAATAACAGTTGTCCAAAGAGGACGGCTATGTTCGTCCTCCGGGTAACGAATACATTGTCATGTAGACAACAGGTCCGTTGTCTAGAGGAGCACAGATTCGCTCTCAATTTGGGTACGTGTCTCCCGTCTGTTGCCATACCAACAAATACTACCTCATTCTCTAACACTTAATCATTTTTACGAATTTTATCCATTACAGTTTTGATCTTCCGAATCTCTGAATAAAAAATGCAAAGAAGTGCCAAACTAATTCTATCTCTTATATATGTAAGGTCAATTATGAATCATTAAATATTATAAAGGTAGTCTCGTTTTGTTTGATTTATATTTATCAATTTCTATGTTACTTGATTCAGAGAATTCGTAAGAATATTGTTCTGATAGATTGTGTTTACAACTTAATTTGGACAACATACATACCAAACTAACCACCCGGCCATTTATTTAAAATTGAAATTGTATTAACGTATATCACTATTTTTATTTATTAAATCATAAATTAGGAAAACAACCCCAACTAGCATCAATAAAAATGAGACACTATCCTAAAATAAAGAGTGCTGCTATGAGCACACTGATATTTTCTTATTGTACACTAAATATATCACTTACTTTAAGCCTCCTTAGTGAACACGCCCTATATTTTCGAAGATCTATTGTGATGGAAGGAGATGAGTATCTCAAGGGATGCAGTGAAAAGACCCAAATTGACAACCCATGTAGAGCCCTGAAAATTGGGTTCACTGTTCATGTGAATAGGGCAGTGAATAGTGTTTTGTCTAGTGTATGTAAAGGCCTAAAGCCTTCCATGGCTACTTGGTTTGAGACAAGTGGAGTGAGGGTTTTACGTGTGTATTTTGAGTCTCGAAGCAAGAGTATAAGAATATTCTAAGTATATAAAAGCATAGGGTATAAAATAACCTAAGTGAGGATGTAGAACCCCGGTACCGAGTTCACTAGGCAATGAATAGTGTTGTGAATAGTGCTAGTGAATAGTGTGTTGAGGCTTAAAACCTTGGGTTTTGTAATGGTTGTGTTACTATGCAAAAAAGGATTTTTGGATTCCAATTTATGTTCATGGTATTATGAATGTTTTAAAGTCTTAAGGAAGTTTCAATTTAATGTTTGTGAGAGCTAAAACATAAGTTGTAAAAAGTTCTAAGTGTGAAAAAGAGGGAGGCCTAAACATATCCTCAACTTTAAAGAACTCTAGAATTCTCACCACTGATCGGAATCGAGCGATTCTAGAATATTTGGAAAGATATCAAAACCCTCTTTGAGGTTCATGTTTATCACTTTTTCAGATTTTGATTCGAAGTTAGGTCAAACATTAGGTTTCCGGAAACGAGTCTGCTGAAATTCTGGTCTGCTGCAACCAATTCAAACCAGTCAGCTTTAGAGCCCATTTAGACAATTAAGAACTCAAAATTGGGATTGGTCAAGCAGATACAAAATTGTTTCCCTTTGAATAAAGAATCCAACGCAAATTGAATCGTCAAAATCCGATAAGCGAATCAAAAGTTATGGTCGAAATACCAAAGCGAAAAAAACAGGCTAAGTCAGAGTCCCATTTCGTCGACGAAATGATTTGGTGGCCGAATTTCGGTGACGAAATTGGCCTAGAAAAGGGCAAGAACACCCGGAAACAATCTGTAACTTGCCACCGACATTGGGAGATATTTTCCTAAGATATTTTTGGCAACCTTTAGGCCATAAATAGGGTCTGATTTTCGTGGGTAAGGGTTACTAAACCCTTGAATATAATTGAGAGAGAGATTGAAGAATAAGAAGAAGAGAAACTTGGTTCTTTTTAAAGTATTCTTCCCGGAGCTCAAGTGAGGTCCCAACCTTGTTCTAGAAGCTCAAGCTTCATTCCTTTGGTGTTATAAAGCTCAAAATTCATCTTCAAGATGATTCCTCAAGCTTGAAATTTCTCCAAAGAAATTCTATGCGTGCTCTTGAAGAAGGGGATTTTCAAATCCAAAATTTCCAAAGCTTCAAACAAGCTTTTTGAAGTTTGTTTTTCATCTACAGAAGTGCAAAAACTTCATTTTTAAGGTAGATACACTCTACTAACTTGCCTTGCTATGAATTGTTAATGAATAGTATAAATTGAATTGTGTTCTTGAATGGAAATTAGGTTGATAAACCATGTCCTCTATGCTATGAGTCTTACCAAGATTTCTAAAGGTTTACATGGCTATTAAATTCCTCATACATGCTCTATGAACTCATATGCTTGAAATTAAATTTTTGTATAAGTATAAGATTGGAAAGAGGGGTTTTGCTCAAATAAAGGTTTTGGCTCAAAGAAGGATTTTGATCAAAGCATGAGTTTTTCTCAAAGTATTGTTTTGCTCAAAAAGTGTTTTTTCTCAAAGCTTGCTTTGCTCAAAGAATGGATTTGGATTCAAGGGCTTAGGGCATTGCTAGTCAAGTTTTGAAATGAAGAGACTCAAGGGTATTGAGGTACCTTGCTTGTAAAGTATTGTTTTGTTTCGACTCTAGGGTGTTCACCACCTTGCTTGTAAAGTATCGCTTTGTTTCAACTCAAGGGTGTTCACCACCTTACTTGTAAAATATTACTTTGATTTTGAACTCAAGGGTGTTCACTACCATGCTTATAAAATATCGCTTTGATTTTGAACTCAAGGGTGTTTACCACCTTACTTGTAAAGTATCGCTTTGTTTTGAACTCAAGGGTGTTCACCACCTTACTTGTAAAATATAGCTTTGTTTCGACTCAAGAGTGTTTACCACCTTGCTTGTAGGTACCTTGCTTGTAAAGTATTTCTTTTGTTCAAAGTTATGTCTCGTAAAGATATGCTCAAAAGTTATCTGCCATATGAACTGCTTAAAGTATATGCTTTGTTCCACTTTATTTCACTTGTTCTGCTCTAATGTATGCATATGCTATCATTGCTGTTTATAGTATTTCTATTTAGTAGTTTGTATACGTTGAGTATTCCATTCTCAGCCGAATTGTTGATTTTGGTAGGTTCTATGGATGCACATGCTCCTGAGCATTGAATGAAGGAGGAGTACTACGAGCCGGAGCCTGCCATGGATCATCACCAGGATGATGAAGCTCTAGATAGGAGGCCCTATCTAGACTATTGTTGAGTAATGTGAGGGAGAGAGTTGTGTATTTTGAAAGTGAGGAATGTCCACTTTAGACTTTATATTTTGTATAATCTGTTGGTTCGGACTTGGAATACAAATCACAAGTTTATGTTATTTATAATTTTGCTTCCGCTATGTATTTGCCTTGTGTATTTTCACAGGATGATTTTGATATGATAAGTCATTAACTAAAGTATCCCTAATTTTGCTTCCGCTATGTATTTGCCTTGGGTCGCGACAACCCATTTCAGACTAATGATTGTGAATGGAAGGGCACAGAGGTGGAGCCAAGAATTTATTGTAGGGGGGGCACATTTACATTAAGGGCCGCGGGTTCGGGGGCAGAGGCCCCGAAATTTTTTTTTTTGGCAACTAAATATGTTGGTCATTTCATCCATACATTTTGTTTCTTCTTGTTTACGGGAGCAGTTGTCTCCTTGCCCTATGACTATGCTATATTAAATAATATAATATAATTTTTTTTAAAAGTTCAGGGAGCAGTTATCCACTTGTCCAATGACTATGCCCTATTGAATAATTAAACAAAATAGTTAAAAGATATTTTTTTTTGAAATTCAATGGGACAACTGACCCATGACTAATCCTCTATGGTTATAACCAAATTCATTGGAGTCCAATTCGAACACAAAAGTCTTTTAACTCTAGTTAACAACTTTAACCTTTAGAGTTAATTTTTTTCTCCTAAACACCAAGGTTAGGAGTGAATCTTAATCACAGTCAAGAGGTATTAAAAGGGACATGTTTGACCTATGGGTTGTAACCGACTCCAAGGAGTCCGGTTATAACAGTAGTGGATTCTAAATCCTTAGTAAACTATATTTTTAAAATAAATCAAAAGCTTAGGGGCACCCACTTGAGATCAAATCACAACCAATCGCGATTGAACTCGGGGTGAGTCCAATCACACCCACAAGCCAACTGTGTCCCTTGTAACCCCTATTAACCGTGATTAAGATTTACAAACCCTTGATGCTCAACAATATAACCTTAGTTTTAGAAAAAATATTAAGTTATAGTTAAGGATTTGTAACCCTTAGGGTTAATATTAAAAAAAAACTAAAGTTATATTGGTGAACCCCCAAAGGTTAGTGAATCTTAACCACAATTAATAGGGAGGGTTAAAAGGGACATGTGTTGGCCTGTGGGTGCAATTGAACTCTCCCGAGTTCAATTGAAATTGGTAGTGATTGGATCTCCATTCACCTCCATTCCCATGCTATGCCATATGGCCCGCCTTGGCTCCACCCCTGGAAGGGCATACATTGAGAAGTATAGGAAACTGGTTCAGATGCCATAGGCCCATAGTTGGAAAAGAAGGATAATTCAGTGGTCTGGAGAAAAGATGGTTGAAGTTTTTTTATTTTAAATATAATCATTTATGAGTTTGGGTGCGCATAGAGAATGAATCCTTAAAATTGAAAGTGAAGTTTTTTTAAAATTGGTGTACAGTAACAAATTGTTGGGGTGCTCGTAGCAGCACCCAAAATAAAAGCCAAAATCTTCAAACTTCAAATTAGGACCGAACATTGTGCCATCCGCCCAATACCTACCTAGCCCAGCCCAAGTAGATACTTACAAAGGGCATCAACATTTTAAAGCCCAGCCCAATATAAATGCCTCCTTGTGACGTTCATGGAACACACCTGAAAGCATGCATGCAACCATTCAAAGGCCACGTGGACGTTTGACTCTCATACTCGTCCTCTCCTTTGTCTTATGCAAGGAAATTCAATATTTTTCTTCTCATACACACAAAGAAACTCAAAGAAAATAAACCTTCTTCTTCGTTTTCGTTACAGGTTTATCTCTACAAGACTACAATGGTTTTTCTTCCTTCTATATTCTCTTTATTTCTCAGTCAGAAATGGCTGCCAAATCATTATACCTATCTCAATTTCCTAATGTAAGTATAAAACAAGAACAGGAGAGAGAGAGAGAGAACTTAAGCCTGTTTCTTCGCAGATCAAATCTATCAATCTACTGTTTTAGACTTTCTATCTATACATCTCTATAGAGTCTCGAAAAGGAAGAAGAAGAAGAAGAAGAGGGTAAGTTTTATTCTTGGCGAGGACGCGTCAACCAGAGAGAGCTGAGAGCTCGGAGGCGATGGAAGTACTCGGCGATGGCTAGGAAACACCTAGCAGCTTGACGGGTGGTCAGGATTTGATGAAGCCGGTGAAGGGTCTGCTGCCTCAGATTATCTGCCTGTAAGAGCATAAAACTATCACCCATTACTTTTCCAATTCAAACACTCTAATTAATTGACCATACATTATTCTATACACTACTCCGTAGATATTATATATCATACTCGTATAGTCGTATGTGATGACGACAATGGCGATGACTTTAAGAGGGAAATGAGAGACTTTTTCATTCACTAATAAACAGTATTCTATTTGAATTAGGGGGGGTGTCTTTAAGTTGAGTTTAAAACATAAAGGGTTGGATTAATATTTTCTTTTTTTAGTGACCCAAAAAAAAAAAATTTAATTTTAAAAAAATAAAGCCGTGGGTTTGGCAGACCAAATTGTTTATTAAATATTTAATAGAATAATGAAAAGTATAAGGGGATATAAAACCATAACTCCTAAATCAATGAATTAATTACATAATACAAATATTATCAGAATTAATTTATTAAAAAATAATAATAATATTATTATTATTATAAACAACATTTATTATCATTAGTTTATTAATTTATATTATAATAATTAAGTCGAACTGAGCCGCGGAATCAAAGAAGGCATGGCTTGAGCTCAACTTGAACAGAATTTGAACACAATTTCAAGCTTTGAAAAAATCAGCTTAGACTTAAGACTCAGATGAAGCCAAAAACTACAGCTTGATCGGGCCTTAAATACATCTGTATTTCAATTGATACACGTAGAGGACCGTGAGAGGTGAATGACTTCCAATTGTGCTTATCAACTGTTCAAGGAACGCATGCGCCTCTCTATCTAGAGAGTTCGGATGGGCAATATCATATGAGTTCGTTCTGTTCCTTGATTGTGTCTGCAAAACACATGGGCCCATCCACTGTTGTTGTAGGGCCTACCCCTGGGCTATTTTTTGCGAGCACTGTTGCCCATCCAAACTCACAATATACACTAGTCGTTGCCAAGTCTATGGCTGTCTTAAAAAATAGGATCCACCTTTAATTGAATGTGGGGCCCATTTTTAAGACAACAATGAGTGCTGCCCATCTATGAACCTTAGATGATGGATGGCAAGGTGTGCCATTTGAGAAAGGCATACCTAAGCCATCTACCATCTAAGGTTGTCACCCCTAGAGATTGCCACGTGTCACTTTTTTTGACCCCTTAATCGGGGTAAGATTCACTCACTCCTAGGGTTCACCCACTTGATTTTTTTTTTAAATATTAATTTTTTTTTAAAAATTAAAAAACTGTTTTTAATATTTAAAAAATTATAAGAACAGTTTTTTAATTTTTAAAATAAAATTCATATTAAAAAAAAAAAAACAAGGATGGGTGGGTGAATATTACCTACGGTTAAGGGGTGTCAAAGGAGACACGTGGCGACCTCTAGGGGTGATAACCGGATTTGCCAAATCCGGTTATCACCGTAGAAGAATTGACTCTCAAAAGGGTGACCTTAAATCAAGTCTCAAGAAAGACGACGTGGCACGCAATGTCCACTCTAATCCGAACCCACTAACCTTAATAACTAAGAGGTGTACCCTCTTTTGTAAACAAGTGAATCCTGGTGGGAAGGATCTCCGGACCAAACTACTGATCTAATAAACCTAACCATCTATTTTATTCTTATGGTCAGTCAAAATAATGATGGTGATGGTCTAGAAAAAGTCTATACGGTTAAGGCGACATCATCTCAACATGGGCCTAACACATCTCTTGGAAGCGGACAACAAGTGGTTCGGGTCCCAACCCGTACACATGCCAAGTGTATGGACTTGATCATGACCCATCCAAATCAGAAGGTCACGATTGTTCCATGCACACCACCTTACCCTATCGCCCCCATTATCATCATCTGTACGGTATAAAAAGATTCTGTACGTGTTTCTTTTGATACCCTTAATTGTGGTTAAGATTCATGTACCTAGTCATCCTTGGTTTTTTTTTTAAAATATAATTTTTTTTATAAATATTTTAATACTTTGAATATTTCAAAAAAAAAAAAAAAATCAAGGATGGGTATGTGAATCTTAACAACGTTTAAGGGGTGCTAAAAAGGATACGTGGCAACTCAAGCGGTGATAATCGGATTTGCCAAATCCGGTTATCACTAATAAAAAAAAGCGAAACAGTGCTATAAATAGACCACCATACCTGTCTAACGAAACCTTCGAGGGTGGAGAGTTTGTTCATGGCTATGGCCATTTGACCCATGTAGTTGGCCATGTTAGAAGGGTAATTCAGTGCATCAGAAGCAATGGTGTCTGAGAGAGATTGGTGGAGAGCTTCAAGTCCCTGAGATAGAGCCTCCTCCGTCTCCTGTGTCGACTGTTGCAGTCCACAGATACCCAATATCTGCTGCTCCGACAATGGCTCGATATGATTCACAAGAATCTACGCACAAACATATATACCCATTTCAAATTTTTATTCTTAATCCATCACTTAAAAGATCTTCATTTACAGTAATTTAACTACTAGAGAACAAAGTAGAGAAGAACAAGAGAATAAAAGGCTCATGCTGTCATCAATGAGAGATAGAGATTATGCTTGCACGGCTCTCTACTCTCTCTCTGTCATCTCTCCCCACCAGATTTTGTAGTAACAGACATAGCTTTATACCATGGATGGGAATAACACCACATCCATCCTTTTAATGGAAAATCTTTCGTCATGCTTTTATTTTTATCATCAGTTCTTCTTACTAGTGCACCTACAAGGCATACCATGCAATAAACGTCTCACCTCTATGAATTATTTCATACCATCTTCACAGTTCATCTAAATTATCTTCTTTTTTTTTTTTTTTTCAATTTAATGTGCTAGCTTTTTGAAACTTATTTTGATTAATCATGACCTAATCTCATAGATAATTTTTTTTCCTTTGTCACTTTTAGTGAATTACCATGTAATTCGACCTCCATTTCAGGCCATTGGAATCTTAAAGGCAGGAAAATGTTGGAATTGAGAATTAGAGTTGCACCGGTGCAGTTGTTTCTCGAATGGAATTAAGAAGAAAAAGGTTTAGGGTTTGGACCTTGATAAGCTCGGAAGGTCGGAATCCGCCCATCCACATGAAGCAGCGCTCGGCCGGAGTCTTCCAAGTGCCAGAAACAAGATGAAATACGTCGGATTTCACGACCAAGCTCTTGAGATTTATCATTACATCGTAATGAGCTAGGCAATTGTCAACGAAGAGTCGTAGCTCGTTCTCCGGCAAGTGTTCTTGCACCGCAGCTCGGAGCTCGTACATGAGCCGGTGATTCTCCTCAAGCCACCTTGCATACTCGATGTCGAATACCGCAGCATCTAAACATAACAAGATCACGAAAAGGGGTTTAATTATGACAGATGAAACATAACTAAGCTCGAAAATATTAATGGAGTTGAGCTTAGGAGAGTGCCTGAGCTCTGATTACTGGTACAAATAGGGTGGCCTTGCTCTCCTAGAAGGGTCCCTCCACCAATTAACACACCCTAATCAAGAAAGCCCAACATTTTTAAACAGTTTCAGAATCTCCATGTTCAACAAATAGAGCTGTAAAATCAGAAGTTTAGATTCTTCTAAAGAGCCTCACTTGAGCTCTAGATCTTTGCAGCTCTTGTTCAAGCTGAGTTAGCTTAATCCTACTTGACTCTAGCTGCTGTACATAAGCCTGTAACAGACCAAAAGAAGAAAAAATAAAATCATAAATGGATGTTCGAAACTAAACCCAGTTGCAAATTTGTATCTTTTAATAGTTCTAGATAAAAAGTATAGCTAGATATACTTTTTTTCTGAGTCTGCTTTTCCGAGCTGCTTCTCTATTCTGAGCAAGCCTTCTCAATGTCTGCTCAGAAATAAATCAAACACAGACACCAAACAATGTTAGAGAAGAAGGAACACAATTATAAACTACTTACTGTAAATGGAGAACCAGAGAAGCCACCTTAGGGTCAGTTGTTTTGGGTCCTTCATGCTCTGAATTAGAGGATGGGCCCTTGCGATTTCCTTCACGCTGCCACCACAACAACCAAACAACAAGAATCAAAATTTCTGTAAAAATAAAACAAAAACCCCAGTTTGAATATAAGCTCAAAATCATGAAAACAGAAACTAAATAGATTAAAATTGAGAAAGAATCTACACTATAGATTTTTTTTTTCTATATTTTATTTAAATTTTTTACCTTTGATCCTACCTTCACAGTTTTCCCTGCTGGTTCAGGCCTAGCTGCCATATCATTTCTTGGGTTGGCCAATTCCATGGACAGCTCTGATGATCTCTTTGAACCACTGCTTGCTGGGGAACCTAAACCTGTACTTCCCTGCCAAAGAAAAACAAACCCATATAAAATTAGAAAAACGTCTAGCTAGACAAATCTACACCTTTTGAAGAAGGAGATGGCTGTTTTAGCAGTAAAACTCTACACCTTTGAAGATGGCTCTATATGCATAGGCTGAGAAGGAAAAATGTTCAGTGTTGGAGGTCTGATTCCTGAGCTATCTGCACAGATGAAATTCCATTAATTAATCTCGTAAAGCTGTAACTTAAGCTAATTACAAACTGATCAGAACTATTCATTGAGATTGAGAGAGAAAATCAGAAAAGCATATTTTCCTACAGAAATAATCATTACTGAAGAACCCAAGAGAGAGGGAGGAGAGACAAGGTGAGAGAAGAATGAGCCATGAAAGAAAGTCTAGGATTCGTCATGCATTTGTAGCTTTCTGCCTCTTCTGCCATCCCAAACAGAAAAAAAAAAGAGAGAAACTAAGGAGAAAAAGAGCAGAAACCGATTCCCTCTTCGTACACTTTTCTGTACACAGATTTTGCAAGGAATTCATGACCAGTTTGTTACTTGTCACGATCTAAAAGAACAAAACTAAATAAAAGAAAAAATCCCCATTTTTCTTTTCATTTCTTTCAGCAAAAGTCCGTCAAATTAACAAATTATAAGCGGATTTGATCCGTTTTAAAACGTTTTTGATCTCATGATCCAAACAAGCTTTTTCTCAAAAACAATCTCAACACGAAAAAAATGAAGAAACATCGAGCTTATATTCTAATGAAATGGAGTGGAAAAAAGAGAGAGACAAAAATATATAATTAGATTCTTGAGAAGAAACCCAGAGAAGAAGATTAAAAGGAGAGTAAAAGGAAACTCACGTTTTTGGTCTTGAACAGATGAGTGATCTTGTCCTTCGAGATACAACAAAAGGGCTTGATCTAATTCTCCCAAGTCGTACGTTCCAGTATCTTTACTTCTGCTGACAAAAAAAAAAAAACAATAAGGGCTTTTGCACCATCAAAGCTCTTCTTTTATTGAAATTTAAGAGATGGGGTTTTCTTCTTTTGCTTTCTTCAATAATTACATGAAGTTTCCAGGGATTGACGATGATGCTTGCATCATCCCGTAAGAAATCTGATGGTGTTCTTGTTGGTATTGTTGTCGTAGTTGGGTTTGGTAGTTGTTGCCTTTGTTAGTAGCCATAGAAGGACCCCAGAAAGTGTTCTTTTCTTCTCTGCTTCAAGAGCTCTTGAAAACCCCATTAATGGCAAAAAGTCTTCTGTTTTTTTGCCATGGAGATCATTTCCCGATCTCCATATTCAAGGATAGTCTAGAGAGAAAGAAAGAGTCGGTTTTGATTGAAGAGTCTATTAATAACAGAAAAAGAAAAACCAGAGGAAAGAAACAAAAGCCAAAGCTGTCTGCTCTTTCTTCCTCTATCCCAAAACCTGACGGCTTTATTTCTGTAAACCAAAATTTTCAGATTAGGCGGTTGTTGTGAGATAGCCGGTAAAACCCTCTCTCTCTCTAAAACAGTTCCATTTGGACAAAACCGCCGTAGACCCCAGAAAACCACTTAAGGGAGGGTGGAAACAGCTTTTTTGCCTAGTGGAAACCCCCTATAGTTTGCTTGACCGAGCTTATCACTGTTCTGGTGAAATGACGAAAACACCTTGATGGATCTGATAATTACTTTTGGAGGAATTCTGGTGTATTCGAGCGGAGCTTGGCCATGCTTGAGCTCGGCTTGAACATCTTGGATTGAGCTTGATTCGAACTCGAACTCGATTGTTTAGGCTTGAGCTTGAATAACTTTGATTGACTTCGATCCTATTCGAGTTTGAACTCTATTCAAGCCAAGTTGAGCCCGAGTTGATTCAAGTTTGATCACAGAATTGTTTTATTTAATTTTGAGCAATGCTAGGTTCACTTTCCAATGGTCCGGTCACTCTCCAATAGTATTTATTATTTTTATATTAAAATACAAAATAAATGTGGTGGCCACAAAAATATGTTATACTATTTTATCTTCTTGTATGAAAATAGATAAAGGAGAGTGGAAGACGGGAGAGTGGACGACGGGAAAGTGGACCTACCATTGCTCTTTAATTTTATATAATTTTAATAAAAATATTTAATAAATTATAGTTCAAAAAACTTTATAAAATTAATACATTCAAACACGAAAACATGATTTGAGGGTTGTCCTTCAGTCCAAAGAGTATATAGTTTGATCATAGTTTCTACTTTTTGCTTAAATTTTTTGTTACTATTATCTCTTAAAATTATTATAAATTAAAAATTACTACGTACAATTTATGATAAAGAAAGTTATAGATATTATTTTGTATTAATATAAAAACATTATCTATATATATATATATATTTCGAGCCAAATCGAGCTCAAGCTGAACCAAGCCCTAAATAAGTCGAGTTGAATCAAATAGTGCCAGGCTTGAGCTTGCCTTGTTTAAACAAGCAAGCTTAATTTAAATTGCTAGACTTGCCAGCTGAGCTTGGCTCAAAGGAGCCGAATTAAGTCGAGGCAACGAGCTAGCTTGGCTTGAGTGCATCCTTAATCGAGTGCACAATCATAATCTCTACCCTCACTATTTCTTTAGATGAATTAGAGTACTTCCACACGACCTCGAATCTTAACCTTTTAAGTCAAATAATTGATGGCCAAGATTAAAGCTGATGTGACTTTAGAAAATAAAAAAATAAGTCAAGTAGTCAAATAAACCCAACCAAATGTGACTTCATAAAATAGAAAATAAGTCAAACCAAATCTAATATTGACCCTTAATAATTTGAATTAAAGAATTAGGATTCTGGAGTATATTTAAGAGTATACTTTGGAGTACCAATAGACGGACTCTTTTTAGATAATAAAACAAGGGTGGTAGTAAGTGCATCTACAACATTTGATGAGTGCATTATATTATTAAAAATTATTGACTGCATGTCATCAAATTCTTTAAACAACTTGTACACACCAAAAATAAAATCTATAAATTTTATAACTACACATCAATTATAATGGAAACAAGATATAAAAAGAGATGTTAAACATATTTCTTCTTTCTCTTTGTAAGTGCATTATTAATTATTTCTCTATTTTTAGTGTACACATCTACATTGCACTTTTCTTGGCCATTTCAAATGACTCGTCGTTTTCTCCCACCACATCTATCTCTATTTATTTCTAGTGTAAGAAAAAGTTGATGAAAGTAAAAGTGTAAAACCAATCATTGGAAGCATAGATAGAAAGAGTACTCACAAATGTCATTTCTTTGTGAATTGGGCAACCTTTTTTTCTTTCTAAATAAGCCACCTAGAGGAGGAAGGGGGTTAGGCATGGACGCCAACTGTCAGTTTATTAAATAAGGATAATTGATACAACCAAAAGCATGTTAGCCTAAAGGTTACAACCATGTATACCCCTAATAATTTAGATGATAACACAAATAATGAAATGAAATTAATTTGTGTTATTAATGTCTCATTTAAGTTTAAATAAATTTCAATATATAAGAGAATTAGCAAACCATTCAAGTCAAAAAACAAGGAATTGACATCTATCTTGAAAAAGCTACAATCAAGTCAAATTCAAGATCTACAAAGCAAACCATCCAAGGCAAAGTAAAGATATACAATCAAGCCAATTAATTATCAATATTCAAGTTTTGAAGAGCTCAAAAAACAAGTTGAAGATCAAATTTCACTTATAAGCAATCTTGAAATATCATGAAGAAGAATCCTACATAGAAGATCCAAGATCAAGATAAAAGACTCTCCAGAAGGTTTTAAATTTTTATTTTTATTTTTTTAGAGTATTTAGAACTTATGTAAAAAGTTCTCAAAGTTTGAAAGTTGGATGCTCAAAAGCCTAGATTGACCATAGGTGCCTTAAGATCAAATTAGATATTAATCTAAGGACCTAAAGTATGGATTTGAATAGGTAAAACCTTGTTAAAGTAGTGCCCAATGATCTATCAAAGCATTCATTAAATCAAGGTTGAGTAAGATAGATTTTCTGAGAAAATTCAGAAAATCAGTCGACTTATTTTTTAAGAGGTTCAAAATCAATCGCTTGATTTGGTGTTGGAAGGTTCTGGAATTGGCCAAGCCAAAACCAGATGACTGATTTGTAAAGCGTCGATCACATTGTGAAGGGTCGCAAAAGTAGTCACCTGATTTTGCTCTGATACCAATTGTTGTCCAAGTATTGGACCTTATAGGAGTGAATAGGGTCTTGAAAAATTTAACTTTCTTCCTAATCCTTTTTTACGGAATTTAAATTAAACTAATTATGAAGGAATGTAATCTAATAATTCTAAAATCAATACAACAGTAAAAGTAAAAGAAGAGAGAAAGAGAGCAAACTCAACGATATGTTTTAGAGATTCGGCTTTCCCACCTACACCCCCGTCTCAAGCTTTCCCACTCGAGGATTCAACACAATACACTATCGCATGATCTTCTTCCGGGTGAAGATCAAACTTTTACACCTGCAAGAGAATCTCCTCTCTTGACTTCAACAAAGCTCCCCATTTCAAGGACAAGAATTCACCGATTCTTGATTTCAATTCACTTGGATGGAAGTGATTTATAATCAGTAAATGCTCCTTAATACGAGATGGATGATCACTAGAAGCTCTCTAAAAATCTCCCAAAGTTTGGAGTTGAATAGCTCAAGAAAACAGATTTGGGGATAAATAGTAACCCCTGTTTAGTCTTTTCCAATTCCTTTTTTCTTCAAATCCAACTCATCCAAACCCTAGATTTCATCTTTACCCTAATTCTAAATCCTCAAAATGCCAAGATCCAAAAACTCTAGTGAGGGTCCAAACCCTAAGAAGAGGAAAATTGATAAGGGAAGAACATTGCTACCTCCTCCACCCCTGCTAGAGCCAAGAAATGTTCTCTAAAATGCAAATCAGACGATCATGAGAAGAAGCTCAAGGAAATCATCTCCAAGAGGTCAATCGTATACGGTAAGGTACTTGATTTCGGGTTCTTTGAAATATGGGGACTTGCTAGGATAGGCCATATTTTTAGTCTTTTGAAATGGAAACCCTTCCTATCTTCTAGTGAACCCATGTATCCTAAGCTTACCAAGCATTTCTATACCCATTTTGAATTCGACCAAAAGATCAAAACCATCACTACCTATCTTTGTGGTAAAGAATTCTCTTTCTCTAGCTGATATTCAAGATATTTTGGAACTTCTCGAAGGTGAATTTCAATCCTATACTACTAATAGATGGACTGCCTTCGAGGGTTTCAATGAAGTCGAAGCTTTAAAGCTAATGTGCATCAATAAAGTCTTCACCAAAGCCTTCCAACCCATGCAATCTTTGTGATAGACTTACAATTCAGAGGATGGGCTACTTATAGTCAAATGAGAGGAAAGAATGGGTTCTCAAGATGGGAAATGCAGCACCAACTCTAGCAGCAGAGACAACAGCAGTTCCAGAGGCTACCACTCCTTTAGCTCCATGCACATCTTCAGTCACTCCTTATGAGTTTCCTTTAGAGACACTTTCAGCAGCTCTTGCAGAGCCTCAGCCCAGGAGTTATCACCTCAAAGAGAGGTTCCACCTCGAATGGAGGAGGCTGGACCATCTTCTTTGTCTCTGTCCCCCAGGAGATCTACACTTGATGATGATCTAGTCTACCTTTTGATGGTCAAGATTGACCCACTTAGGACTAGTATGATGACTTTTCAGGATGAGATCAGAGAGCGTATGTTGAGTTTTCAGACAGAGGTCAGAGAGAAGATGGACTTTCTAGACACCAGGTCAGATGGTGTTAGTGTAGAAATGAGGATTTTCTTTTAAAATTATGCTTGAGACATCGACGGATACTGTTCATGAAGAATCAGACGTCGACGATACAAAGTAATTTTAAACTTCCAGTAACTTGCTAAGGCTTGTCGTCGACTACAGAAGACTAAATCATCCAAGACGTCGACGATAGGGCTCGTAAGTATAAAAATAACCTAAAATTTGATTCTTTTAAAATATTTTCAACTTCATCTCATTTCTTATGCGATTGTTCCATTTCCTCCAAACCTTATTCAAAACTCTAAATCACTCCAAACCAACTCAATCTCACTCCATTTGATCCTAAATTCTTCAATCCTACCTCAATCTCATATCCCCAAATTCCCCTGTGCACGATGCCGCCAAGAATGAAGAACCCTGGCAAGAAACCAGTGGAGACAATGAAGAAGAATGCAAAAGGAAAGAAGCCTCAAGTTCGTCAGAGCAATCTTAGTCTCTCTTCATATCATCCAAAGCCTCCAAAAGATATCAAACTGTGTTCATCAAGCGTACTCCCATATTCGGTAAAATCGTGAACCTTTCTTTTTTCTCTGAAAATGGATTAAATCTAATCCATGATTGGTTCAAATCCCTCAATTGGAGAAGATTCCTAGAATAAGGAGTCCATATACCCTGACCTTATGCGGTAATTCTATACCAATCTAAAATATGATGAAAAGTCCACTGAAATCTCTACTCGTCTTCATGATAAGACCTTCACCATTTCCTGAAAAGCTCTTGAACAAATATTTCATCTTCCTAGTGGTCAGTTCCAAGTTTACACCACATACTAGTGGGTTGTACACCCTAGTTTCAATATAATTGATGCTCTAAATCTTATGTGCATCAATAAAAACATTTCCAAGGTTTTCCTGCTCAGCTTTAAGGACCTCACCTTTGAGGCTCGCTTAATTCATCATATTATTTCATATAATATCATTCCTAGGGGACGTGGCAGAGATCACGTGTCATACTTTTGATGTTTTATTGATGTGGTGCCTCCTCACCACAAAGCCTATTGACCTGTCTTTCATTATATTCAATCATATGTTAGAGGCTTCTAAGAAAGACAGTGGTCGTCTATCGTTTGGTCTTGCTTTGACCGGTAACTTTAAATTTCTCAAAATTCCCCTTCATATCTATCCTGATAGAGTGGATGCCTCATAAAATGATTATTACTCAAAGGCCACTTTTAGAAGAATGGGTTGTACTTTGATTGAAGATAGTTAAGTTTGGGTATCCAAACCCCTTGCTCCAGCTCCTTCTCATAATCTAGCCACTACTCCAGCTCCCATTCCAACACCAGATCCTTCTACCTCAGTTCTTACTGACTCCATTCCAAACTCTACTCCTACTCCTGTTACTCTTACTATTCCTTCCTCAGCTTCTGGATTTTCAGATATTCCATCTTCCTTAGCACAAGCAGTAGAATCGGAGATTGAACCAGAGAGAGACATCCCTGAGCCATCCTATCAGAGGAAGGACTCACCTCATTATGAGGATACGAGACATTTTGATTACCATGAATCCCCGCGGATTCCTGCTGTATTAGAGGACCAGATGAGGCTGATGTCTGGTCAGATAGCTTCCATGGCTTCTAGCATGGAACACTTTGGGGTGGAGATGAGGGAAAGCCTGTTGAGCTTTCAGGCTGCCATCAGGGAAAGTTTGTTGAGCCTCCAGTTCGAGATTTGAGATAGATTGACCTCTCTAGAGTCTAGGATGAGTAGTATGCAGTCTGAGTTACGTGTGAATGCTGAGTCACTAGAGCCTCACCTAGAGGAAATTGGAGTTGCAGGGGAAGTGATCAAGAACCGAGCCGATTCCATTCTCTCCCTGATTGAGAGAAAGGCTGTGGATGCTGCCATACTTAGTGAGAGACTGAGTGATGATGTCTCTAGCATCAAGCAGGCAGTCCAGGCTCAAGGATCCTACATTCATCAGATATCTACTTTATTGGATGCTTAGGCTCCAGTCATCGGTGAAATGACTTCTAGAGTGACTCAAGTAGTCATTGAGATGATGAGTATCCGAAACTGTATATCGCATATACCTATACCTTTGGATGTAGAGATTCCAGTGGAATCTTAGGAAGGACCCCCAGAACATGTAACCTCCAGTGATAGCACCTCCTCTGATTCTCAGGATTTGTCAAAAGCAGCATCATCCAAGAAGAGAAAGAGAGAAGAAGAGAAATGAAGATTGTTTTGTGTTTTTCTTCTTATATTTTTTGTTTGTTTTCTAAATGGATGTGATTAACTTTTGGTTGTAATTTCTCTTGAAGTAATCCAAATTGTTTTTTTAAAACATTTCTGTGTCTTAAAAGAATGAATTAGACATGTATCGTACTTTCCTAGTCTCCTTCCGATTTTTTTTTTGCATTTGCACTTATTTTTTTATGATGCCAAGGGGGAGAAAAATGAATATCGATATGACTTGTAACGCTTAAAATAAATTTGGTTAAATTTATACTTGAATGACAAAATAATGAGAGAGATGTTTAACTTTTTGTGGAACTTCTCTTGGTTAATTTCTTTGTGGAACTTTTCTCGGATTTTCTTATAACTGATCTTGTTTTGATTAATGTATTCGTGAAAACATATATCTCTTGAAATGTACAAAATATGCAAAGAAGTTAAAAACTTACTACAATTTAGATGAATGCATGTGTTTAGGGGGAGCCATTTCAAATATCTTATTGAAATCACATATTGAGGGGAAGCTTTTTCCCAAGTCATTTCATCATTATGTCAGTATCAAAAAGAGAGAAATTGTTAGCATAAAGGTTACAACCATGTGTACCTCTAATAATTTTGATTATGACACAATAATGCAATGAGCAACTTTGGTACTAATTGTTCTACAAAGTATATTTCAATTTCAGATTGAAAGATCATCAGTCTACCAAGAGATATCATTCAAACAAAAGTCAAGAAAAATTGATGAAAAAGAAATCAAGACAAAAGACTACAAGAGCCAAATTGCCACTCAAGCTCAAAGGCAAATGAGAATTCAAGATCTCACCCATAGTCCAAGTCGGATCATGAAGCTAAAAGGAGAACTCATTCAAGATCAAGTCTAGAAGAATGAAGACTCAAGAAGGAATGAATTGTACTATTTAAAAGAGTCTTGGACTTATGTAAGAAGTCCTCAATCGATTGAAAGTTCAAAAGCTCAAATGACCTAGATTGACCTTAGAGAACTTTGACCCGTTTGGATAACAATTCAAAGGCCCTAGGATATCTCTAATCATGACTAAAAACATGATAATTAAATGACCAAAGACCTATGAATTAATTCCCATCATAAAAGTTTCAAAAAGTTGAGAAAATTATGAAAATTCAAAAGTGTCGTCGACGTCTGGAAGATCCAGACATCTATCATCGACATCTACAATGGACAGTAGCTAAGAAAATTTTCTTTGCTCTATATCGTCGACGTCTGAGACACTCCTAGAAGTTGTCATTGACGATGGGTTGCGGGAATCGCACATTAACCCTCCAACAACTATTTTTTTAACAGCTAGTTTGGCATTTAATGATCCCACAACGGAATTATTCATCTAAGCTCTATAAATAGAGTTCATTTATTAAAATTCAAATAACTTCTAAGCCTACATTGATGATCAATCATTCACATTCAATTCTCACCTAGATAATATGATCAAAATCTTAGAAATCCATTTCTTCTTATTTGACCTTTAAACTTCCAATCTTTTGAGAGATTTTCTAGAGAATATATTTCAATCTCATCCAGCTCATCAAGGAGCTTATTATTTGAATTCAATTCCAATTACTCACTTGTATTAAAGGAAATCAAGAATCAGTGGATTCTTGTTCGTAAAGCCAAATTGCTTTGAAAGTCAAGAGAGGGTGTTCTCTTGTATCAAAGGTGGTGTCCCAGCCTGTGAAGGGATTGTATGAGGTTTGAGCTTCACCCGGTGAAGAAGCTTGTGCGAGTAAAATCGTGGGAATCCTTGAAGTGGGAAGCTGAAAGGCGAGGATGTAGGCAAGTTACTGAACCTCATGAACAAACTCGTATTGTTTGAATCTCTTTATCTCTTATCAATTATTCTTATTGCTTTAATAGTTTATCTATCTTGTTTAAATTGCCTAAACTTGAAAATCCACTACATAAGCTTAGTTAGAATTTTAATTTGTCATTGACACTAATCACCCTCCTCTAGGGTCCATTTACTGGGCAACATATTTTGTTATCATAAAAAATGAGAAGATTGTTAGCCTAAAGGTTACAACTATGTATACCCCTAATAATTTTGATAATAACACAAATAATGAAATGACATTTGTGTTACTAATGTCTCCTTTAAGTTTAAATGAATTTTAGTATATAAGAGCATTAGCAAACCATTCAAGTCAAAAAGCAAGGAATTGACATCTAGCTTTAACAAGCTACAATCAAGTCAAAGTCAAGATCTACAAAGCAAGCCATCCAAGAAAAATTAAAGATGTACAATCAAGCTAATTAATGATCAATATTCAAGTTTTGAAGTGCTCAAAAACCAAGTTGAAGATTAAGTTTCACTTGGAAGCAATCTTCAAAGATGATGAAGATGAATCTTACATATAAGATCCAAGATCAAGATAGAAGACTCTCAAGAAGGTTTTAAAGTTTTATTTTTGTATTTTGAGAGTGCTTAAGACTTATGTAAAAAGTCTTCAAAGTTTGAAAGTTGGATGCTCAAAAGCCTAGATTGACCATAGGTGCCTTAAGACCAAATTGGATATTAATCTAAGGACCTAAAATATGGATTTAAATAGGTAAAACCTAGTTAAAGTAATGTCCAATGATCTATCAAAGCATTCATTAAATCAAGGTTGAGTAAGAGATTTTCTGAGAAAATTCAGAAAATCAGTTGACTGATTTTTCAAGAGGTTCAAAATCAGTCGCCTGATTTTGTGCTGGAAGGTTCTGGAATTGGCCAAGTCAAAACCAGACGACTGATTTGTGAAGGGTCACAAAATCAGTCACCTGGATTTGCTCTGGACATTCTATTTTGGACTAGTTGAAAACCAGTTGACTTATTTATGATGGCTCACAAAATCAGTCGACTGATTTTGTCCCGGCAAACATTAAATGCTCCGCAACAACTAGTTTTCAATGGTCATTTTGCATTGAATGCACCTCCAATGGCCATAAATTTCCCTGGGCTATAAAATGATTTTACTTATGATTGAAAAACAACAATTGATCAAAGTATTAACTCCAATCATTTACTCCAAGCCTAGATTTTCAAATCCTTTGTGAACAAATCCTAAATCTTTAAATATGTTTTTTTGAACTATTCAACTCCAAACTTTGAGAGATTTTCAGAGAGCTTCTAGTGATCATTCAACTTGTATTAAGGAGCATTTACTAATTGTAAATTACTTCCATCCAAGTGTATTGAAATCAAGAATCGGTGGATTCTTGTCCTTGAAACGGGGAGCTTTGTTGAGGTCAAGAGAGGGGATTCTTTTGCAAGTGTAAAAGTTTGATCTTCACCCGGAAGATGATCGTGCGATAGTGTATCGTGTTGAATCCTTGAGTGGGAAAGCTTGAGGCGGTTATTAACAGAATCTTCCACCAGTGTAGGAAAGAAATCCCCAACCAATTGATTATTTCCTATTCAGTCTCAAAGTTTGTAATATTGTATATTCTCCAACTTTTATGTTCCTATTCTTGTAAAGCCTAATCGTACATTGGTTATATATATTGCAAAGAACAGAGACTGCTTACATTGAGAAAGTCTCCTTCAAACCTATTCTTATTTCTTTTATGGTATCAGAGCACTAGGCACTTCTTTTCTTTGGGTATCCCTTCCTTTGCTGTTTTTGCCTCTGTTAAACCATTACCCATTCCTCTTATTTCTCTGCTCTTCTCTTCCACAATGGCAACTTCAACATCTTCTTTTCACATCTCTAATATAGTTCAGTTTATCTCTATGAAGTTGGATGATCAGAACTATCTCATTTGGAAAAATCAGATTTGCCTGATCTTAGTTTCTCAAGATCTCATTGGGTACGTTGACGGAAGTCGTCCCATGCCACCATCTCAGCTTGATGAAAAAACCCAATCCAGCATTTCTCTTATGGCATCGTGCTGATCAATACGTTATTAGTTGCATTAACGCAACTCTCAGTGAAGCAGTCCTCAGCCAAACAGTAGGCCTTACCTCCTCCAAGTCTATTTGGGATGCTCTTGCCACAGCTTTCACCCAACAGTCCCATGCTCGTACCATGCAACTTCGTCACAAACTTCAGACCATCCGCAAGGGCTCACTCTCTGTCACAGAATACCTGAATCAAATCAAGTCTCTCTCTGACTCTCTTATAGTAGCTAATTCTGGTATCTTTGACTACGACTTGGTCTCATATGCATTAGAAGGCCTTCCACTAGAATATGATGCTTTCGTCACTGCTATTACGAACAAAGTCGAACCTATTGTCTTCAAGGAACTTCACTCTCACCTCCTTGTTCAAGAACAATGCCTCTCTCAACAACTTTCATTTCCTAGTGATGGATCTACTATTGCCTTTTACACAGATCGCCAAGCCTCTAGTATGAATCGTGGCCGTGGGAGACATCAATGGCACCGCAACGCCCGTGGCCGCTTCACTCGCCACTCATCTAGCGTAGGCCGTGGTACCTCATCTGGGATTCTTGGTCCTGCACCTCCCTCTCACAGTGGACCAGATCGTGCACCTCTTATTTGTCAGATTTGTCTTCACCATGGGCATTCTGTAGTGCAACGTCGCCAAAGGTTCAACCATAGCTACCAAGACGAGTCTTTGCCTCACTTATTTGCAACTATGTCCATTGAGCAACCATATGAAAATAATTGGTATGCTAACACTGGAGCGACAAGCCATATGACCAATGACCTCTCTCTTCTCCAAAGTTCTTCTCCATACACCAGTAATGATCGCATTGTTGTTGGCAATGGTAACGAACTTGACATTGCCCGTGTTGGTAATTCTTCTCTACATACTCCTAATTCTCGCTTTCATCTTAAATCAATTTTATTTGTTCCTAATATCCATCAGAATCTTCTCTCTCTTTTTGCACTAGACAACCATTGTTCTCATACTTTTTTTCCATGGGGGTAGACTATTCAGGATCTTTGTATGGGGAAAGTCCTTCTCAAAGGGTCAATTGAAGGTGACCTTTATCCAGTCCCGTTGCTTCGAAGTGTTTCTCCATTGGCTCTCGCTTCTACAACCACTAATTTTGATGTTTGGCATCGGCGTCTTGGCCATCCCTCACTAGCTACCATGAGTTATTGCTTTCTAGTAAATTTTTTCATTTCAAATTCCCTAATAAAAGGACTCTTTGATGTATTGATTGTAATCTTTTTAAGAGCCATCGTTTACCTTTTACTAATGTTAAACATTATGCTTCGTCTCCTCTTTCTCTCATACATAGTGATGTGTGGGGACCTTCTCCCACTCCTTCCATTACAGGTTATCGCTACTATATAACTTTTATTGATGACTTCAGTCGTTTTACATGGTGGTATCCTATGCAACACAAATCTGAAAGCTTACAATGCTTTGAAAGTTTTCGTCGAATGGTTGAAAATTATTTCTCCAGCAAAATTAAAATTCTACCAAGTGATGGTGGTGGAGAATTCACCAGCAAAGCGTTTACCTCTGTTCTTGATATGCATGGTATTCAGCATTGTCTCTATTGTTCGTACACACCCGAGCAAAATGGGCTTGCAGAACGGAAACATAGACATATTACTGAAACAAGCAATACTCTTCTCTCTCAAAGTGGATTACCGAAGAAGTTTTGGGTTGATGCATTCACCACTGCTGTCTTTCTTATCAAGAGGCAGCCCACTCCTCTTCTTTGCCACTGATCACCATTTAAATGCCTTTTTGGGCGAAGGCCAGATTATAACTTTCTTAAAGTGTTTGGTTGTGAATGTTTTCCGTTTCTTGGTTCCACACGAAGTGACAAACTTAGTCCAAAGTCGGCTCGCTGCGTGTTTATTGGCTATAGCCCCACTCACAAAGGATTTCGATGTCTTGACCCTTGTTTAGGATGTGTATATATTTCTAGACACGTGCGTTTCATTGAGCACTCTTTCCCATTCTCTTCATTGTGCAAGTCAACAACATCTTCATTTCCAATGCAACTACCAGGTGTCCTTACCACTCTATGCTCCTCTTCTTTCAACAACCAGCCAGATACTGTTAATGACTTGCCCCATGATCTTACTGCCTTGCCATCCAACATCAGCCATGATCTCACTGCCTTACCATCATTGGAGCCCGATATGCCTTCTTCTTCTTCCTCACTACACTCGGAACTTACTATTGCTCCTACTCATGCATCCTCTCCAAGCCCACCAAATGTTCCTATTGATCCCCCACAACTAGCAGCTCCTTCCTCTATCCATCCTATGATCACACGGACCCGTGATGGTACACGTGCTCCCAAAGCCTTGTTATCTACTCGTCATCCCCTCCCTATGACATTATTGAGTAATCTCTCTACTGATCTATGTGAACCTACTTGTTTTACAATGGCCAACAAGAGTTCAACATGGTGTGCAACCATGTTTGAGGAATTCAATGCACTCCTTCGCAATAAAACATGGTCTCTAGTTCCTACTCATCCTAAGATGAAGATTGGTTATAAATGGGTGTACAGACTTAAACATCATGCTAATGGGTCATTAGAGTGCTATAAAGCTCGTTTGGTCGCAAAGGGCTTTACCCAATAGCCTGACCTTGATTATACTGAGACCTTTAGTCTTTTTGTGAAGCCTACTACAATTCGCATTGTTTTGATGGTTGCTATCACCAAAGGTTGGGTTCTTCGTCAACTTGATGTTTGTAACGCCTTTTTACATGGGGATCTCCATGAGGAAGTATACATGGCACAACCTCCTGGTTTTGTTGATAAGGACTTCCCTCATCATGTTTGTCAACTTCACAAAGCTCTTTATGGACTCAAGCAGGCCCCTCCTGC
Source organism: Tetracentron sinense (assembly GCA_015143295.1). NCBI lineage: Eukaryota > Viridiplantae > Streptophyta > Magnoliopsida > Trochodendrales > Trochodendraceae > Tetracentron > Tetracentron sinense. The sequence continues at coordinate 41,250,190 of CM026563.1, forward strand.
ATGGTTCGAAAAGTTTAGCTCTTATCTTCTTACTCATGGCTTCCATTGCAGTCGGGTTGATACCTCTATGTTTATTCACCAATCTACCTTGGGCACCATCATTCTTCTCCTTTATATGGACGACATAATCCTTACTGGTGACTCATCTCTCATTATCCATTCCTTCATTTCCAAGTTGCACTTTGCCTTTGACATGAAAGACCTTGGTGATCTACATTATTTCCTTAGGATGGAGGTTCATCGGTCCCCTGTTAGTCTCACTCTTACATAGACCACATACTCTCTCAACCTTCTTGAGAAACATAATATGACAGGTGCTAAACCATCCTCCACTCCTGTTGCCTCTCGTTCTAAACTTTCTACATATGAGAGTGAACTTCTTTCCAATCCCACCTCATATCGACAATTGGTTGGCGCTCTTCAATATCTTACTCTCACCCGTCTGAACCTTACCTATGCAGTTAACCAAGCTTGTCAGTTCATGCACAAGCCTACTACCATTCACTTAGTTGCGGCAAAGAGAATCCTTAGGTACTTGAAAGGAACCCTTGGTCAAGGATTACAAATTCGACCTTGTCATACATTTACCCTTACTGCCTACTCTGATGTTGACTGGGCAGGTAATCCAGACGATCATCGTTCTACCACAGGCTTCTGCGTTTTCCTTGGATCAAGCCTTATATCTTGGTACAGTAAGAAACAACATACTATCTCTCGCTCTAGTGCTGAGGTAGAATATCGCGCCTTAGCATTCACCACAGCTGATACTGTCTGGCTTCGCCATATTCTTTGTGATTTGGGTGTTCCTCTCCCGTCGCCTACTACATTATTTTGTGATAATATCAGTGCAACATATATGGCAGCAAATCCTATATTTTATGCTCGTACCAAACATATCGAAATTGATTATCACTTTGTTCGAGAGCGGGTGGTCCAAGGTGATTTGATGATCAAATTTGTCTTCACAACTGATCAAACAATGTATATTTTCACTAAGGGTCTCCCGGCCCCTAGGTTCTCCTTCTTAAAATCCAAATTGTTGTCTCCGGTGACATCAATTTGCGGGGGAGTATTAACGGAATCTTCCACCAGCGTAGGAAAGAAATCCCCAACCAATTGATTGTTTCCTATTCAGTCTCAAAGTTTGTAATATTGTATATTCTCCATCTTTTACTTTCCTATTCTTGTAAAGCCTTATTGTACATTAGATATATATATTGCAAAGAACAAAGGCTGCTCACATTGAGAAAGTCTCCTTTAAACCTATTCTTATTTCTTTTAGCGGTGACATAGATGAGAAGGCCGAACCTCGAAAACATATCGTTGTGTTTATTCTCTTTCTCTCTTCTCTTTACTTTTACTGTTGCATTGATTTTAGAATTATTAGATTTCATTCATTCATAATTAGTTTAATTTAAATTACGCAAAAACGGATTATGAAGAAATTTAAATTTACTAAGACCCTATTCACCCCCTCCCCCTCTAGGGTCCAATACTTGGGCAAAAAAGCAAAACATAAACCTTACCTTATAAACAAAATAACTAACATCTTAATGATTTATCAAGAACTAAACACCTAATAGCTTGTTTAGGAAGAAACTTTATATCAGAGTCCCTTGTTCTAAGTATTCTTCTTTAAATTTTTTTTTTGGGGGGGGGTAATGAATGGAGAATGAGCTGAAAAATAGAGGAAGTTAGGGAACAAAGAATAAAGAATTGGAAAACAGAATATAAAGAAAAATTATAAATAGAATGTAAGAGTACGCCTAGTACCACTTTAAAATAAATGACTTTGTGTTAGTCCACTTGTGCGGTCACAATTTTTCATAGGGGCGGAACATGTATAAAAAAAACTAATGGATTTGAGGGCATGGAGCTTGGGGTTCGGGGCGTAACCCCCGAGGAATTTTTTTTCCAATTATGCCCTTGAGGTCACCACGTGTCCCAATTGATACCCCTTAACTGTGGTAAAAATTCACCCACCCCTAGGGTTCACCCACCTATCCTTTGTTTTTTAAGAAAATTATCAAATTTTTTCAAACCCTAGTTAAAATTCACTAACTCCTATGGTTTAAAAAATTTCAATAGTTTTTTTCTAAAATCCAAAGATAAGTAGGTGAATTCTAAGAGTGGGTGAATTTTAACCATAGTTAAGGGGTGTCACTAGGGACATGTGGTGACCTCAAGGGCATAATTGGACTCCATTGAGGGGGACCAATATATATATGACAAAAAAATTGGGGGAGCCACTAATTTGACCTCGCGGGCGGGGGGGGGGGGGGTAACTATACTAATAAAAATTTTTAAAAACAAGGAGAATTGAATACCACCTCATGAAGGAATAACAAAAAATTTCATCCAACGGCCACAAGAAGTCTTTTGTTTTATTATTTAAAAAATGATAGGAGAGTTTTTTTTTTACTACTGGTTTATTAATAACAATGGGGACCATAAACCTTATCCCTACGTGAACAAAGGGACATGAGAGTAGAGAATGTGAGTGTGCTTAGCATTCTTCTTACTTTTGACTTTTGTTTTTGGAATGCTACCAATCGGTCATCGCCCCCATGTAGAGAAAGTCAAAATACTTTTTTTTAAAACAGTCCTTCAATTTCAGACGCCTCTTATGCGCTCTCCCTCGCGTCCTTACCAATTTACCACAAATATTTTTTCATGCGTAAAAAAACGGAAGAGTACAAGATGGGAAGAGTAGGTTAAGCAAAATTCATGTCCTTGTAGACTTCAAGAGGCGACTGGTCGTCTGACCAGGCCAATAGAGGTTAAATATAAAATTTTATAAATAGAAATATCTTTATATTATTTCAATATTTTAAAAAAAATCCCTAAAGCAAAACGTGTTTTGAGAGCTTCGAAAATCCGATCCAATTCATGAATAAACTCTAAACGAAATTAACCCTTCATAATTTGTACTTTTACCGGCTAACATATCCTCACTAGCATTGGGGCGAAATTTGTGCAGTGACTCGACTCAAATAAATTAATAAATGTCAATCTAGATAGCACGGATAACTCAAATAGGCCTTTGTACCCGTATTGGATACATATTGAATATGGATAGTCTCTGATATGACGGGATACGTACGAGATATGGTTTAAATGTATCTGGTTAATTAATTTTTTTATTTTATTTCGGATACGGCTCCGATACAGCATGGATACGGCCGGAATACAGACTTTTTTTTTTTGGAGACCCAGGGGTGTGACCCTAATCTCTTTTGTTTTTGCATGAATATAGTCTTCTTTATATTTTGCTTAGTGGATGATAGGAAGACTTTCTTTTTTGCTTAGTGGATGATGAGATGACTCTATTTCGTTTACTTTTGCATGGACATGATCTTTTTTATACATAAATATAATTGAACCGATGGCCATTTTGTAATTATAATACAAAATATAATATTATTATTATTTTTTTAAAAATTACAGACGTATCCTGACCCTATCCGTATCATGTTTTTTTAGGTTCTGCCGTATCACCGTACCCTTATCGTATCGTACCCATATCCCGTATCCGTATCTGTATCCGTGCTTCCTAGATGTCAATTGATAGTAATTTAATTCAACCCGGTGCCATGCATGCACACTATTAGGCTAGATCCATGTGGCTTGCAATTCACTACATTTATTTATTTTTATTGGTTAAAAATAAAAGAAAATGAAATAAAAACTAATGAAGGAGTTTTTGAATTCATTACATTTGTAGAATTCACTACATCTATTTATAAAGCTAATGGAGAAATAGAGTGATTTGGTCACTTAATTTACTAAATTCATTTTTCAAAAAAAAAATAATAATTTTTTTTTACTAAATTCATTTGCAATTAGCAGAATTTTACAATACAGTTGCTAGTAAATATTATCATTGTTACATTCAAAACTATTATTATTTAGCTCAAAAAAGAATTGGTCTTACCATTGTATGTGTTAAATCATAACTCTATTCACAAAGTCTTCTTTATTTTTTTGCTGGCATACATTATTTTACTTCATCCTTACTGTTTGTATGAATCAATATCAGTTAATTAGTGGCGAGAAGTGACACTCTTGCAAGATATCATCCATTGGGTCATGACCTCTCTAATAATAGAGGTCACGCCATACCAATGGAGCAAGCGGTAGTGGTGTTTTCTTTATTCGGGTTTAGCTCAATTTCTGGTTAAAAAATATCTCTCATGAATACTCACTAAACCCATTTGGCTGTCACAAGGCCAAAAAAAAACAGAACTTACGAAAAAGCAAAATCTATTTTATATTTCTTTTGAAAACGGCACATTTGTGGATTTTTAAATCTTTATTATTTACTTTGTGTGGTTGATAGATAGAATGATCATAATCATAAAAATGATTCCACGCTTACACAACACAATGTTGCCTGGCATTCAAACTGAAATATTTTCCACAAATATTTTTTTTGGATTAATTACATACCAGAACTTATCCCAATTTTTTAGAGTGTCCCTTTCAAAATATTTTCTTTCTCAAAACAGATATTTTAAGACTTTAAAAATAGTTTAAATATGAGGTGGATCTCTTCTTCAAGTCGTTTGAATGGAGCTCCAAGGAGACCCACTTTTTTAATCTAAATTTACTTGCAATCTTGTAATTATGGAAAAAAAATCTTTACAAAACTATCACTACCTCTCTCAATAATTACAAGATTGGCACAATCTACACATCTCTACTATTATAATGTCGATGTCTTGTTCAAAACGTTGACTGAAATATTTGTTAATTTCAAATTTGCCTTTTACAATCAAAGGTGTTAAAAACGTTGATTATTTTTTTACTAAATTTTAATACTACCCATTCTATTACTAATGATAAGATAAAAACATTGATTGATATTTTACTAAATTCCAATACTATCCCTTCTATTGTCTTATGAGTCCTCCACTTCTAAGCGGATCCAAGTGTCCCTTTTAACCCATGTTTAACTATGGTTCAGTTAAATTAAATTAAAATTAGTAATTTTGTTTTTTGTTTTTGATTTTTTTTTCCTAAAAACCATGGTTAGATTGCTTAACCTTAGGGAGTTAACCACAGTTAATGGATGGTAAAAAAGAGGTGTGGACCAGTGAGGTCACTGGGTCAACTTCTAAGCTGACCTTGGGGTCCGTTTTCTATTTCCTTTATCTTATTTTCTCATATATATATTCCTTAAAAACGTACTATTTTTTCCAAATTCACCTAAGAGTTCGGTTACGCCACTGAGGTTGCAAGGTGTCCCTTTTAACACTCATTAATTGTGGTTAAGATTTACCTACCCTTAGGGTTCACCCACCTATCTTTGGTTTTTAGAAAAAATATTAATTTTTTTTAAACGTTGGTTAAAATTCATTAACTCTAGAAACTAAGAATAAGTGGGTGAACCCTAGGGGTGAGTGAATCTTAACCACGGTTAAAGAGTGTTAAAATGGATACATGACGACTTCAGTGATGTAACCGGACTCTTCGTTCTCTTAGCAAAATGCTCCAAAAGAAGAATGTTTCGTAAAAGCCTGCCCGCCCCATTTCTTTGTTATATCTAAAATGCCCCTAAAGTTTGTTATTTCTCAAAACATCTCTATGTCATATTTTTATAACCAACGTGTCTCTTATAATTTTTAATATCTAAAATGTCTCTCAAATTTCTATACCTAAAATATTCCTTAATTTTATTCCCACTTTCCAATCCCTCTCCCTTTCCCTCCTCTTTCACGTGGATCGCACGTGCTGCCAACTAGTTACATTAAAACGAAAGGGTAGCTCAAATGTCAAGCAAAGTTCCCTCTCATATTTAAACTCTTTTTAAAAACATAGTGACCCAATCTTACATTCTACTACCAGAGGTTAAACTTTTTTATTCGAAAATGATAATAATGCCTTTCGAGGAGTGCTAGCCTTCCTCTCAGCCTGAGCACCACTTGTACTTTTTTGTTAAAGCATTGCAATCACACAGATAAAAAGTGTGTACTGTAATAATAGTATGACTTGACAAGTAGTTGGCTCCATAGTAAGAAAGATCTAAGAGTAGGGGTAACACTCCACTTGTTCAAACGATGATAGTATCATTCTCAACCTAATAATCCATTATTGCTCCATCTATTTCTTACATGAACAATAATTCTCTCCTCAGGCTAGAAGCAGACTATTGGACTATAGCTCCTTGACCTTACAAAGCTCTTTTAAAAACTTTTGAATTATGATTGACAAGTTTTAACTCCGATAGTTAATGTATTTTTTAAAATGCTAATTTTAGATGCTTTAATCTTAAGGATTAATAAATTTTAATTGGAGTAAAAAGGGGACTCGTAGCGAGACAAAAGGGGATGAAACCCATCCGCTCCACCAGCGAAGAGGTGATTATTTTGCTTGTTGCCCTTCTCAATTGGAAAAATGAGAATCAATCAATTATCCCATATCATGAAAAAATTAAGCTTGAAAACATAATTTCTAATGTAAATGATTAAGATCCGGTTGGGTTGACACCAAGCTACAAAGGGCACATCATCCATGATCCGGTCGACTCAGTGATCTGACAACGACCGTCGTGTGAGCTTAGTTAGTAAATACGCGAATTTTTCGTGAATCAGTCGTCGTGTTCAGTGAACGTTTCATTGGACCGTTTACGTCAATCATATGGATCTATTCGCGGTTTCTTGAGCTAAACGAATAGTCCGCGACTTATTTAGTCCGCGACTTATTTGCTACTGATTTCCGAATAAAACATATTATAAAAATGATGCAAATTACAAACATGCATACAACCGTAGTGTTTGGCTTCAGATTACCTCTCCTCAGGCATCTTGGACATGTCGCGTTTTAAAGGGGGAAAGATATCATGCGGGGAGAAATCAAAATCATTGGGAGAAAATGAAATTTCTTCTCTTTTTATCGTCACATGCCCAATGATGTGTTGATGATCGAGGACCAGAGGTAATCCGAAGCCTAGGTGTTTATCTATAAGGCCTCAGATTGTCTCTGGCGAAGCCACAGACGGTCTCAGGATTCAATACATTGTGCGACAGTTGGCATAAAATGGGGAGAAGTCATTTTATTTTCTCCTATGATTTTTGACTTCTCCCCCATTTGATATCTCTCCCTCTTATTCTCACACTTATAGCCACATTTCTTGTTATATGTGGAGAAGTCAAAATCATGGGCCCCATGATTTTGACTTCTCCACCACTTGTTCCCTATTCTATGGAACTATGAGATAAGCACTTTCCGGTTTCGCCCGGAGACAATCCTAGGCCTATCTATGAAAGGCACAAAAAGTAGCTGCCACAGAAGGACAGAAGTAAAAGTAGACCGTTTTCTTTAGAGGAAAAAACAAACCATACAAATTACACACGGTTAATGCTAGTGTCTAATTCTTTCGATACTTACTCTCATTTTGATTGGATTGAGTGTTTTCTATTTTTATTTTTTGTTTTTAAAAGTTATAAGTGAATTTCTGTTTTCAATTTTTTCAAGTTGGAAACATGTTTGTTATTATTAACCGTGACTTATTTTAAAAAATGAAAAACCAAAAAATGTGTTTGGTAAACATGATTAAATAATTTTAATTCATGGTGGTGGTAGTGGTGAGTGATGGCGGTGGGGTGGTGGTGGTGGTGGTGGTGGTGGATGGTGGTGGTGGTGATTGTATTGTGGTGGTGGATGGTGGTGAGTAGTGGTGTAGTGGTAGTGGTGGTGGTAGTAATGGTGGTGGTGGATGGTGGTGTTGGTGGTTGTATTGTGGTGGTGGGTGGTGAGTGGTGGAGGTGGTGGGTGGTGAGTAGTGGTAGTGGTGGTGGTAGTATCGTGGTGATGGTGTGGTGGTGGTGGTGGTGGGTGATGGTGCGGTGGAGGTCGAGGTGGGGGTGGTGGTTGGTGATGGGTGATGGGTGGTGGGTGGTGCCTAGTGGTGGTGGATGGTGGTAGTATTATGGTGGTGTTGGATGGTGATGGTTGGTGAGTAGTGGTGTAGTGGTGTAGTGGTGGTGGTGGTAATATTGTGGTAGTGTGGTGGTTGTTGTGTGTGAGTGGTGGTAGTGATGGTAGTTCCGTGTTTTTCATTTTTGTTTTAAAAAATAGAGATAGTAGAAAATTTTTGTTATCTTGATTTTCAAAAATTTTGTTACTAATTTTTAAAAACAGAAAATATAAACATATTTACTAAATATGTTTTGTATAAAAATGTTAAAATTTTATTTTTTAAAAACAGAAAACAGTAAATGATAGTGTAACCAAACGGGCCTTATTTTTTAAGAATAAAAAAGTGTAACTAGCATGCCCATTACATAAAAGTGTAAAAATTAACTTGTGCACTAAAATTTGTTTTTAAAAAAGTACCAAGTATTACATAACCGAGATCACAACGAATCACTATTGAACTCGAAGAGAGTTCTCTCGCACCCACACATTAACACGTGTCTCTTTTAACCTTTATCATCGAGTTCTATCGCACCCACATTAACACGTGTCTCTTTTAATCTTTATTAACCATGGTTTAGATTCACTAACCTTTAGGGTTCAACCATATAATCTTATTTTTTTTAGATTTTTCATAAATAATTTAACAACTTCTTAACCAAAAAGTTAAATTTATTTTCTATTTGTTTTCTAAAAACCATAGTTTTAAGACGTGCATGCGTGACCGTTTCATCATATGAAAGGTAACCTTATAGATGAATTTTTATCTATTTGATTACTTAAAAGTTTAGATGAAACGTAAATATTATACATACATTTTATATATTTATCCGAATTTTTGAACGAATTTTATTTAATCTTGATCTGAATTATATTCGAATAAATCCCTTACCTTATGTTTGGCGTTCCTTATTTTTTTCATCAAATTTTTAACAGATTTTTAAATAACTATTCTGAATTATAAGTAAATAATTCCCGTAAGCCAAATTACTAATTATGCGAGTGAGCATTCCATAATCCATACGTGTCAAGGTCAATCGGTCTAATCCATACGTGTCAAGGGCCCGCCAGGCAAGGAAACCAAAAATCAGCCGGCTGCGTTCAGTAGTCAAATATCTGAAGGTGGGTCCCACCAGACCGGCTCCTTCTTTCCTGCGATATTTAACTCTCAGTTTTCCAACCACTCTTAAAACTAGGACTGAGCTAAGAAGCTACCTGCAGATAAAATGAAAATAAAACTAAGATTTAAGCTCTGCATAGAAAAAACGTTTCCTTGGGTTGCTATAATTTCCAATTTTTTTCGTAGCGGCTGACAGGCCATCCTTTTTTTAGGTACAAAATCACCAACTTCTTCTAATTTTTGACTTGAAATTCTATCCAGTTGTAATGGGACTCTTGGAGTGCGATTATCCCTTGAGGTTGCCTTGCATCCCTTGGCACTACTTAAATGTGGTCAAGATTCACTAACCCCTACGGTTCACCAACCTATCTTCGTTTCCAAAAATAAAAATTTTAATTCTTTTTTTAAATTCTAAAAGTTAGTGAATGTTAATCATAGTTAAAAAAACTAATGATAAGTGAGTGAATCTTGATCACAATTAAAGGGTATTAATATTAGGGACACGTGATCGGCTCAAGAGCATAACCGGAATCCATGGACCTGGGTTACGACTGCAGAGAATTTGAAGTCATAATTTTTTTCAGTGTCTGAGGTCTGACCTACTAACAAGCTGAGCCTACTTGTTGCCGTACTTTATAATATAATGTTTTGTCTTTAACCGCGAGCCTTTACCACCGACTAATGGTTAGACGACCTACCAATAAAGCAACCACGGAGGTGTAGTGTAATATAGTATATATATATATATATATATATATATATATATATATCTACTAAATATAAAGAGGATTCCTCTTTTCAAACCTATAGATTGATATTTGTGTACATTTCAAAAATGTCATTTTGACTTCTATATATCATCATACACTACTAATGAGAATGCTATGTTTTCCAAATTTTCATTATCATAATCATGTATATGTATAGGAGACAAAATTTCATTGAATGTTTGCTTTATTTCCATACTACCCTTACTCATTTATAATAGACTTGAAACTCTCTACAATTATATACTCTTTAATTGTGGTTAAAATTCACTTACTCCGAGGGTTCACTTACTTATTCTTGGTTTAGGAAAAAAAATTAAACATAATAGTTAGTGAATTTTAATCAAGGTTTAATAAAATTAATATTTTTTTTTTCTTTTAAAAATCAAGGATAAGTAGGTGAACCTTAGGGGTGGGTGAACTCTAAGGTAGGTGAATCTTAACCACAATTAAGGTGTGTCAAAAGAGACACATGGAACTATAGAGACCCAAACTTTCTTTAATGTCATCGATACGATTAATAAGGATTTAACTGGTCAAATATGCATTTGAATATATATGATGCATTGTTCTTTAATGATCTTAAGTAAAAAATTTAAAATGACTAAGTACAGGAATGTCAGAAATTCTAGAAGGAGTGTGGTTTTAGTAAAAACATAAATTGTTGAATTTTGAGATGATTTTTTCTGAAAATGAATGTTTATAGGTTAAAGAAAAATATGTGATTTTATGAGATTTTATTATTAAGTATAGAGTGGTTAACTCGACTGTCAAAAATCTTACGACGACGAGTGTGAAAAATGGAATTTACCGTATTTCCTTCCGGATCGAGACCTATAGAGGAACGATGCATAAAATAAGAGTCGTCACTTATTTAATTAAGGGAAAATATGATCTCAAATATATAATGGATAAGGCCTAAGGTCCAAAATGAGATTCTACGTAAATGATTTTTTTTAAACCCCAGGGAAGGTGTTAGGTACCCTAGGGCCCCCATCCGGAGATGGTAACCTACTCCCTATATCTAAGTCAATTAAAGAAGAAATTCAAATAGTACTTAAGTATGTTGTTTAATTATACTAATTAAGAAAATAAAACAAGATTAAGAAGAAGTGGAAAATTAATCTTAGATGAGCTGGACCCGTTAGGGCTGCTTACTTACCCGACTTGGCGAGATCAAACCATAATAGTTCTTACAAGCAGCCAAGCTAAGTTAGTTGGTTGATATAAGATTGATTAAATGTTTTTGATATTTTGGTTATATTTGAATGTTTTTGATATTTTAGTTATATTTGAATGTTTTTTGTATTTTGAGATTTTATCATTTTTTTTAGATTTTCATATAGGTAGAGTTTTAACAAACTTAATTAAAGTCAATTTTAACCTAAGAGAACGTTAAGGAGATGTTAGGCTAAAAGATCGTATTTATGACATAAAGAGGGATGTTTACATTATGAATAGTAGATGGTCTATTATCAACACCTATTTTATTGGATTGATATTGACAATAAATCAAATATCATTACCTTTAGTATGAGACATTTTAGATAATATTATTTTTAAGTCCTTAAACCATCATTTACTCATTCAAAATAGAACGTGAAAAAAAAAAAAAAAAAATGAAAAAGTGACAAGTAGAGAAAATAAAAACTCCTCATCTCTCCTCTAATGTACTCCCTTTACACCATTATGAATGATGTAATGTGACTCTAAATATGAAAATTAGAGTGAGGATGCGTTTTTTCAAATTATTCTAGAAGAAGGACTAGAATCTAAATGAAGAAACAAAAGAGATGTATAACTTTAGCTTCTACTCTCTATGGGTCTACCTATATCCATACTAGTGAGTACATAAAAAAGAAAGAAATATTTACACGAAAAGAAAAAGGAGGACCTCTCATTTCTTTTGAAGTGGGGTCCTTCTACACCATTGGATTGGTGTAGAGAGACCCAACTAAACTTGATAAGAGAAAGACCTTCCCAAATGATTCTAAAAAATGACTAGAAAAAAAAAAAAAAAGGACAAATAAATATGAAGTAAATAAGAATATGAAGAATAAAGGGAGGAGTACCTACTCCTCCAAAATTTCTTTTCCAATGCTCTAAGAGGTGGGGGGTTTTTAGAGTCCACAAAGAGAGAGAGTTAATGAACAACTCTAGGTTACTAGTTATAGAATTCTCTACACATTCTAAACTTTAGATTCTTCTCACTTTCTTCAAGGCTAAAAAAAAAATATAAGGGGTGAGAGTCTTCTAAGGGATTATGAGGCCTAAGAGTTTTTAGATAGAGATGAGGAACAGCTAGGGTTTCTATTTGGAATTTTGGAGGTGGAATAAATGACTTATGAAAGATGTATTTATAGAGTTTTCAAGGGGTTATGGTAATTTGGTAATTAATAAAAGAGTTGGTGAGAATAAGGGAGGTGATTTATTGGTCAAAATAGGTGTGGTTGGTGATTGAGTAGTCAAAAAGGTGTGTACTTGATAAGAGGTGATTGGATGGTCAAAAATGATGTAAGAGAATTAATTGTTTTGTAAGAAGTGTAAGAATGAGTTGTAAGAGGTGTAAGAGAGTAAGAGAGGTGATTGAGTTGTCAAAAAGGTGTGTACTTGGTAAGAGATGATTGAGTGATCAAAAAGGTGTGTAAACACAAAAATAGGACTATTTGAGGATTTGAAGAAAAAATAAAGGTCTTTTGTAGGAAAGTGGAAAGTGAGCTTGAGTTTATGAGTTTTGAATATGTATCGAATGGATGTGGGTATGTGGACTAGATCTTATAGATTATGGGTTGTTAGTAGATTGGTCATAAGTTATAGTATTTGGACTTTAGCTATGACAATTCGGTTTGGGCTATTGTAATTAGGCTTTGGCTAAGATAATGTGGTAATTGGGCTTGGCTACTTGGGCCTGGATAATAGAATTAAGTAATTGAGTTTGATTGAGTTGTTTTGATATAAGTTTGACCAATTAGCCTTGGGCCTTGGTTGAACCTTGAAGCATTTGAAGAAGCGAGAAGAGGGATAGGGGGTGCAAAAATGGAGTGCTTACAACGAGATTTTTAGTTTTCGCCTAAAATTGGAAAATGAGATTTTGATTTATTAGGAATTGTATTTTCTAATATTTTTTTATTAAACTCAAATGAGGGGTACTTCCTTATTTTAATTTAAAACTTAAAGTAAATGAAATGAAAATTTAAAAATATTTACTTAAATATTTTAAAGGAAAATAAGTATGTTGATGGGCTGATGCTGAAGAGGAAAGAGTACTGGAGCTGTTGCTGTTAAGAAAACAGGAACTGTGCTAGCTGCGATCAATCGCATGTAAGCTACGATCAAAGGCACTGAATCCTGAAAAAAATCTCTGTGCCATTTACGACAGATGACACCTATGTACGATCGATCGCACTATAATGTTGTGATCAATCGTAGTCGCGTACAGAAATTTTTAAAAAGTTACGGAAATCAGGGTTTTAAACCCCTATGATATAAATAGAGGTTCTATTTCGAGGGTTTTAGGGTTCTAATTTTTCTAAACCTAATTGGGTAAAGATGGGAGAAAAAACCTAAGGTTCTAAAGAGAAGATTGCTTGGAGAGGAAAAAGATTGCTTGAAGATTGTAAGGAAAGCTTAAAAATCAACATCAAACCTTCTTGTAAGCATTTTGGATCAAAGTGAACAATTTCAAAGGTCGATATACTATCCAACTCACTTCTATTATGAACTTATGTATGTTAAAGATGGTTTAAGGTAGAAATGATGGATTATTGGTATGATTATGATAAGATTATGGATAATGATATAAGGATTATGTGTTATTATAAATGGGTACCGCTATATGAATATAATATGAGGTTTTCTTATGAAATGGATGATGTTTAGCCTTAAGAATTGAGTGAATGGATGATGAGAATGTATGTGGATAGATTTATGATTTTATATGATTTTTGAATTGTGTACAAATGGAAGATGAGAATGTATGTGGATGGATTCATGATTTATATGGTTGGTGGAATGTGTACAAATGGAAGAAGGGTATATATATGATGGAAGATGAGTATTGTTAAAGATTGATTATGAAAATTGTTAAGAATTATGATAAAGTATATATATGTGATTGTTTGTTAAATTATTACTAATTATTTTGCATGATAATTGATATTCGAAATGTAAGAATTTAGAGAAAAGATTTTTATGTTGAGAATTCTCTAACCAGAGAGATATAACCTGATGAAATTTCTTAGTAGAGGTTTGGAACCTAACGGATGACCGATTCGAATGTTAATTACGACACTTATGCACAAACTCACATGTGTGTAAGATAATAGTCTCACAAATCACACATGTGGACCACAAGCATAAGCATTATATACGTCTGATAGATAGAATAAACTCAATGAGAGATCTGAATATGTGTATGGATCTGAATAAGCTGCTCAAATACTCATAAGCATAAGCATTTCATACTTCCAATGAGAGATCTGAATAAGCCCAATAAGGGATCTGAATAAGCTGCTTAAAGACTCATAAGCATAAACATCTTATAAGCACGTGGTCTTATAAGCATAAACATCTCATAAGTATATTGTCTCCTAAGTCTAAGGTCTCAAAGTACACGAGTCAAGGTGATGATATGATATATATGAACATATGTTCTTCCGCACTCTGATTATGTTATTATATTATTGGGTATGAATTTAACTAAGTGCAGGGATACTATGTTGTTAGTTGGATTTTATATACATAGAGTGTTTTTGTACTCAGTCAGACTTTTGTCTTGACAGGTGTGGAGCCCGAGTTTGTAGGTGAGCCTTGGGTGGAAGAGACTTCTGACGTAGAGGAGGAGATTGATCCCTTTGCTGAGGGATAACGAGATTTGGACAGGTGACCTTATCACTAGGCTTTTACTTTTGAGTTGTGAAGAGTTTTTGTAATAGACTTTTAGATGATGTTGCTTATCAGATTACTTTATAGTTGAGAATCAAACTATTTTGTTTATAATGGGTTATGTTTATGTTGACCATAGACTTGAACAGTTTGGTTTTGTTTTATATATCAAAATTTTATTATTCTCAGTTTTGGAAACTCATGTTTAGCATGCATTTTATGTCATGGGATTTAAGCAGACTTAAGAAATGTGGCGACCCAATGTCCTATTTTGGTCAAGGTAGGATTTGGGGTCGTTACAGGAACCTTTGGGGTGCACCCAAGGTTTAAAATTTCGGTTTCGAACATCCCCAATGACATCAAAACTGGGTTTATTTTGAAAATCAGATTTCGGCCGAAATTTAGGGTGAAATTTCAAATTTCAAAAATTTCGGAATTTCAGGATTTCAGCCGAAATCTGATTTTTTTTTTTTTAAATAGTTTTTTTTTAATTAAAATTCCAAAATATTCCGACATATTTCAAAATTTTCATTGAAATTTTGAAAATTTATATATTAATTTTAAAAATAAAATAATAATATTTATATAAATATATAAATTTTTTCATAAAATATTATTTTTTAACATATATATTAATAAAATATATATATAATTAATAAATAATAATATTTCAGATTTCGAAATTTCGCTGAAATCCCACAATTTTTCGGGATTTCGGGTTGGCTGGCCGAAATCTTCAAAAATTTCGAAATTAAAAACCACTTATTCTTGGGTTTTAGAAAAAAATATTAATTTCTTAAAACTTTGGTTAAAATTCATTAACTTCTAGGGTTAAGTTTTTTTGATAGTTTTTTTTCTAGAAATCTAAGAGGGTGACTTAACCATAGTTAAGGGGTGCCCAAAGAGACACATGACAACCTTAAGAGTGTAACCGGACTTCAATTGTGGTTAAGATTCAATCACCCCTAATGTTCACCCACGTATCCTTGGGTTTTAGAAAAAAAATCTTAATTTTTTTAAAAACCCTTATTAAAATTCAATAACTCTTAAGGTTTATTTTTTTTTTCTAAAAACCAAGGATAAGTGGGTGAACTTTAGGAGTGGTGGGTGAATCTTAACCATAGTTGAGGAATGTTAAAAGGGACACATGGTGACCTTAGTAGCATAACCAGACTCCTTGTTGTGTTGGCAAAACGCTCCAAAAGAAGAACGGCTAACCAAGGCCCTGCTCCCCCCCCTTTCTTTATTATACCCAAAATGCTCCTAAATCTTTTTGAGTCTCAAAATGTCTTCAACGTCATATTTTTACAACAAACGTGTCCTCTACAATTTTTTTCATAGGAGATATCCAAAATATTCCTCAAGTTTCTATACCTATACCCAAAATATTTCTTAATTTTTTTTTCAAATGCCCTTGCTAGGTCCCTCTTCCCGGTCTGTCTCTCCTTCCCCTCTCTCACACGTGCATCATTCGTGCCGCCCACTAGTATATATATATTTGTTGGAGAATAGAAATTTGTTAAATCCATACTTTTTGGTGTCATTATAATTTATGATCATCATCATTTATAATCAAAATTAGATCACATACTACATTGTATGAAGAGATTCACAATTCAATGGCTTCACTTGAAATTTGATCCGATAATCGCAATCATCTGATAAGGTTTTTAAGCTATGAAATTCCAGTCCTTTCTGAAACCACAAAAAAATGAAAATGAAAAAACCAACAAAAATCTACTATGAAGAAATCTATTTTGTGAACAAATCAAAGATTGAAAAATCTTAATTGCAAATTTTTTAAAAAATTTGCCGAGGCAAATAAAATAAATGGAAAAAGTTTGTCATAATTTGAAAATTTTCTGGACCAAATTACATATGTGCGATTACCAATTCCTTCTTTTAAATATGTTTGCTTAGTCCTCAATCCTGGTACTCTCCATCATTCTCTATGGTCCCTGATCACTCACACCAACAATCCTTTCTTGTTGATGGAAATCCTATATGATGTCGGTTGCTTGCTACTCTTTTCGAAGGTCGGCTTCCTCCTCTTTCATGTGGTCAAGTGTTCGCTTGAATGGGCTTTGAAGCTCAGATCAGCTAATGCTCAATACCAATTGACTGGAGACTTATCTAGAAGTTGATCCGGGGCAAGTGTTCGGATGCGTAAAACAACATCTGAAAATCTGGAATAAGGTCATTTTTGGCAACATCTTTGAGAATTTGTTCCATGATCAAATTAATATTCTAAAATTTTGCAAAATCACATCCAAAATTCACCCCACCTCTCGTTGAGGGGTCGTCTTACGATCAAGTCCCAGAGGAGGAGAACTCTCAATAGATTTGATTACCGTCTTCTTTGGACGATGATGTGGCAGCTATAGGCCTATTGATCATCCCAAAACTAACATTGATACTAACCACTAAGGTAGACAAATGATGCCTTGAGACTCAAAAAAATAATTACAATAAATAAATTCAAATTTCAAACTAATCCACTCGATTAAGATAAACCAACATAATCCAAAAACCCGTCTCAAATTAGTTTGCTTGAAAGCTTTTAATGTAACAAGTACATGAATGATATTTTTAAATAGGTGTATAAATTTTCACTAAAATTTTTTTATGACCGAGTATACTTATATAAATTTTCATTAAAAAATAATAAAGATAGCTTTTCAAGGAGAAATTAAAGGAAATAAAAAACTTTAGATAAGTAGTATCACTATTTCTTAATTGGACTGTCAATGTCATAGACATTTTACGATTTGATTTATTAATAGAGAAAGAAAAAGAAACAAACAAAACCTTCTATTATGTTAGTTAGCCTACAAACATTTGTTTATGTTGAGAAAGTTGGATTCTATTTGGTTTACTGATATTTTTTGTTTCTCCTGAACCCCGACTACCTGATCTTCCTTTAAGAAAGAGACTAATTAAATGAAATAATTTGGATTAGGTACATCAGTACACATCCATAAAGTAAACTAATTTTATAATCATGTGATTTAGGTCTCCTTAAGACCATTCAGGCAGCTAAAGCTCCCACCAAATCCTCTCATTGGCTTAGTCGACATCTCCGACCTAAAAACGACGTGTGATGCCATTAGCTAGGGACCTGAGTTCTGATTTTGATACATATATATATTTAATATACGGCGTGATTTACTCCGCGAATGTAAGACCAAAATTTTGATGAGTCTGAACTCAAGAGTGGTTGCTACAACAACATATGTCACCAATAGTCCATCTTTGTACATATTAAGCCTTAATTACAATTAGAATAATTTCCATTATTATCATCATAATTTACAAACCAATTTATAAAACAACAGTTTAGTGAAAATTAGCAAAATTACTAGTGTACTGTGTACAAGACATCAATTATCTACTGTTAGTAGTTAGGTATCCCTCCCTCCAACTTGATCCCCCGGGTTGTTGACCCTAAAATGAGGCATCTAGAGGGGCAGGTTTATATAAGGGTTTAAATCCCATTTTTGTATTTTTTTTAAAACCAATTTCCCTTTGTTGGGACTATTTTGGTTGTTAGCATCAGAATTTAGGCCAACCAATCTTGTTAACCACCCTTTAAATAGTAAGTCATATTATAAATGGAATAAAGGGTTGTAGACTGAAACAAGGGACATTACAATTATGGAAATTTGGTAATTGGTACTGTAGTTTTACTATATATACATATATTTTCCAACAGTGAGACAAATACCCTCAAACCTTACTTCAAATCCATAAGACTTTCGTTTGAAATTGTCACTAAAATAACTATAATGCCCTTAACAGATTTCATACCATCACAAAGTCCCTTATTTTGTCTTTTTTTAACTCTTAACTATAGTTAAGATTCACTAATCCTTAAGGTTAAAGCATCTAACCTTAGTTTTTTTTTAAAAAAAAATTAAAAAGTAATGTATGAGAGAGAGAGAGCTTGCTTCATTTTCCTCCACAAATGGTATAGGGAGGGAAGAAAAGTAAGAAAGGAAGAGAATAGGAGAGTCAGCAAAGCTATAAGCTTAGGTTGTTTAGATTAGAAACAAGACATAGCCTGGTTATTACATTCTTAAAAACCTTTCAAATCTGAAGTTTGGCTCTAGATTACAATACTCTAACAATGAAGCCCCACTTGCATGTACCCTGATTTTTGTATGTAGTGACTTTCAAGGTTGCCTTTTGACTAAGGCATCTAGGTCGATGTAATACTTCTTCTAACTTCACTGAAAAATGTCATTTATATCTCTAGTTTATGTTAGTTTTCAGTCTTTTCCCAACGGAAAAAAATGATATCTGACAATACATATGACCAGATTCGATGTATAAACCATCTTTGCAGTCATTATAATTATTTTTCGTTGTCCTTAGAAAATCAAATAATAGGTTGAGCAGTCATGATCGTATGGCTCATTCAAGAACTCAAGACTTAATTCATGGATGATTTATGTGTCATAATTTTGATATATATATATAAATAAATAGAGAGAGAGCCTAAGTCCATGGGTACTCCCAAATATACTATGAATACTAACCGTCTATGCCTAATCACTAAGGGTGGATTTGGCTCAACTTTTTTTTTCCTTTTTCTAATGCCACATCAATTCTAATCTTTAACACTTTAATAATAGAATTAAATGGTTAGGATATTTGAGACTATATTAGGGAATACACTTTGGAAGTACCTGCAAACTTATACATATCTATAAGAAATGCTAGGCCTAGAAGCAGACTTTAAAGCTCTCAACGTGGTAGTGACAAGTATCATTACTTTTACTTATTACCTTGAAAACCTGTATAAACCTAAGTAATCAAAACGGGAGCAAGGGCGAGAGCGTCAAATTTTAATTTTGGTTAGGGTGGAGAGCGCTAGGGTGGAGAGTGCCTCTAGAGCGCCTATATATATATATATTAACTGAATCCAATTAATTAGTATAAGGTGGTGTTTGTCAACACTAGTCTAAAAAGAAGTACTTATTTGAAAATTATGCTTAAGTTGAAGGTTAATTGCATGTCTACATTTTAGAGATTTTAGGGGTAAAAACCTCTATTTTAAAAAGTAACTACTTTTTAAAGTTACTTTTTAAAGTAGAGGTTTTACCCCTAAAATCTCTAAAATGTAGACATGCAATTAACCTTCAACTTAACAATCTAAGACTAAGTAAGCATAATTTTCAAATAAACACTTCTTTTTAGACTAGTGTTAACAAACGCACTTAAATATAAAACAAATTTCAGCTAACCTTTTGAACTTACTCTTTTTTTTATTTTTTAATTTAATGTTCTCTCTTCTCGAAAAATATAATGAAGTAAGAGAGTAAATAAAAGAAAGAGTAAATAAATTAAAGAAAAGAAAATTGAAAAGACAAGTCACCTAAGGCAATCCATACTTTTCTTACACTATGATTGACATTCTTAAATTCGATTGAACAAATAAATAAACAAAGCTAAAAAACATTAAAAAAAAGTGACAAGATTGCAAATTACGAGCCAGCCTTCTAATGTAATACTAACCATTTTTACGGGAATCAAAAAACGAAAACAGAACAACCCTCCCAAACTAAAACTACGTTCCACTGATTGGAAAACCGCGCTCCACCTATTTGAAAATTGCGCTCTCCTTTCGAATCTGCTCTTAAACAATGCCAGGTGTTGCACTTATCATGACAGTTTTGAAATAAATTGAATTTTACGTATGAGGCCAGCACTCTTCTCCCTTCTCGTCTCTCTCTCTCTCTATATATAAACTCTCTATATATATAAAGAGAGAATATCTAATTTCTCATAAATAAAACAAAAGGGGATAGAACTTAGAAGTTACATACTTTTTTTTGGGGGTACATGCCCCAAAACCTTCGACCCAAGGACTAGTCCCTTTGATCCTTGGGAGTGTAGCCTAGTGGTCGAAAGACGAATCGTAAAGCCGGGGGTCTTGAGATCGAATTTGGGCTCCCCTTAATATCGGATGTATGCATGAGGCTTTATCTATTCATCACGGGAGACTAGTATGAGTCTGGCCCAGGATAGCCACGTTTACAAAAAAAAAAATCCATTTGAGTGATTTGCACCGACCAAGTCGAAATTTTTCCAACGTATAAAAAGATAAGTTGAGAAGTGGGAGTTGAACAAATGACTACAGGGAGCAGAACGCTAGCCAACCCCTTGTGGTTAGAAGTTACATACTTTCAAGGTACATTGCCAAGACCCCCCATGTCATACTATAAAAGACAAATTTTGTTATGCAAGACCACTTAAGAGGAGGGATCCAGGTGTTTTTCGGCCAAAAGAGGTGATAAGGTTGGGCGGGGAATCTTATGGGGCAGCTTTAAACTACTTATTTATTGTTTTTGGAAAAGTTTTATTTTACTATAAATAGAAATCCTTCAATTTTGTTTTACTTACATGCGTAGTGAGAAGGAAACACGGTCCTTAATAATTCCACATCCTCTCTTCCTCCATGGGAAGTGAACCTTTCCATTTTCCACCTTCTTATGGAGCTTTTTCTTGGGTTTCTGTTTCAGATTTCAACTAGCATTGACTGGGATTCGTTTTAGATATGTTTGACCACTGGCTCACTTTTTCTCATTCAATTCAGGGATCGCTTGTGTTGGCTTCAATTCGGACTAGGTTGGCTTTGATTGACTTGGCATTGCATCCCAATGGCTTGGCCTTTGACGGCAAGAATACCAGGATTTTGTGTCAGTCTGATGGGGCTAGCAACCCCTCAATCAAATGAATTCTTAATAGCACCCTAAAAGGCCAAAGTTCAATCATTTTTTTTTTGTGGAATCCATATAAAAAGTTGTTTGACTTTTCCCTTTAACCAATTCTTTGATTGTTCTTTGATGCCTCATAGTAGGACAGCCATGATATATAACCATGCTGTGACAAAAAAAAAAAACCACCTTAGAGATGGCTTGGTGTATTTTCGAGATATGCAGCTATATATGAGAAAAACCATTAAGCAATATGTCTGAAGTACATTGCAGATGAAAGCATGCAGAATTGGAGGGAGGTGAGAATATGTTAGTCTCTTGCAATATGAACAAAGGCTTTGACTGGCCGAACCTTGATTCTTATTTCAGATAAACAAGTGCCGAAGGATAGGTGAAAGTGAATTCCCTGACCTTGAACTGTCATGTAGTTTAGACATGATAGGAACCTGCCATGTCTTGATTAACACTCATCTTTCTTTCAACGGTTTTGTACATCGAGGATGATTGCCAGTAAGTAAACATTCTAACCAAATGAGAGTTGACATTGTTGGCCAAGACCACGTCTCAGGAAACGGAGGTTTTGAGTTTGATTCCCTTCTTAATTTCCTTGTGCGTGTGGATTGGGGGGTTTTGCGCGTGCCTGGGATTTAGTCGGGTGCTCTAAGAGGCCCCTTTGTTACCCAAAAAGAAAAGAAAAAAGAATAGAGATGATAGGAAGCTGCTTAGCTTTTTTAGGAACATTCGGAATGCTTCTGATTGTTAATTAATGCAGAAACTTTCCCAAGAAAAGTATGAGAAAATTTTTGAGCAGTGATTAGCATACCTGAGAAATAGATTTTACAATCCAAGGCTGGACCTCATTAGTCCATGCCCCCCTCTCTTAAATACCAACCAACTCTGCTCTGCTGGGTATTTAAGAGGAGGAGACATGGACCAATGAGGTCCAGCTTTACTGGTAAAATCCATTTGTCAGGTACGTTAACTCTTTCCCAAAGTTTTTCTTCTGATTTCTACCGGTTTTCATGGGAGTCATCAATTTTCTACTTATTCGGCCCACAATTCTGTATAGGTGACTCACGATTTCAGTCTGTGGGCCACCTCTTGGGATGGGCATAGCCTAAGATGGATGGATGCATTGAAAAAAGGACAGATGTATGTCCTTTTTTTTTTTTTTTAATAGTATGTATGCCCTTTGTCTTACTGTAAATTTCTTTGGCTTTAATTTAGAACAGAAAGCCAGGATTCCTTAAACTGGTCAGAATTTGGGGCTGTACCATAAGAACCATAATCACCATGTGTGAGTTCGAGAATTATTCGCTTATTGAAATTTTTGTTAAAATTTGAAAAATAATAAAGAAAATATTGGCAATATATATTATAAAAAGGGTGCTTCACCTAAATGAGCATGCCTTGTATTTTTATTACCTAAAAGAACATGTTTTTGACATATTTATCAAATAGGGCATCTTTGTATTTTCATTACTAGAAGAGACGTGTTTTTGACATATTTATCCTTAAGCTATGCATATAAAAACTAAGCTTGTATTCAGGCTGGGTTTTTCCAGGCTTGGCCAAGCCTAGCTCGGCTTGAAAGGGTTTGTTCTAGGCCCGAAGCCCGGCTCGGCCCGAAATCAAGCTTGAAAGCTCGGCAAAGCCTGGCTCAAACCTCAGCTCAGACTGAATTGATTCAAGCTCGAGTCAGGCTTGGCTTGGCTCGAGCTCGACTTGAATTCTTTAAAATAATAATAATTATTATTTATATTATTTATATATATAGTAATAATGACATATATATATATATATATATATAGAGAGAGAGAGAGAGAGAGAGAGATATATATATATAATATTCGAGCCGAAACGAGCCTTAATCGAGTTGGGTCGAATCAAATAGGGGTTGGCCCGAGCTGGGTTGGCCCGAGCTCGGCTTGATTGGATTTTCAAGCTTTTTTTAAGCTTGGCTTGACCCAATCAAGCCTAAAATTCGAGTCAATCTCAAGCCGAATTGAGCCCCACAAACAGGCCAATTGGGCCTTTTGTGCAGCCCCATAAAAAGCCAAACACTATAAGGGTAAATTGGAATGCATGCTCTCTTTGGTAAAAATTTTCAAACCATGTCTTAAGCAGTGATATTTGTAATTTAGGGTGACAAAATGGTACTTTAACTCAAAAAAAAAATTACTAAGTTATGAAAAATAATAAACAAATATATTCTATATATTAAATATTTACTCACAATTTTTTTTATTATAAAAAATAGTGAATAATTCATGTTTAATACAAAAAAATTCGAGTCACTTTTTGTGAAAAGTCATTACTTTTTTTAATAAGTCATAAATACTCTGTACGCAACAAAAAGTCGCAAATTATTCAAGAGTTTCTTAACTTCTTATGAATGCTAATTAGGCAGTTTAAAGTAAATTGCAAAAGATTATGCTTCATTGCCAAGCTCATTAACACTAGTGAATCATCTACTAAATATTTTGACAATAATTTCTGGGTTCGTAAGGAAATTCGTTCAAACCCATGATTATTTGTACAGAAACCAACAAGGTCGTAAATGCAATGCTTTATTCATGGTTAAAGTACTTTGCTGAAGGAAAATTGAGGCCTTCTGCTCTTGCAATTACCAATACAAGACATAATTTAAGCTCCTCCAAAGTTTAAGCCATAGTTACAAAGGTACCCATTTCCCGTCACAAATACTTTCATTTCTCACTACCCATTTCTTGCATGGTCGCGGTAGGATAAATGTAGCAACCAATGCTGCAGATCGAGGCATCTAAAGCTTTTGCTTCATGCACCCTTTTTCTTGGCCTGGAGACCATGTTTTAAATTATCAATCAAACTTAAAAAATGAAGATTCTTAGCGGCTCCCATACACTCTCTGAGCTCCGGTCAGTCGCTTTGAAAACAAAAGAATGGCCAGCATCTGGCTAGAATGTTTTGACGTTAACCAATGCTCCCTGCTTCATGCCAGATTCAAGCATTGCTTCTAGAACGGCAATATCTCGGGCGCCTTCAACAAAAGAACTGCGAGGTTCAGCTTCATAGCTACTGCCCTCCTGCATTAAAGCAGCAGAATACGATGAGCAAACTAAATTGCAGCACAGGTGAAGCACTAAAATACCGAGAAATCAAGGCTTTAAGTAATGATGACTAGTTTGGTGAATGATAGACTCTTGGGTGAAGCGAGGTGCAGACTACATCTGCTGCAGAAGCAACCCCCCCCCCCCCTCCTGATTATGAGGTTCTGAAAATCTTAATCATTGTTTCAGCAATTTCAGAGTTCTATCAAGCAAAAGTTTCAAAACCAGAACGATCAAATGAATAATTACAGATAAATGGAGTTTAAAAGAAATGAAAAAAAAAAACTGAGACAAATATTCGAAGGCATTGACCACAAAAACAACATTTTTTAACAGTTTGAAGCTCTTAGTTAAACCTCGAAAATCTTTAAGAATAACTAGAAACTCACATGATCAATTGAAGAAACAAAGTAAATTTCATTATGGATAGTGTGGTAACAATCACTTGTTATTATATATTTTTTAAAACAGAAATTCAATAACAAAAATCAATGCAAAGTAGTTGGTAAATTGTCATTTTTTTAATTAGTTGTAAAATTTTAAATCCTTCATATGAAAAATTGCATATGGCAAAGCAGCAGGTTTTCTTTCATCAAAGTTGATTAAGGATAGAGTTTCATAAGCTCGGCACCTGTTTTTTTTTAAAAAAAACTACAGAAAAAAAGGAACATGAACTGGGTAGAACAAACTGTCTGTACCAGCTGTTTTCATAGTCAAAGACCCCAATATGGTTTCAATAATCAAACAAAACAACCAGACCAGGATGTTCCAATCGAACTGGCTTGTCTGGCCTGGTTCATAGAACATTACTTCTATATTTACTATTCAATGATTGAATGAATGAAAACAAACCCATGATATAATGCAAATTTCACATCTTGCAGGAGGTAAAATATAGGCAACAACTATGGCACGGAGGTGAGCTTATGTTTATAGCGTCTTTGACACGTTATGCTACCTTAAGGGTGGCCTGTGAAACATCTTTTATAAAAGCTTTTAATTCTTCATCAACCCCACTAAATGGGTGGAAGGAGTCTTCACAATGCCCACCAGCTGTGTAAATTGAAACCTGTGAGAGCATCATAAGAGATCAACAGAAGGTTACCATTTTTAAAAAAATTGATCTTGAAAATCCTGAATTCTATTATAAAAATCAAATATTTATACAAATTAAAAAGTTAAGAGTTTCAGAATTGTATTGTTAAATGAATTCCATTGTAAGAAAAGAGTACAGTTGATTTCTACTTTACCAAGTAGCCATGTCGTCCATCTTTGTTTCCACGTTCAATTTGCAGTGTTCCCTTTGAACCAACAACTCGCCAGAATATCTGAAAAAAGTAAAAACTTGTGAAGTCTATGATTGGGTACAGTGTGTTAGAATAACGGGGAGAAAAATAAAATATGAAGAAAAATATATTACTCCAACACATACCTTGGGTGATATCGTGGACACTGCCATTACAAACACTCCAGCACAGCCATTCTCCAATTGACTAGACAGGCAGAGAATCCAAATTCTCTCTCTTAAAATTCAAATGGAATCAGAAAATCTTCGGAAATTCATTCAATGTTCTAGAAACTTACAAAATAGCAGATATGTTATCTGGTGGAGGCAGAGTCATATCAACATGAGAGGTAATAGCAGACACTGTGGTTACCTCACACCCAACAACCTGTGTAAGTGTAATGGAAAACTCACATTTATTGAAATTATGGCAGAAACAATGTATGTTACAAAGAGGTCATATATTTTATAAGCAATGCCTTGCAAACTGAGTCTGTGATTGTGATATTCCAGTTATAAGAGAAATGATTAAAACAATGGGAACATCTTTAAGCATGAATGCATGAGCTTCTTTATTAGCACATATATATTACCAAGGGGTTAAATAATGGTTTCAGTTTATGTAACAGGTCTGACCAAAACCTATACGTAATGCTGTAACAGAGTGGTTTTGGCCATTATGGATGGAACCCATAATACCCCACCATTTTGTTGACAAAAAATTATATATATATATATATATATATATATATTTTGTAAGGGTAAAAAACAGTAAAGGAATGCGTACTAACAGCTGTCCGCATCAACGGCCTTGATTACATCAGGACTCGTGATCTGGTCAATCGATCCAACCCCAATCTCCGCTTCGGACTCGAGGCTGGAGGCACATCGGAGTGCATATTCCCAACCCCAGCTCGGAGAGTCCGTAACGAAAGATAGCAAGAATCATTGGATCACCCATACAGCTGTGCGGATCAGTCTGATCGCGAAAGATCCTCAATTCGATCAAGGCAATCTCTCCCACAAATAGGACACCAGATCTATCTCCCCGCTGGCAGGATATTACGTGAAGAAGGAAACTTTTATTCCGGGAAGAAGCAGAGGCGGGAAGGTAACTGGCTAACCTTAAATCAGTTTCCTATAAATATAGAGGTAAGCAATGAAGAATGGGATCCGCAATCTTATGCACTCAAGCACTTTGAGTTCCCCTTCTTCAAAACCCAAAGAAACTACTATCCCTTTGTCCTCTTTCTATCTCCGTTACCATCCCGTTATTGACTTGATTGTTGTAGTGTATTCGCAGGTCATCCTGCTTATCAATTCCAAAGGATCATAGTTGTTGCAATTGTTTAGCAGGCGACACGTTGTATCAAGGTCAGTATGGTAGGTATTTTTCCCCCACAAAATTGGCACTGTCTGTGGGAAACCATCTGCCTGCTAACCAAACTCGAACTCTGATATCATGGGCCCAAAAAGAGTAGCCACAATGGCTTTAATCCAAGAAGAATCGTCTGCTGGGGGCAACCCCAAAGAGCAGACTCAACTAAGCGTACTGATGGCCTCTATGGTACGACACCAAGCGTCCATGGAACGCATGGAAGAAGAGAACGAGACCTTCGAAAGAGGATGGCAGGGATAGAACAGCATATCCCGAAGGACCGTCCGACTGAGGACGAGGGTGAGTCTCACACCTCTGCAGATCGAACCCCAAGGTCCGATCACAATAGCACGAGGCACACCACCCACACCGTCCACGACACACATTCGGCCCCTGGAAAAGGGGAACAGGAAAAAAAGGACATCCCATGAGGAAACACAAGGATAACTCTGGAGGAAGTCAAGGCGCTTATCCTCACACAAGGCAGTGCAATACTGGCCAAGGCTAGGAAAGGGCAGGCTGACCAAGCAGAACGTCTTGCCCTTCGGGACGTGTGCAGCTCTCCGTTCTCCCCCAACATCCTGAGCGCGGATCCGCCTAGAAAATTCTCACAACCACAATTCACTCCGTTCAATGGAACCAAGGACCCCGTCGAGCACTTGTTGCACTTTAGGCAAATGATGGCAATCTGGGAAAAATATGACGCACTTATGTGCCGCGTATTCCCTTCGAGCCTACAAGGCAAAGCATTAAGCCTAATTCCACAGGCTCCCCCTAGGATCAATCAAAAGTCGGATGACCTAAACGCGGTCTTCCTTAATCGGTCATCGCGAACAAGAGGAAATCATCCGATATAGACTCTTTGTTTGCCATGAAGATTAAAGGAGTGGAATCCCTCTCAAATTTCGTCCAAAAGTTCAGAAAGGAGGTACAATCTCTAGAGGATTGTGATAACAAGACGGCGATCATCGCCTTCAGAAATGCACAACCCCCGTTGGGTCAAGACTTTGCGAATCTCTTGTAAAGAAACCACCCAACACCTTGGAAGATCTATTGGCCCGAGCCACAAAGTACACATGGCTTGAGGAAGACGTCCGGGCTAGATTGTAGCACAAGACTTCCACTGTCGGAGCGGTGGAAGACAACTCGGAACGAGCCAACAGGAAGAGGACCGGACGTACAAATGAGTGAGGAGGACAATAGAAACGACTCGCACAAGAGCACCGGGGGCAAACCAATTTCACGATTAGCCCTTACACGTTTTTTAGGGCAATATAGAAAGAGCCCTTCTTCAGATGGCCTAAGGATTAAGGACATCCCACCGATTACGGACGACCCCCGATCTGCTGAGTATTGTGCCTTTCACAGGTGCAAAGGCCACATTACCAACCGGTGCAAAATCCTGCAAGCCTTCTTGGAAGAGCTGGTGAGGGCGGGACACTTCAAGCAATACATCGGCCCGGAAGGTAGGAGAGGTAGAAGCCTAACCGGGGGTCGGAAGGTGCGAACCCGCTCACAAACCAAGAAGTCGACCCACTTGCCCCACCTTCGGGGACCATAAACGTGATTCAACGCCTGCCTTCACCACCAGACTAGGAAAGTCGGGCCAAGGCACAGAAGATCTCGCACCAGAATGAGGTTTGCAGGGCAGAGCCAGGGCAAGAAGCCCAAGCGAAGCAAGGACTGGTCTTCGCCGACCTAGAATTCAGAAAGGTAGCCTGGCTGCACTATGACGCACTCGTCATCACTCTACGCATCGGGACCTACTAAGTCAAGTGAATACTGGTAGACTCCAGGAGTGTAGTGGACATCCTGTTCGCCTCGACATTCAATCAGATGGGGTTTGCAGCTTCATCCCTCACCCAGTCCAAAGCGCCACTCTTCGGGATCGACGGAAGTTCCTCACAACCGCTCAAAGAGATCACCCTCCCGGTAACCGCTAGGTCCGTCTCAGTACTCACCAAATTTGTCGTCGTGGACGCACCATCACCTTACAATGCCATCCTCGGGAGGTGGTGGACACACGAAATGAGGGCAATCCCCTCATCCTATTACCAGGTCGTCAAATTCCCTACAGCACAGGGGATAGAGGAAATCCGAGGAGATCAAATAGCCATACACAAGTGTGGTGTAACCGCAGCCGGACCCGAGCTGACAAGACAAACCAGAGGTGAACAAGGATAGCAACTAGAGCACGAGGCTGCACAGGCTAAGATGGCCCGGGCCAAGGTCGAGCTCGAGCCAGTGAAGGCGATAGACATCGGAGATGGGAATAAAACTCGAAACGTGTACATCGGAACCGGGCTCACCTCGGAGAGCAGACTGATGAGTTTCCTAAAAAGGAACATAGCGACTTTCGTATGGCCGTTCGAAGATATGCTCAGTATCAGCACTGACGTAATCAACCATCAACTCAACACTTTGGATTCCGTCACTCCCATTAAACAGAAGCCTCGTGAGCTCACCCCCGTGCTGTATGAGGCCATCAACGCCGAGGTGGATAAGCTCATCCAGGCCGGATTTATCAAGGAGGTCCAATACCCTGAGTGGATATCGAACATCGTGGCCATCCCCAAGAATAAGGGGAAAGTTCGAGTGTGTATTGACTTTACAAATCTGAATAAGGCGTGCCCAAAAGACTCATACCCCTTGCCCTTGATCGATAAGCTCGTAAACTCCACAGTTCGGGTTGTCAAAGGGATGAGTAGGGGCAGGGTCGAGGTCAGCCCTAGCCCTAGCCCTAGCCCTAGCCCTAGCCCTAGCCCTAGCCCTAGCCTTATCCTTCCTTATAAGAGTAAGGCCGTAGCCGAGCCCTATCCCTTCAAGGGTTGGGGTTGATTGGGCCCTAGCCCTACCCTCAAGGGCCAGGCCAAAGGGCCGGAAGAAAGATCAATTTTTTTTTTGTCACGGTTACTTGACTGATTGTTATATGAAATTATCTTCAATCCTGAATTTCATAGATTGGGCATGTTATTCCAAAATTGCTAAAGTTAGTTATTACTACCGACATATAAAGCATATTCACATTTTGGGGTTCTCTAAACACACTATGAATAATGCTTAGCCAAGAGATAGAAAACTACAAAAATTAAGATATCTAATAATTTTAAAAAAAAAGAATTGGAAATACCAAATTAATCAATACTGGAAGGATAAGAGGAAATAAATAACTTTCTTTCTAACTCAAACTTTGATTTCCCACATGATTTGGTTGTGTAACCTAAATATATCAAATGAAATTTTTAGACGAAATGCAAACAAGAACTTGAGCTTAAGATCGAGAGTTAGGGTTTCAAGATTAAGGTTAGTGTTAGGGTTGGTTTTATAGAAATGGGTGTTCGAAATTACTAATATAACCCAACTATTAAGCCCTTTGATGGGGTTATATTAATAATTTCAATAATATCTTGTATATAATATATAAAACTTATCCTAGACTATATATTGTATTTTCAGTGTAGTGTAATGGGAGTAGGGCCAAGCTAACAAGGGTCAGGCAAGAGGGTGCCTTAGCCTGGCCCAATAGAGGAAGGGTTTGGGGGTTTTGGGTCCTGCCCGGCCCAAGGATTGGGGAAAGGGCAGGGCTTTGGCAGGCTTGGGCAGGCCGGGTACCCTTCGACAAGGGTTGTTTTGACACCCCTATCTATAGCTGGCCACGAAATGATGTTCTTTATGGACGGATACTCCGGCTACAACCAAATTCAGCTCACGGAAGAGGACCAAGAGAAAACCGCTTTCATTACCGAGAAGGGGCTCTATTGCTATCGAGTAATGCCTTTCAGACTCAAGAATGCAGGTGCTACTTACCAGTGCCTCGTCACAAAGATGTTTGAGAAACTTCTATGCAAAATCATGGTGATCTATATAGATGACATGCTAGTCAAAAGCGAGCACCAGGAGACTCACCTCCCCGACTTGGAAGAGCCTTTTCGCATCCTGAACGATTACGGCATGAAGTTAAATCCCGAGAAGTGCACATTCGCGGTCACATCAGGAAAGTTTCTAGGCTACCTCGTTACCAAAAGGGGGATTGAGGCAAACACTGATCAAATCCGAGCATTAGTAGACATGTCGTCCCCCACAATGAAGAGAGAGGTTCAAAAGTTGACCGGTAGAATCGCCGCTCTGGGCCAATTTATATTAAAATCATCTGACAGATGCCGACTTCTCTTTCAACTCCTCAGGAAAGAAAGTGCGTTTAACTGGACTGAAGAGTGCGATCAGGCCTTCCAAAATCTAAAAGAGTACCTTGGGCAAACCCCGATCCTGTCCAAGCCAATGCAAGGCGAAAAGCTGAATCTTTATCTGTCCATTTCAAAGAACGCCATCAGCTCAGTGTTGCTTTGAAACAAAGTAGGGATTGTGAAGCCAATCTACTTCACTAGCAAGGCTTTAATGGATGCCGAGACAAGGTACTGTAAACTAGAAAAAGTGGGATTACGAACACTTCGTCATGAAACTCAGACCCTATTTCCAAGCCCACACCATCGAAGTCACAGAGTACCCCTTGAAGACTGTCTTGGGAAAGTCAAAGCTAGCGGGGCAAATGGCCAAGTGGGTCGTGGCCCTAAACGAGTTTGACATCCAATACACTCCTTGAACTGCCGAAAAAAGGCATACGATGGCTGACTTTCTGACAGACTTCCCTGTGGAGGACATCCATCCCACCCCGGAGCATGAACCGATAGACATGGAGTTGGGTGATCATGAAGCTGAGGTGAACCGGCCATGGCTGAATTGGAAAATGTTCGTCGATGGGTCCTCGAACTCTAGTGGGTCTCGAGTGGGGGCAGTACTCATTAGCCTAGAAGGAATTAAGATTGAGAAATCAATCAGACTGGGCTTCCCAACCTCCAACAATGAGGCAGAGTACGAGGCCTTGCTATCAAGGCTTGAAAGTGCCACCAACCTCGGGGTTAAGAGCCTTTTGGTACACAATGACTCACATTGGTAGTGAACCAGCTCGGAGGAACTTACAAATGCCGGGACGATTGGATGAAAAGTTATGCCGAAATGATCTGAATCAAAGCATTGGAGTTCGATTGACAGGAAGTGCACCAAATACCAAGGTCGAATAACAAGCACGCAGACGCACTCACGTATGTGGCGTCTATGCTACAAGCCGACCAACCGAAAACCATAGTGGTAGAGTACAAAGAGACTCCTTCAATCTACAAACCAAAACCAATCGCCTCGGTTAACAACAAACCTCCCAGTTGGATCAACCTCATAATTGATTACCACAGAAGCAGGGTCCTCCCTGATGACCCCAAAGAAGCTTAGAAACTAAAAGCAAAGGCACCTCGTTACGTAATCCATGGTGATGAACTATTTCAGAAATCTTATGGAGGGCCTCACTTAAAATGTGTGCATCCTCGAGACACGGAAGGGATCCTGGCTGAGCTCCATAAAGGAGTCTGTGGAGTCCATTTTGGGGGACGCACCTTGGCTTTCCGAGCTATAGGGCAAGGGTATTTTTGGCCTTATATGCAGGCAGACAAAAATATTCCAAGAAATGCGACAAATGCCAAATACATGCCCGAGCCGTCCACTAACCTGCAACCGAACTCAAAATGGTCTCCAGTCCCTGGCCTTTCGCATGATGGGGATTAGACATCGTTGGACCCCTCCCTCAAGCTAAGGGAAACGTAACTTTCCTGCTCGTCAGAACCAATTACTTTACCAAATGGGTTGAGGCAGTCCCCCTATTCCGGATCAAGGAGCAAGATGTCAGGAAATTCATTTGGAAACATATAGTGTGCCGATTCAGAATCCCGTATATTATTATCTTGGACAACGGGAGACAATTTACTGCCAAAACAATAGCTTCGCAGTACAAAGACCTCAAAATCATACAATTTTTTTCTACCCCATATTATCTACAAGGTAATGGGTAGGAAGAGGCCTCGAACAAGAACATACTAGACGCCATGAAAAGGAGGCTCGACTCAGCCAAGGGGCACTGGACGGAAGAATTGCCCAGTATCCTATGGAGATACAAGATGACCCTAAGAAAACCGATCGGAGAAATGCTATTCTCACTCACGTGACATGGAAGCTGTCATCCCCACTGAGGTCAGTCTTCCAACTCCTAGGTCAGAAATAACAGGAGAACCCGAGAATCAAGAACAAGTGGCACTACACCTAGACCTGGTAGAGGAACGACGAGATCAGGCATCCATCAGGACATTGGAATATCAACGACAGTTACAGAAATCTTACAACCAGAAGGTCAAGGTCAGGGAATTCCAGGTCGGAGACTTCATCTTAAGGGAAGTCTCCCTGAATACCCGAGAACTAAACAACGGCACGCTAGGGGCGAATTGGGAAGGGCCCTATGTAGTCACCCAGTTCAGTGCACCGAGGGTGTACTACCTCAAGGATATGCAAGGAATGCCCATGCCGAAACCATGGAATATTTCCAACCTAAAAATGCATTTCCAATAACAGTTTATTCTTAATTTGAGTTCATTATGATTGTCTACATTATACTCAAAATTCGAACGATCTCTGAAAGTCCCTCATAGTCCTTCGTCATGAATATAAGGCGTATGTCGTCTCCTTAGAGGAATGCAGGAGTAAGGTTAATATGGTCCCTCATATCCTACGTCAAAAATCCTTAGCTTCAGCCCGAATGATCGCAAGGGTGAGTTTAAATACGGTCTCTTATATCCTACGTCAAGAATCCTTAGCTTTGACCTGGGTAATCGCAAGAGTGAGGTTAAATGCGGTCTCTCATACTCCTTTGTCATGAATCTGAGGCGCATGTAATCTCCTCGGAGGAATGCAGGAGTGAGGTTAATATGTTCCCTCATATCCTATGTCGAGAATCCTTACCTTCGGCCCGGATGATCGCAAGGGTGAGTTTAAATATGATCCATTATATCCTACGTCGAGAATCCTTAGCTTCGACATGGGTAATCGCAAGGGTGAGGTTAAATACAGTCCCTCATAGTCCTTCGCCATGAATTTGAGGCATATGTCGTCTCCTCGGAGGAATCCAGGAGTAAGGTTAATACGGTCCCTCATATCTTATGTCGAGAATCCTTAGCTTCGGCTGGATGATCGCAAATGTGAGTTTAAATACGGTCTCTCATATCCTACATCCAGAATGTTTAGCTTCAACCTGGATAATCGCAAGGGTGAGGTTAAATACGGTCCCTCATAGTCCTTGGACATGATTCTGAGGCGCATATTGTCTCCTCGAAGGAATGCAGGAGTGAGGTTAATACAATCCCTCATATCCTACATCGAGAATCCTTAGTTTCAGCCCAGATAATCACAAGGGTGAGGTTAAATACAGTCCCTCATAATCCTTCGTCATAAATCCGAGGCGCATGTCTCCTCGGAGGAACACAGGAGTAAGGTTAATACGGTCTCTCATAGTAATTCGTCATGAATCCGAGGCGCATATCTCTTCAGAAGAATGCAAGAGTGAGGTTAATACGATCCCTTATATCCTACGTCGAGAATCCTTAGCTTCGGCCCGAATGATCGCAATGGTAAGGGTAAATACGGTTCATAATGTCATCACAACCCAAAAGGTATATGTTATATGTGAGACTATGGTCCGAAGAAGTTCTTCGCATTTCAGGAGTCCCAGCACCAGGCCAACTCAAGTTCAAAATAGGGCAAACATTAGGAAAGAATACGCAAGTCTGGCCAAAAAAAAAAAGCGCCTTCATTTATATAGCCTCTGAGGGGAGGAAACCCAATTACACCAAGAGCATCAAAGCCAAATAAGATATACAAAACACGGGATGAAGACGAGAGTGACAGAGCATCAGAGCCAAAGAAGATATACAACGAAGAGCCAGTCAAGAAGGGTCAAAAAAGGGTTCCTACTCTGCCTCGAACTCTCTGCAGATCTGCCATGCATAAGTACAACAACCTGTGTTATACTTAAGCTAGGTGTACAAGATCAATGTCTATAGTTCCTCTTGGGAACTAGAGGCAGAGGAGGAAGAGTCTTTGACAGCATCAACCTAAGATATTGTCCGGACCCCGTTCCTGAGCTCCTCCATGAGGACCATGACCAGATGACGTGTTTCTGCTCGATCAAGCTTGACCGGGTCGTTCAACACCCCCTGGTAATAAGAAGGCAGGAACGAGTGCAGCCTCTCAATAATAGCCTCGTGCTGCCCCTCTTGCTCGCCCAAGGTTTGACCTCACATTGCAGCTCGGCTACCATCCATCTCTCTACCTCGAGCTTGATCTGGAGTCGTTGGCTCTCCCGAAAAGCACTACCAATCTCCTCCTGGAAGGTCCTGATGGTCGCCTAATGGTCTTCGTGGGCCCTCTACAACCGATCTTCGAGCTCAGAGAAAGCAAGGGCGAGGGTGAAAAGAAAGCCCTCAGCCCCAACGATTGATTTCCCCAACTCCTCACCACTTGAGCACTTTCAGGCAAGCGAACCCCATCCAGTAAGGCACGAGCAACGCGCGAGTCCCGAAGGCCAGAGTCCTGAGGGGCCTGTTCCCGAGCCAAAACTCAGGCTTCTAGGGTTCAAGCCGATCACCTTCAGAGCCCAAAGACAAATTCGCAGCCTGGGCAGTGGTAGCCTCCACCTGAACAAGCGCCGAGGAGCACTCAGGCATCCCCTACCTTAGCCTCATGACCAGTGGGGGATCAGGAAACTCCATTACCTGTTTTCCCCTGGAAGCACTAGAAGACGAGGCACTCTAAGCCTCTGGAGTCTTGGCCTTGGATCCCAAAGTATGGTCTTCGGACCGGCCAGGTAGCAACAGTGGAGTTGGACGACGATCCATCTATGTTCAGACAAAAATAAAGAACACTGGAAGAGAAAACAGAGAGAAAGTTGTTAAAATTTCTCAAGGAAACCCCCGCCTTATATAAGCATTCGAACAAGGGACAAAATACTAGAAGACCATTCAATCAAAACCGTACATGGCGTGATCATAGGGACAAGATCGTCAGAGGAAAGATAGTCGAAACGTCAGCCGCCAATCCCATTGGCAAGAATGATGAGAGCTAGGTACATCACATTAAATGCACACAGAACTCAAAGCGTTCCAAGCATGGAAGTTAGTGCCCGCCCATCTGTGCTGTTGCCTCAAACGACGGTTATGCTTCTCAAAGCCTCGGGTGAACCCCAAGGCCCTGAAAATGGGGCATTTATAAGGGTAAAAAATGGTAAAAGCATGCGCACTAACAGCTGGCCGCATCAACGGCCCTGATCTCTGCTTTGAACCCGAGGCTGAAGGCACATTAGAGTGCATATTCCCAACCAACCCAGCTCGGAGAGTCCGTAACGAAAGATACCAAGAATCGTTGGATCACCCATACAGTTGTGCGGATCAGTCTAATCACAAAAGATCCTGAATTCGATCAAGACAATCTCTGCCATAAAGAGGAAACCGGATCTATCTCCCCGCTGGCAAGATATTACGTGAAGAAGGAAATTTCCATTCCATGAAGAAGCAAGGCGGGAAGGTAACTGGCTAACCCTAAATCGGTTTCCTATAAATATATAGTTAAGCAACAAAGAATGGGATCCGCATTCTTATGCACTCAAGTACTTTGAGTTCATCTTCTTCAAAACCCAACGAAACTACTATCTCTTTGTCCTTTTTTTATCCCCCTTTACCATCCCGTTATTGACTTGATCGTTGGAGTGTATTCGCAGGTCATCCTGCTTATCAATTCCAAAGGATCAAAGTTATTGCAGTTGTTCAGCAGGTGACACTTGGTATCAAGGTCAGTATGGCAAGTATTTTTCTCCCACATATATTATTAGAGAGAATGTTTAAATTTAATAAATAAAGAAATTCAGTAACTCTAAATGATATTATGCATGCAAATACTGATTTATCAAGTCTAATTAATACAGTGAGATAAAAAGGAAAATGTAGAACCCAAACCATCATAAATTCATTGAGTATATTTGAAATTCATGAATCTTTGTTCTAAACTTGCTAATATGAATCAACTATACATACTAACTGAAAAAGTTGAGAAATCTTACCCAATCAAAAAGCTTCAAACTATTTTTTCCATGGGTTGTGAGGGGGAAGAAAGTGCAAATTTCAAAAGAAGTGAGATAGAATGAGTTTCTAAAACTTATGGTATATAATAAAGTTAGTGTATCTTGTTCTCGGGTTTTTACGGCTGAATTTTTTCTCAGGAGATTTTCAAATCTGACTTTTTTTCGGGTATTTCTCACCTCAATTTCAGCAATGATTAAAAACTATCTTAAAATTACAGAAAATAGTATTTTTAAATTCATAAAACCAACAACATTGTGTATTTCTCACGATATTTTCAAAATCTTGGTTAAATCTCACAATATTTATGGTATAAAAGTAGAAAATTATATTTCTCGCGATATTTTTAAAATATCGCGATAAAAATGGAGTTTTAAACTTAAGATGTTTTTCTCGGGAGAAATTGGGTATTTCTCTGGAGATTTGTATCAATGAATCCAGTGGCAAACGTTGTGTAACAACCATTAAGTAATGTAGTGTGCCTCGTATCGGTGTGGGTAATACTGAAACCTTTATGTAACGTGGTAACGGTTGTTTCGTAACGGTTTCAGCAAGATTTAATACCATGTTTGATGCTTGTAAGGATTGAAGTTGTGAGCCACCTCGATGTCATATATTGACTATTTGTAAGAACTAAGAAGTAATATTGATGAGATGTAATAATCGGTAAGTGCATCTGCATTTTTGTAATTGTTTTAAATTTCTTTGTTTTTGTTAAATACCTATAAGATTGTCTATTTCTAGAATTAAAAAGAAGGAAACTGAAAAATCCACATAGGAACCAATATTATACCCCCACCCAAAAAAAAAGAGGGGGTGGGGTCATCAGGCTCTCAGGAACATAGCTATGAACAACCATGGGACCAATATCCATATGGATTGTACGTATGTGTAGAACCAATACTATCACCAGCTTAGTCAGGACAAAGATGACTTCGAGCCTCTGTGCAACTCTTGGTTTTGATTGTAGTTCTTGGGGTGGTTTGAATTATTATTATGTATAAAACTTATTGTAATGCATCTTATGAATTATAAATTTATAATTGATTGAGGAATGAATGAAATATTTTATGTCAGTTAGTTATGATTTATGAATATTAGTCAATCATACATTGTTGTTAGCGTACATCTTTTCCACATTCCCATTGCATCTCTTGTGTACATTGTTTTTTTAAATGTTTTTATTCTCAATTGTGTATGAACATCTATTTTAACATTTCCTAAAGTTTGACTACAAAATTACATGTTTTTCCCCATTTCCCTTGACACATATGATATCCGTGAAAAACAATATATCCGGCGATATATCCCCGATATATCGTTATCCTATCGGGGCAACATATTGGGCGATATTGACATTTAGAACCTTGATTAGGATTCTGGGACCGATAAATAGGGGAGTTGGTCCCAACTCTTACTCATGCAACATATACTCTCCTAAGAAAGCAAGCTCCCCATCCAGCTACCAAGGCCAGAGTTGAAGACATCCCAATAGAGGAGGAAGTCTACACACCTAGCAAACAGTGGCAGGTATGCTATCTAAATTAGGTTATTAAGGTGCTTTTATGAAAGAGACAAAAGATGCGACACTATGGACGCTGCCAACATCCTGTTCCGACATTCCACCCTGTCAAGAGCCATGTATTCTGTTAGATCGCGAGACTTAAAAATTAAGAGATACGGTACAAGAAGAAAGCAAAGAGCAAAAAGGGAAAAATTACATTGGTATTTCTGTAACAAAATAGAATAAATCTGCTTTTCTGTATGCAATTTAGAAGATTGAAATCTCAAAGAACTGGTGGATATGCAGTCCAAAGTAACCAAGACAATACCATTGAGTGCTACATGAAGTTCAAAGGAGCTTACCATTCTCAATCCTGCGATAAAATGCACCCCCATGTCTACGATGAAACCCCCCTGGAAAATGGAAGTGCACCTGTTAGTGTAAGCCTGAGCCAATGGTTAGAACAAGTAATTAATTAGAAACGTGACAGAGAAGACGTCAATAATAAGAGAGAAGATATCGATAATAAGTCCCACTATGTAACCATAGTGGAAGTGCATATAATTAATATTTAATAATATAGTCCAAAATACTATCAATTACAAAGAGCCTCCATATCAACTCATCTATGCACATAATTATACAACAGAGACTCACGAACATGAGAAGAAAATGTAGTAACTTTTTTTTAATTCAAATTTAAAACTCCTAGAAGTAATCAATATGCACAAAATTATTGAAGAACAAATTATTTTTAATCAAAGGATGCTCAGCCTTAGGTTTTTCGAGCAGTTGTTTTAGCTATGAAAAATTAGTCCTTGTGCATAATCTTAGTATCCTGCTTTCGTTGCACTTGACACCTAGGTAATTTAGACATGGAAATGTATCTTGATGTTAGAAACAAAATGGGAGTCAGGCATGGTAAGAGAGAGTCTGGCATGCCAACATATCAGTGTGGTAATATGATAATATTGGAAGAGACCCAGTTATAAACATCAAAGAATATGTAACCCCTGGATATCCAGAAATTCACTAAACCAGAATACTTTATAGTTTATACACTTAATTAGAGGATAGAGTCCGTCTAAATTCCTGGGACCATAGTGATAAAGTCGGGGTTTGGTAGGAATTCGGCAATGGTCAAGTTCAGAAAAATTCGGAAAATATTCATCAACAATTCTGAAAAAAACAATAATTATAAAAAGATATCCAACAATTTGATTAGATAATATACAAAATAAGCAGTTTGCTTTGTCGAACTAAACGAATTATTGCGAAATTCGCGAATATATCAGGAATAATTCGTGAAATTCAGGAATAATTCGCAAAATCCGTGAATAATTCAGCAAACCTAAAATTTGTGAATAATTCAGAGAATAATCCGGTACACCTAAAATTCGCGAATAATTCATGAGATTTTCAAAAATTCTGAGAACTTTGTTACTATGCCTGGGACAATGCGCTTTCTGGAAAGGATAAAAGTGTTCATAGTATTAAAAAAAAGTAGTTTCACATCAATTTAGCACATGAAAGAACATCCATCCTTAATCCAAGTGACAAATGATATAACAATATCACACCGAGGAAGATCTTTTTATTAAAGTGATCAAACTTCAAAGGCATTTTTCAAGACAATCTTTCCCATGGCTCAGAGAAAGCAATTTATAGCAATCAGTTTCACCAAGGAACACATACTTACTGTGAAATTGCGCCTCCAAGAGCTTGAGAAGTAAGGATTTGTACTGTTCATTGATCCTTCAACAATAACTTGGACGCTCATCATATCACCAATGTCATTCATAAGTTTTTTGCACTGTACAAACTCAATAATATCTTATTTTTCAAGCAAGGAAACTGAGCAGTAGTATGGGATGATAGGAACCATATTAAATACGTAAGAACAAATACCTCCATAAAAGCAGGTTCAAACCGATAGTTCTCCGCAACAGCCCAAATTGGTTGACGTGGGAGATGGGTGCAAAAAGAATTGTAGCATGACATTGCAGCTTCTGCCTCATTAACAGCTACATAATTAAACACCACTAGTCATTTATTTATCAAATGAATTTTCATGAGCACATTAGCAATAACTATTTATTCTATACCCTAATATGCAGATCTGAAACTTGGTTAAGTACAGACTATATATTATATCCTTAGTAATGGTGAAGTACTTAATTCAAGCTTCAAAAGCCCAGATGCACCTGCATAGATTTTCCATCATATAGGTGTCTTCCATATTCTCAAGTATTATTTTGCTTACCAATGGTGAAACAAATGGCAGAAAACTGGCAACAAAAGAAGCTATAGCTTTTACTAAATGATATATACATATATTTTTTGAGAATACCTCCTAGTGGGGGAGGGGGGTTTGGTGAACCCCTACCTGATTATTAAATGAAAGAAGGAACTACAAGGGGGGGGGGGGGGGACATAAAACCAAACCCCTAAAACACCAAGTGAGTTACAATCTAATACTA
The DNA here is from genome assembly GCA_015143295.1 of Tetracentron sinense. Lineage (NCBI taxonomy): Eukaryota > Viridiplantae > Streptophyta > Magnoliopsida > Trochodendrales > Trochodendraceae > Tetracentron > Tetracentron sinense. The sequence continues at coordinate 41,291,337 of CM026563.1, forward strand.
GGTAAACCAAGTTTATCCATTCTAATAATGCCTTTCAACTTGGTAGGTAACTCTGAAATGTCCCTGGATACAAGATTCCTAGAAGAAATACAAGCTTCATTTGCCAAAAAATCAGCAAATTGATTATCTTCCCAAAATCATATTACACTTATCTTTAATAAGGCTAATTTCCGTCATCCAATAATAAGCTTTCCATTGAATTTTCCCCTTTCCTTTGATCACATATCTAAAAAGGAGGTAGTGGGGTGGGAAATGGAACCTCATAAGACTAGAAAGAAGGTATCTGCATCGCTACGTTGTTTGAGACTAAAAAGAAGGTATCTGTAATGCTATGTTGTTTACCTGAGGGAAGAGAGAATGAGAAAAGTTGTTTTCTGCATGAGTAAGGAAATCTGGAACTAAAACAACTTAGTAAAACAAGAAGGCTTCGTTTCAGTAGGTGGGGAGAAATGCCTAAATATGGCCACTGCAAAATGGGGTCCTTAGTCATGATATAGTCTTACATAGCTTGAACTTACAAAACCAGCCTAAGGAGTTTCTACATACAAGGGTGTCAGTTAAGACAATGATCCGTGATCTTTAGGATTTATTGTTCGATTTCCAAGCTTGGAGTGCCCATCACAGCCATATATTTACTCCCATGATTACAATCTCGTATCCCCCCTCCTCCACTCCCCACAAAGATAAAATAGAATAGGTTCATTTTCAATTACACCATGATGTCCAATCCACATTGTTTTTGGTTGCGACAACAATAAACGTTTTAGTTTCCTAAGATTTTATATGATACACTATGCCAATATATTTTTGGTATAATTCAGAGGATTTTGGAAAAAATGCACAATGAATTCTTATTTTGGATAAACATAATTAATTAATTCTCGAGTAGAGGTTAATCCTATGAATATTAAACTAAAAAGATAGTGTTGCATAGAAATGACAGCCCTACTGATATTGAAGAGACAGATCAAATTTCAAAATATAAAGAATCCTTGGATGTAAGAGAAACCATACATGAAGACAATTATGAACTCAAGAACTTTTATCTTAACTAACTTTTACTTCTGCTGTTATTTTTAATAGATGAAGTTAATTTCCTAAAAGTAATTCAGTGCATAAAAGGTTCAATTAATGAAATAGAAAATATAATCATATTTTTATAAATCTTAGATGTCATGGAGAAGTAATAAAGAACCATTAGGCCAAATTCAATCAAAATGAAAGTGTATGCTACTTACAGGTTGCAGCTGGTTTCTCTTCAGATCCAACATGTCAATCAGGCAAATAAATAAATAAAAGTCAATAATTAGTCATTTGTATGGAGAAAAACTAATGATTCAGTGAACAAGAAAAGACTGCTCTAATGTGAAACTATAAAATGTAAAGAGCTATTTTTCACACATGGATGTAAGTTTTAACCATTTCAGCTATAATTATGCAGGCGCCCTCAGGTGAATTTTTTTATTTTTTATTTATTTATCTAAGAACATTCCACAACTATCTTAACTCACAGAAGCTTATCAAATGAAGTTCCTAGTGAGCAGTGACCACAAAAAAGAGCCTAGCAGTTTTCCAATTGAGTGCCATTATAAACTTAAATTACCTTGAAGGACATGCTTCCCTGCCTTAAGCATCCTCAGGGAGATATCCACCTGCATAAATAGGTGAATCTGTCAGGGGCAACATTTTCTTTCCCAAACATAGGAGATATTATGGAACTTTAAAGCAGATGTTCTTCGAAACTTATGAGCTACAAACTTAATAGGGAAAGGCAAAGGTGAAAATGACAGGCTAAGGGGGTGTGTAGGAATACTAGGAAAGCACTTTCACAGGAGGAGTTACAATTTAAGAAACCTGCTTTATTGGAATTAGTTAATTTTGCATTAATTTCTAATGATACTAGTTTAATAAGTTGATATATTTCTCAACTAAGAAGAAAGGCTTGTTGGAAGATCTTACAGGATCAAAGTAGAATGCAGATGAAACTACGGAGCAAGGATGAGGGAGCATGAAAAGTCGGATTTGTGCAGATTTTCTTTTTTAATTTATATATTCATCATACACCCACAAAAAAGGAAAAAACCAAAAACAAAAAGAGGAGAAAAGAAAATAATGAAATGTCATCATATAAGATATTCTTCACTTTTCAGTTCTCATATCCTCCATCTTCACCGTATGTGATTCTTCCGGAAATTCCCAACAACATTATTGCTCTGCTGGGTTTCTCAAGGATTTAAAATACGGTTTTGGGGTCTGCATCGGTTTCTAACGATACAATCTTCTTCTTTTTTGTTGAAAATTATTATAAAAAAAAAATCATATTGAAAATAAAATAATAAGGCACTAAGAAGCCAAGACCATGTAGAATTGTAGACATATAGTCAGTATATGAGTAGACTATCCAATTAAATAAGCAAATAGCCAACAATAAATCATGGGAATTGGAAAGTGACTCAAGACAAAGTAACAAAAACAATTGCAATTAAGATTTTAATCACAAAAACTCAAAAGAAATTTGAGTTTTGGGGTGTAGAATAGGAAGGGAATGACTAATGAGAGAAATATGAAAGATGCACGTATTTAGGGTTATACAGTAACCCATTTAAAAGTATAGCGTCAAACGAATCTTATGTTTGAAACTGATACGTATTGTAAGACTCGTCCGGAACGTATTAGTTTCAGATGAGTCCTACAAACCATGCATAAAAAATGCACAATATATAAAACGTACAAGATCCAATTGAAACTAAAACGTATTGGGCGCGATTTTATTACCATGGAGTTTCTACTTTTGCATTGTGAAGAGACTAAAAAATGGAATCAGTGACAAGGAGATGCCACATGAGTTTAGTCAGTCCTATAACTAAGTACTATTGGTGTTTAATTGACAATTGACTGTCTATTGTAGCAACAACTCATTCAAGAGGGAGACATGAACATAACTCCTAGGGGAAGATGTGCTAATTATTAAGGTGATGCTTTTATGCCACATGAGTTTAGTCAGTCGTATAACAATATTGGTGTTTAATTGACAATTGATTGTCTATTGTAGCAACAATTCATTCAAGAGGGAGACATGAACATAACTCCTAGGGGAAGATGTGCTAATTATTAAGGTGATGTTTTTATGGGAAAAAATCTGCTGAAAAATACATGTATGGATTAAACATCAATAGTTGGAGCTGCAGTTCTGGCCATAAATGTAAGGTGAAATTGAGAGGAGAGAGCCAGAGGTCGGGGAGGGGTCACCCAATTAAATATTTTTCTATTAGGTATGTGTAAAAGAAAGTAAATAATATCTAATTTTTGTATATAGTGCCCAAAATTAGTATATATTGTTGATAATGTGGGAAGTTTAGTCCCCTAAAATTTTGTAATTTTTTTATTTGTATAATATTAAAAAACTAAAAAACAGAGTTAATGTTATTTATATCGGCTCTCCCAAAAGAGAGGGCCCTTGTTTTCTTATGTACAATACTAGACCTTTATTGGAATGCAATATTAATGAATTTTATGACCACGATAGACACATTAATAAAAATAATAATCGCCCTCAAATCTCTAGGCCCCATAATATTTCATGCATGCTTGATCATTCTCCACAAAATCAATAATTTTTTTAATACATGTACTTTGACCCCCCAAGGAAAAATTCCTGGTTCCACCCTTGGAGAGAGTAACAAGAAACTTGGGTCTTAGAGAACCTTTTAACAACATTTCATCTTTCGAAGATGTTCTTCTCTTCTCTCTACTCATTTCTTCATCTTCTTTCTACTCCATTCATGTACTCTTTACTAAGAAATAGAGCTAGACAACTTACCTCTCCTTGTAGGGAAATTATCAACTGATACCCAGGGTTATATTATTACATTTGTTCTGTTTTAGTATTTATGTTGGCGATTATTATATCCTTCATTATAGCTTTTTCCATCAACAAAAATATTATATGCAATATTCAAGTTTTTTTTAATCATTTCCTTCATGCTCTTATCCAAGTGATTGCCTTCTGAAATCTGGCACCAAATTGAATTTCGCTCTTCCGCTTTCTCACCGTATAACAATAGGAAATTAGCACAAGAAATGCTAATTCTCGGGAAATAGCAAATCTTCATGTGTTTCGTGCGTCCATTTCCTGAGAAATGAGGTTGTCATAACTCATAAGAAAAAATTTATCACCCTTACAGAAAATTCAAGTCTCAGCCTCAACCCTGAGACACTAATTTCTTGTACTCGTGGGAAATATAAAACTCTCTCTCTCTCTCTCTCCACCACCATCACCACCTCCAACCAGCATCGACCCCCACCCACCACCACCTCCAAACCCACCATTTCTACCACCCCCACCACTATCCCACCACCACCTCCACCCTCACTATTGCAACCACTTCACCCTCACAATCACCCCCATCACTGCCACTCCCACCATTGCCACTCCCCACTCTCTACCACCACCTCCCACCCTACCACCATATCCACCCCAATTACCACCATCACTACAGGAATTTACTTTTGAATGCCCGACCAAACACCAAGCACTCATGTCACTAGTAATTGAACTTCTCAAGAATTGAATCTCTTGAGAGGCTCAATTTCTTGAGAATAAGTGTTGGCGAAACAAACACACCCCCAGAACATTTCCATCACAAGAAAATAAACATTGCGAGCAACAGATTTCGATCAGGGTTAACAAGCTATGACAAGGGACGTTGTTCACACAAGACACTACAAATCCAAGACAGAGAAAAATAAGATTTGATGAGAAGTAAATTGCTATAAGCACAGACGGGTAGCCATACCTGAGTTTGGCCAGCAAGAACCACTGCAACCCCATGTATTGAATTATCCTGAATGATTTCATCAAGACCTGCATCACCCCATTTACATTCTATTCCTGGAAAAAATTCGCGAGCAAGCTCGACAGCAGCTCTTGCAGATTCCTAAAGATATAAACAGAAAATTGAAATGTAAGTCATGCATATATATTTACCATTGAATTGAGAAAGAAAAGAAGAAAGAAATCAAAAAACCTCGCTCCGGCTCCAAATTGCTTTAACAACCACAATATCAGATTTCTCTCTTAGCCTAGGAATGTATTGAGTACGAACAAAGATACCCGCACCGAGAACAGCAATCTGGGGTGGATTCAACATCTCTGAACCTGAGAGATCTGAGCCACCCATTCGAATGATATACATTAGGATTATGCAAGTAAAATGGAATTCCTCCATTAAAGAACTATAAAGTTAAGATTACTAGAAATAAAGCAACTGAATTAAACTGGATAAAAAATAGAGCGAAATCCATCGTACCTGTGCAGAACTGTGGAGATAGAGAGGTGGGGGGGATTTCCCTCTTCTGTTACCTGTGCAGAATTGCGATTGAACGAGAAGAGTTCAATCTCCCAGAGCCCTCTTTTAACTCTGGTTTAAGAATTTTTTTTTTTTTTTATATGAGAGATATCATTTACTTACATTAATAGAGTCGGACAGTCAAACTTAGCTTCGGCAGTGAAGCTCTTGCAACTCATTCCCCTGACCTCCTCCACGTAAGGTTGTTAATGGACCGATCATGATCAGATCCGGATCAGGATCCGATCCGATCTGATTAGCCGAACTTTAGACCCTATATGTGATCCGTCAGATCGGATTCGGACCGGATCAATGGAATCCAATTATAATCAGATCGAATCTGGATATAGGATGATCCGATCCGATTATAATAATTTTTTTAAATCATTTTAAATATATTACTTAGATTTTCTATGTATAAAATATTAATTTTTTAAAAAATAACATTAATTAGAGTTAATTAAGGTATTATTAGACTTTATATTATTAAAATAAATTTTTTTTTAAAAAATAACCTTATTTAGATCGGATTCGGATCAGACAAAATTTAATCAGATCGGATTCGGATTTGATTATTTCATGATCCAATGGATCTCGAATTGGATTCGGATCTAGGCAGATCTGGTCCAAATCCGACCCGTTGATAGCCCTACCTCCACGCAAGAGGCGCGTGTCTAGTTAAGAACTTTTAATCCTTTTTTTGTTTTGCTTTTCAAAAACCAATGTTGAACCCTGTTAATGAATCTTAACCATGGTTAATAGGGGTTAAAATGGAAAATGGGTAGGATTAAACTCATAGGCAATTGACTATGATCCAATCTCTTGGTCGTGTCCTTTTTTTTGTGTGCGAGTTTACTCTCTTGCCTTTCCTTTTCCTACTCTCAGCCTAAGCCAACCATTTGTCTATTTTCCCTACTAAAATAGTGGGACGTAATCTTCTCCAGTTGTAACCGGTTGGTTACACCCCTGAGGTGGCCACATGCCCCTTTTGACATATTTTAACTAAGGTTAAGATTCATTCACCCCTAGGTTTCACTCACCTATCATTGGGTTTTAGAAAAAATAATAAAATAATTTATTAACTGTGGTTTAAATTCATTAGCTCCTAGGGTTAAATTTTTTTAAATATTTTTTTTCTAAAAACCAAAGATAGATGGGTGAACCCTAGGTTGGGTGAATCTTAACAACAATTAAAGATAGTAAAAAGGGGAATGTGGCTACCTCGAGAGTGTAACCGGTCTTCGCAAAAACTGCTTGGAGAAGATTATGAGTCTAAAATATTGCAATCATTTAAAAAGTGGCAAAGATTGTCTTTGACGATGATAAAAATAAATTTTCTGGCAATCCACAAATTAGCGGACTTGTGGCGATAATAATGGGAGAAATCATTTCATTTTCTTTTCATGGTTTTGACTTCTCCCATCTTATTTTTTGTTTTTGAAACTCGGGGTGTCCCAACCTTTTGGGTCAGGCTTGATATCTCTCCCCATTTTCATCGTCACATGTCCTTTGATATTTTTGGCATCGCCACAGACAATCTTTTGCCTTAAAAAGTGTGTAATAGTAAAAAAAAAAAATAGACAAGTAGTGGGCTCAAGCCGGGAGTAAGAAAAGCCTGAGTACGGCTAGCACTCCTCTCGTTCAAGAGCTAGCCGTACTCAGGCCCTTTTTTTCTTTATTTTTTGAGTTTAGCTACAAGAGCTCTTTGTTCAAGACCCAACAGAGCCCGCCTATAGTGCAAAGACAATGAAACTCTTACAATTATGAAAATAAAAACAATGGCAGTTTTGAAAAACAGTTTTTCTCCGTAATTATTAAAATTGCCACGCCATGGCAAGAAGGGGTGAAGCATAGCTCAGTTAAAAATGAGTATTTCTATCATGTAATTTCAAAATATCCATCGATTTTTTTTTTCAATTGGATTGTTGTTTCAAAATATCCATCGGATTTTTTTTTTTTCAAATGGATTGTAATTCATCATACCCTGCTGCTGCTCAGAGGAATGAGTAGAACATTGCACTACAGTTTCTTTTCACTACTCTTTGTTTAGCAGTTCTCTCTTTTTTACTTCTTTCCTTCACCTTCTCTTACAGCTAGCCTCAATACACATGCCAACTGGTTCATCATCTTCATATTTCTTTGTTTAGGAATTTAATGTACGTAACTTTTCGATAATTCGTTAGCCATGGTTATGATCCCAAACTTAGGAAAGCTCTCCAAAATACCACATCAGGAAGCATCGTCTCTTTTTCATCCCAAACTTCAAACTTCTCTATCAAAAATTGTAATTCAGGTATCCAATAAACCATTTGATCTTCTTTCTCTAATTCATGATAGTCAATTTCAAGAAGGGTTATTAGCTAATGTTCTAACTTTAATCAAGACTAATTAATTTGCTTAACTTTCAATATTCTAATGTTCTATAATGAATAAGAAAGACGACTAGGAATGATGTAAGCACCCCCTTTTTTTTTTGGTTCATTGGAGGTCACATGGACCTATGGGCTACACAATGAAGGGGTACCCCTCCCCCTCCCATAAATCCCCCCAATCCTGCTGTTGGTGGGATACAATCCCAGGTCTTTGGTAAGCACCCCCTTTTTGCACACCATACTCCTCTCCTATTTTCTTCAAAGTTTCAATGAATCAATTGATGCAGAACAAGTGGCAAACGACTTCTTAGAGCGGCAAGATAAGTTTAAGGAGAGTTGGAAGTCAAAATATGCATCTTAAACTTCAAACGGTTATAACTTTTGATCCGGACATCGCCTTGGAACCCACGAGTACTCAAATCGAAGATATCGACGAGCCCAATGCCGTGGTAATCAGCTTTGCCGGTTAAGCCCATCAGAAAGCCCAGAAAAGACTGTTAAAGGGTTCAAATCTCACTTTTTAGAGAAAACTTTTTATTTTTGGCAAATTATATTTTAGGTCGTTTTAAGGTATTTTGAGTTCGTTTTTGTTTTAGAAAGTCTTAAATAGTTCTTTTAAGACTTTTGGTAGAGTTTGGGCCAATTTAGGATTTTTACTATTTTTAATAATTTTTATTATTTCGGGAATTAGGGTTTTTAGGAGTATATAAATACTCTTATAAGCAATTCACTACAAAAAATATCACTTTTAGCGACGGTCATAAACCGTCTCTATTGATCATATTACCGTCGCTATTACCAATAGCGACGGTAATTTAACTGTCGCTCTTCTGTGGCAAATACTTGCATGGGTAAAGGTATTAACAACAGTAATTTCTAACCATCGCTAACGTAGCGAAAATTTTTTTTTGTCGCTATAAATAACATTTTGCGTTGTTAAATTGCTGAAAACACACATGTAGTAGCGACGGTAAGTCTTATTAACGACGGTAACTACTACATCAATGACGGTAATATTATCATCGCTATTGATCATATAGCGACGATTTTAATTCCACCGACCGGTATAATATATTTTAGCGACAGTAATCATCCCGTCGTAATTAATCATATATTTTTACCAACGATTATAAAACCGTCGGTGCAACATTATTACCGACAGATAATTACCGTCTCTACTAGTAATTGACTTATAGTGACAGATTAAAAACCGTTATTAAAACCTTTCAAAAAAAAAAAAAGGATTTAGTGATGGACAAGAAACCATCACTACCACTTTTTTATATATAATATTATTTGAAAAATAGCTCTTAACCTATTCATATTTAACCTGTTACCTGTTCGCATTCAAATTTAGGCTATTTAACAATATATAATCCAATAAAAATGGATTAACTGAAAAAATCATAAAATTACACAATGTAAATCCAATAAAGAATATCAACATAAGTCTGTATCAACATGTCTATATGGACATAAATCTATATCAACATAAGTCTAGAGAAAAAAAGCTGCTCGGCCCAATCATCATTGAATATCATCTAGAGGATGAGGAGCAACCCAATCATCGTTGAGTATCATCTAGAGGTTGAGTAGCGTCACTGTCCGACGACAGAAATGTATTGCCCAAATGCCTCCCAAACCTCTCGAGTGCTTGGTTCATTCTCCTAACTTGGCTTCTTCACGCATCCATCTCTGCCATATGACGAGCTTCCACTCCCTCCAACAAGAACCGAGTTTTTTCACCACCCATTTCTTGGTGTCCTCACTCTCAAATTTGAATTTTTCCTTAAAACACATTGGCAAACGAAATATTAATTTGAAATGAACAATAGATGTCACATTGGCATTTATGGTTATAATCATGCTAAAGACAAAGATACAAAGACAAAGCAATAAAGAGTAAGAATTCTTAAGCCGTAGTCTAAATACAAATATGGTCTAAAGTCTAAAGGTACCCATTAACCATAGTCTAAAAATCTGCAACCAACTAATGGTGTCCTTGAATGCACCAATGTTAAATGAATATTCAACTCTTCTCTGAACAGTAGAATACAGTACTCCTGAAAAATCTAATTTAATTATCATTAATTTGTAATTATCATCCACAATTCTCAAGGCAAAGAATCATTTACAAAGCCATTCTAATATGCACTCTAGACCTATCTTTCAAACTCATAATGCAATTGGAATAATCAATGCACTATGTAACCTAGTGTAACAAAGGCACAATCTTCGTTGGAGCCTAATAAGAGAGTGTTTCAAGAGACAAGAATAATAAACATCCAAAGCTAATTCATTTCTGGGTCATTCTTTGCATCTTCTTATTTCTATTTTAGCATTATATAACTTTTTTTTTAATCAAAATAAATATGGTAAACAACATCTAGCTTAGATAGTAATGAGTAGACTGTTCAGGACTAGGAGTTAAAAACATCTCAAATGTGTATATACACAATGAGTTGACTGTTCAGGACTAGGAATTAAAACATCTCAAAGATGTATAAGCATGATGAGTTGACTGCTCAAGAGTAGGAGTTAAAACATCTCAAATATGTATAAGCATCAAAATGGGATATTTCTGTTCATATGTTTATTTCCTCTTCCTGTATGGATTAGTGAGGATGGTAGAGATAAGTACATTAAAAAAAAAAACTCAGGAATCAAAGCAATCAGTTCGCAAATTCATGATTTAGTTTCATATTGAGAAATGTAATTAATAGTGTCATTCCGATTACTAATATAAGGAAATCCAAAAGAAGAATATCCTTTAATAGTGCACTTGATTTTCTATAAATAGAAAACTACCAGATTTTCTTCTTCTAGTTTTGTATATTACATAGTTTTGTATATTATCAAGGTACTGCACAAATCATGCATATAAACCATGTGTCTCAAAAAATTAAAATTAAAATTACAGAACACTATCTTAAACTTCCGCCTGTTTGCAGAGTCACTATGCCCCTCATCTCCTCTCTTTGTTTACATTATATTCAGTGCTCAATCGGCTCTATTGAATTGCTGAGCAAGACAACTCCAATAGCCATTGACTGCTACATTAATGGAAAAATATTATCAAACTATAAGCTGTCTTCTGGTGCAATTGTAAATTATCCATATTTCTTTCTAGCTCAATCTAGCCTATTGATCTCTGAATGCTTCCATGCACATATATGTATATCTAGAAAGAAATTTTGCATATTATAGTTGGGCGATGGAAGTCGAGAAGCAGACAAATGCCAAAATCATCCCCCATATGAACGACAATCTGATGGAAGAGGATATTAGACTGTTGAAGGAGGGAGTGGAGACCACTCCTGCGAAAAAAAACAGAGATGATTGATTCTCTAATACCTTATTGATGGGTGTGAGTGGGCCCTCAAACCACATCATGTCTAGATCGCCCACCTTGAATGACATATAAATATATAATCATATCAGCTACAAATGCCAATCATTCTACCATAAAGCAGATGTTGATTATCCTTACCATTCATGGGAAGACAATAATATAATGGGTAAAAATTGTCCCATTGTACCACTAGAAATGAAGAATATTTTGAATTGAATACTATCTGAAATTCAAATTCTGAACGAATCACATGCATTCCCTTTATTAAAAAAATTCAATTTCAGGAGTCTAAAATTGGTGATTGCACTGGATCTTAGAGAAAATGCTTCTAATGTTCAGGCACAGAAGCTATTAGATACAACTACCCTTCTCTTATGGCACAATACAACAGAGGTGGCAGCACATAACAAGTTAAGAAAATGAGCAAGAAACAAAACAAAGTACAACTAATTTAAACCAGTGAAATATTAAGGGAAAGTGTTGATCTAGAACAAAAGCTGAAATGCAACCTTCATTCTCTTTTTCCTATTTTTTTTTGTTTCAAGTAAATATAGTTTGAGTGGCCGAAGCCTCTAGAAGGGAATAGACACGCTCCAAGGATTCCAATGTCTTGTTTTCTGGTGGATGCTGGTGGAGGATTGCTAAAGCTGATTCCATGTTTTTAAGTTTAACTACAAAAAAGTTGGTGGCTCTGTTTTGGGAGATGGTTATTGGTAAGCTCCATTATTAGTGCAGGAAACGTTCACTTCCACGAGGCTCTGACACAGTAGACCGAAAAGGATTTGCCGATAGTGCTTTCCGGGTTTTGCAATTCCCCAATTGAATTGTTCTAGTACAAGATTTTTGCTTTGGACTTCCCCATGTTGTAACCATTTTCTGTTGTGACGAGTGTTAACCATATCCTTTGAATAGGGGGAAATTGTTTTTTCCCCAAGTGAGGGCAAGCTTAATTTAAACATTTTGTTTCTAACTAATGGGCATTAACTGAGATAGGTTAGCTGCTACTTCATATAGAAAATCTGTTATATGTGGGTATACACTGCTGGTGGAAATCTATTTAGAAGCTACAGAGCTGTTTGTCAGATGAACGGTTGGTTAGCGAGGCCACTTGATTGTGGCAGCTCTCCATAGTTCCAATTTGGAAGAATAATTCAAAGTGGAAAGACAAATGAGGACAATTTCACTGCCTCTGCCAGGCCGCTTCTCCTAGCAGCTGAGGTTGCAGTTCAAGATATGTCTGTTTGCTATCTAAGCTTCTATTTTTTGCAAATTTCAGATTGGTAGCATGAGTGAGAATCTCTTTTCCACGTTTTTAATTGGGAAACATGGAAATTTGAGTGGCTGCTACTCAAGGGAGGGGTATGCTGGCCAGCTAATGGGCTGATTGGAAGAGTATGGCTGGTCGAATCGATCAACAAATAAAAAAAATGAATTCAAAACAATGGGATGAGTAGAAGATCAAAAATGAATTCAAAGTCTCTTACTATATATGCAGGAAAATCGTCAACTAATGAGAGGATGGTGATGTAAAAGAAGAAAAATAGACAATAGGTAAAACTTATGATTCGAGAAAAGTAAAAATTCCTCAGTTGGTTCTCCATAGAACCTACCAAAATGAACAAATAATGATGGGAAAAAAAGGGAAAGATTCAACACTTGGGTCCCTCAAAGAACTTGCCAAAACTTGAAAAGAACACAGGCTGAAAGTAATATTCCTAACAGAGCAAAAGTAGAATCTCTATTTTACTACTTTGTCTTTCAAACTTCCTCTGATCATCAAAAGTACCACTCATTCAGTTTTCTTCACCCTTCTTAAATCAAACCAGAAAGAACTTCCCATTTAAATGAATGTCCTCTGAAAATATCCTCCATTCATTATAGAACTAAAACACTAACCATTTCTCACCCTTCTTGGTTTTCTTCATACCTCCCTCACTTCTCTCTGCTAGAGACTCCAAAGCCTAATTCACTTCTTCTCTTCAACTGTTTAAGCCAGAGAAAAGTCATGTCTCCATTCCTCCGTAATTGCACTCGTTTACACAGTTCCAAACCTTGATCTGAAACTTGAGAACAAGGATCGTCTTCCTATTTCCTTGTTGATGATCCAAAGAAACTAGACATTGATTTTGATCTAAAATATCTGAATTGCTGGCATTACAACAGTCTATAGAGATTCTTTTTCTTTTGATGAAGGATTTGAGTTGAGGATAACAATTGCTTTTGAGATTCCTGGCCACCTACCTAATATCTGTGATGAGTGTTAGAAGCCAAAAGAGTATAGCAAGTGCTTTGGACTCTTACAAATTTGAAGATGGTGAAATTATGTTTCTAATTGGGCATCAGTCTCTCCTAAATCCCAGCTAAATTTAGCAGGATCTTTTGTCTTTCTAATGGTTGCTTAGATTTTCTTGCTTTTCTCCTCCTTTCTATAAATCTTGCTATTCTAATTTAAGCTTTCTTTATGAAATTGGCTGTATTAGCAATACAGCAACTCCACCTACCCTTTAACCTATAGCCCCACCAGACATGTTACTCCATTTGAACTTGAGACAGAGAGACCTTCCTTGAGATGACTTGCAGGAGTGTATAAGTGGCCATCAACCCTCCTTAGGGTTGCTTGGACTAACCCTTATGGCAACTTGGCTACCTTAGGTCTGGTTGTGTGTGTGAGTTTAGTGTGTGTTAGTTACATGATAACATTTCACCAAAAAGAGAGAGAGAGAGATCACCTCCATGGATATAGACCACAAAACCATAAAGAATTGCTCATCTTCCTAAGAGTTTGATCAACTCCAAACAAACATCTTAATATCAATCATTTACACGGATGTCGCATTGGAACTTTCCTACCAAAGACGATCCCTCACGCTATATCAAAATATAACCATTATTTGAACTAAATGAATCCATGAAGACAACATGCAGGTAAACTCAAGTCTTGACAGAAATGACATAATTATAACCAAATCTAATTTCAAGTCTAACCAAGCTCAACCTAATTTGTGTCTATATACATATTACTTCCAACAAAGTGGAAGCTCGGGAAAAACTACCAAGGCAATAGGGTTGAGATTTGGAAAGCTCCACTACCAATCTAACACAGTACCTGGAAACTCCTCAAGCAAATGAGCTAGGGTATAATCTAGATAAACTAGTTAATTAGTTAACTAACATAAAATCTAGAATTAAAACAAATATATCAACTCTTATTTCTTACTCACTGTCAACTATGACATTTGGCACGAGCCATATTAGAAATCACAATCCTCCACAAGAAATTTTATACCTATGGTAAACAAAATATAATAGAAGTTGACATAGGAACAATAAATGGCACTAAAAACTGCCCGTAAATCTTGATTATAGTGCCAACTAAAGGAAAAATATCAAAATAAATATTACAATTTCAATTGGTAAACAAAATATAATAGAATTTGAGCTAGGAACAATAAATGGCAATAAAAAATGCCTATAAATCTTGATTATAGTGCCAACTACAGGAAAAATATCAAAATAATTATTAAAATTTCAAGTCAAGCAGTTCCAGGATTATGGACAATAATCCCAACCCTTGTCCATTGCAATGTAACCAGAACATCTTATCTTAATATATTCAAGAAGGGTACCTAACCCTAGTTCCTAATAGTAAAGAAGAAATATTATCAGCATTGAGAAGTTCTTTTCCTATTATATTAGGGCAGAAAACAACTTCATTTTGGAATTCAAAGATGAAAAAGTTCAAATGTGAGATAATATAATTAGCATGAAAGACAAAACCCTAGTAATTTGAAGCTTCAAATGAAGAATCAAAACTAATTTTCAACTGATAAGAGAGGAAATCAGTTTTTTTATCTGATAGTTAAAACAACTATCATTGACACCCTTCCTAGGAAAACCCTCTCGCTCTTCTTCTTATGACATCGATCAACCATCTTCTAACCTTAAAACAAGAAATCTATTTTCCGACAAATGAAAACCCTATAAAAACTGGTTAACAAATACCCAATTCACAAAATCCAGAAACAAAATTACCAAGATGAAAATTTGGGACAAAGGCTGTTTTTTTTTTGTCAAGGATGGATTAAGGGATTAAAAATACATGCAACCCAGATAGCAAGCAAACGCTGCAAAGAATCTGGTTTCTGAGTACCCACCAGATTTCAAGAGGTTTCTCAATAAGTAGAAAATGCGATATTTGAAAGAGAAATATATCAACAAACCGTAATTGTATAGAGAGGACAAGAAACAAAGGAAACCCAGAAACGCCACAGAAGAGATATTGCAAAAAAAAAAAACTAAATATTATTCGGATTATCTAAATCGTATACAGAACTAAATCCAAATAGCACAGATCCAAACCAAGAAAAAAATCAACCTTTTGATTTAAAGAGATCAGAAGCCCCACTTTAATCAATAAATTCGTCAAGAAGGAGAAGAACCCAGAATTAATCAAAACACCCAAAACAATTTTAAAATAGAAGGAAAAAATTGAAAAAAAAAAAAAACCCACCAACTACTGTGTCAGAATATATCCCCAGACACGATATTCACCAAACAAGATCCAATTGCCACAATTTAAAACTCTCTTGTCAAAAGAGGGGCGAATCGATCATTGGAAAACTTAATCAAAAATTGCAGGATTAAGTTTCGGACAGAACAAAAATCCTTGCATTCACGAACAATTCTAGGTTTTTCTATTTCATAACATGTAAAAAATCATTTCTTTGATAACTAAGAACTAACCTAGGGAAATGCAGTGAACGAAAAATCTGCTCTAGGGTTTTTGCAGATCCAAAAACCAAATGAAAAAATGATCTTTGCAAAAAGATCCGAGAAGGATGATTCCATCTTGGGGTGGACGAGACTCTGGCGCAGCAGAATTTCCCAAATGTTGAATGGATTTAGGGAGAGAGACAGTGAGCGGGGAAGAGAGAGAGCTTACCAGAGTGTTCGGTGGGACCTTGGGGCGATGACGGCGATGGCGTCGACAGCGACCAGAGGGCGTCGGAGAGCAAGTCTGCGAAAGGTGCGGGAGAATGGATTTTAAGTCGAAGAGTTTTGCTTAAAAGGGAGATTGGGAGATTGTATCGCGCGGTAGGATTGTATGGCGTGCCGGAAAAGTTTCCGTCGTTTTGATTACCGTCGCTAGGGTTTTAACTTAATACCCACAAAATCTTCATCGTGACAACTTAATTTTTTAATGAGTGACATTTAAATATCTGTTGCTAAAACGAACAATTACTTAATTTTCTAATCAATAACATTTAAATGTATGTCGCTAAAAAAATAGTTTTAATTTTTCACTAATTTGCTAGTATAAGGACTTCTAGTGACAGATTTTTAAGACGGTGTTCTTCTTCTCTTTTCACAAATTTCACTATGTTATCAATCCAAATACCCTTCATTATAGCCCAACACCCATATCATTGCCAAACACCATTCCCCAATCCAAGACCAAAATATGTTTAAAGCTTAATTATACTGACCAGTAGGTTTGCGCTATAGCATGTAGTCATGGGTTAAGCTACGTGGTTAGCTCACTAGGTTTGCTTGAAAGAGGATGAACATTCCTCTCTTTTTTTCCTTTTTTTTTTCATGCATATTCCCTTTTTTTTTTTTTAAGTTCTCACGAGTGTGGGTAAGACCATTGATTGAGATAGGTCCTCATTTCTGGCCTTAAATTGGTTTCCCTGCAAGTTTTCGCTGGAGCGACCCTGGGTTGGCTCAAGTGACTTCATGGCTAGAACCTGCAAAGAGCAGCAATTGCCTGATTTTGGCTCTCGCTCGAGCCAATTCATGTTACCCCAAGTGAAAGCAAGAACCCGTGACCAAATCTGTCTGTCCTGGCCCCAATTACAGTGTCAAACTCACTCGAACCAAGCTAATATCACTCAAGCCAGATCAGCCAGGCTCGAGCAACTAGCATTCTATAAATGGCCTAAGGCTGCTCTAGAATGTTCCCAGGCCTCTTAACCCAACTTGGGTTAAGTTTTAACCATAGTTAAACTTGTCAGCTTCCTTGTGCTCCAAAACGAGCCTAAAAATTAAAATATCAAAAACATTATAAAATCCAAAAATACAAAAACATTTAAATATCCAAAATCAATGAACTTAGCATGCTTGCTTGAAAGAACTACTATGACTTGATCCCGTCAAGTTGGGTAAGTAGGCAGATCTAACGAGTCTTTTTTTTTTTGTAATTTCTCTTAATTGGCTTAGACATATGGACTAGGGTACCATCTCTGGAAGGGGGTCTTAGGGTGCTTAACGCCTTTCCCGAGACTTAAATGAATCACATACCTAGAATCTCAAGCTAGACCTTAGGTCTTATCCATTATATTCTCAAAATCCTATTTCCCCTAATTAATATAGGTGTCGACTCTCTATTAGGCATTTAGCATCGTTCCTCTATAGGGCGCCTAGAGGGAAATGCTGTAAATTTAGGGCTCACAAATGAAATATATTTTGTCCATGGAAAACACCATGATTATTATTAGGATATCAAACATCCTTTTCTCATATGCATCTGTATAATTTTAGGAGCAACCCCTATGATTATTA
This sequence comes from Tetracentron sinense, assembly GCA_015143295.1. Classification (NCBI taxonomy): domain Eukaryota; kingdom Viridiplantae; phylum Streptophyta; class Magnoliopsida; order Trochodendrales; family Trochodendraceae; genus Tetracentron; species Tetracentron sinense. The sequence goes on from CM026563.1 coordinate 41,308,970, forward strand.
TGTTTATTTTCTTGACTAAAATTGACTAATAATTCACCAAAAAACAAAATACACATTAAAGATAAAATGCAATCTGCATTAGTAAGATTCAAAGATATAATTGTTTTACTTATTTTCTTGACTAGTTATATCAAAAAGTACAAAATAAAAAATTCCCATGAAAGAATAAAAATACAATTACTTATAAACATAAAAAACATCCTACAATGGGGACCATACTATCCTTTATTTTGTATTTAATTTTCTTGGAGATGGGATTTCTTGTATTGTGAAATTGGGATGATATTTCTCAATTTTTTTCCTAAATAAATATATAATTAAAAAAATAAAAGAAGAAATAGAAAGGAAATTATCAGGGTACCAACTGAGAGAGGTAGAAGGGTCTTTATCTGCTAAGAAGAGTTGGCTGCATATAAAGACCAAGCTTTTTCGCAAATAAATATAATTGAGGTCCATTAATAAAAACTTTCGAGTTCGCTGCAAGCAAGGTGTTCGCCATTTTCCAAGTTGATTAAGGAATATGCCGGGTTCAAGGATGAAACTGTCCTGCCAATGTGCACCATGTAATTCACACCACCTGCGTAAGAGACCCAGAATAGCATTGGCACAAATCTCTTTTACTGGCAATTTTGCTACAAAGATCTCGTGCCTGTCCGAATGGGCCTCTAGATTGTGTTATATCTTGTTCTGGACATGACTTCCAGTGGGTGATGGTAGAAGATTATTATTGGCATGGAGCTTAACCCTAGAGACTGTATATGAACCAAGGTAACTACTAAAAGTGCAATGGAGCCTTTGCAGTATCTCAGTAGAACAAGAACATTCATGCCAACAAGTTTGCATATGTTAATAGAGAAACTCCAACATTTTTCCTCATCTGGGACTGGCTTCAAAATCAGTACTACTGAATACGAAATTGATTTCTCAAAGTACATACTAAAAAATAGCTACTCATGTTACGGTAGTTACAGTTTCTCTTCAGAATGGAACCAGTATTCTGCAAGGAATCCAACAAGACTTGAAAGAATGAGCCGCAGTTTTCTCTCCACATCTAACAAGCTTAGGTGTTAGATCTTCATTCCTGTGCACACAAGTATCTTTAAGTATACGAAATTTTGACATTAAGTCCCTGAAATCAAAGGAAACAGTAGACACTTTAATGCACTCGTGACTCGTGAGTATATTTATGTTAGTGTAATGCTTAAGAAAATTGTTCAAGATTGGTGGGGCTCTCCTTAATTCATTTCAAGATGTCTTAATGAGTTTCAGGGTAAGATCATCAAAATTGTGAGCATATTCAGTTCAATAAATCTGAAAAAAGGACATAGGAAGTTTGTTCATCTTAACATGTGATTTGTACACTTAAAAAAGGAGTTAGTGTTTTGCTGTTGGATAGCATTTCACATTACCATTGTAGATCTTCACTGTTTCGCAACTCCATTCATTGGAATTTCATGTTGTGAACACCCAAAAATCACCGTTTTCTCAGACCACGAGACAGACAGAAAGGGAGCAACTGCAGATATTGGGAGAACTAGCTTGTGGGAACCAGTTGGAGTAGCTTCTCAGCTTGTTCAGGGAAGAAAGTTATGAATAGATATGCACCTGGGGATTGGATAAGATGAGAAGAAGACTATATGGTAAGGATAGCTTATCAAAAGCATTTGGACTTACAGCCAATATCAAGAGGACTTACAAATAAGTACAGTTCCAAGCACAGCTGAGATTTTGCCTTGAACAGTCACCAGACCAGCCTTGCCTGCATTCTGCAGCTCGGTGGAACCAACGGAATCAAATGTTCCTGCAACATAGACATCCTTGACTTTCTTACACTGAAGAAGATATCATACATTCATACTTGTATTTATTTCCAGATACAGAATAAACAAAATTTAACAGGTAATTGTTGAAATCAATTTTTTACCTGGTTTTACTTTCTGAAGCCCTGATGTTATACATGATATATTTTGGAAGCCTGCTTCCTCCAGCTCATCAGCAGCTGCAGCAGACCTTAAATCACAAATAGACATATTTGTCAAATAGTTCCAAGAGAAGACGAAAGCTGCGAAACCACTCAGACGTAGGATTGTAAACAGATCGGATTCGGATCCTGTCATATCCGATTATCTAGTCAAGATTCAAATTCAATCTGAATCAGGTCTGATTAATATCAAATGTCAAAAATTAATTTCTACGCATATACAAAATTTTAATAAAAACAAGCATAGTATTCTATGCATTGAAAGAACTATCAATCTATTATATATATATACACATGTTAGCCTCAGGGTTACAACCATCGGTACCCCAAAGAATTTTGATAATAACATAATAATGAAATGAAAATTTTGGTACTAATAATCCTGTGTAAGTGCTTGATCATTTTAGAATATAAAGTTGATAGCACTCCAATCATGAAAAAGGATGAAAGTTTACCCAAGAGGAAGTTCAACTCAATATATTCAAGTTGAAGATTCAAGATAAGATCATAGTCCAAGTCGGGTCCCTGAAGACAAAAGCGTATCACAAGACCCAAGACAAGTTTAGATCAACTCTCTAATTGCTCCAAATGTAATTTTATCTTCTGTTGAGAGTATCTAGGACTAACGTAAAAAGTCCTCAAAAAGAATGGAAAATTGAAAGCTCAAGACATAGATTGACCATAGGAGCCTAGGATACTTTTTTGGAAAATATTCTAAGGCCCTAAGGGATCATAAAATCATGTTAAAATTTAGCTAATTGACCTAGGAAATCAATCCCATCATCTTGATATGATCCAGGACAGAATTCAGAAAAATTGCTCTGAATTCGTCGACGAATTCTCAGGATAGGCTGAATTCGGCGACGAAATCATGACAGTATTTTTTGAAATTGCATTCTGTCTTCTGTATTCGGCAACAAATTCAAGTGGGAACCCCATTTCGTCGACAAAATCAAGTCTAGAACTGAAAACTCGTTCTAACGGCTAGTTTTCAACGGGCTAAAAGGCATTAAATGCTACCTCAATGGTATTATTGGATCAAATGCTATAAAAGGAGTTCATTTATGAACTAATAACAACTCTTGATCGCAACAATAACTTCTATTGATCACTCATTCATTGCTTTTGATTCCTCACTCACTCACATACGTAGAAAATTCCCAAATCTCTCTTGAGCTTATTAAACTCCAACTTATTTTGAGAGACTTCATTAGAGTTTGCATTTCGCTCTTATTCAGTTCATTTAAGGAGCATTTATTTCGGATTTCCAAATCCAAACTCATTCATTAAGATTAGTCAAGAATCCAGGATTCTTGCACTAAAGCGATTGCTTCAGTTTTATCAAGAGAGGTTAGTGCTCTTGAGAGGTTTCGGCTCGGCCTAAAGGAGAGCTTGTAAAGGTAATATCTCGACCTATAAGAGAGAGTGTAACGGTTTGGACTCCACTAGTGAAGGAGTGTGTGCGATTAAGGAATCATAGTGAATCCTCTAGCTGGAAGGTTGAGGCGGGGAGTAGGCTGGTTTGCTGAACCTTGTGAACAAATCTGAGTTTGCACTCTCTTTATCTCTCTTCTTTTTTTCTTTCAATATTTCTATTGTCTCTACTTGCTGCATATTTAATTTATTCTGCATCCTGAACTTATAGTTCATAAAATTTTTAAATCTGCCAAAAACCCTATTCACCCCCCCTTTAGGGTCATTACCTAGCCAACAACACACACACGGATCACCATAAATCTAAATTTGATCTAATTATAATTGGATCCAAAAATCAAGATCCGTATCAGATCCGACAGATCTATAATCAGATCAATATCTGCTCTAATTGGATTGGATTCAGGTCGGATTTGGATTATGATTTGATACATTGACAGCCCTACTCAGATGGGAGGGGGGGAGGTTTTCTAGGTACGTTCTAGGATCGATCACAAGTAAACAGGAAGTCAATTCATTATGCTAGAAAAAGAAAGTGAAACCTCCTCATTCTGCAGATAATTGAATAACCTCATTAAATTAATATCATCTGAAAATATGAAATGGCAGAATCTATATAGTTTAAATATGATAGCTGATATCCTCAATAGCCTCTAGTACATGATAGAGAAATTCCAGAAGTTGCAGGTTTCAGAGGGAACATTTCTAATTAGGAAATATGCTCTCCTAAGCCAAAAGTCTTGCATATAATGTCTAAACTTACTGACTCGGAGCTCAGCCTACTCAACTTAGTTTGGCCGTACTCTAAGCAAAAATTCCACTTGCTGAACTGATAATGGAAGTCGTTCCCTGAATTAGGCACGACTATCTCAGAAGTATGAATTTCTGAATATGGTTTGGACATAATCACTCAGTACAGCCACCTCAGAATCCTTTTATTGCTAGTCATCCTTAGTCTTTATGTGCATTCAAGATTCAATACAAGCATTTGAAGGCAGCTGGTTATTTGTTCTGAACACCCTAAACATCACAGAGAACAGCAAGCCCCCCTTACCCCATTTCATGAAGAGTGTATGACATTGAGAAAGCCCAACCTTATAACCTCAATGCATATCAGTCCAATGGGGCACTATTTCTAAATTAAGGGACAAATGTTCTCGTGCATTAAACAAGCAATGTAGTTTACACATCCCAACACAGAGAAATGAAGCTCTTAATATCAAACTAGGTTTATGGATTGAAATTCTTTAGAATTTTTTCTGTAAAAAACTCATGACAAATATCAGATGTCCAAAAATAAAGAATAATTAGCCCATTCAGGTATCCATCTCTTTGATTTGAATTGTTCAATTAGTACTAAACCAACTACACACATCTAATGGCGTGATGTATGGACCCTTTTCCCGACCATCTGCTCTATTTCTTTTAGCACCCCAAGTTTTATCTCTAGAACAAATGGTTAAGATCCTCAGTTTTCATAGTTGTATCTGTTTGATTTTGAGTTATGCCCTTTGAAAAGGTGGCTCATTTATTGAAATGACTAAATGATGACTGATGCTCCTTGGAGCATCATATGTTTCCTATTCTCTAACATTTTCATCATATGAGGATAAACAATGAACAATGTCATCAAAGCAGCAACTAACCTCAACCCTTCCTGACAGACAAGTAACAATTTACTGTCTGGTGAGAACTGGCTCTTAACAGATTGCACAAAATCAGGATTGAGTTTAGTGAACGGCAGCCCAAAGAACAAACCAGAAAAATTGTTGTGTACAGTACGTTTTATAATCGTTCCTGCAAAATTCATAACCATCAGAAACACAACCTAAGACATAGTTGATATTTTCAATACAAATCACAGACCATATCATAAGGAAAAGATAATCAAATGCGAGTGAGAAAGGTTTTTTACCCAAGTCATTGTCCTTGTTTTCAATAAATAGAGGAATATGATAACATGACTTTATATGTGCTCGATCATATTGAGATTTGTCCCGTACGTCTAAAACTGCATACCCCTCAGCAGCTATGAGTTTCTTCGCCTCTTCGGCATTAACATAATTAACTTCTGCTTTAATTTCCACACTTCTCGTACGAAGTGCTTTGCGCGGCATGGCTTCTCCACGGTTGGCCTCAAAAACTAACCAAGATGTCCTGAAATTATCCAAATTCTCTTACTCCCAAGTAAAAATAACTTCTTCATCCTCATAAAAAAAATCACAGCTATCTTCTCCTTATATCTAATTACTTAATATTCCAATCAGAGGCCTTTTAGTTCGAAAAAAAGGAAAAAAAAAAAAAATACAACTTTGCATCAATATTCATTTCTGTCTCTTTGTATTTAATTCTCAGATTTCTCTAACAGTATCCACCAATTCTCTTGCTCCAGAATTCATATTCTTCGATTGCTTATTCAGATTGAGATCAAAATAGAACAACCCCACAATCCAATGTCAGAATTGGAATAAAGAGAAATCATCAATTTGTAGAGTTCCTGAAATTTGTAAGTGATTGCTTATGATATAGAATGAATTTTGTTCCAATCAGAAGCGTTCAAAAGATCCTTTTCGAAGCAAGAAGCATTTTGGGTCATTGTACAATTTTGGTTCATACCAATGTAGCTATACAACACTAACTTTGATTCTTGGAAAACTCTTCCTAAAACAAAACCCATCAATTTTCCATCTCCAGAACTCAAAGTCTTCAATTTCTTGTTGAAATTGAGATGGAATTAGAACAGCCCAGAAACCAAATATAAAAATTCATAAAACATAAAAGAAAATCATGAATATGCAAAGTTATTGAAATTTGTAAGAGACTACTTATGAAACAAAGTGAAGTTTGTAAGAGATTACCTTCGAGCAGAGAGGGCCGTACAACAGCCAAGGCCTGCCATTGTATGATTTTGAGTGGTTACCCTCTCTTCCCTGCCACCAAGCACACTGATTCCTTCACTGCAATGAGCCATGGCTATTGGCTGGCCCCAAAAATTAAGACTATTCCATGGGTTATTGCCACGTGGCATGAGCATTGGATATATTTATCGAATTAGAGTAGAGAGAATGGAACTGCACATGCAGGCTGCAGTTCCAATGGGACCCACCAAAACGATCGGAGGAGATTGAATCACAACCAATTGCGATTGAATTCAGGGAGAATTCAAGCACACACAGGTCAACACGTGTCTCCTTTAACCTCTATTGACCATGCTTAAGATTCTTTAATCCTTAGTGTTGAATAATCTAATTTTAGTTCTTTGAAAAGAATATTAACCTTAAAAGTTATATATTCTTAACTAGAGTTAAATATTTTTTTAATATTTTCTTGAAAAACTAAAATTAAATTATTGAACAGTTAGGGTTAGAGAATCTTAATCATGACTAATAAGGGTTAAAGGGGACATGTGTTGACCTGTGGGCCGTGGGTGCAATTAACTCTCCCTGAATTCAATCGCAATTGGCTGTGATTCGATCTTGATAGGAGGGAATCTAACTGCTTCATTTGGTCCTAACCTAATCGAGTTCTCGCCCAAGAAAAAAGTATCTCCACGTACTTTTTGTAAGGGATAAAATTCGTAAAAATAATTGAGCGTTGGGGAACGAGCTAGCTTTTGTTGTTTTGTTCACGAAAGTGACACGTGGACATATGTTTGAGTCACGTGCTTAAAATAGAAAGATAAACACTGTCTGATGCACAACGTTCACGTTGTATAAATTACAACGAATCTGTAGTCTTGTGAACAACGTTTTCGTTGTGGCTTGACAACGTGTCCGATGTCTTATGCACAACGTAAACGTTGTATTCTCGACAACGTTTTCGTTGTCACATGAACAACGAGCCTGTTGTAACTCAGATAAAGATGTCCAGGTCATATTTTAAGACATGTACAACGTACCCGAGCTCGAGTCAACAACGAGACCGACTCGCAGGAGGAAGTGATCAAGAGGCGATTGGTTATTCTGACAAGAAGGCCGAAAGCACTGTCTTGGCATTTAATACTGGTCACTTCTGTGTGTTGTCAGACCCAACCGACTGAACTCATAGTAGGCTCTCACGTGTGATGCAACATGTGGTAGATTTTACTGACATATTTGGTAATGAGTGCAGGGCAAGTGGTATGGGCATCTATGGTCATCTATGGCCATACCAAGGTTAACCTATAAATACCCCGAGAATTTCAGTGTTGAAGGGATCCGAAACACATATTTTTCAGTGCTATTGTGCGTATTATTGTTCATCATCTTCTCCACCTACTTACTTTATCATCGGAGTGCAGGTCAGGGTGTCACACCCTTCAACTCCTACCTTCTACTAGTAAATCAGAGTGTGAGTAGCAGCGGCTGACGCGTGTCCTTCCCGGTATTTTTCCCCTTACACTTTTTATACATGGTTAAGCTTAACTAAATTATTATTATTATTTTTTCTTCTAAAAACTAAGGTTGGATGGATGAGTGAATCTTAACCACAGTTAGTGAATGTTCAAAAGGAGGAAGTGGGCCAATGAGATTGGGCGGGTCACTTTCCTAGCTGACTGCAGTGTTCCCGTGTCCCTTTTACCCCTTTTTTTAACAATGGTTAAGCTTAACTAAATTATGAATAATATTTGTTTTTCTAAAAAACAAAGGTTAGATGGATGAACCCTCAGAGTAAGTGAATCTTAATCACAATTAGTTGGTGTTAAAAAGGAGTGTGTATCAATGAGATTGTGCAATCAGCCAACTTCCAAACTAACAGCGTGGTCTATTTCTCATTTCCCTTTTAGAAACTATTTGATTGGTTCAATTTATAAAAGTTCAAATTTTTTGTAATATATTAATTTGAGCAATACTAAGTCTACTTTCCAGTTTTCCACTCTCTTCTATTTTTAAACAAGAAGACAAAATAATACGACACTTTTTTGTAGGTCTCATCACTTTTATTATCTTTTGGTTTAAAATTAAGAAAGACAACAAAGATAACAAAAGAGTGGACAACCGAAAAGTGGAGATTAAATTGCTCTACTTATAAATGAGTTAATCTATAGGTACTCTCTCAAATATACTCTCTAATCGTAACACTTTAATTCAAATAATTAAAAGTCAAGATTAAAGAAGACGTGACTTTAGAAAATGACAAAATAAGACAACCGAAATATAATTTTGACATTGGGTTAGGATACGGACTATATTTGGGAGTACCCTAGACTAATTCTTTATAAAATTATCTAATTCTTGTTATTTAAACAAGCATAAAAATTTGTTTCCCAGCCATGTCTAACTTAACCCTATTATTGGCTGAAAATCTGGTATGTGCCAAGCGTGCCAAACTCACGTGGCACATTCAAACAGAAACCTTTAGACTTCAGGCACCGAGTCGGACAGAGTGATCGAGAGCGCATTCGCTTCGATAGTCCGTTAGCCATCGCCGAATAAATCGATCGGGCGATTTAGAGAGGGAGGGGTTTCGTCCTTCTATGATGAGTTTTATTGTCTTCGATGACTGAAGGGCTTTCCAAACTTACAGAGCAAAGTAGAGTGTTATAGTGTGATGTGTGAATATGAAAGATGAAAAAGATGATTAAACATAAGTAATCTGAAATTGATTGAAAGTAATCGTAAAAGATAACTTACAAACTATCATGTGATCGAAATGAGTCGCAGAGACAAATACAAAGTCTCACCGTGGTGGATATTGAAGGCAAAAGTGAACAGGGTCTGTCTAGAGGAGGACGTTGCAGAGGTAAATAACAAACTCTTTCAAATGAGGAAACTAAGTCGAGGTAGTCTCTCGGAGGAGGTGGTTACCAACGATTATAAGGGAACTCTCTCGGAGAAGAGAGGACTAGAATTATGGACTCTCCCGAATGGAGGAATTGGGTTGTCGTGGGGTAAGTTACTGAGGAGCAATGTTGAGTGTGCATTGGGTTGATCATGTGAGAGCTTTCTCCTTCGTGTCTTAGTTGTTGTATACACTTCATGGGTGATTTCTGTAACCGTTACCTACCAATTCGATGTAGATCTTTGATTACAACAATGTGTCCTCTGAGATGACGATCTTTCCTTCTGAAGCAACTAATTGTGGGGATCAACCCGGTAGTTAGAATAACTATCTTTCTCACCCCCTCTTCATTAGTTAACGGTATAATCATTTGTCACCTTTCAAATGTCTTTAAGCGTGAAACGTCATGTGTCCGGTATCTCTCTGCCGAAGCCTTGCTTATGGTTGGTTGGGCCATTTGTTGTTTCGGGGAACATGGCCCTATCACTCGCCTTTGGCATTTGCTCAAACCGTTTTAAAGATATGGCCCTAATTGATGAAATGGGCCTAAATTGCAGCCCACTGGACATGTTTGCCTATTTCTGGTGTAAACACCTATGATGCGGTCTTGTTAGTAAAGTCAATTTCCAAAAGCATAGCTTCATACTTTGGATATCTTTTTAGCTTTCCCTATACCATTTTGAAGATTTCTTGGCCATATTCTTATGCAATTTTGCAAGATTTCATCAATTGAAAATTTCGATGAAAAATTAATGACGAAATGATAGGATTAAGGTAAATAAATTACCTGCTCCCCGAGCTACGGAGGCTAAGCATGCCTCTTAGTTGAGGGTGGTCCAACAGTCTTGGAGAAGAAAACTATCAAATAGATGGGTTAAAATTTGCATTGGCGATGTGGGAGGCAGCCAACTCAGCCCCAGCCAAATGTAGCATCACACAACTCAGCCTCAACCAAATTTTCGTTGGCTACTCGCCTAACAGACCTAATCGTGTTGCGATCCTCTGATCTGCAATACCACTGATCGATTCAACTTAGAAAGTTCTCAAACAGAAAAGATTGCACTCAATCCTGAAAATCTCATACAAGATTACAATGCTCTCCTAATAAGCAAGAAACACAAATCATTGACCTAATCTAATAAAAAAAGTATGCTCCTTTTCCTGCCACATAGATAAACGTGTTTGAAAATTTCTCTAATTCTATTGAGAAATTAAAATGGCAATATAACTAACCAACCTTACTTTTAAATCTATAAATGGGATTGTTTGGATCAGGAAAAAGGATCCGAATTTTGGCAAGAGTTAGAGCTCAGGATTTGATCATCTTTCCCACATATTTAGACGGCTAACTTGATCGTTGGAGTGTACTCACAGGTCGGACGGGAGAAAAAAAGAGTGTTGTAGCTAATCAATAGTAGGCACGTGCTACAGAGGTAATAGAGTAGGTATTTTCTCCCACAACAAGGCATCATTTATTTATATTAGTTGGTTAGTAATGACAAATGGTCTCCTACTAACCCCATTACCGAATGATATTTTTTCTCCTCAAGACTCTATGGCAGGCTACCCTCTTTGTAGAGTTTCAAATACAAATTCCTAACAAATTAGGAATCTTTCCAAAATCATATTATCACAAAAAAACCCTATAATAATAGACGTTAGGGAGTTACACAATATTTGCCAACATAGTATTGATTAGAATCCCTTAGCGGATAGTGACCAATCTTGGTTTTGATAGCTCAACTAAGTGTTTATGTAGATCTGGATATGGGTCTGGATACGAATCACCACCATCATAGTCCATAAAATGCCCACATTGAGAAAGGGCAGCTACTGACCATGGCACCTGGAATCGTAACTTCTGCTTTTACTAGTGGATTCGCAGTTTCACTGCGGTGACTAGAGTAAGGTACATAGACTCTTAAATGACATGTCTTGTTCCAAATAGAATTTGAGAAACATCACAAACCATATAAAGCTAAAAAAAATTGAGAATAATACATGATAATCTTGGAAATTTGCTTTAATCAAATGTGAGTTCAATCCTCGTTGCCAAAGAGGATGAGGAGGATAGAGAGTTTCTATTTGAGCTAACTAGATATGTTAAGAATAAATGGTGATTGAGAAAGACAATAGCATGCCAAGAGCAGAGTGATTAGTTTCATCCAATAGAAATCCAATGAGGTATCATAAACACAGAATATATCTCATGTTCAATTGATCACAAAACAAATTATAATTCAAAATGAGGCATGTTGATGATAGCAGGAGTGATGGACTAGATTCTTTCGAAAAATAGCATCATCGCTACTCTGGGACGGAGCCAGGATTTTACTGTAGGGGTTACACAATTGTTGATAAATTTGTATAGAATGATTTTTCAGGTATGGGATAGGGTCCCTTCCCCCCTGGCGCAACTTTTGTTTTTACGACACAATTTTTTTTTGACGGCTAAGTTCGTGTGTCATTTCATCATACATATCCTACATGTACTGTTTTTCTTTGTTTATGGGAGCAGCTATCCCCTTGTCCTATGGCTATGCCTTATTAACATAATAAAAAAATATATATTTTGTTTACAAAATTTAGAGGTCTCCTTGACCAATATGGCTATACCCTATTAAATAATATACTATAATTTTTTTTTCAAAAGTTCAGGGAAACCAATGACTATCCCTGTTAAATCATTAAACAAAATAAGATAAAAAGATATCTATTTTTTGAAAATTCAATGAGAAAACTGCCTATGACTTAGCCTTAGCAAACTATTTGAAAAAAAAATCAAAATTTGAGGGGGGCACTTACCCCCATGTCCCATGCCCCATGCCCCATGCTAAGCCTTATAAATAATAATATATATTTTTTTCCAAGAGTTTAGGGCAGCATGTGCCCCTAGGCCCCCCTTGGCTTCGCCCCTTCTACTACCTAGCTGACAATCAAAAGAGTAGAGACATGGAATTAACGCTCAATAATTTCATAGCTCCGCCCCTTCTACTACCTAGCTGACACTCAAAAGAGTATAGACATGGAATTAATGACCATTAAGTATTTTTTTTGACTGATATCATTTAAAAAGAGAAGCTTTGAAAACTATTACAAGCAAGGACTCATCTGAAGGAGTGAGGATTGAGTAACTGAGCCCCAGAACATTTGACTCCCTAGAGAATCGACCAAAACTCGCTAATTTGTGCGCAAAACTATTGGCCAACCTAGGAACATGGGTGAATCTCAGGTGTGGGATTGATGTAGCCAGGGCTTTGATGTCTGCAATAATTGCCAGAATATCCCAGTTGGGAGGGTACTGATTGTTCCTTAAGGAGTCAACAATTGTCAGTGCATCACTCTCAATAATTACTTGAGTCCAACCATTTCTAGTTGCTAGCTCACCCACCATTCTTGATGGCCTTAGCCTCCGCAATCACTGCATTACCATTTCTAGCTCCTTGGCTAAATCCCGCAAGGATGACACCTCTAGAGTTTCAAGCAATTGGTCCCAAAGCCAATAGAACCATCCGATCTAGAAGTTGATCCATCACAATTGATTTCGACCCAGGGGTCTTCAGGAGGGATCCATCTGACGAATCGAGACTGAAGTTGTATTGGAAGTCTCTCCTACTCTGCCACTTCACAAGCTAAGGCTTCTTCCACTGTACTCATGGCTTGCCTAGCCACCACAAAAGGGGGCTTACAAGAGCCCTGAAGATAGCTGAGTTTCTATTTTTCCATAACGACCACATCAGCGTTGCCGATACAGTAATTTTCATGTTTTGCTCCTTACTTTGATGGGTCACTAGCCAGGTTTCCCACCTCTCGTGCATTGGAAGGCTACCACCCTCATTAATTCTCATGCTGAACGGAGTTGCAAACCACATCAAATAACATGTGGTTAATGGTTTCTCCCTCCTTCTCGCAGATGGGACAAAGTCTATCATTAGGAATCATTCGCGACACCAAGTTTTCCTTAACCGCAATTGAGTTTTTGAAGATACGCCACATGAAATTTTGGTTTTTGCTGGAGGGTAAGTGTCCATAGGAACTTCCAAATAGTTGGAGGAACTGACCATGAAGTATTTCCATCTTTTGCTCTATCATTTTTCATTTGCTTTATAGGGAAAACAAAGTACGCCGACCGGACTGAAAAACCCAATTCTTTCTTGGGTGCCACACCAATTGGTCACTTGCATAATATTGGCTAGTGGGGATCTTTTGAATTTCTATTGCTTCCACTTCTAAGAAAAGTTCCCTTAGCTTATCTGTATTCCAAGTTCTATCGTCTGACTGCATAAGGGATTCCATATCGCGACCCAAAATCCCCCTAGAAGTTATGGTACTTTGGACTTTGGTTCATGACTTATACTTCTAACCATCCTGCAAGAGCATTTAAAGTAATGCTAAAAGCGGAAGCTAAATTTTTTTCTTAACAAATAACACTTAACCGTATTCCAAGTATAAAAACAAAACCGAATAAAATAGAAGTTTAACAAATAAATCAGTCTAACACAATCAAAGTCATAGGTGGACATCCCCACCTCAAAGTAACTCCAAGTCTATATACAAAGGTCACTCCCTCACCAATCCTCAACAATAATCCAAATAAGGCCACTTGTCGAGGCCTTTGTCTTCTCCCGGGTGTTCTTGCTCGACGCCCTCTTCAATATACTCTTCCTCCACCCACGGAGTTGGAGCAAAAATATCAAAAGAAAGACTTGCCGAAAATAATAGTTCTGCTGAGCATGGAAGGATCAACATATATTAATTACTAAACAATGAAGTTATAAAACAACAACAGGATTTCATAAGCAATTCATATATATTTCAATTTCAGAAACATAACATTCTTCATTTCAAACATGCAGAAATCATAGCTTCGATATCCATGTGCTCAAAACTATATACTTTATTTTACTTTCTTCGAAAACCACATGTTTTTATCATTTTCTTCATGTCCTTTACTTTTACTTTTCAATTTTTCATTCTTTTACTTAACTTAGCCTAGTCAATCCTTCTTACTTGGGATATTAGGTGGTTAGTGTCAGTGTCTGGTCTAACGTACACTAAACACCCACCCAATAACATCATTGTTCATTCTTTTACTTGAGATCAAATGACTAGTGCCGGTACTTGGTCTAACGTATACTAGCATCCTCCCAATAATATCATTCTTACTTGAGAATATCAGGTAGTTAGTACCAGTACCTGGTCTGACGTACACTAAGTACCCACCTAATACCATCATTTCATTTCTTTTTTACTTAGAAATATCAGGTGGTTAGTGTCGGTACCTGGTCTAACGTACACTAAACACCCATCCCATAGCATATTCTTTTCTTTTCTTTTCTTTCATCTTCTTTACTTTGCTTTTACTCTACCCATACTAATACGAAAACCTAGATCATGCATTTCCACATGCTCATATACATTTGTGAGCGAACATATAGACAAGAATTTTAATAAAATGGCATATGCTATCAAATTATTCATTCATGGTTTTAAACATGCTCATAATATTTTAGACATATAATCCCCATAATTAAACATGCTCTTCATCAAATTTAAGACATCATATTCCTCTTTTCATCAAGAATTCATCACATGAATCATCTAGTATAACTCACATTAGAGCATTATATCAAACACCGTATCTTCATTATTTAATTCAATAAAGAGTACCTCTAAAGCATTTAACAAAACCATACCATTTCATTTCATCATTTATACTCTCATTGTCAATTTATTCACTAGGAAAGCATTATAGGAGTCACTAGTATGCAATACCATACAATACATCATAGAATAAGATGGTTGTTCATTCAATTTAAGCTAAAGAATTATAACAACAAGGTTTATGAGAGAGTATTGAAATGGCTAAGAAGGATTTAGGGATGAACTCCAAGCTTGAGAAGTGAGCTCCAAGCTTCATCTTGCTCCTTCAAGGTTTTTCCTTAGAAACCTAGGGTTTTGCTCCCCTCTTTGCCCAATTAGGTTAGAAGGACTTAGAAAACTCTAAAACCCCGTACTAGGTGTCCTATTTATACTCCAAGAGGGTTAAACCCCGAAATTTTGGATTTAACACAGTTAAAAAAAAACTGTTTTAACAACATTCGTTCAAACAAAAGTTATGTTCGTTCGAACAAAAGTTTCGTTCGAACAATTATAGGACCCTTTCAAATGGAAATGGCCGCGAGTTTTGAATTATTGCCCATTTTCTTGCTTCGTTCGAACGAATGAGACATTCGTTTGAACAAAAGTCCCAGACTTTGTTTTTCTTCCAACTTCACTCTTTATACTTGGGTTCATAGCCATTTTAAAAATTCTAAGACACTTTTTAGGACTTGAACATCAGTCAAATCATTTTATTAATCCCACGTATAACCCACACTTTATTATTGATCATTTTACCATTTTTCCAATACCTATGACATTTCCTTCTTTCCCTCGACCCTTTAAGCACCTAAATACTTAGAACACCTACCCCTAGTTTCAAACACTACCACACACACACATATACCCCTAACTAAGGTTCTCATTGTCATTTTACCCTATACTATGTACTTGGAAGACTTTTGGCTTTTTCTAATACCATGTAAAAAATACTATTCACTACCCTATTTACTAAATTTTCGGGGTTCTACATTCCACCATGGGGTTCGTGTCCTTCGAGGGTTTAGGAGTTGAGAATCTGAACTTTGGCAAGGTTGGGACCCATGGAATCATCCTCCCATTTCCCCACCTGCCTTTGGAGACCTCCTTGTAATGTGGCGCATCCTGCAATTAAGCTTTTCCAGGTCTATGATGGTCGATAGCCTACTTGAGTTGTCATGAAACAACCCTCGTGGTATTAGATGCTTTTAAATAATCTACTCCATAAGGAATGAAATTCCGTAGCAAGCCTCCACCCCTGCGGCCAGGAGAGCTAAGTTAAACCTTTGAGGATCCCGAAATCCATATCCTCCATTTTCCTTCCCAAGGCACGTGTCTGACCATTTCACCCAGTGAAGCTTTTTTTCCTCCTCCTTTCGCCCCCACCAAAAATTGCTTAGCATGAAGTTCAGGTCCTCACAAAGACCCATAGGCATCTTGAAGCAAGACATGGCGAAGGCCGGAATTGCCTGAGCCACACTCTTAATTATGGTCCCTCTACCTATGTGGGATAATAACTTTCCTTTCTAGCCTTCGATTCGTTTTGCTACTTTGTCTTTTATGTACGCAAAATGCTTTGCTTTAGATCTTCCAAAGGATGATGGTAGGCTGAGGTAGATCCTTTTGTGTCAATCTTCTTGATATGGAGAATATGGCTCACCATTTTCCGGAATCTATGCGGGGTGTTTTGGCTGAAAGTAATGCTAGACTTGTTGTAGTTTATAAGTTGACCAGAGATTCTGCAATACAACTTAAGGATGTTCTTGACTGAATGTGCTTTATTAAGGATAACTTTTGTGAAAAGCAAAGAATCATCAACAAAGAGAAGATGTGTTATCCTGGGGCTCATCCTTTTAACCTGGATTCCTTGGATATGTCCTGCATTTGCTGCAACATTTATAGCAGTCGAGAGACCATCAGTGGCTAAAATAAATAAATAGGGAGAAAGGGGGTCACCTTGTCGTAGGCCTCTAGATGGTTTGAAGGACGTACCCTTTAGGTTCTCCATTAACTAGGATTGAGTAGCTCATTGTTGAGAAGCATTGGCTGATCAGCTGAATCCATCTTTTGCAAAAACCTTTTTTTCTAAGGACACAAACCAGGAAACTCCTTTCAAGGCGGTTGTATACCTTATTCATGTCAAGCTTCACCCCCATTTTAAATGCCGACTTCTGAGGTTTCTTCTTCAAGTGGTGCATTAGCTCGTGCGCAATGAGAATATTCTCAGTAGTTTACCGATTTGGAACAAAAGCACTTTGCTCAATATTGATCACTTCCCCAATAATTTTTTTCAGGCGACCTTTGCCCCAATTTTATAAATTGCATTACACAGGCTGATCGGCTTATAATGATTTATGCTAGTGGGGTGAGGCACCTTAGGGATCAAGCAAATATGGGTATAATTTAGTTTCTGAAGAAGGAAGCCATAGTTTAAAAATCTTGTAATGGCGAGGGTTACATCTGTGCCTACTACCTCCTAGTTTCGTTGATAAAAACAAGTAGGCATACCATCAGGTTCGAGGGCTTTTTTGCTCCAATTTGAAAGTTTGCTTCTTAAATTTCATCATCTAAAAAGGTAGTACACAATCTCATGTTCTTGTCATCGGAAACCACCTTAGGAATGTGGGTGATGAGCGGGTCCATAATCAGCGTAGTACTCAAAGTGAAAATAGTAGAGAAGTGGGTCACAACAAGTGCCTGAGATATCATTATTGGATCTCAGTGCTGAACCCCATCATTGTCTTGTAGGAGTGAAATTGTATTCCAAGAGTGTTGCTGAATAGTAGAAGCATGAAAAAATGTGGTGTTGTGGTCTCCCTCCCGAAGCCCTTGAATTCTAGAACGTTGAGCCCAAATTTGCTCCTTTTGAAGAAGAGTAGTTCCAGCTCTTGTAACAGGTTCTTTTCCAAGAGTTTTGTAGGTGGGGACGGTGGTAAGGCTTGAACCTCAACTATGCATTGCTTCAAGTGATTCTTTCTTACCAAAATTCCCAAAAGTATTTTAATTTCACAATTTAAGGGCATTGAGGCAATTGTTAATCTTTGTACGAATTCTTTGCATATCGGATCTCATGCATTGTTGTCCCCAAGTAGCTGCTATCACCTTATGACAATCAGATCAGCCAAACCACATTTTTTTCAAATTTAAAAATTCGTTGTCGTTGTGGCTAAGACGGTTCCACCTGTAGTAAAATGGGGTTATGATCGGAACCGATACGGTCCAAATGAGACAGAGAGGCATGCGGGTATTGAAATCGCCAAGACGTCGAGACTAAAGCTCTATCAAGTCTCTCCTCTACACACTCACTAGGGGATCTTTTATTAGACCAAGTGAAGGGCGAGCCTTGGAAACCTATATCCACCAATTGACATGCTGAGATCATGTGCCAAAAGCTTTGAAGTTGAATTGGGCTCTTAGGATTGCCTCCCCCCCCCCCCCCCCCCCCTGTTTTTCGCTTGGGCGGAGAGTTTCATTAAAGTCACCAATGCAAGCCCAGTTACTTGCACCATGATTTCCTCTTCCCTCCATCCATTGCCAAAAACTTTGTCTTTGTTGATCATCTGAAGGAGCATAAATGAACGAGACCTTCCATGAATTTAGGGAGGATCTGAGACACACCTCGGCCTACAAAATGAAGAAATTGTGAGTTGGAGATCTCCCTTCTAGAGAATAGCCAGGCCTCCTACCAAGCCATGCGGATCTACTGTAAAACAATTACTGTATCCAAACTAGGTATCAATGACTTTCACCTTATTTGATTGAGATTTTGTGTCATGACCCCAAATCCCACCTTGACCAAAATGGGACCTTGGGCTGTCACATTCTTAACCTGCTTAAATCTCATCACATAAAAGGCATACCAACACGAGTCACCAAAAATGAGAATAGTAAAAATTTCGATATATAATAACCAAACCATCCTGCACAAGTTTGACCCATTTGAACATAACCCACCATAACTAAAATCCAACAAAGTATGAGATTTTAAGCAACATCATCCTGAGCAACATAAGTCTATTACAAATTTCATTAAAAGAGACAAATAAGAAACCTAACAGTAAGGATACCGGTCGAGGTCCCTCATTTCTTCAGTGAATAGACCACTTTCTCATACAACTCCGTACGCCTCCTCTATCCGGCTCTAAACTTGTTGACAATAATAGGTCGATTGAGTATTGAAAACATTCAACGGATAAGTAGTCTAACCAACAACATAATATCATTTAAACATATTAAATAACATAATCATTTCGTAAACATATAATCAGAGTGCGTAAGAGCATGCGAGACATATCATATTTTCATCTTGACTCATGTGAACTTGTAAGCGTGAGAGACTCTTAGACTTGATCTTACATGATGCATGTTTTTATGAGCTTATGAGATAGTTCTTATGAGATTCCATGTTCCTTCCACGGACCAATATTTATGAGCTTGTGAGATATTCGAGTCATGCATGCATGCTTGTGAGACATGTGAACTCATGAGACTTAAAGACTTACCATGCAAGTGAATGTGTGCTTGAGTATCGCAATTGACATTCGAGTAGGTCATCCCTTAGGTTCAGATCTCCCATCATGGAAACTTCACCATAACGTCCCATACCGAATGGAATTTCCGATCTGGAAGACTTCCCTCTAAGTTTTGGCTTACCCGAATACCAACTATCATTCAATATAAATAGGGCATAGTTTAACACAAGAAGCATAATTAACATTTTAGCATAGATTAGCATAAGAGTCATAGCCAACATTCTTAGCATCATACATTCATTTCCATAATACATTCTTTAACATTAAATTCATTTCATTTCTATTCATATATAAAACAAACACCCTTCCTCCAATTCATATGCCTCATCCTCCATTCCAAGCACACATCACCATAGACATACATTCCAATCTCATAATCATTCTTTCAAACCTAATCCATCACCATTTCACTTCTACCATTAACCATTCATCAATTAACAAACCAATAAGCTTAAACCATCATTTTTCCAACATCTTAAATGCATACTAAAATCCTCATTTCATGAGTAAAATCCCCCATTCATCATTATATATCAATTTCCATAAAAATCATGCAAGAAAATCTTAATCAAAGATACTTAAGCTTAGAGATTACATAATGGAGTTGAGTCAGAAGGCATATCGACCTTTAGGATCTTTCCCTTAGATCCAAATTATAAGATGAAGCTCCTTGAAGCTTTGGGGTTGATCTTCAAACTAATATTCTTCTTCTCCAAGGAAAACCCTTCTCCTCCAAGCCAAATCTCTCTTAGAACTCTAGGTTTTCTCTTTTCCTTTCCCAAATTAGGTTAGAAATGTTTAGAACACTCTAATCCTTCAAAATAAAACCTTTATTTATAGTCTTAGGGGTTTACAACATTAAAATCTACGACTTGGGGGGGGGGGGTTTAAAAATGAAAATCGTGCACTCCAATCGATCAGGAGTAAGCTCCGATCGATCGAGGCTTATATAGAAAAATTAGAAAAATTTTCGAGTGTCGATCGATCGATCGGTCTACATGGGCCAATTGATCGGAGTTGCCCAATCGATCGTAGTCCCATGTCCGATTGATCGGACCGGGCCGTGCACCTGGGTGTTTTTTTCTGTATCCATCCGATCGACCAGCGGTCATGGTCCGATCTATCGGAGGTCCTGAATTTTGAATTTTTCATCATTCTAAACCCTCCCATATTGCTTAACTTCAAGCACACACGCATAAAACACCATAATGATAATAATACCCCTACTAAGCAAGATAATAATAAGGAATTAAGTCCGGGATTCTACATTTTGTTTCCATCAAGAAGATCACATTGGGCCGATAATTCTTGATGAGCTCCTACAGAGCTCAAACTATCGGGGGTGGACCTAACCCCTGACAATTCCAGTACAATAGTTTCATGGCGATCGGAAGGGCTAAGCTCCGTCAGCCGCCTCCGCCAAGAATGGAAACTCTCCATCTCTAGATGTTGTGTAAGGTATCGCATATGCAGACTCATCCCCTTGGCCTTCCAATATTTGGCTAGCATCTTGAAATAGAGATTCTCCTTGGTCTTTGTCGCCTCAAGTATGAGGCTGGTAGGAACTGACGAGTTAAGGTTTTAGAGGGTTTCCTTGAGCTACGTTTGGTTTACTACTCGGTAAGTTGGGCTGGAGACTTGGTTTGGGTTGTGGGTAAAGGGTTATCTTGTTGGACCTGGGCCTGGGTTGGTATGGGTTGTTGGGCTGGTTGGTGGTTTGTTTCATCAATTTGGATTGGGTTTAGATGTGGGTTGGTCAAAATTGGATCGGGTGGTGTACGGTTCTAGGTTATTGGTGTTAGTTATGAGGCATCCAGATTGGTAGCCTTGCAATTCCTTAATCCTAGTGCCTTGGGATGGTATGGGAATGATGGGATGTGGTGGGTTATTCACTGACAATTGCAGTGTTGATGATTGTGGGGAAAGACTGGGATAGTGTGAGGGACCAACCTGTCGTTTCAAGGGCGGTGGATCAGAGCATTGTAGGCCAGACTTTGGTCTGCCTTGTCTCTTACGCTTTGTGGCTATTAGACCGTTTGTCGTACCAGTTCCACGTTTCCTCACGGTAGGGCCATCTTCCTTCTTCATGATCGTACACTCTTCTTCCACCATTTCGCCGGTGACTACCGAGCCAACATCGATTTACACCGGGAGTAGCTCTTCCGTTTCCCACGGTGTTGTGTCTCGGTTGACTACCACCAATGGTCTATTTAGTTCATGACTTCCTTCCCTTTGTAGTGCGTCATGCACCATTGTTTACTGGTTTACCTCAGCTAGAACCCATGTTGGGATTTTCATGTCCCACTTTGAGAGAATCCAAAGGCCAAGCTTATATTGATCAGAGTTGGTCTTATCACTTGCTTCCCTACTCAGGTTTGTTCTTTCATCGCAATGTCTATCATCATGACCAATCACCTTACAATGGTAGTAGAAGGTCAGGAGGCGTTCATACTTTATCTCTACCATTTGAGGCTTTATTCGGTACTTTGATTTCAGAGACACCAAGTATTGCAATGGTTTGACATTGTCTACCATAACCTTCACACGGATATAGTAGTCATTTGTGATGTCACCTTGGGTTAGATCAACTTCATCTACCTCCCTAATCTTAGAAGCTATTTCTTTTGCTATCCGGTAGGTGAACAGGTCTGGAGTGAGGTCATGGAGATAAATCTAGAAGGGCACAATGTTGAAGCATAAATCCGAGAGAAGCCCCATTTTTAGAGTTTCATTAGGCTGCAAATAAAATACCATGGTTGGTGGTATAGTACCCGTCGTAGGTCTCACTCATCCTCAAACTTGAAAAGGATGTGTCCATCGCGTAGGTCTATAGCTTTCACTTTCTCTTTTGTTTTCCATGCTCGTATGATTGTTTCCTACGCAAATTTCCAGTTGAGACTCCATGCCGTCTCAAACTTTCCTACAAAATTGAAGTGACTCACGTGAATCCCTTCCTCCAAAAGATCATCGTCCAGCTCTGCCAGTTTTCTAGAGCCAGGAATTTTTAGTTTGAAATGTAAAGCTTTTGTGAGGAGCTTTTCCTGTTCTGGCTCCATAAGATACCAAATGGGTGATATGTGAAAAAGATGGTTGCGACAATGGCGGATTTGGGATGGAGGAAAGGCCAAGGGTTATATCAAGGGGTAAAAAGAGGGGATTGGGCAGACGGTAGATGGAAGAGGGTTGGGAGGAGGGGTTCATAGGACACTAAAGAAGGATTTAATGGAAAACGACCTACAATAAATTTGTTGGGCTGAGGACAGGGAAGGTCTCCACAAGGAGAAGAGTGTTCACTTTTACAGTGGCTAGCTTCAATCTCCCCTGAGTGAAAATGCCTTCATTTTAGTAATGCCCATTAAGTTAATAGCTCTCTTATTTGACTTGCTTGATGCTATTTTGTTTTTGGAAGTTGTTGTATGCACTTGATAGCATATGATATCAAGCGCTACGCCATCCAATCAAGAATTCAATGGTACCAAGCATCAAGTGGAGCCCACCATTTTAATGCATGTGAGGCTTTGCACCATTGGATTCTCGAACAAGTGTTGCGCTCGATAGCATGTGTTATGGAGCGCATACAATCGCTTTCTTATTATTTGACCAACCCAAAGATTACATGGGAATGCTAGGCCGACTCTCCGGCGAGTGAACCCAACCTTCATATGAAAATAAAGTAAGTAAGCCCATAGAAAAACAATAATTTTTACCTCATTTATTTTCATACAATAGGGCAAGTCGCTCTCTTGGAGAGCCTGCTTATCTAGAGTACTCTTGAAGAATTAATTGTTGCATTACAAGTCTCCCACTCTTTTTTTTTTGGTTGAAATGATATCATGTAACTAACACACACTCTTTAAACACACACAACCAGACCTAAGGTAGCTGCTAAGGTGCCATAAGGGTAAGTCCAAGCAACCACACAAGTCTCCCACTCGACATGCAATTTTTCAAGATCCTCATCAAGGAAATTAGGTATTTGAACAATCCCATTAGCATATTTTTTCTTCCATTAAAGAATCTTGATTGTCCAAGTACACTTTATAAGAAGTGATTTACAATCACAAATTGCTCCTTACACGAGCTGAATGATCTATATAACGCTCACTAAAAATCTCCCAAAGATTGGAGGTGAATAGCTCAAGATATACTTGTGAGCATGAGATTTTTCTACCAAATTTCACATTTATGTTTTGACTGAGAGTTGCCACCTATTCATTCTTAGGCATAGGTCCTGGATGGTTGGATAAGGACTTATGGTCTATCAGAGTTAGGATAACCGGTTCGATTAAGCCACAGGGAAGGTGTTAGGCACCCAAGGACCCCCATTTTATAATGGTTACTTACTCCCTAAATTTAAGCCAATTTTAATCTCAATATTAATTAAAATGTCTTGGCGTTTAATCGAATGCTAATCCAAGAAAGATAGAAAGCTAGCTAAGTTAGGGTCGAACCCGGGTTGGGTTGCCTACGTACTCACATTGGGGTAAGATCAGACCGAGCGTAGTTCTGGCATATAAGCTCGTGCCAAGACTAGGGGTGTGTGTGTGTGCATAGGATGGTCAAGGGTCTAGCCCGGAGGCTAGCGTTTAGTTGACCGGGTGGGTCAAGTGCAAGGTTTAGGTCTAACCGTTGTTAGAAGGGTGTTAACCATGGTTAGGTGGGCTAACCAAGATTAAGAAAGCCTAAAAGTCTATTTTTTGTCTTTTTGGATTTTTGAGGATTTTTTTCAAAGGGTCAAGCATCTTAACCATGGTTAAAAATTAACCAGAGTTAGGTTAACTCCAGTTAAAGGGGATGAAGAGGGTGAAAATGGTCACAGAAGACCATTTTAAGCTCTTTAGAATATTTTTGATTTTTCTGCCATTTTTCCTGATCAAGGGTTACTTAACCATGGTTAAGGGACCGATCTGGTCAAAAGTGGAGTTGACCATAGTTAAGGGTCCTAACCATGGTTAAATTGATTACGGAAGCCCATTCTGAAATTCATAAAATATTTTTGATTTTTTGATCAATTTTCCAGAATTTTTTTGGGTTATGGGTTGCTTAACCATGGTTAAATATTAATCACAGATGGATTTAACCATGGTTAAGGGTCCGGTTTGGTCAAAAGTGGGCCCAAAGACCATAGCAGGGCCTAGACTGGCCTCCTACCTGGTCTGGGCCCTATACAAAGGCCGTAAATTAAAAAAACCAAAATTTCAGTCATGATTTTAACTATGGTTTGCACGTTGTTAACTATGGTTAGGGAGTGACCCAAGTTAAACTGAGACCACGGTTGCAAATCTTGAAGTGTGGGAAACACCCCAGGCCTTTGGTGGGCCTGGGGGGAGGTCGGGTGTAGGCCCCACAAGGGCCCAAAGGTGCCCTGTTCAACATCACATAAAATAACGATTTTTTTTAAAAAACCAACTTTTTAACCATGGTTATTGACTACTGTTTGAAGTAATTTAACTGCGGTTAGGGGTTAAACCAGGAGGATCCAAAATCATGGTTGCGAAGCCTATACTTCAAGAAAGACCCTGGGGCTTTGGTGGGCCCAGAAGAAGGTCGGGTGTGGGCCCCACAGAGGCCCAATTGCAAGAACACCTTGGTAGCTGTTTGGCAAACTGTCCACTCCGATTTGAACCCGATTTAACCACGGTTAAGGGGCGAATTGGGGCATGGAAAGGCCATAGTAGATAGCTGGGAGTGAGGTGAACCTAACCATGACCCTGGTCTTGACTAGGGCCTAACTAACCTTGGTTAAAATGATGGTTACAGTCAAGGCCAAAAACAGTGAGTTTTTGAAAATAATTTTCTTTTTTTTGGTAGTAGGTGTAGTTTAGGGGGTTCCTCATGGTCTGAGGACCCCCCAAACCTTAAGGGAGCTGGTCATGCAAGAGTGGGAGGGATTTGAACCCGAGTTATGCCTCAAGGGGGTTCCCCCTTGCCTATGGTTAAGGCGGAAGGACCCCTGTCCTTGACTTGGGCAGCTACTTGACTTGGGCAGCTACTGTATTAAAAAATAGAAGATGGGGAGCCCTAGAACAGGATCAGGGGTCCCTTACAATGCTTATGATAAGAAAGAAAAAAAAAAAACCTTATTGAGCTATGCACAGTGCTGCCGTGGCTATTGCTACGGTGGTAGAGCCTTAGGACAGGGTCTGAGAGGTTTCCTAGGCGTCTAGGGATGACCTTGGGTGTAAGGCCAGGGCGTGGTTGCATTGGGGTGAGGGTGGGCGAGATGGGAGAGGCTAGATGAGGTGTTTTTTTGGTAGTGAAACAGATTTTTTTTTTTTAGAATTTTTTTGCCGTGGAGCAGCTGGGAGGAGAGGAGGATTTAAAGGAGAGGAAGGAGGGGCATTTTGGGTATTAAAGGAGGCGTGGGGGACACCATGGCTGGGAGCCAGAGGCAGCAACTATACACGACCAGCTGGGGAAGACGATGAACAGTCCCCAGCTGGGTCCTTTTTTTTTTGTTGGTTTTCCAACTCGGGTCCAACCCTCACCTGTGTGTGGGCCAAGTGTGTTGGCTTTGCCAAATGGAGTTGGCGCCCTAGAAAATTTTGAATTTTGAGGTGGGTCCCACCCTAAAGAACCCTACAATGTCATGGGCCCATGTTTGGGCTCCCAAAAGGCCTAGGTTTTGGGGTTTTTGGAGATTGGACTTGTAAATGGGCCTTGAGCCCGTAAGGGTTTTAGCCTAGGGTTTGGACTAGGGCTAGGTCTAGGGTTAGACCTAGGGTTTAGCTAGGGTTAGCCTAGGATTTGGTCTAGGGCTTAGGCTTTAAAGTTGAAATGGGCCTTGAGCCCAAACGGTTTGGATTTTGAGGTTTAGAGTTTACCTAGGGCATGGGGTCTTTTACCTTGGGTTTAGGGTATGGTATAGGGTTCAGGACTTACCTAAAGTTAAACCAAGCTAACCATGGTTAAATTAATTAACCAGGATTAAAAGAGTGTGTAAAAATAGGGTGCTGACAATACTCTTTTGGGATTCTAGGGTTTTGATTCAAAGAATGAGTAATAGAATGATATGAGTGATATGAGTTCTTATTTTAGTTCATAAATCATTCCATTTTATAACCCAAGAAGTTTTATGCCCGTTGGAGTTGCATTGAATGCAACTAAGAGTTGTTGAAAACTAGCCGTTATAGGCTTTAAATGCCCTCCGCGATAAAATCAGTTGACTGGTTTTCAACCAATCAAAATAGAATACTCTGGGCCATAATTAGTCAACTGGTTTTGATTCTCTTCAAGAATCAGTTGACTGATTTTTTGATTTTTCACACAAACTCCTCTTTAACCAACTTAGATGATATGCATGATTTGATTGGTCAATTAGCTTATCTTTATCAAGATTTTTATCATTTAATTTGATATCCTAGGTCCTTAGAATGATATGCAATTATGTTTTAAAGGCTCTTATGAGAATTAGTTGACTGGTTTTGAAAACTAGTCAACTAGTTTTATGTTTTTCACAGAAAACTCCTCTTTAACCAATCTTTAATTATGTGAATGATTTAATTGGTCAACTAACTTGATTTTATCATGTTTTTAACCATTTCATATGATGTCTAAGGACCTTATAAAATGTGCAAAGTTGGTCTTAAGGTTCCTATGATCCATCTAAGTCATTGAGCATTCAACCATCAAACTTTGAGGACTTTTTACTAAAGTCATAAACACTCTCATACTAAAATATAAAACATTAAACCTTGGAGAGACTTCAATCTTCTTCACACTTGATCTTTGATTTTCCTTCATTGATTTCATTTTCTTGATCAATTTTCTTCTTAGTTAGTCTTTATCTTCATATCAAGACTTGTATTTTGTTTTGGATCTTCAACTTCTTCATGATTAGAGATTTGTCATTTTTCAAGACTTGGAATGATCGTCAACTTGTTCCAATGGCTTGCTAATGACTTGATAATGAATCCTCTTTATGCTTGGAATCATTTTCATGCTTTTTCCTTGAAAAGTTTGCTAATGCTCTTGGTAGACTGATTTTCACATAAACTCAAACGAGATATTAGTAACACAAAGGACATTGCATTATTGTGTTATCATCAAAATCATTAAGGATATATACCTATGATTGTAACCTACAGGCTAACAACAAAGGGGCAACAACACAACAACGAGCGCTGTTGTTGCTCATCCGAACTCCATTCTGTTTGATTGTGGCCCCAAATGCAAAGAATAAAACACGAATGGAAAGGTAGTAACTAGTAAGGCAGAAAGCAACCAAAGAGGGGTGTCGATGGCCCGAGTTAGCTCGGTCACCCAGCCTAAAAAGGCTTACTCTTTACCTATATTTTAGGCCCTAGGACTAGGGCTATATATGCTCTATTTCTTAGGCCCATATTAATGTGGGCCGGGCCAAGGCTTGGCTCCTTAAAGCCAACTCGGCCCAATATATATATTATTTATATCATTCTACTAATAAAAGTACAAGAAGTATGCAAAACTTACTTGGACATAAAAACCCAACTTTCTTTAATATATAAAAAATTTATATAGACATAATCCCTTTTTTTGGATAGATATATAGACGTAACCTAATAGTTTTAATAGTTGTTATTTGAAATTAGAATTCTTCTTTGATCAAAATTCTAAATTCTCTAATAAAACTTTCATATTCTATAGATAGGGGTAGGATGCTTCCTTTTGTTGGAGACTCCTTCCTCTATGCTCCTCTCTCTCTCTCTCTCTTGAATGCATCTTAGTTGTAGATAACCCACCTTACTAGTAGGGAATGAGAACTTTTTGGGTTCTTTAATGCAACGTAATAATTTTGATGGGAGATGGGTGACGGATGATTCGTATCCGCTCTACCCTCCTAGCTCTTGTCCTCACATCAACGAGCTATTTGATTGTTTCCTTAACGGTAGTCCAGATGACAACCCAAGGATCCTAGGTACATAGTAAAATCAAAGAACAAAAATTTAATTTTTTCAATTTCTAAGAATTTTCTTTTGGGTTTGTTCTACTTGGTATTGATTTTTCAGTTTGTGATTTTCGGTTCTGCTTTACTGGGATTGATTCCTCAGTTTGAGTTTCTGGTTCTATTCTACTACACTCCCCCCACCCTTTAGGCCCCATGTGGCTCTGCTCCTGTGTGGAACCTTATCCTCTTGTGTAGACTCTATACATAGCTCACTAAATAGAAACCTTACATTAAAGTGATTAAACAAAATGCTATTATATGTACATTGTTATATGCATAATCATTATATTTACGTTGTTACACCATTATATATAAACTGATATAACACTGTTATATGTATTAACACCATTAAATACAAAATATAACATTGTTGGAACTTTGTAATACATATTGTTATATGTATGATATATATGCCAAAGAAAGTTGGCTAACTATACTGCAAGGACATGGTTTTATCCTTGATCTCACTTATCATTGTGCAATTAGCATAAATCTTCAATTTATTTTTAGGGAGAACGTGTAGTGATCGTGATCGCTTTGTTGTTTTCCGTTGCACTCCTACTAATGTACTTTCTCTATCAGGTATTCCATTCATCACTCTATACCTCCATTCTACAAATTAAGTTTGTCTACTCTCATATGTAATGCTTAAATATAGCTTGATAAGGAAGACCAAGTTTAGTTCAAGGGCATGTAGTCTATGCTATGAAAAAAGATATATCTTTTCATAGTAGAACTAAGTTCAAAGGAAAAGTCAAATGAGAGAGATGGTTTCCTCAAGAAGATCTTATTTTAATAATCAATTACCATTTTAGATTAATCTAAAAGGAAATAGACTTCTCATTATCGGTTGAACATTGAGGGCATCAATCCACTAGATGTACCTCTCATGGATCAAACTCATGACATTCCCCTTACAAGGGAGCTTTGCAACATTAATATAACATTATCATATCTATCAATAACAAAATCAGTAAGTAGAACTTTATATACTAGATAATGATAATGTGAAAGAAAATTATGAATTTAACATGAACAAGTACAAAGTAACGTTTATGTACTTTTGAAAGCATTAAGGGTCTGATCTATTCACTTCTTATCATCTGTACATTTTCAGACTATAAATTTATAGCATATTACAGTTTCAAGTTTTTATATAAAAACATATACGATCTATGAAAATAATACTTAAAACTTGATTATCTCTGCTGGTTTTTGAGCCCTGTATCCAAAAGAGGAGAGTGGAGTATGTAAAGCATGAGCATCTAGGTTTGGATTTTATTGTGTTTCTTAAGGTATTTTGATTGATTTTTGTTTATTTCTTTCTTTTTTTCATATATTATCTTCAATTTATTAATTTTGTTGTCATGTTTATAGATGTAAGAATTGCACTTGGAGAATGAAATACTAATCATGAAAAAAATATTTTAATTTTATTAGTAAAAATCAATATGTGCAATGCACGTGCATCTTTACTAGTGTATAATATGTGTATATGTATTATAAAATTGGTAATATGACACACTAGTATAAGAATGTATTAAGATTATAATTAATTTTAACAATGAAATTGCTCGGTACAGTTACAATATCGAGCTCTGCCAACGTCAAGAATATCTTTCTCTTTGTCTTATTCCTGAAAATGTAGGCAGATTTTGTGTCCTAGGATGCCTCCAGTTGATGTTCTACCCCCTTTGACTCTACTAAAAAAATATTATAAATAAATAAATAAACATATATATATATATATTATATTTATGACATAAAATTAGGGCCCGTTTGGTTCAGATTATTGTAGTTATAAGCGATTATACTGATAAACGTTGTTCTAAATAAGTGGTGTTGTTAATAAGCGTTCTCTGTAATCCTGTTTGGCTGAAACTCTGCTGATAGGTGATTATTTAGTCATTTTTAAAAATGGTATTTTAGTCATTTTTAGAAAAAGAAAAAAAATATTAAAAAAAACTTTCTTTTAAGTTTAATGAATCTTGTTGGCCTTACTGGGTGCAAATTTGAGTGCTTATAATAATTTTCACATAATATTAAAGGTCATAAGCGGTTACGCTCCACAATAATCACCTTCTGACGAGATCATGGAATCACCGGTTATTTCCATAATCGGTTATTACATAAGCGCTTATGACAAATCGAACCAAACACTATTATGAGACATAATCCAGATAGAAGCAATTATGTACCAAATAAGCGCTTATAATAATCCGAATCAAACGAGCCCTTAATAATGTAACATACTAATATAGTATAACAATTTGTTAACACACTATTTTATAGTACATAATACAACATATAATACTTTTATATATACATGATATATTGATGATCAAAATATATATACACTTTTATATACTAGTAAAAATCCATGCGCATTACACGTAAAAATTGTTATAAGTAATTTCTTTAAAAAAAATCTCATATAGAAGAAAGTATATTGTTTAATAATGAGCATTTTACTAATTTTAAAGGCTTTATTCCTTTTAAGCAAGTTGTATTTTAATCTAGAAAATCTTTTTTTTCTTCACACAAACCAAAAATAAAAATCATTCAAACAAGTATTGTAGCGCCTACTCCAAATCTTATATAATCTGTGAAGAGAGAAACATTTTTTCCCTTCTTATTTAAAGCCATGACTAACTAAAGCTACAATTAAAGCATAACCATTTACATTATGATCGTATCAAGCAAACCCATCAACATTTTCATAATCTACTAACATTTTTTTTTTCGCATTTCTTATATACCTTCAATCTGATCTATTACAATCCTAATCATGAGTACGATCATTGGCCATTGTTCGAGGTGTCTTAAGTGTTGAAAGTTGTCATGAATTTTAGTCGGATTCTTGATGACCCATTGACGACCCGTTTTGAATATTATAACCAATTTGTCTCTTATGTTGTAATCCTAGGTATATAAGGGGTTTTAAGATTTATTTTGAAAGAGGTGAAGAGAGAGCCGAAATAAGGGTGTAAAGGGAAATAGGGTTTTTGAGTGTTTTTTTTAAATCTCTTTGTTGATTTAGTGAATTGATCATTGCTGCTTGTGTACGTGGGTGTCTTGTCGAACCACGTAAATCGTGTGTCTCCTCTTGTAGTTTGTTCTTTAGTTCGCTTGGTTTGTTTTGTTGTTTTAGAATCATTTCATTTTCTTAGCACACATTCGCACAACACTAAGATGCGTTCTATATGCCTTGCTTGTTTTACATTTGAGCCTAACAGCCTTGATCCATCATCCATCAGATTTCCTCCATCACGAGGCTAAATAAAATATAAGTTGGACTTGGGAATGACATTAGGTTGTTTGGACCTCAAAAATTGAAAATACGCCAACCTTGCCCAGCCCACAACTTTGTAGTGGGCCTACTAAGTTAAATAATTAAAATTTTAATCAAACTATATTTCTAATATAATTTTATTAGAATTTACATTTTTTTTTATATAAAATAAGATTAAGGGTAATTATGTCAATAAAAAATTTAACATAGTCCTTATACTTTTATTAGTAGAAGAATATACATATATATATATCATTCTACTAATAAAAGTACAAGGAGTATGTAAAACCTTACTTGGACGTAAATACCCTTTTAATTTAATTTATTTAATACATAACTTATAATATAACCAAACTTTAATTAAGTTACTATTTAATATTATGTGGGACTCATTATTAAAATAGAGTTGCTTTAGGACTCTACCATATTGGGGGAAGAATCATAAAGGAGAGTTGGCTTAGGACTCTACCATATGTTAGGGTAGAATTATATTTCTATAGAAAGAGAGTCTCTCGGAAAGGAGAGTTGGTTTAGGACTCTTCCATATTTTATGAAAGATAATCATGAATAGTATCTTCCTATAATCTCCACCCTCAACTGATAGACCCTTACCCAAGGAGCAACCAAGAAAAGATAAATAATGTTTCTAATATTAAATTTAAATTAATATAAGAAATATTAAATTTAATTACTCAATAATATATAATTTATATTTAAAAATTATTTAATATAAAGAGAGTAACATGACGTCTAATGAAAATATATTAAAAATTATATATTTTTTCTAAATTATATTTTAATAATGAAAAAATTATACGTTCAAGGCACGTGCATTTTTACTAGTATATATATATATATATATAGTCTAGCTTAACCAAGCACAACCCACGAGGGATCCCCTGGAAGTAGCCTGGTGAAGTGACAGGGGGAGAAAAATCATTTTCTAGAAAAATCCAGAATAACGCAATTTCTGGGCTTTCCCTCTGGGCTTTCCCATTGCTATGGTTCTAGGCCCTTTTTGAGTGAGCCCTGATCCATTCCCGGGCCTGATTTAGGTCATTGAGACCTCCCATAACCTTCCCTGATCCTTCCAGGATCCTTAGGTTAGCTTAACCATGATTAAAATCGTAACAAGTTAAAACCGTCCAGAATGTCGGTAAACAGTTTACCGACATTCTGGGTATGCTACTTGTCGCGGTAGATGGCCTCTGTGGGCCACATCCAGACCAAACCAAAGGCCCAGACCAAGCCTAAGGCTTGCCCTGAAGTCCCTTGAACACCCTCTTAGGTCCAGGATCTCATGATCATCACCACAACCGTGTCCATGACTAATAAAGTCATTTTCAGAAGAAACAGGAAATGGCGGTACAACATTTACCGCCATTCTAATCTTGTGAAGGGTTGGAATTGGCGGTAATGCCAGTATTACCAATTCCAACTTTTGTTTTTCTGAGTTTTGCACAAGGCTCAGACTAGGTAGGAGGCCATTATAGGCTCTGCCATGTTATTTGGGCCCACTTTTGACCGAACCAGACCCTTAACTAGGGTTGAACTTAACTCCGGTTAGAATTGAACCATGGTTTCATTGGTAACAGTTTAGAAAAATCCTAAAAATCTAAAAATGCAAGGAGGACCATAAACCTGACCTTGGGCCTAATAAGCCATGGTTCGCAATCCTAACCATGGTTAACTCACCTCTTAACTCCTGCTAAGCAACCTTAGTCTACCGGATTAACCCCTTTAAACCTGATCTTGGGCCTAGTAAACCATGGTTAGTAATTCTAATCATGGTTAACTCATCTCTTAACTCTGGTTAAGAAATCTTAGTCTACCAGACTAATCCCTTTAGCCCACTGGGTTAAACCTTGGCTTACCGAGTCCAACATTAGTCTATCGGCCTAATCCCTTAGCCTATCGGGCTAGTCCTCAGCCTCCGGATCCAGTCTTGGCTTACCGGACCCATGCCTTGGTCTCTCGGCCCAATCCTTGACCTCTGGGCTCATACCTAGAGATCATACACTTGACCTCTCCGGTCAACCAAACCTAGCCCATTGAACTATAACCTCAGCCACTCCAGTGCACACACACACTCCCCTAGCCTTCACACGGGCTCACGTGCCAAAACTACACTCGGTCTGATCTCACCCCATGTGAGTACGTAGGCAACCAACCCGGGTTCGACCGTAGTCTATGATTTCTATTTCTTGGATTAGCATCATTCCAAATACTTAGGCATTTTCATTAATCTTGACTTTAATTTGACTTAAACCTAGGGAGTAGGTAACCATCTTAGACGGAGGTCCCGAGGTGCCTAACACCTTCCCTGGGACTTAATCGAACCACTTACCCTAACTCTCATGTAGACCATAACACCTTATTCAGACCCGAGACTTTTCCATCAGAATTAATAAGTGACGACTCTTAATCATAACTCCTAGTAGATAAAATCTGTGCCCACATAAGGATTAGTGAATCTTCACCACAGTTATTAGGTGTTAGAAAGGACATGTGTTGACTTGTAGTTGTGATTGAACTCAAGGAGAGTTCAATCGAGATTGGCTGTTATTCGATACTGTAATGTGTTGTTAACATATTAAATGTTTTATTATTTATATTACTATCATTTTTCTCTATATATATTTTAGTTTCCTACATTTGATTTGAAATCAGATTCAAGAGGTTCATTTCGGGAGAATTGTTCCTTGGAAATGATGACAAATGGGCCCTTCCTTTCTCTTTTCCCCTTCTAATCTGTTTTGATTTGATACTAAAGTTATACTAATGTGGTCTCTCTCTCTCTTCATTACATTCAATTGGATGTTTCATTTTACTGTTTTTTTTTAATCTAGAAGCCATGTTTATCATATTTTCCCATGGGCTCTGTACGTATCAATTTTTAAAGAAAAACTTTGTTACGATTGTGATAATTGCCACATTTGCTTTAGAGAGGTACCCTTATTTACATTTTATTCATTTATGCTCCGTTTGTTTTGAGGTAAAATAGGGGAAAACAAATGAATTTCACGGAAAATATCATTTTTCAAGTGTACTTTCTTTAGGACAACTGGACATTTTCCGCGAAATTCATTTGTTTTCCTCTATTTTACTTCGAAACAAACGGAGCATTAAATGAAAATTATTATTAAATCAAAGATGCACATCCTTTCACGTAGGGGCCGGGCTGCACATCAGGCCGAGTATGGTCCTAGAGCCTTTGTAACTGTCTCGGGCTTTCGGCTGCCGTTATTAAAAAATCAACAAAAGTCAAGCCCTAACCCAACCCGCACATGCAAGACAAATTAGTTATCTGACAAAAGGGTAATGCTAGCTCAACTTTCTTTCCTTAAATAAACTCTTAAAACGAAAGCATCACTACTAACAAAACGACACTTTTTTTTTCCTCCTTTATGAGTTGGATTATATTCAATTGCAATTGAACTCGAAATTGAACTCTCCTAGAGTTCAATTACACTCATATGTAAACACATGTTCCTTTTAACCTTTATTAATTGTGATTAAGATTCACTAATTCATAGAATTCAACAATATAACCAAATTTGTTTTCAAGAAGAAATTTTTTTAAAAAATTAGCTTTAAGAGTTAAATCTTTTTTAACCAAGGTTAAAATGAGTTCTGCAAGTGCGATTAAGCTCTCCAAGTTCAATAACAATAAGACAGGATCCGAAGTACTGAGATTGGATCACACTCAATTACCATTGAACTCTCCCCTATTGAAATTGTACCGACAAGTCAACACGTGTCCCTTTTAACTCCTATTAACCATGGTTAAGATTTTGTGTTCTAGGATGCCTCCAGTTGATGTTCCACCCTCTTTGACTCCACTAAAAAAATATTATAATTAAATAAATAAACATATATATATATATATTATATTTATGACATAAAATTAATAATGTAACATACTAATATAGTATAATAATTTGTTAACACACTATTTTATAGTACATAATACAACATATAATACTTTTATATATACATGATATATTGATGATCAAAATATATATACACTTTTATATACTAGGCAAAATCCACGCGCGTTACACGTAAAAATTGTTATAATTAATTTTTTTTTTTTAAATCTCATATAGAAGAAAGTATATTGTTTAATAATGAGCATTTTACTTATTTTAAAGGCTTTACTCCTTTTAAGCAAGTTGTATTTTAATCTTATATAATCTGTGAAGAGAGAAACATTTTTTCCCTTCTTATTTAAATCCATGACTAACTAAAGCTACAATTAAAGCATAACCATTTACATTATGATCGTATCAAGCAAACCCATCAACACTTTCATAATCTACTAACATTTTTTTTCTTTGCATTTCGTATATACTTTCAATCTGAACTATTACAATCCTAATCATGAGTACGATCATTGGCCTTTGTTCGAGGTGTGTTAAGTGTTGAAAGTTGTCATGAATTTAACTCGGATTCTTGATGATCCATTGACGACCCGTTTTGAGTATTATAACCGATTTGTCTCTTATGTTGTAATCCTAGGCATATAAGGGGTTTTAAGATTTATTTTGAAAGAGGTGAAGAGAGAGCCAAAATAAGGGTGTAAAGGGAAATAGGGTCTTTGAGTGTTTTTTTTTAAATCTCTATGTTGATTTAGTGAATTGATCATCGTTGCCTATGGACGTGGGCGTCTTGCCGAATCACGTAAATCACGTGTCTCCTCTTGTAGTTTGTTCTTTAGTTCGCTTGGTTTGTTTTGTTGTTTTAGAATCGTTTCATTTTCTTAGCACGCTTTCGCACAACACTAAGATGCGTTCTATCTCAGCCTTGCTTGTTTTACATTTGGGCCTAACAGCCTTGATCCATCATCCATCTGCTTTCCTCCATCATGAGGCTAAATAAAATATAAGTTGAACTTGGGAATGACATTAGGTTGTTTGGACCTCAAAAATTGAAAATACACCAGCCTTGCCCGACCCACAACTAAGTTAAATAATTAAAATTTTAATCAAACTATACTTCTAATTATATTTCTAATATAATTTTATTAGAATTTATATTTTTTTTTATATAAATAAGATTAAGGGTAATTATGTCAACAAAAAAATTTAACATAGTCCTTATACTTTTATTAGTAGAAGAATATATATATATATATATGCAAAACTTTAGTTGGACGTAAATACCATTTTATTTTAATTTATTTAATATATGATTTATAATATAACCAAACTTTAATTCAGTTATTATTTAATATTATGTGGGACTCATTATTAAAATAGAGTTGCTTTAGGACTCTACTATATTGGGGGAAGAATCATAAAGGAGGGTTGGCGTAGGACTCTACGATATGTTAGGATAGAATTATATTTCTATAGAAAAGGGAGTCTCTCGGAAAGGAGAGTTGGTTTAGGACTCTACCATATTTTACGAAAAGCAATCATGAATAGTATCTTCCTATAACCTCCACCCCCGACTGATCGACCCTTACCCAGGGAGCATCCAAGAAAAGATATATATAATGTTTCTAATATTAAATTTAAATTAATATAAGAAATATTAAATTTAATTACTCAATAATATATAATTTATATTTAAAAATTATTTAATATAAAGAGAGTAACATGACGTCTAATGAAAATATATTAAAAATTATATATTTTTTTCTAAATTATTTTAATAATGAAAAAATTATACGTTCAAGGCACGTGCATTTTTACTAGTATATATATATATATATATATATATATAGTCTAGCCTAACCAAGCCCAACCCATGAGGGATCCCCTGGAAGTAGCCTGGTGCAATGCCAGGTGGAGAAAAATCATTTTATAGAAAAATCCAGAAATGACAGTAAATACAGTACTGCAATTTCTGGGTTTTCCCATTGTTGTGGCTCTAGACCCTTTTTAAGTGAGCCCTGGTCCATTCCAGGGCCTGGTTTAGGTCCCTGAGACCTCCCATAACCTTCCCTGGTCCTTCTAGGCTCCCTAGGTTAGCTTAACTATGATTAAAATCGTAAAAAGTGGAAACTGTCAAGAATGTTAGTAAACAGTTTACTGACATTCTAGGTATGCTGCTTCTCGCGGTAGATGACCTCTGTGGGCCACATCTAGACCAAACGAAAGGCCCAGACCAGGCTTAGGACTTGCCCTAAAGTCCCCTGAACACCCTCTTGGGTCTAGGATCTCATGACCATCACCACAACCGTGTCCTTGACCAGTAAAGTCATTTTCATAAGAAACTGGAAATGACGATACAATATCTATCACCATTCCAATCCTGTGAAGGGTTGGAATTGGCGGTAATGCTAGTACTGCCAATTCCAGCTTCTGTTTATTTGAGTCTTGCATAGGGTCCAGACCAGGTAGGAGACCATTGTAGGCCCTGCCATGTTATCTGAGCCCACCTTTGACCGAACCAGACCCTTAACTAGGGTTAAACTTAACTCTGGTTAGATTTTAACCATGGTTTCATTAGTAAAAGTCTAGAAAAATCTAAAAATGCAAGGAGGACCATAAACTTGACCTTGGGCCTAGTAAACCATGGTTCACAATCCTAACCATGGTTAACTCACCTCTTAATTCCGACTGACCAACCTTAGTTTACCGGACTAACCCCTTTAAACCTGATCTTGGGCCTAGTAAACCATGGTTAGTAATTCTAACCTGGTTAACTCACTTCTTAACTCTGGTTAAGCAACATTAGTCTACCGGACTAACCCCTTTAGCCCACCGGGTTTAACCTTGGCCTACCGAGCCCAACATTAGTCTATTGGACTAATCCCTTAGCCTACCGAGCTAGCCCTAGGCCTCCGGATCCAATCTTGGCCTACCGGGCCCATGGCTTGGTCTCTGGGCCCAATCCTTGGCTTCTGGGCTCATACCTCAAGGCTATGCACTTGACCTCTCCGGTCAACCAAACCTAGCCCACTGGGCTAGACCTTCAGCTGCCCCAGTGCACACACACACTTCCCTAGACTTGGCACGGGCTCACATGTCAGAACTATACTCGGTCTGATCTCACTCCATGTGAGTACGTAGGCAACCAACCCAGGTTCGACCCTAGTATATGATTTTCT
Source organism: Tetracentron sinense (assembly GCA_015143295.1). NCBI lineage: Eukaryota > Viridiplantae > Streptophyta > Magnoliopsida > Trochodendrales > Trochodendraceae > Tetracentron > Tetracentron sinense. The sequence goes on from CM026563.1 coordinate 41,347,595, forward strand.
ATTTATTGGATTAACATTACTCCAAATACTTAGGCATTTTCATTAATCTTGACTTTAATTTGGCTTAAACCTAGGGAGTAGGTAATCATCTTAGACGGAGGTACCGAGGTGCCTAACACCTTCCCCAAGACTTAATTGAACCACTTACCCTAACTCTTATGTAGACCATAAGACCTTATTCAGACCTGAGACTTATCCATCAGAATTAATAAGTGATGACTCTTAATCATAACTCCTAGTGGATAAAATCCGTGCCTACATAAGGATTAGTGACTCTTCACCACAATTATTAGGTGTTAGAAGGGACATGTGTTGACTTGTAGGTGCAATTGAACTCTCCTCGAGTTCAATCAAGATTGGCTGTGATTCGATACTGTAATGTGTTGTTAGTTTATTAGATGTTTTATTATTTATATTACTATCATTTTTCTCTATATATATTTTAGTTTCCTATATTTGATTTGAAATAGGTTCAAGAGGTTCATTTCAGGAGAATTGTTTCTTGGAAATGATGACAAACGGGCCCTTCCTTTCTCTTTTCCCCCTTCTAATCTGTTTTGATTTGATACTAAAGTCATACTAATGTAGTCTCTCTCTCTTCATTACATTCAAATTGGATGTTTTCATTTTACTTTTTTTTTTAATCTAGAAGCCATGTTTATCATATTTTCCCATGGACTCTGTACTCACCAATTTTTAAAGAAAAACTTTGTTACGATTGTGATAATTGCTACATTTGCTTTAGAGAGGTACTCTTATTTACATTTTATTCAATTAAATGAAAATTATTATTAAATCAAAGATGCACATCCTTTCACGTAGGGGCCGGGCTGCACATCAGGCTATTAAAAAATCATGGGCTTTCGGTTGGGCTTATTAAAAAATCACCAAAAGTCAATCCCTAACCCAACCATGCTAGCTCAAGTTTGTCCTTTTTTAAAGTAAAAAATAACTTTTTTTTTTTGGAAGGTTAGATTAGGAAAAAAAAAACTCTCTTAGAACAACTAACGCGTGTCTTTCATTAAAGAAACTCTTAAAAGAAAGCATCACTCCTAACAAAACGACACTTTTTTTTTCCTCCTTTATGAGTTGGATTATATTCAATTGCAATTGAACTCGGAATTAAACTCTCCTAGAGTTCAATCACACCCATATGTCAACACATGTTCCTTTTAACTTTTATTAATTATGACTAAGCTTCATTAATCCATAGAATTCAACAATATAACCAAGTTAGTTTTCAAGAAGAAAAATATTTAAAAAATTAACTTTAAGAGTTAAATTTTTTTCAACCTAGGTTAAAATGAGTTATGCGAGTGCGATTAAACTCTCCAAGTTCAATAACAATAAGACAGGATTTGGAGTATTCCTGAGATTGGATCACACTCAATTACCATTGAACTCTCCCTGATTAAAATTGTACCCACAAGTCAACACGTGTCCCTTTTAACTCCTTATTAACCATGGTTAAGATTTGTTAACCTTTAGAGTACAACAATATAACTTTGTCTTCTTTTAGAAAAACAAAAATACTAACCCTAAATGTTTGGTTGAGAAAAAACGATAAAAACATGGAAAAAGAAAAGAAAATTAGACTAAATACAATTAATAATTGTATTAAAAATCCAAAATATTCTTTTCTTTTCAATATTTTCTTCAATTTTCTCGGCAACCAAACATAGCTAAAGTTTAAATTTTTTTAAACCAGAAGTAAAAAAAGACATCTGTGAGTGCGACTCAATTGAATGGATCTTGCCTTCTTTTTGTGGCCTCGGATTCTCTTTGGCGAAGCAAGAAACCCCTCTCGGGGTTCCATACCATTGTGGGACATCTGGTGTAAAAATAGGGAGAAGTCATTTTATTTTTCCCCCATGATTTTGACTTCTCCCCATTTGATATCTCTCCCCCTTATCCTCACACACTTATCACCACATGTCTTATTATGTGTGTGGGGAAGTCAAAATCATGAGCCCCATGATTTTGACTTCTCTACCATTTGTCCCCTCTTTTATGGAACCCGGAGACAAGCCCTTTCTAGCTTCACCAGAGACAATCCAAAACCTCTTTTTGTAAGACTATGTTTGACAATAACTGACATGAAATTTAATCAAGGATTCCGCTTATGATAAACACGGTCCGGTTCCGATTTAGCCAACAACATCCGTTCTACTCGTTGGGATTCTGATCTTCACCCAACAAATGTCGAGATCGAATCACAGCCAACCGTGATTGAGCTTAGATAGTTCAATCACGTCCACAGGTCAACATGTGCCATTTTTAACCCTTATTAACCATGATTAAGATTTCTTTACACTTAATGTTCAATAATCTTGATATAACCTTAGTTTTTAGGAAAAAATATTTTTAAAAATTAACTTTATGAGTAAGAAATTTTAACCCTAAGTTTAAATTTCTTTTAAAAATAATTTTTTAAAAAACCAAAGTTAGATTGTTGAACCCTAAGTATTAAAGAATCTTAATCATGATTAATAAGGGTTAAAAAAGACACGGATTGACCTGTGAGTGCAAAAACTCTTTGTTGAGTTCAATCACAATTGGCTGTGATTCGATCTCAACAACATCCGGCACGCGCAATACAGCTGGCACGACGGTACATCTTCGCGTGCAGAATACGTGACCTATCGTCATTTTGAGGTTAGCAGTATCTTCTCCTCCGTCGTTTTGCTATATTTATGACACTCTGAACCACGTTCAAAGTATTATAAATGGGCAATTTGTAATGGGTAAATTTCGTAAAATCCTAAGTATGGTAGTAATGAGCTCGTCCTCGGTGTGGTGTTATCGTTTGGGCTCATTTCCGTCGTCTCTTCGACGACGGGCCCGTTGTCATATGGACAACGAGAACGTTGTCTACCGAACGACGAGAACGTTGTCTCATAGACGACGATCACGTCTTCGTTCTGACGACGTACCCGTTGTCTCATAGACGACGATCACGTCTTCGTTCTGACGACGTACCCGTCATCTCATAGACGACGATCACGTTTTCATTCTGACAACGTACCCGCCGTCTTATTGTCAACGACCCCGTACTCCAACACGTAATGAGATCCGGTGCTATTGCCCAGTCGCCTGGGACTGATCCTACCCCTACGATGGTAGGTGGGAAATACTGTCTTGGCATTAAATATAGCATTAAATGCCATTTAATGCTAGTCACCTCGGACGAGTTCCTACTCTATGCCTGCTCTCTTTTATATGCAGGTACGCGTGCAGTACGAATGACCGGGAGATCTATCTAAAATGATTACTGAAGTACACATCAGAGATTTGAGGTGTGCATGGACATCCATGGGTGCCCATGGCCATGGCAGGAGTGGCCTATAAGAACCTGTGAAAAACAGTGTGAAAGGGAAGGAATTTTCAAGAGCTAAGACCCTCAAATTTTCTGTATTTTCTTACTGTTCATCATCTTTTACACCTACTGACTTTATCATCGGAGTACAGGTCAGGGTGCCACACCCTCCACTCCAACCTTCTACCGGTAAACCAGGGCTTGGGAGAAGCTGTTGCTAACGCGTGTCCTTTTCGGTAAATTTCCCTCACAAAATTGGCGCCGTCTGTGGGAAATTTTAGCCGAACCCACCCTTTGCTCACACCACCTCTCCCGGTCAGCATGGCAGACCAAACTCCTTAGTTTATCGTCGAAAACCAGCCCCCTCAAGCCATTCCCTGCACCCCTTCTGCCATGCAAACATTCGCATCAGGCCAATCTTCTGGACAACCAGAAAGGCCCATGACCATACCTGATCTCATCCTGTTACTATTACAACAACAACAGGCCACTCTGGCCCAGATAGTCAGCCAGCAGCAGTCACTGCAGGAGCGGCTTGATGCTTTAGAGCATGGTAACTTGGAGATCGATGACGAATCTCCTAAAGGAGGCTTTGCGGCTCGTAAACTCAATTTTCCTTCTTCCCCTCCCCCCAAAGTAACAATCCCGATCTCGCCGTCTGCACCAGAGAATCTGGAGAGAAGATTCACTCTCACTCCTTCTACTGACGAGACTGCCTATCCTCGTTCTCTTGGTACTCACGCTGAACAACGAGATCTCCGTGTCAGTAATGACGGGTTGAAGACAGGCTTAACCCTCAAGGACGTGGAAGCCCTGATCAATGCTCGAGTCAGAGGAGTAACGAGCGGGGCCTCTCTCGATCAATACGCTCAGAAGTACAAAGATGAGGAGGAGACGTCCCCTTTTTCCAAGGAGATCGTCGAATCTTATACCCCGTCAAAATTCGTGGTACCGAATTTTGTTAAGTTCGATGGGAGGAGAGATCCTATTGACCACCTGACTGACTTCAAGAATGCTATGGCTGTCCGTAATCCGGATGATAATCTCCTCTGTAAAGCCTTCCCTAGCAGCCTGACTGGAGCGGCTGCGAGATGGTTCCGTAATCTACCCGCTGGGTCGATCAAATGTATGGCTGATCTCAGGTCAATTTTCATTGACCAGTACATCATTAACAAGAAGAAGAAAGCAGGAGCAGATTCACTCTTCGCCATGCGAATGAAGTCGGCGGAACCCCTTAGAGACTTTATTCAACGGTTTACCGATGAAGTCTCTAATATCGATAAGATCGAAGACTGCACTTGCATAGCAGCCTTCAAGAATGCCATACCCAAGAGTTCTAAGCTCTACGAATCTCTTACCCTTGACTGTCCAATCAAGATGGACGAACTGATAGTCCGTGCCTCTAAGTACGGGAGGATGGAGGAAGATATTGCAGCAACGACGAGACCCAGAGCACGAGGGGTAGATGCTGTGGAGTGGGGAAGCAAACCCTCCTCGAAGAGAGGGAAGAGACCAAAGTATGAATCATCTTCCAGCGACGAGGATCCACGGTGGCGCACACGACAGGAAAAAGTGGTGTATGTTGAACGACGGGAAGAACCGAACCGACACTCGTTGGGAGTCCGCCAAGATTTAGACTCATCAAGGAGGACGGATCTACGTCCCAACTCCCAACGGCGGGACGACCGTGCCTATCAGAGACGAGAGGAACCCGGGCATAACAAGGAGAGGGAGAATCAGACGATAGAAAGACGTCCTTTTGCATCTCGCGCTGGTCAAGTCAACTTCTCAGCGAGCCCGGCGACGATTATGAAGATGATGGAAGACAAACCATACTTCGAATGGCCAACACGGACCGTTCGTGATATCACCACGGGACCCAGGGCGCATGAGTATTGTCAGTATCACAAGTGCCACGGGCACCTTACAAATCGTTTTCGCATCCTGAGAGAATATCTGGAAAGATTAGTCCGTGAAGGCTATCTGGGAGAATATGTGGACTCTGGAAGAGGAGAATGGCGTATTACGGATCCATCCACTCGGTCTCATGAGGGAGAACCATCTGGTCATATGGGCCGAGGCGGAGAAGCCCCGAAGGGAGTCATAAATGTCATCAATCGCGCTCGAGTACCGGAAGTAGATATTGAGCAGCAGTTCCGAGCGAAGGCAAGGAAGTTATCACACGTGGCAAAAGTTTGTCAGGTGCAATCGACAACGAGGAAAATCGAGCAGGCCCTATCGTTCACTGATCAGGACATGACCACTGTGGTCAGGCCTCACTACGATGCTCTTGTCTTGACTATGCGAATTGGCGATTTTGACATCAGGCGAGTCGTCGTTGACCCTGGAAGTGGGGCAGATATTCAGTATCTCCATGCTTTCGCAAAGATGGGGTTGGACCCGGCAGTTCTCGTCCCTGCACAGACCCCCTTGATAGGATTCGACGGAAGCTCGATGCAACCTGTAGGAGAAGTCATCCTACCGGTCAGAGCTGGACCTATCATCCTGTCCACTCGGTTCTCCATTGTCGATGCGCTGTCCCCATACAATGCCATCTTGGGGCGATGGTGGACTCACGAAATGAGAGCTGTTCCGTCTTCTTATTATCAGGTACTGAAATTCCCTACTCCGGACTGACCAAGTGAAATACGAGGAGACCAGCTGGCATCGCAGAAGTGTGATTATGCCCCACCCGACCTACTCAAATAGCAATTACAGATCGGGTCCGTGGAAGAGGAGAACACAGGTGAATCGTTGACGAACCACTCTGTTGAACCCACGAAGCTTGTCAACCTTGGGACGGAGAACGAATCAAGGACGCTACAAATTGGGACCTGTTTGACAACGGACGAAGAGCAGGAGTTGATTAATTTTCTGAGGAGAAATCTTGATGTTTTTGCTTGGTCCCACGAGGACATGACGGGTATCAATCCGGAAATCATCTGTCACCATCTCAACGTTGATCCCGTAGTGAATCCGGTTAAACAGAAGCCTCGTAGACTTGCTCCGGCGTACCATGAGGCCGTCAATGAAGAGATTGATAAGTTAATTCAGCACGGGTTCATTCGTGAGGTCCAATATCCAGAGTGGATAGCCAATGTAGTAGCTGTTCCGAAGAAGAACGGGAAAGTCAGAGTCTGTATTGATTTCACTAATGTTAATAAAGCTTGTCCGAAAGACTTCTTCCCAGTTCCCAGAATCGATAGACTTATCACTGCCACCACGGGTCACGAGATGTTGAGCTTCATGGACGGGTATTCGGGTTACAATCAAATCCTCTTAGCTGAGGACGATCAAGAGAAGACGGCCTTCATAACGGAGCGTGGCCTATTCTGTTACCGGGTCATGCCCTTTGGCCTGAAGAATGCCGGGGCCACTTATCAACGGTTAATGAATCTGATGTTTGGACCCTTGCTTGGTAAATCGGTGGAGGTGTTTATTGACGATATCGTTGTGAAAAGCCGAACTCGGGTCTCTCTTGTAGCCGACTTGGCAGAGCCGTTTTCTATTTTACGCACTTTCAATCTGAAGTTAAATCCTGAGAAATGTATATTCGGCGTCGCCTCGGGCAAATTCCTTGGTTACCTCGTCAGTCAACGGGGCATCGAAGCAAATCCCATGTAAATTCGTGCTCTGATAGATATGCCGGAACCGAAGACAAGGAAAGAAGTTCAAAAACTGACAGGACGTATCGCTGCTCTTAACCGGTTTATGTCGAAGTCTTCTGACCGTTGCAGACCTCTGTTCGAGTTATTGAGGAAGGATTCCGTTTTCAGGTGGACAGAAGAGTGTTCTCGATCTTTCGCCGCCTTGAAGACGTATCTAGGCTCCGCTCCAATCTTCTCCGTACCTGAACCTGGTGAAGTGTTGTACCTCTATCTCTCCGTTTCGGAACGAGCCATTGGCTCCGTGCTGCTCAGAAGTCACAACGGCATAGAGAAGCCTATTTATTTCGTCAGCAAAACATTTCACAAGGCAGAATCCAACTATAGCAAAATGGAAAAGGTATGCCTGGCTCTTGTCTTTTCCGCTGAAAAGTTACATCCTTATTTTCAGGCACATACCATCGTCGTCATCACTACGTACCATTTGAAAACTGTGTTAGGGCAACCTGAAACTGCGGGACGTATGTCAAAGTGGGCAGTGGCACTCAGCGAGTTCGATATCCAATATCAGGCCCGAACCGCAGAGAAAGGACAGGCCGTTGCAAGCTTCCTGACCGATTTCCCTGTGGAGGAGGCCGAAACTTCAGTAGAGCCCGACCGTCATGAGCTCCCAGACGATGCGGAGGAGGATACCGCTGTGGAAGACGAGGCAGGAGATGGAACCAAACTGACGATGTGGTGCGATTGGGTCTTGTACGTAGATGGATCGTCTAATGTCAGCGGTTCGGGACTTGTTGCTGTTCTTGTCAGCCCAGATCACGTTAAAGTACAAAAGCTGACGCGTCTTGGTTATGCTGCCTCCAATAATGAAGCCGAATACGAAGCGTTAATACTTGGGTTGCAAAGTGCCCGAGAGTTGGGAATTTCTAAACTCAGAGTGTTCTGTGATTCACAGCTCGTGGTGAACCAAGTCAACGGTATCTATGAATGTCGAGATGAACGGATGAGACGCTACGCTGCACTTTTACAAGAACAACGAAAGGCCTTCGATGTCATCGAGATTAAACATGTCCGAAGGGACGATAACAGGCATGCTAATGCATTGGCATACCTCGCCTCGATGATGCAAACTGATGAATCCAAGACAATCCTCATGGAGTATAAGGAATACCCCTCCATTGAACTGCAAACACAACGCACGGTGTTATCCGTAAACCAAGTGCCAAGCTGGATGACGGGCATAATAACTTATTTGAAGAATAGAATTCTCCCCTTCAACACAAAGGAAGCAAGACGAATACAATATAAAGCTCCCCGTTATACCCTTGTGGATGGAGAATTGTACCATAAATCCTTTGGAGGACCCCTTTTGAGGTGTGTGCATCCTGAAGACGTAGAGAAGATCTTAGCCGAGCTCCACGAAGGGATTTGCGGCATCCATTCGGGAGGACGGACATTTGCTCATCGTGCTCTGGGGCAAGGATATTTTTGGCCATACATACAAGCTGACGCACAAAAGTACGTACAAAAATGCAGTCAGTGTCAACGTCATGCGAAATTAATTCATGCCCCCGCTCAGGAACTCAACATCGTGTCTCAACCTTGGCCTTTCGCTCGCTGGGGACTTGATATCGTAGGGCCCTTTCCTAAGGCTCCCGGTAATCTAACTTTTCTGCTGGTAGCCACGGATTACTTCTCCCGGTGGATCGAGGCTGTTCCACTTGCGCGTATTAGAGAACAAGAAATGAAGAAGTTCTTGTGGGAACATATTGTCTGTAGATTCGGCATTCCGCAGTCCATCATTTCTGATAACGGAAAGCAGTTCACAGGAAAACTCATTGCCGACTTTTGCCGAGAGTTGAAAATCAAGCACATCTTCTCTTCTCCGTATTATCCTCAGGAGAATGGCCTTGCCGAAGCAGCTAACAAGAACAATTTGAATGCCCTCAAAAGAAGACTGGAAGATTCCAAGGGAAAGTGGACCAGCGAGTTACATAATGCGTTGTGGGGATACAGGACAACACCGCGGAGCCCTACGAACGAGACCCTGTTCTCTTTGGCATACGGGGCGGAGGCTATTATTCCCACCGAAGTCTGCCTGCCAACAACACATTCCCGAAAGAAGTACGGAGAGGAAGACAAAAACGTCGAATTAATGGCTATTCATTTAGACTTGCTGTAAGAAAAGCGGGAAGATGCTAGTATCCAGATGAAACGGTATCAGCAACAGTTACGAAAGGCATACAACAAGAAAGTACGGAAAATGATTCTTCAAGTCGGAGATCTCGTTCTTCGAAAAGTCTTCCAAAATACACGAGATGTCAATAGCGGAAAGCTGGGTCCCAACTGAGAAGGGCCATACATCGTGGACCGTGTCGGGAGCGCCGGTGTGTACTACCTTAAAGACCTACAAGGTAATGTAATTCAGAAGTCGTAGAACATCATGAATTTAAAGCAATTTTTCCAATAAAGTTATTGTGCGTTGTGAGCATTTGCTATGAGCATGTGATCAATCGTTTTTATTTACATATCCAGTACTTGGTAAAATGTTATAGATGTGTTACCACGGCGGGTGCATTTCACTCGCACAGGGTACTCGCCACGGGACACAGGTGGCTCATATAAAGGAATTTCCATCTGAGCATATTGGTGGCTTATACTAATGGAATGTCCTCTGAGCATGGTGTCCCACCACGAGTTACCACAGCGGGTGCATTTCACACGAACAGGGTACTCACCACGGGACACAGGTGGCTCAGTACAAAGGAATTGCCATCTGAGCATACTGGTGGCTTATACTAATGGAATGTCCTCTGAGCATGGTGTCCCACCACGAGTTACCACAAGTTCGTCTTTATGAAATAGACCATTTGTCGAAGTACGTCCGTAGTGTTAATCCGCGTCTTTGAAATAACCCTTGACAACCCCTTATTAGAGTGATATAGTGAATTATATTCGTTATGAGATTTGTATCCAATCACGAGTTAATTATATGCTATTTGTCTTATTTGAACGAGATGCCTATTCCGGATCAATCGGTTGCTACACGGTGACCACAAACGGAGATATATATAAAATTTACTAATAGGAGTACATCCAAAACAAAATACAAAAAGAAGAGGATAAGAAGGAGAAAAGATCAGTCTTCGCCAACTTCAACAACTACGACAGCGTCATCGGGAACGATCGGAACGTTGTCAGCAGCAACAGCGGCGGAAGCAGCTTCAGCTGGAGCCTCGGGGAGAACGGGAGATGGTCCAATAGGTGACGGGGGTTGCCCCCCTCCTTGTACCTCGGGCTCTTCACCGAGCGGGAACTCCGTGCCCACAGCCTCAGAACGAGTGGCCTCGTCCTTCGATTGCTGGGGAGACTCTACCAGTCGTCCCGTTTCTCGGAGCTCGTTCATCAGCTCCCTCTCCGTCTCGACCCGATCTTCGGCTATCAGCCGTTCCATCTCTGTCTGGAAGTGGGCTCGAAGAGACTCCGTTAAAGCCTCCTTGGCGGCTTCAACCTCCTTGTCCCTCAAGGCCGCGGCCTCCTCAAGCTGCGTGGCCAACGCTGCCTTCTCGGCTTCAGTCGCCTCTAGCCGTTGACGGAGAGTATTCACGATCTCATCCATCTCGCTGATCCGAAGGACGGATCTCTCGGCCTGTTCCACCGCCGTCTTCTCTCCCTCCATCGCCTTACGGGCTTCGTCCCGAGCTTTGTCCCGTTGTTTGACGGCCGTGGCAATCGTGCCTTTAGTAGACCGCAAGTTAGCTTTAACGGACATCAACTCGTGGTTCAGCCGTTTCACGTCCTCGGCCCCCCTCTTCTCCAGGTCAAGGACTTTGTCCCTCAGCCCATTGGCAGTACGCCTGTTTTCGGCGGTGATTTCGTACATCCCGGCGAGCATGTTGCCCAGCTAAGAAAAAAAAAAAGGGGGGAGAGAGAGGTGGTACAAAAAAAAAAAAAAAAAAAAAAAACGTAAAAAACGTACCGTGGCAACAGCTCGACTTGTGGCACTGAACATCCCCATCCAATGCATGTCTCTCGTTGCGGCTATATCCGTTGGGAGTCTCATCGCCAACATCATCGATGTGGCAACGGAGTCGTGCTCCATCGCCGAATGTGTGACGGTAGGACGAGCATACCCTCGGGGGAAGACGGGATTCCATAGCTCGGCGGGGCCCCCCATGGTGATCCTCTCTCGAGGAGGGGCAGAAGACGGAGAAGCAGAAGATGAAGCCACGTTTGCGGCTGGTGAGGAAGTAGAGGCCGGGACAACCACAGGGGCAGCCGTATCTGCCACAGTAGACGGAGCAGCTACGACAGCCACGGGAGGGCCGGTGCTAACAATTGGAGGCTCCTCCGTGGGGATACCACTCCCCTCGCCGAATGTTGCGGCTTGAGTAGATGACACCCCGGCGGACTCCCGTTCTCGAACCCTTTGATCGTGCTTTGCCTCTCACCGAGCTTTTTTCGCCTTCAGGGCTTTGAGAGCTTCTTCCCTCTCTCTTTTCTCCGTCTTCTTATCCGCCACGGATAGACGGGAGGGACAAGAAGGGCGGGGAGGACGAGTCAGCGTTGGAGCCTGTGAGGATCGCTGTGGTAAGGGAAGTTGGTCAGCCATGTCTTCCTCTATCTCCTCGTCAAGGAAAGCTGTCGGCCCGAGCGGTCTCTGAGGCGGTGGATGAGCTGGTCGGTGTGGCTTTCTAGGTAAGGTCCCTGCCCCTACAGCGGACCCTGTCTCTTGAGCAGAGGACGGCTTCCAGGTGACGTAATCGTCCCCTTTATCGATGCGAACTTTCCGAAGCGCGTACTCTTCTTCCACGGAAAGTTCAGAGAAGCGTGGCTTAGAAGTCTCTGCAGAAAAAGCGAAACGTTATTAGCCATATAACAGGAATACGTTTTTAGAACAAGACGACGGAGAACGATTCAAAAGTAACAGACCTGAAGTAAATTCGTGGGGAACAGGACGGGCAGTCTCTGCCCTTCAAGCTCCGGAGACCACGAAAGGCATCTCCTTCCAGTCCCGTTCCACATCAGGGAGGTGTGAGATGATATCGGGGATCCTGGGTTTTTGCTTCCAGGTGAAGTACGTTTTCTTTTCCTCCTCATCAACCCCGAGACACTTCACGACGTGACGGAAGTGGAAGACGTGCCTGGCCTCTACATTGTACCCGTCTCTGTTGAACTTGTCCATCAGAGACATGTATTTGTAGAACTTCGGGTGCATTTGCCCCGGGGCAACCTGGCGGACGGACAGGGCGGAGTCCGCGATGGGAGATAAGGGAAATCGAAGTCCAGCCTCGAACTGGGCGAGGTAGACGATAGTGCAGGAAGAACGGTGGTCTGGAAGAACGTCTTCTTCCTTAAAATGAATGTGGACATGAGGGGGAATTTGGAAAAGAGCTCTGTAATGGTCAAGTGCATATCTGACAACTGGTTTGGTTTTGGGTTTGGAAACACTGGTAATAACACCGTGAGGGGCACTGCCTGAACAACTGGCTTCATCGGCACTGTCTATCCTAACTACTTCGGTAGACATGGTGGCAAACAAGTAGAAAAAAAAATACAAGGGAAACGACCACAGAACAAAAGAAAAAGAGGAGAATCTTACCAAAAACTGTATCTAAGAAGCAAGGGGCACAGCAAGAGAAGAGAGAAGAGCAGAGCAGCAGACCATCGATGAGAAGAATTTCCGGCAGAGTAGCAGAATGCAAGAATTCAAACAAAGAAGATGAAGTACCAGGCCTTCAGTACTTATAGACCAGTCCATAACTCGAAGGACGATAATGACCTCGATCTATACCGTACGCGTGTCCACGCATGCAGACAACGTGAGGGGCAGGATGGTCTTCTAACCGAGTTAAGTAACCGTCGGGTAAAACGAAACGTCCGAAAGTTAATGATGACAGCCTGCCAAACATTTATGAGGTATGACGTTTCAGCACGCGCAATACAGCTGGCACGACGGTACATCTTCGCTTGCAGAATACGTGACCTATCGCCATTCTGAGGTTAGCAGTATCTTCTCCTCCGTCGTTTCGCTATATTTATGACACTCTGAACCACGTTCAAAGTATCATAAATGGGCAATTTGTAATGGGTAAATTTCGTAAAATCCTAAGTATGGTAGTAACGAGCTCGTCCTCGGTGTGGTGTTATCGTTTGGGCTCATTTCCGTCTTCTCTTCGACGACGGGCCCGTTGTCATATGGACAACGAGAACGTTGTCTACCGAACGACGAGAACGTTGTCTCATAGACGACGATCACGTCTTCGTTCTGACGACGTATCCGTTGTCTCATAGACGACGATCACGTCTTCGTTCTGACGACGTACCCGTCATCTCATAGACGACGATCACGTTTTCATTCTGACAACGTACCCGCCGTCTTATTGTCAACGACCCCGTACTCCAACACGTAATGAGATCCGGTGCTATTGCCCAGTCGCCTGGGACTGATCCTACCCCTACGATGGTAGGTGGGAAATACTGTCTTGGTATTAAATACAGCATTAAATGTCATTTAATGCTAGTCACCTCGGACGAGTTCCTACTCTATGCCTGCTCTCTTTTATATGCAGGTACGCGTGCAGTACGAATGACCGGGAGATCTATCTAAAATGATTACTGAAGTACACATCAGAGATTTGAGGTGTGCATGGACATCCATGGGTGCCCATGGCCATGACAGGAGTGGCCTATAAGAACCTGTGAAAAACAGTGTGAAAGGGACGGAATTTTCAAGAGCTAAGACCCTCAAATTTTCTGTATTTTCTTACTGTTCATCATCTTTTACACCTACTGACTTTATCATCGGAGTACAGGTCAGGGTGCCACACCCTCTACTCCAACCTTCTACCGGTAAACCAGGGCTTGGGAGGAGCTGTTGCTGACGCGTGTCCTTTTCGGTAAATTTCCCTCACAGTTATGATAGACGTTGGTCCTATCAAACTGGACAGGAAATGGCTGTGAGATACCTTATCATGTCAAAGATTTTGAAGATGACTTAATTTTTTTATACCCAAACTACCCTTCCGTAATATTTAAATATTACATTAAGAAATGCTAGTGAGACCGCAAGGGCCAAGAGTCCAAGACCACACCGAGACCGTGCATGTGATGCATGGGACTTAAATTTTTATTCAATCTGTTTTTATTTTTTTGAGTCCCGTGCATCACATGCACGGTCTCAGTGTAGTCCTGGACGCTTGGCCCTTTGCGGTCTCACTAGCATTTCTCTATTACATTTGATATATTTAAGTATATTAAATATTTTTTCATTAAAAAAAAGTATATCAAATATTTAAGATAATATAATAATTCTTTATACCAAACCACCATTCTGCAAATATTTAAGTATATTAAATATTTAAGATAATCTACATATTTTAAGTTTTAATCTAATCCGGTGTAAAAGAATCTAAATATATATGAATAAAAAGATATCTAGATAAATAAGCCATGCCAAGCTTGGGATAATAGTTTTGTTTAGGAACCGCGAGCTTGAACAAGAATAGTAAAACTAGAGTGAGCTCAGACTCGAAATGCCTTTTTACTGAAGGAGTCAAGCCTGAATACCCTACTACTTGGCTCGTCTCAGCTCTTACACTATAAGGTGTCCATTAGGGATCTAAACTGGATAAGGGCAATCTAGCAATAAGTAACCCATGCTGGGAAGATGGTGGGATGTGGGGGGCCTAGAACGACGAACCTTCAACAGCTAATGTGACTTGTTTGGTTTGGTATTGTTTTGTCAATGTAATTGAGATTAGGTGTCTTTGTTTACTAAAGTAATTTTTCCATTCTAAAATCATACAAAATGACAAAATAAAATAAGTACACTTTGAAATATGGATAGATCGGTAAGGAAAAGGGAGTATTTTCCTCCACCAATCATACCTTTATAACAGCCTTTCATATGTCGATTTTCATTAGTTTTTGCAGCTGTTATTTATTTATTAATCAGCTGTTTTTTTTTTTTTGTCCAAAACAGCTTTGTAATTTTGCAATAAGTGCTTAGATTCTTAAATTGACTTTTTTTTAACATCCGTTTTGGAGGACTTAGAATCGTTGCTGCTATGGGTAGAGACACTGTTTGATTCTCGTGATGCCATGTGTTACATAACTTTCATCTTCTTTGAATTCCCAAATAATGGACTTCACACAAAAACAAAAACAAAAAAGAGACTGAATAAACATTAGGGTATTTGCAAACGTGGCATCACGATGGAATAGACCTATTAGGTAAGCACATTGAAGGGGATTGATATGGTAGAGCAAGCATAAAGAATCAAATTCATAAAGTCTCGTTCGAAATTGAACAAGTCATTGCACCTATCAAGACCTCCTGTAACTATCGTATAGTACTTATTTCAATATTTAATTAACATACTAACTTACCAAACAATCCCAAACCTCATTGGCATTAGGACTGCACAAAACCCGATCGGCCCGTTGGTGCAACTCGGCTCGGCCCGAGATCGGCCCAGCCCAAAAGCTAATTCAAGCCAAACCAAGTCTAAAAATAAGCCTGAAATCTAATTCAAGCTGAGCTCAAGCCAACCCTTGTGTGGCTCGGCCCGGCTCGATTGAGGTTCGGCTCGGCTTAAATATTATTAAAAAAAATATATATATATATATATATGTATATATATATCATTATTAAATATATAAATAATATAAAATTTTATTATTTTAAAAAAAAAGGATTCAAGCTGAGCTCGAGCCAAGCCAAGCTTGGCTTGAGCTTGAATCAATTTGGGCCGAGCCGGGCTTCAAGCCAAGTTTTTTTTTTCGGACGGCATAATCGAACATGATTTCGGGCCTAGCCGGGCTTCGGGCCTCGATCAAACTTATTCAAGCCCGACCCGAATACAACCCTTGTTGGCATATTCAAATTTACTATAGATAGCTCTAATGAAGAATTGTCGCATTATAAAGTCTCAGAGTACTTGATGCAACTAATCATTCCCTTACCCTATGTTTGGTTGCTGAGAAAATAAGTAAAAATATGGAAAAGAAAAGAAAATTGGATAAAATACAACTAAAATTTGTATTAGAAATCTATATATATATATATTTTTTCCATATTTTCACCTATTTTCTCGACAACCAAACATAGCATTAGGAATCCCTTAGTAGAAGTCAAAAAAATTATCTGGAGCATCCACACATCATCCGACATGTGACATTAAAAAAGGGGGAGAAGTCATTTCATTTTCTCCCATGCTTTTGACTTCTAAACACTTGATATCTCTCCCCCTTTTTATCGCCACATGTCGAATGATGTGTAAAACTCCTAATTATTTTCCTGACATCTATCATAGACAATCTGATGCCTTCTATTATTGCAGTTTTTTGGGATATATGTTTAGATTAAGAGTTAAGTTAATATAAATGATGAGACTCTCAACAGTGCAAACTCAAACCCCAATCCTCCCCGGAAACACAGGACATCCGCATAATTTGAGGCAAAGGAGAACTATTAATGAACAATATCAGTGAGATATATACAATATACATAACAAATGGACGAGATAATCTATATATTTGGTCTCAATTTTTTTTTTTTCATTTTTCGAGACTGCATCTTAGAAACACCCTTCTTAAACTCATAATAATATTTTGTATCTATTTAATTATTTTTCACAAAACGAATAATTAGTTACGAACACTATTACTCAACGTTGGGTGATATCTTTGTGAGAAGGCTCAGGATCCTCTCGAGTTCAACTCGAGAAAATCTCTCGAGTTTGAACCCCTAGAGGTCGCCATGTGTCTCCTTTGACACCCCTTAACCATGGGTAAGGTTCACCCACCCCTAGGGATCACCCACCATTTTTGGTTTTTTTCTAAAAATATTAATTCCTTTTTTAAAATTAATTTTTTTTTAAATATTAAAAAAACTCTAAAAACAGTTTTTTTAATTTAAAAAATAATAATTAACATATAAAAAAAAAATCAAGGATGGATGGGTGAACCTTGGGGGTGGATGAACCTTACCCATGGTTAAGGAGACACGGGCGACCTCTAGAGGTTCGAACTTGAGAGAATCCTGTGCCTGGTGAGAAATGTTGGTGAGAATTGGTCGGTGGTGGACATCAAGCATAAAAATGTAGAACTTGACACTAATAAACGGAGATAGGATGGGCCCCTTTGAGTTACAAAAAACAATGGGGCCAGTTTTTTTATTCCTAATTTACCCCTCCGCCCACGTGCATTGCTGCCCTCCAACTATTAAACTCAGCCAATTAATAAACGTGTCATAAGATGGAGCCCACCTGCTTTTGCAATCGTACTCGAAAATAATGGTGTCAACGTGGCGACTGATGATACGTTGGAGCAGGATAAAGCATGGGCATTGCTGCCCTCAAACATCAAACTCAGCCAATTAATAAACGTGTCATAGGATGGAATCGTGCTCGAAAATAAAGGTGGCAACGTGGCGGCTGATGATACGTTGGAGCAGGGATAAGGTTGCTGGGTAGGCCACAACCATCTCAGCCAAAGCGAACGAGCCATGTGTTTAACGCCATACTCTTCAACCTGAATCGTACTTCTTTACTTGTACTATACCACTTTTATTGGCCTTGGATTCTCTCTGGCAGCCAGAAAGGCTCTGGTGGAGAACTCAAAATCATGGTCCCACGATTTTGATTTCTCCGCACACTTAGAGGACATGAGAAGACATGTGGTGTTAAATGGGTAAGAAAAAACAAAGAGAAATCAAGTGAAGAGAAGTCCAAATCATGAGGAGGAGAAAATGAAATAATTTCTCTCCTTTTTGGGCCACCTGTCGCATGATATATAGATGCTCCAGACAACCTTTCTGACTTCATTAGAGACAATCCTGAGCCTTTTTATTGCTACTGTACTTAGCCTGTACTTACCCTTTTGACTTTGGGAGTTATCAATCTTAATGTTTGAAGATAAGAGATAATAACACCTCCATCTCTTGCACTTTTATGGAGGAGGTTTAGGGATCTAATTTCTTCTTCCTCATCTGAGAATGAGTAAGCAAGAGCTTTATTGTCCAAGTTAAACACGACTGACAGCCAGTCTGACTCTAATAAGAATTTCCATCAAAAATAAATAAAAAAAGATAAAAGATAATATGACAAACAAAAGATTAAATATATTTTAATTCACCAACCATAAGGTGACTATTACAAATTAAAGGAGTAATCAATAAGGAAAGTACACACCAGGGGTTGGTCCTAGTGGTAGTGTACCTCCCTTTGTGGAGTGGTGACTTGAGTTCGAGTCGTGGTGTGGCTGTTGATGCCCACCCTTGAGTTTCTAATCACCTAACCCTCTAATCTCTGACGTAGCTAGCTAATGATTGTAAGACTACCAAAAAAAAATATATAAGGAAAGTGATAAAAAAAAAAACTTAATAGTATGTACTATAGAAGAGCTGGGGCCGTCGGATTTAAAATCTAAAGGTGACAAGTCCCAGCTCGAGAGGTTGTAATCATTTTCCATGAATAATACACCTTCAAAAGCTCTCACACAGTTCGTGAATATATAACATTCAAAAGTTTTTATTCATTCTCACAAACAAACCCTAAACCGAGTATTTGTAGGAAAACACAAAATATAGAACCAATTCCTAAAAACTCGCCACAGTTTGCTCAAGTCAATACAATAGAGAGAGAGAGAGAGAGAGAGATTTTGCCATTTAATCTTGGTTTTTGGAATACAAATAGTAATAATTTTAAGTTGGTGGTTAAGCATAACTACAGTTAAAGGAGATGAAATGAGAAGACATTTGATTATGTAGTTAAATGCGTGGTGGGCTAATCATTACTCTAAAACTATTATATTTTTATATTATGAAGTTTGTTTTTCACACGCGTGTTCTATGATCAGTGGAATGCGCGCCTCCCCTGCATGACATATATCCCTTTTAACACCCATTAATTACGGTTAAGATTCACTCATCCCTAGGGTTTATACATCTACCTTTAGTTTTTATTTTAAAAAATTAACTTCTAAAATAATAAATCTTAACTAGGGTTAAAAGGGACATATAAAGAATCAATCCCTTTATATTATACATATAAAAAAATCTACAATATTTCCTGGGGGAATCACTCCATACAAAATCTATATATTATGTATTTTTTTTTAAAATATATGTGTAGAGTATAATAAAATTTCAAAATTTTGGTAGGGCCATAGCCCCCCTCGCCCCTGGCTCATCCCCTCGTAGTGTGTACTCGAGTAGTTTATTATTATTATTATTATATTTTTTTTTGATATATATATATAAATGTTTAATTAAGTTTCTATTATATATCTAATTGGCTGATTTAAAGTAAAGGAATCTAGATTTTTAATCTAACAATATATAAAAGAAAACAACGCAATTCAAACTCAGTTTGTATAGATAAAAAAGTCGAGCCAAGCTAGACATAATAGTTTTGTTCACGAGTTGAGCTCAGGGGCGGAGCCACATGGGGCCCAGGGGCGTTGAATCCCCCATGAAATTTTGGGAATTTTTTTTTTTTGTACTATCCTATTAGGGACGTAGCCTGGGAGATGGGCGGAGTTGGATGGGACGGGGTGCTCTAGCCCCCCCAAAATTTCTAAGAAATAATTATATATTCTTTAAAAATGGACACTAATTGACACATGACCCATGAACTTACTGTGGGGGGAAAAATACCGGACGGACACGCATCAGCAGCAGCTACTTCCACGTCCTGGTTTACTGGCAGAAGGTTGGAGCGGAGGGTGTGGCACCCTGACCTGTACTCCGATGGTAAAGTCAGTAGGGGTAGAAGATGGTGAACAGTAAGCACAAGAACAAACACTAAAAAAAAAAATGCTCAAGGCACTAGGAGCACTGATCACGTATTCTTGGATCTGGGTTAATGATCAAGTGTCTTGTGCACTAAAAATCACGGGGTTTTTATAGGGCAAGGCTGATATGGCCATCGATGACCATGGATGGCCATAGGTGTCCATACCACGTGTCTTAGCACTCATTGCCAAATATTCGAGATATATCTGCCGTCGGTTGCATTACACGCGAGAGCCTCCTAAAAGTCCAATCGGACGGGATCGGACGGTACGCAGAAGTGACCAGCATTAAATGCCAAGACAGTGCTTTCGGCACGAAACGGCGAGTTCGGCACACTTGTCGGAATTATGGATCGCCTCCTGATCACTTCCTCCTACGAGTCGGTCTCGTTGTTGACCCAAGCTCGGTTACGGCGTAGATGCCTCAAAACACAACACGACCTCGTTGTCGGTGAGACAACGGTCTCGTTGTTCGCGCAACGACAACGACGTTGTCAAGAGCGCAACGTTCACGTTGTGCTTTAGACAACGAGCACGTCGTCAAAGCTACAACGGAAACGTTGTTCTGCAAGAGAACAAAGACGTCGTAATGAGCACAACGGGATCGTTGTGCATCGGACAACGTGTGACCCCGATATTTTAAGCACGTGACCCCAACTTGTGTCCACGTGTCATTTTCGTGAACAAAACGACAAAAACGAGCTCGTCCCTCAACGCTGAGTTGGTTTTACGAATTTTATCCGTTACAATTTGTCCCTTTATGATGCTTGGAACGTAGTTCGAAGCGTCATAAACGGACAAAAAGATCATACCTGGCACCATTCCGGAAGGCGAAACGTTGCGTGCTTTAAACGCTTATTGAGAAGGTCGACCGTTCATGCCAGCTGGTCACGCGTGCGAACCGTCGCGTCTCTTTAATGCGGACAGGCTGTCATCATTGCCGATTTGAATTTCGAGAATGCTTTAATGACCCCGACGGTTATAATACTTGTTGAAAAGACAATCTTGCCACTGCTCTTAATTCCGCTGATACAGGTGTACGCCTCAGATGAGGGGTAGTGGTGTACTTTCGCAAACCAAAGATGCTTATAAAATCCCACCGAATCCTCCTTCCCTTTCACCCTGTTTCATCAAGCACTGTTACTCTGCCGATTTCTCTTCTCATCTGAAAGTTCATCTTCCTCAAGCTCTTCAACAATCTCTCTGAGTTCTTTGGTTCGGTACGCCCTTCACCCCTATCTCTTATTATTTCTTTACTGTTTCCCCATTTCTCCCTTCTCTGGTTCTCAAAGTGATTCTGCTCTGTCTACTCTGTTTATTGTTTTTGCCCTTCTTCGCTGTTTCTTCCAATCTCCATGGCCGCCATCGTTCCCGTAGAACCCGCTAGGTTAGAGGAAGTTAGAGGCCCTTCCGATGATGAAGCCAGTTGCACAGGTAGCGCACCTCACGGTGCCTACATTGAAAAATCCTCAGTTCTGCGCCAGTACCAGTTGGCGCATCTGAACCGTTTCAGGGAACGTTTCGACTTCCCTTCCAATGTCAATCTCCACTTCAAGCGGGATGATGTTATCATAGATAGGCGCTCTGCCTGCACCGTTGTCTATCTCTCCCAGCTTGAGGCTGGCCTTCGTTTCCCTCTTCATCCTGTCTTGGATGAAGTTCTGTCCACCCTTCAACTTGCTCCGGGGCAGATGCACCCGAGCTTCCACAAGTACATGTCCATGATGATCAAATTCATCAAGGACGGCTACCCAATAGAGGCTAGGCACCTATTCCACTTCTGCCATGCCGTCAGATGCCGAAACAATGACGATGGTCTGTACTCCTACTATTCATGGAACAAGAAACCCCACTACCCAGAGCTCGTCTCAGGCATTCTCGATAGAGAAAGAAAATGGAAAGCCACTCCATTCGTTGTCTCTGGCGGCTGGAAGGCAGAGAATTCCTCGGTCCCCAACGTCTTCCGAGTGGAAGTAGGTATACCACTAGTCATCCGTTGTCCGTTGTGCACCATCGTCCTGACTACGTTCTCGTTGTACGCTGTATCTTCTCGTCCTGCTAACTCCCTCGTTGTGCTCATTTTTGCTTTTTCCTGTGTGCAGTGGACCCAAAGAAATTCCCATACAAGAAGTTGGCTCCAGAAGAAGAAGAACTTCTTACTGGTATCCGCCGTGCACGAGGTGGGGAATACATCAGGTGGAAACCACTCAACCCCGTCACGCGGGTCTCGGCCAACACTCCAGCAACCACCCAACAACAGCAACAGCAACAGCAACAGGGCGCCTCTACCTCCGCACCTTCACCGTTCCTTCACCTGACCGAAGAACAAGAAGAAGATATGACTGATGCAAACCCACCACCGCTAAGCAGGAAGCCGAGGTCTGCTCGCCCTGCAGTTCAGCCGCCACCACTGCCACCACCGCCAACGAAGAAAAGGGGCCACTCTTCCAAGGGTACAGCGACTGCTGACCCGAAGAGAAAGATGCCTACCCAGGCCGAGTACGAGGCCAGGAAGAAGGCTAAGGCGGACAAACGCCTGGAGAAAGAGATTGCGGCCATTGCTGCTCCTCCTTCCGCCCCTGCCGCTCCTCCAACAAGCCTAGGAGCCGAGGCAACAACGGCAGTGCCTGAGTTTAGCCCAGCGCCTGGCCCTTCTCAAGCTGCCACTGCCCTCGCCAGCTCGAGCTCCGCTGTGGTTGCCTTGGCCGCAACGGAGGCCGGCACAACGAGTCTCCCGGCCAATATGTTGCCGACCTCCGCCATGGATTGGTCACCCGACTTCACTCGGTTCGGGATACCGACCGTGAACGAATCGGCGAAGAGCTCTGGGACGGCCGCCCGAGCTCTGACTTACGCGATGAGGCTGCCCCGGGACATCGCTGAGGTCGGCGAACTCCACTTGGCCGACCTGTCCTACGCTGCCTGCCAGTCCGTGGCAACAGTAAGCTTCCCCCTCCCTCGTCCCCTAACTTAATTGTTTGAAATATTTCTTCTCGTTGTGTTGATGCCCAGACATTTCCTTGCAGATGAACACGCTCGTGCAAGAGCTCTGTGATCGCAGCCAGGATAAGTACACTCAGCTGCGAGACGGGATCAACTATTGGAGAGACAGGACGGAGATGCTGGAGAAGACTCTTGTTGAAGAGAGACTCAAGGCAGACTTTGATCTGTCTCAAGCCAAGGCTGACACGACTCGTGCTGAGGTAAGGCTAGGCACTGCTGCCAAGGTACGGGAGAAGGCTGAGGCTGAGGCACGATCAGCGAAGGAGGCCGAAAAGAAGGCCAAGCAGGAGGTGGAGAGCGCTGTTGTACGCATCAGCGAGCTGGAGCATGTCTCCCAAGTTTTGGGTAGACAGTTGGAGGAAATTGAGGCAGCCAGGTCGGCACTGGCAGAGGAGCTCGAGGAGGCCAAGAAAACTCAGGAGGACACCGAGAGGTCCGTGACCCTGAGACTGCAGCAGTATTATCAGTCTCAGCTGGACACGCTCTTGGATGAAGATCGTGCTGAGACCGAGAAAGAGGTTCTCGACTCGCTTCGCCAGCAAGGCCGCTTGAAGGAAGACAATGAAGAGGACGTAACCACGTTCTCTGAGCTTCCGAGCAAAGAACTGATCGAGCTCGACAACGAGCCCGAGGTACAAGGCGTCGAGCTGCCTCACTTTCTTGAAGGTCCTGCACTCCTCCCTGCCGAGCCATACTCCGAGCCTGCTGCTCCAGAGCTTCCTCCTGCTGCCGATGAGGTTACTCCGGTGGAAGCCCCTATTGTTGAAGCCTCTACTCCTGCGCCTGCTACAACGGCAACAGAGCCTGACCTTGAGCTCGTCTGACCTGCTGTCCCTCCGATCTCCTGCTCTTCTGATCCCTTGCCCCTTCCTATGCTTCTGCTTCTCTCTTTTGTTGATGTAAATTCTCCTTTTTCTCTCCTATGGGAGGTTATCACTGTTAATGCCCAGAAATAGGCTTTTGATATGAATGGATCGCTCTTCTTTCCCATGTTTGCACTTCTTTTCACCTCGTAACATAGTACAACGCATGCACACAGAATAAGAAAGAACACATCATGAGTAATTGAATGATTTTTCACAGTTCACTGCACCGAAGTTAATACGATGCCTCGCTATGTGAATGTTTGAATACTCGTGGTAATTATAACTGTTGCACACTAAATAAATTATTTTGATCAAAACACTACGAGCAGAACACTATGAGTAGAGCGCTATGATTAAAGCACAACGAACAAGCACTACGATTAAGTACTACGATCAAAGCACCACGAGTTACCACTACGGGTAAAGCACTACGATCATTCACTACGAGCAAAGCACTACGATCGTTCACTACGAGCAAAGCACTACGATCGTTCACCATGACCAAAGCACTATGATCGTTCACCACGAGCGAAGCACTATGATCGTTCACCATGAGCAAAGCACTATGATCGTTCACCATGAGCAAAGCACTATGAAAAATTACTTATGAACAAGCACTGCGAGCAGGCACTGATCCAGACACATCATTCGCGTAATTCACTGTGAATGCAATCTGACAAATAAAATTCATGAGACGAACGCAACGCGACTCAGTCCCGAAACACATGCTCAGAGGATGTCATTAGGTTAAGCCACTAGATTTGCTCAGATGACATCCTTATATAAGCCACTCGTGTTCGTTGTGAGTGCGTTGTTCAGTCAAAAACCTTATTTGAATTACTTGCAAAACATTCACAATATTACACTGATGAACTAGATAGTGAACAGTGTAGACAATGATCGAGCACACAACGAGCAGGCGCATAATATAGCAAATCACATGTTGAAATATGAGCATTATGATTATATAAGATCACTGAAAAACTTGTAAGCACAACGATGCACGCAAACAACATATCTCAGATTCTATTGAAAGAATTGCCTCAGATTCATGATGTTCCAAGATTTCGAGATGAGGTTACCTTGCAAGTCTTTCAAATCGTTCTACGATATAGGGCCCTTCCCAGTTTGGTCCCAACTTGCCACTGTTAAGCTCTCTCGTATTCTGGAACACTCTTCGGAGGACGAGATCACCGACCTGTAGCACTCTCCGTTGTACTTTCTTGTTGTAGGCTTTCCTCAAACGCTGCTAGTACCTCCTCATCTGAATGCTGGCATCTTCTCGCTTCTCTTCTAGCAGGTCAAGATGAATAGCCATAAGTACTGTGTTCTGATCTTTCTCTCCATCCTTCTTCTTGCTGTGCCAAGAACGCACTGTAGGCAAACTGATCTCTGTAGGAATGACAGCCTCCATGCCGTACGCTAGAGAGAAAGGAGTTTCATTGGTAGGGCTCCTTGGAGTTGTTCTGTATCCCCACAAAACGTTGTGCAGCTCGGTGGTCCACTTCCCCTTCGAATCTTCCAATCTTCTCTTCAAGGCATTGAGAATATTCTTGTTGGCTGCCTCGGCCAATCCATTCCCCTGAGGATAATAAGGGGAAGAGAAGGCGTGCTTGATCTTCAGCTCGCTGCAAAAGTCGGCAATCAGCCGTCCTGAGAACTGCTTCCCGTTGTCAGTAACGATAGACTGCGGTATGCCAAATCTGCAGATGATGTGCTCCCATAAGAACTTCTTCACCTCTTGTTCCCTGATACGTGCAAGGGGAACGGCTTCAATCCATCGTGAGAAGTAGTCAGTTGCCACCAAAAGGAAGATCAGATTCCCTGGAGCCCTCGGGAAAGGTCCCACGATGTCAAGTCCCCACCGCGCAAATGGCCAAGGTTGAAATACAGTGCTGAGTTCTTGAGCTGGAGCATGAATCAAGCGAGCAAACCGCTGGCACTGGCTGCACCTTTTCACGTACTTCTGAGCATCGGCCTGCATACAAGGCCAGAAGTAACCTTGCCCCAGAGCTCGATGGGCAATGGTTCTCCCGCCCGAATGAATGCCACATATACCTTCATGTAGCTCAGCAAGTATTTTCTCCACGTCTACAGGATGAACACACTTCAGCAAGGGACCACCAAAAGATTTCCTGAACAATTCTCCTTGCACCAAGGTATAACGAGATGCCTTGAACTGAATGCGTCTTGACTCCTTCACACTGATAGGGAGAACTCCGTCCTTCAGATAAGCCACCAACCCTGTCATCCAGCTCGGGACGGGATTGACAAAGAACACTTCTCGCTGTGCCTGAAGAGTTACCGAAGGATACTCTTGAAACTCCATCAGAATAGCCCTGGGCTCGTCAGCCTGCACCATGGAAGCTAGGTATGCCAAAGCATCAGCATGCCTGTTCTCATCCCTCCGGGTGTGCCTAATCTCCACAACGGTGAATGTTTTACACAACGAACGAACGAGAGTAGCATACTGCTTCATCCGATCGTCCTTGCATTCATAAACACCATTCACCTGATTCACCACGAGCTGTGAATCACAAAACACTCTCAACGTGGAGATCTGCAACTCTCGTGCGCTCTCCAATCCAAAGAGCAAGGCTTCGTACTCAGCTTCGTTGTTGGAGGCAGTGAACCCAAGACGCGACATCTTCTGCACCTTGATGTTGCCCGGACTTATAAGCACAACGCCCAGTCCTGAGCCACTGAAATTGGAAGATCCGTCCACGTATAACAGCCAACCGCTCCATTCCGACGACTCGGCCCCCTCCACAACGGCATCTCCGTTGTCAACTTCCATTGGGAGCTCCCGTAGATCAACAACCATGTCCTCTGCCTCCTCTTCCACAGGGAAATCAGAAAGAAAACCCGACATCGCTTGCCCCTTCTCTGAACTCCTGGCCCGATACTGGATATCGAACTCACTCAGAGCTACTGCCCACTTTGACATCCTCCCCGCCAGCTCGGGTCGTCCCAGCACGACTTTCAAAGGATACGTCGTGATGACAACGATAGAATGAGCATGGAAGTACGGACGAAGCTTCTCTGCAGAAAAGACAAGAGCCAGACATACCTTCTCGAGCTTGCTATAGTTGCACTCTGCTTTGAGAAAGGTCTTGCTGATGAAGTAGACAGGCTTCTCCACGCCATCACAGCTTCTCACCAGGACGGAACCAAGGGCTTGCTCTGAAACAGACAAATAGAGATATAAGATTTCACCTGGCTCTAGCACCGAGAGAATAGGGGCTGACCCTAAATACTCTTTCAAGGCAAGGAAAGCTCGGGAACACTCCAGAGTCCATGCGAAAATGGAGTCCTTCCTCAGCAGCTCGAACAGAGGTTTGCAACGATCGGATGACTTGGAGATAAATCGGTTGAGCGCAGCAATCCGGCCTGTCAACTTCTGGATCTCTTTCTTCGACTTAGGCTCTGGCATGTCCAGCAAAGCACGAATTTGAGCTGGATTAGCCTCAATCCCCCGCTGACTCACGAGATAACCCAAAAATTTCCCCGAGGTGACTCCGAAGGTGCACTTCTCTAGGTTGATCTTCAGATTGAAAGATCGCAGCACAGAGAAAGGTTCAGCAAGGTCTGCCACAAGAGTACCTCGTACTCGACTCTTCACAACGATGTCGTCGATGTACACTTCAACCGTCTTGCCAAGGAGTGACCCGAACATGAGATTCATCAGACGTTGATAAGTGGCACCTGCATTCTTCAAGCCAAAAGGCATCACCCGATAACAGAACAAACCTCGCTCTGTTATGAAGGTGGTCTTCTCTCGATCTGCTTCCGCCAGTAGGATCTGGTTATAGCCCGAATAACCATCCATGAAGGATAACATCTCGTGGCCAGCAGTGGCGTTGATGAGCCTGTCTATCCTTGGCATGGGAAAAAAGTCCTTGGGGCACGCCTTGTTGACACCAGTAAAGTCAATGCAGACTCTCACCTTCCCGTTCTTCTTAGGCACGGCCACAATATTGGCTATCCAATCAGGGTACTGTACCTCCTGAATGAACCCAAACTGAATCAGCTTGTCAATCTCCTCATTCACTGCATCATAATAAGCCGGAGCAAGCCTCCGAGGTTTCTGCTTCACTGGAGGGATGGTAGGATCAGCATTGAGGTGATGGCAGATAACACTCGGATCGATGCCAGTCATGTCTTTGTGAGACCATGCAAAGACATCAAGATTCTGCCTAAGAAAACTCAGCAACTCGAGCTCCTCCTCCGTTGTCAAGCTCGTCCCAACCTGCAACACCTTTGGCTCTTCTTCCGTTCCCAAATTGACAGCTTTCGTGGGCTCAACGGAAGGTCTGCACAACGATGCCTCCGAGCTCTCTTCCACAACGGGAACGACCTGTAACTGCTACGAAGGCACAACGGAAGCAGGAAAATCGCACTTCTGCGAAGCCAACTGATCACCTCGGATCTCTCGAGGTCCGTCCTGTGTTGGGTACTTCAACACCTGGTAGTACGAGGACGGGACAGCCTTCATCTCATGGGTCCACCAGCGACCCAAGATGGCATTGTACGGTGATGGCGCATCCAAAACGGAAAACCTGGTCTGGAGGACAACGGGCCTAGCCACAACGGGCAAGACAACGTCGCCTACAGGCTTCATCGAGCTGCCATCATATCCATACAAGGGAGTCTGAGCAGGGATGAGGACGGAAGGATCCAGCTTCATCTGAGTGAAAGCATGAAGGTATAAAATGTCCGCTCCACTCCCCGAATCCACGAGCACTCTCTTGATGTCGAAGTCTCCTATTCTCATGGTGAGAACAAGAGCATCATAGTGAGGTCGGATCACTCCAGCCAGATCACGATCAGCAAAGGTGAGTGCCTGCTCAACGCTCCTGCTGGGCACTTGCACCTGGCACACTGCGGCCTCGTGAGACAGCTTTCTGGCCTTCGCCCTGAAGTTCCTCTCCACATCAGCTTCAGGCGTGTGCACGCGGCAAATGACATTGATCGTGCCCAAGGAAACTCCTCCACTGGTACTGGGATTATTGGCGGGTTCTCTTCCACGAGATTGGGACACCGGCTCCCTGGTACGCTCCGCACCGCCGTTGTCAGGAGCGAGATACTCTCCTAAGTACCCCTCCTGAACAAGCCTCTCTAAGTATTCCCTCAGAATACGACATCGGTTGGTGAGATGACCACGGCACTTGTGATAGTGACAATACTCGTGCACCCGTGGTCCCGATGTAATATCCGGCACCGCCCTCGCCGGCAACTCAAAGTATGGCTGATCCTCCATTGACCTCATAATGGTCGCCGGGCTGACTGTGAAATTGATGCGCGGTGCCTGGTCTGCAAAAGATCGCCTCTCATTAGGCTGTACGCCTCTCTCGTGCTGTACTTGAGGCTGCACTTGGCGTGGCTGATACTGCTGCCTCGCCTGCTGGCCGCTAGGACGCCTCTCCGTCCTGCTCTGATGTTGGTTAAAATTTCTCTCCAGCGGGCGCCGATCCGGCTGATCCCGCTGGGTCACATACACAACTTTCTCTTTCCGCTTCCTCGGTGGCGAGTCCTCAGATGATGAAGACTCGTGCTGCTGCTTCTTCTCCTTCCTCTTCGATGATCGGTGTGCCCTCTCCACGACATCCACCGCTCTCGCTCTGGGCTTCGGTATTGACACGACGGATACGTCCTCCTCGTACCTCCCGTACTTGGTGGCACGTACCATCAACTCGTCCATCTTGACAGGATAGTCAAGAGCTAAGGACTTGTAGAGCTCGGAATGCTTGGGGATAGCATTCTTAAAAGCGGCGATGCAGCTTGCTTCGTCAACCTTGTCAATATCGTGGACTTCATCGGTGAAACGCGAAATGAAGTCCTTCAAGGATTCGGCCGGCTTCATCCTCAAGGAGAAGAGAGTATCTGCACCTGCCTTCTTCTTCTTATTGATGATGAAGCAATCAATGAAGGCCGACCTGAGCTCTGAGAAGTTGCTGATGGAGCCAGGAGGCAGGTTCCGAAACCACTTCGATGCTGCTCCCGACAGGCTATTGGGAAAAGCCTTACAATAAAGATCATCGTCTGGGTTGCGAACAGCCATCGCATGCTTGAAGTTGAACAAATGCTCCTCCGGGTCCGTCTTTCCAGTGTACATGGAGAAGATCGGAGTTATGAACTTGGAAGAAGTATAAGACTGGTTGATGGCATCCGTGAAGGGAGAGTTCTCAACGTTCTCCTTTGCTGACTAAGCAAAATGGTCAGGAATCCCTCCCTTCATGCTCTTAACGTGAGCACCGATTAAAGCCTCCACCTCCTTGGCTGTTACCCAAGTCTTTTGGGCGTCTGCACCCCCAGTACCCACTCTCAGGTCCTCTCTTCCTGCTCCTTCTCTGAAATCCACACGATCCGAAGGGATGCTCTGCTCTGCCCGAACCGGAGGCTGCCTTACATCCCCTTCAGTAGGGAGAAGCACAAACCTGGTCTCACGGTTCTCCGGGGCAGAAGGAGAAGAAGAGAAGTCAAACTGACGTCTCAAGGAAGGCCTCTGCAGTGGCACTTCCTCCACCTCGAGCCTGCTATGCTCGAACGCCTCCAGCCTTGCTTGCATCAACTGTTGCTGCCTGGTGATTTGATCCAGAACAGACTGCTGCACTTGCAGCATCGCCAAGACGCGATCTGAAACAGAGAGCTCAGCAAGGGGAGGCACGGTCCTCTCTGGTTGCCCAGACGAAGGACTGGCTCCAGGAATGTGCACGACAGAGGGTAAGAAAGAAGTGGAATGAGGGGCTTGATCCTCATGCCCGAATACTTTTGACTGATCAGCCATGATCGCAGAGAGCAAAAGGGGGGTCCGTTTATTAGTTTCCCACAGACGGCGCCAATTTTGTGGGGGGAAAAATACCGGACGGACACGCGTCAGCAGCAGCTACTTCCACGTCCTGGTTTACTGGCAGAAGGTTGGAGCGGAGGGTGTGGCACCCTGACCTGTACTCCGATGGTAAAGCCAGTAGGGGTAGAAGATGGTGAACAGTAAGCACAAGAACAAACACTAAAAAAAAAAATGCTCAAGGCACTAGGAGCACTGATCACGTATTCTTGGATCTGGGTTAATGATCAAGTGTCTTGTGCACTAAAAATCACGGGGTTTTTATAGGGCAAGGCTGATATGGCCATCGATGACCATGGATGGCCATAGGTGTCCATACCACGTGTCTTAGCACTCATTGCCAAATATTCGAGATATATCTGCCGTCGGTTGCATTACACGCG
This sequence comes from Tetracentron sinense, assembly GCA_015143295.1. NCBI lineage: Eukaryota > Viridiplantae > Streptophyta > Magnoliopsida > Trochodendrales > Trochodendraceae > Tetracentron > Tetracentron sinense. Next base: position 41,378,413 of record CM026563.1, read on the forward strand.
AGAGCCTCCTAAAAGTCCAATCGGACGGGATCGGACGGTACGCAGAAGTGACCAGCATTAAATGCCAAGACAGTGCTTTCGGCACGAAACGGCGAGTTTGGCACACTTGTCGGAATTATGGATCGCCTCCTGATCACTTCCTCCTACGAGTCGGTCTCGTTGTTGACCCAAGCTCGGTTACGGCGTAGATGCCTTAAAACACAACACGACCTCGTTGTCGGTGAGACAACGGTCTCGTTGTTCACGCAACGACAACGACATTGTCAAGAGCGCAACGTTCACGTTGTGCTTTAGACAACGAGCACGTCGTCAAAGCCACAACGGAAACGTTGTTCTGCAAGAGAACAAAGACGTCGTAATGCGCACAACGGGATCGTTGTGCATCGGACAACGTGTGACCCCGATATTTTAAGCACGTGACCCCAACTTGTGTCCACGTGTCACTTTCGTGAACAAAACGACAAAAACGAGCTCGTCCCTCAACGCTGAGTTGGTTTTACGAATTTTATCCGTTACACTTACCTTGAAAAATGAATTTTCGGGGGCGTATTGTTAACCCCCCTGCAAAAGAATCCTGGCTGAGCTTGAACAAGTATTGTAAACCTAGAGTCAAGCTCGGGCTTGAACAGCCTTCTTACTAAACAAGTCGAGCGTGAACACCCTGCTACTCTGGCTCGGCTCGGCTACACCCCTACTAAAGTATGTATGTATTATTATAACTGTCCAACAAGGATATCTAAACTGGATAAGGCGATCTAACAGTATGCAACCCATGCTCGGAATGTAGTGGGATGTGGGGGCCTGGAACGTCCCTTCCACACCCACGTGATTTAGATTTTCAGGGATCACGTTCTTTTATTGGTAATGGTTTTCAGGGATCAGTTTGGGTGTCTTTGTCTCTTACAGTATTTTTTATTCTAAGAACTAAGAAAATGACAAAATAATAATAAATTGACTTTGGATGTCTTTGTCTCTTACTGTATTTTCATTCTAAAATCAAAAATGACAAAATAAAAATATAATTACTTTGGATGGACTCTTCTAAGCAGTTGGGGAGGAAACGGGAGTGTTTTCCTCCACCAATCACAACTTTATAACGGCCATACATATGTCGGCTTTTTATTAGCTTTTGCAGCTATTTTTTCCAAAAACAGATTCCTACAAGACTTTAAATGCAGCGAAATGAGATTTCAAATCTTATAAAAAATAATAAAACTTAAAAAGTCATGATAATAAAAATTAATTTTTTAAAAACCTTGACAAAGTGACTCAAATTTCCTAATAACCACCATGACAAACTGTAAAACGTTGAGCTTTATAAGTCTTAGCAACAAACGGATTCTTAGTATCCTATCCAATGATAGAAAGCACATTAATCTCTGACTATTCACAAATAGGACTAGTAGGTAAGCGCATGAAAGGAGATTAATATCGTGGTGAATGTAGAAAGAGTTGAAGACTGACCGCATATAGATAAAAATATAGGAGACTTAAGTCTTGTCTCCCTAGCTAAGAGGGTGTTTGGTAACTCTAAACTATATAAATAAGTAGAACTTATTTGGAATTCAGATTGTTAAATTAAAGTTGAATTAAATGTCTAAATTTTTTAGAAGTAAAGATTTTAGCTCTAAAGTTTACTTCCAAAAAATTTAGAAATGTTCGAATGTTTAAATTTTTTTGAAGTAAAGGTTATAGCTCTAAATATAGAGCTAAACCTTTACTTAACCAAAAATTTAGACATTCAATTCAACTTTAACTTAACATACTAAAGTTTAAATAAATTCAATTTTCAAATAAGCTCTACTCATTTAGTTTAGAGTTACTAAACACTCTCTGAGTAACTAAATAATTGCATATGTAACACTAGGCCAGAAGTGATGAACAATGCAATAAAGATCCTCTTAGTATTTCAAATCCATCACCTAAAGTTACTACAAATTTAGCAAATCATTGTTCCTCTTGAGACTTCCTATCATACAATCCTTATTTCAATTTCTAATTGATATTTCTTCATAAAATTTGACTGGTCATACAATATTGCCAAACAGTTGGAAATTTCCTTTGCATATTCAAATTTGCCGAAAGGCATATGCCGAATATAGATGGGTCTAGTGCATTATTTATCCACGTGAGAATTGTGGAAATTGTTTTCGTCAGGTTTTATCTAACAAAAGACACTTTTTAACTCGGGGAGATCAAATCATAGCCAATCCCGAATGAACTCGGGGAAAGTTCAATCATCTCATGGAAGAGATTAAATCATAGCCAATCAGGATTGAATTCGGGGAGAGTTCAATCGTACCCATGAGTCAACACATGTCTATTCTAACTCCTATTAACCATTGTTAAGATTCTCTAATCATTTGAGTTTAACAATTGATTTTTAGAATTAAAAATATTTAAAAAATTTAACCTTATAGTTAAGAAATTTTAACCCGAAGGTTAATTTTAAAAAAATAATTAAAAACCAAGTTTAAATTGTTGAATCCTAATGATTAGTGAATCTTAACCATGGTCAATAGCAATTAAAAGGGACATATGTTGACCTGTTGGTGTGATTTAACTCTCCTCAATTTCAATCGCAATTGACAATAATTCGATCTCCACATGGAATCTAATCATCATATACAGAATCCGGCATTTGATAAACACAATCACGATTCCGATATTCAGCCAACAACATTGTTCTGATATATCTATATAGGGAAGAATACTATGAGTCATGCTCATTAAAACATTAAATGAGCGGTCCCCTCTAGAAAATTGACATGTGGCTGTCATTTTTTTGAACTCGACCATTGGATATTAAGGTGGGTTCATTGAGAAAAATGTGTCAAAATTAGTCCAATCAGACGTATTTAGACAATCTGATTAGACTTTAATTTCTTAGTATTAACACGATAGGGTTCACTAGACCCAACTTAGGCTATAGAAATGATTGATTTTTCCATCTCGATCGGATGATCTATAAATGTCCGATCAAGCTATTTTTTGCCACGTCTCTTAGGAGACACGTCTTGACATTCTATTGTCAAATTCTGGAACAACCCACCACGTGTGACGTTATTAGGGATCGCTCATTAAAGGCTTTAATGAGCATGACTCACTAGAATGCTACTCTTACTCTCTCTCTCTCTCTCTCTCTCTCTCTCTCTCTCTCTCTCTCTCTCTATATATATATATATATCTTAGTAGAGACCTCGTGCGATGCACGGGTAATAATTTAAGAATATTTAAAATTAAATAATATTATTTATTTATTTAAATATTAACTAATATATTTTAAAAAAATTTAATATATTTTATTTAATAGACATTATTATTTGTATTAATTAACTGATTTTATAATAATAATTTATTATTATTTTAATAATATTTAATAAAAATTCATAACTCTTTTAATATTAAACTTAAATTAATACACTCAAAAGTTAGAGATATGAGAGGACTCTACAATAGTGGAGATAGAGAGGGCTCTAGGATGAGATAGTGGGTCTCAAACCTACTTGCAAGAGTTGGAGATAAGAGAGGACTCTACAATAGTGAAGATAGAGAGGGCTTTAAGATGAGATAGTGGGTCCCAAACCTGAACGGTGAAAATTAAAGAGAAAGGCTACATGTCTTCTCTAAAATGGAACTTATAGCATTGAAGGGATGAGAATTTGGAAAGCAAAGGGAGAAAGTTTATTTTTTATAGTATAAGTAGTAGATACACATATACTAGCAAACACCCCGTGCGATGCATGAGATGAAGAAAGACCTGAAAATTTAAAAAAATATTTTAGAACATTATAAATTTTACTTTATCATATTGTAATTCAAACATGAAAAAGTATAGAGAATAGAAATATGCAACCAATTTATTCAACGAAGTGTAGTACTTACGATAAATCCTAGAGCTAGAAATTAAAAAAAATAATTAATTTAGATTAATTTGGAGAACCTAAGAATTCAATTAATTCGGAAAGCGTATAGAAGCCTCAGTTTCGATTCTCACTAAAAGCCTTAAATATTTACGCATTGTAAAAGAATCAAATACCATAGCTAACTTTGTTCATGTTAAAATAATACGACCACAATCTTCAAACGTCCTAGTTGAAAGAAAATTTAAAAAATTGGAAATAAAATGAAGTAATTTAAAATGGATCATTAAATTTGGACATGAATATGACAACAAGGTATTGAGATGTAATATAAAACAACAATACAAAACCAAAGTATACCAAATAAATCGAATAGATAGATCTATAAAAAATTTATACTATGAATGAGTAAAAGATTTGAAGCACAAAACTTGCTCTTTTGATGTCTTAGGATCCTTATCTCATTGCTTGCGGATAAAGAGATAAATATTTGTACTCCTCTTCGCCTATTCTACTTCAACTGAAGACACGTAATTGGTAATGAAAAGTAGATGTCTTATTATTTAATTTAAAAATAATATTTAATGCATGTAATATTTAATTTTATCACCTTAAGAAAGAAAGAAGAGAGATAGAGGGTCTAATGTTAAGAGAGTTGTGATAGAATAAATATACTTTAATGCATGTAATATTTAATTAAATGAAGGTCTTATTAATATTTAATTAAATGAAGGTTTTATTATTTAATTTAAGAAAAATAATGTTTTTAATTAAGGGTTTGGAAGATCAATTAAGAAGAGAGATGGATGGTCAAATGTTTAGAGAGTTGTGATGGAAAAGATATCATTAAGTGCATTTAATATTTAATTATTTGGAAGTCTTATTAATATTTAATTAAATGGAGGTCTTATTAATTATTTTAAAAAGAATAATATTTTTAATTAAGGGTACTTATTAAGTGAATGATCAATTAATAAGGGAGATGAAGGGTTTTGAGAGTTGTGATGGAAAATGTATCATTTAATGTATTTAAGATTTAATTAATTAATTATTCTTATTAAGTTGATGATCAATTAAGAGAATGTGTCATGTCGGTGGACACGTGGTATTAGCCTGAAGAGAAAATAGAAGATGTTGAGAGATGCCACGTGGAACCTACCGACATATAGTATTAGTAAGATGGATATATAAATGCTAACCTAGCCGCAGACTCCCAGTCTTCAAAATAGCAAGGTGGTGGCAACAAGTGTCAAACCATCTCTCTGTTATAAGGTAGCAAAACCACGTGTTGCACACAACGTTTTTAAAATAATTGACTTAGTGCGCGTAGGGCTAACTCTTATTATATACATACACTAGCAAAAACCCCATGTGATGCATGGAAAATAAAATAATAATAATAATAATAATAATAATAAAATAAAAAGATGAAAGTACCTCCTACTTGCACACCCCCTTAATGAAAAAAAAACTTACCCATAAACAAGAATAAATATCAAGTCTAGGTCTTCAAGATCATACCTTTTTTTTATTGAACATACCTAATTGAAAACCATGAAAGTAAGAGCTTCAAAATGTGTCTCCTATAATCTCAAAAATTAAGTGACGGTTAGAATGAGACATCAAGCAATGCAAGAACTATATAGAATATTTAAAGATGGGGAGTTAAATTTATTGTTTAAGGATGTCCCATTTACATACAATTTATAAAATAAAAAGCTAACAATAGCAAATTATCATTAACCCTTACAGTAACTCTTCACAACAAAAATAAATGACAAATTAAAAACAAGTTTATGCATCTTCTAATGTACACAAGAATTAACTTTACACAAAAGTAGGGAGTGCCTAAGATTAGGGCTAGCGTGCCTTATTTACAACCATCACCTTTTGAATATGGACTCCCTTTCTATCCCCGCCAAAGCTATAACAATTAATTTTATCACCTTAAGAAAGAAAGAAGATAAGTTGAAAGAAAAAAACTTTATATATGGATAAATTGAAAGAAATAAACATTATATATGCATACAACCATCACCTTCTAAAATGATAAATTACATGGGCCGAGGGTGTAGCCCAATGGCCGAAGGACGAACCGTAAACCCGGAGGTCTCAAGGTCGATTCCTGGGCTCCCCTCAATATTGGTTGTATGGGATGGGTGTATTCCCTATGCAGCATGTGGAACTAGTCTGAGTCTTTGAGGCTTAGGATATCCACATTTATTTTTATTTTTATTTTAAAAACATCATCATTTGAATATAGACTCCTTTCCAATATTTCAAACACGAAGATGACAAATATTAACTTTACACAAATCTACTTTTGTAATTAACGTGGGGAGAGTTGGTAGTAATTAAAGTGGGTGGGGAGGCAAAAGATTATAGGAGATTAATGGGGTAATTAACGTGTGTAGAGAAGAAGATTAATGAGATAGGGGTAAGTAATGTGAGAAAGATTGTTAAAGTGAGGAGATTAATGAGATGCGAGAGATTAAGGAGGGAATAAATAGATTAGGGGAAACTAATGTTGTTTTAATTAGTATAATTAATGGGGTAGGGAGAGATTAATGGGGGAAATTAATGAGTTTAATGAGAGATATTGAATTCTTTGGAGAGATGAAAATTGGAGAAAATTATGGGTCTTGAAAAGTGGCTTTTGAAATTTGGAGAAAATTAATGAAAAGTGAAATTTGGAGAAAATTATAGAAGTTGGTATGATCAACCAGGCATTCCAAAAAGTGGCTTTGAGATACCTAACCATGATGAAGAAGAGGGTCTTGAAAAATTTTATACCTAAAATACCCATATACAAGATAACATATTACATAATATTCCAGATAAAACATGAATTTCTCAGTATTTTTTAGGGGCATTTTGGTCATTTTACACTCCAAGGATATTGTGGTCATTTTGTACCATTTTAGATCCAATTTGATCCCAAAATAGCCAAAATTGATAAAAAAAATTTGTAAAATCATTTTGGACAAAATGAAAACTTTTTAGCACTTTTCTAGGGATATTTTGATCATTTTTCACTCTAGGGGCATTTTAGTCATTTTTCTAATCTCAGGGCCATTTTTAAAAATCGAAGCACGTGGAAAGAGGTTTTTAAAAGAGAGTTTTTACAAGGGTTTTTAAGGGTGTAAAAAGATACTAAAGGGGTGCAAAATTGGGGTGCTTACAGATATTTTAATAATAAATTGTATTTTCTTATTTTTGTAGGAGGGAGTCTGCAGCGCACATTTATTAGCTTTAGGAGCAGCAGGAGCGACCCAGTCCGAAGGAGCTGCTAGGCAACTTTAGCATATTTTTTTATTTTACTTTTGATACATTTTTATGGGCATGTATATATTGCAATTATTACATTTTAGACTGTTTATGATGACATTTTTATGGGCATGAATTTATATATTGATGAATTATATTTTGGTGTTCAAAAATTGTATAGATTATTTGAATTTATTTTATATTGCTCACATGTACAGTTAATAAAGGTGAAAAAAAAAATTAATAAAAAATAATTTTTTTTAAAAAATTTCTAATTAATTATAGCCGTTTCAAACCGCCGTTATAGATTCTATTTAATTAATTACATTTATAATTACAACGGCGATATTTGACCATTGATATATAGTTATTATATAACGGCGGTGAACAACCGTCGTTATATGCAACATTGTTTTGACGGAATTACCCTTTTTAAAGGTTGTTAGAGAAATAAATAACCACCGTTACATATTTGCATATAACGGTGGGTATGGGAACCGCCACTCTAAAACCGCCGTAATAGGACTTTGTGACGGGCCTTAGCACGTTGGTTTGGAAAACCACCATTATATTTTGTAGTGGGGGTTTTTTTAGTTGCAGCGACGGTTTTGAACCGCCGTTACAAACCTTAAATTTTGTAATGGTAGAACTTGCATCACTGGAAGTAGCCACCCACGTGCATTGCTGCCCTTTCAACCATCAAAATCAAACAATTAAAGACACAAGATCTTCTCTGATCGCTGCTGGCAAGTTTCATAAGAAATAGATAGTAACGGAATTTCGTTAAGAAAAAATTAATAACAGAGTCTAATTGTCGTTGAACTCTCCTAGTTCAGTTGCTCGCAAGACTCCCTTTTAATCTTGGTTAAAAAGTTTTAATTTTTAAGGTTAATATTTAAAAAAATTAGATGGTTGAGCAATAAGGGTAAGTAAATTTTAACAACATTTAGTAAAGGTAAAAGGACACATGTTGACTTCGAGGACAATTCAATTGCGAATATGATAACAAATCTCATTAACGTTGGCCGTTGAGGACGTTGGAAGCAGGGACTAGGGAGCATGAGATAGGATCATAGTCAATTGCAATTGTGTGGCTAATGTCTTTACTATTATAATGCAAGAGATAGGGTAGCCTGATTTTTCCGAAATTCTCAAACTACCCTTATATAAAACAAAACTTTAATGCAAGAGATAGGGTAGCCTGATTTTTCCGAAATTCTCAAACTACCCTTATATAAAACAAAACTTTATTTAATATTTTACTTTAATTCCCAAGCTATCCCTTGCTCATTTATCTATTTAAAAAATAGAATCACAGCCAAGCACGATTGAACTCGGGGAGAGTTCAATCGCACCTATGGGTTAACACGTGTCCCTTTTAACTCTTATTAACTATGAGTAACTCCTTCCCCTTGCTCTCATGTGCATCGCATATGCCACCCGCTAGTTGATTATAATGAGAAAATATGAATAAAATTCAAATTTGGGGGAAAAAAATTATCTTCCCATAACATCAGTCACATATGCAATTGCACTACGTCTGCAATTGCATTTGACTGTAATATTATGTAGGAGCGGAAGGATGAGGTTCAGAGAATTGGTACTTCCTTCTTTCCAAAGTGAAATCGTACATGTACCGCCAAGCTTTTGTCATTGGTTTGGTAAAAATACTACCACGTTTTATTTTTTGGTATGCTTTAGGGGTGTCAAAGAGCCGAGCCGAGCTCCAAAAAAAAAAGAGGTTGAGCTTTTACTTTGGGCTCGTTGAGTCAAGCCGAGCCGAGCCTTCAAAGTGAGCTCGAAAAATAAACGAGTCGAGCCTGAACAATAGGTGGCTCAGCTAGACTCATCTTGATTAATTTTATAATAATACCCTTTAAAAATTAAATTTATATTATATATTTAGTATAACTTTTTTTGGTAAAATTTATATATGAGCACGGGATTTTCCTACCCACTTTTACATTTATGATTTGACTGAGAGTCACCACCTATTCATTTTAAGGAATAGGTCTCAGGTATTTGTTCATTTGGATAAGGCAAATGGTCCATTCAGAGTTAGGGTAAGTGGTTCGATTAAGTCCTGGGGAAGGTGTTAGGCACCCTACGACCCCCATTTCGTAATGGTTACCTACTTCCTAAATTTAAGCCAATTTAATCTCAATATTAATTAAGATGCCTAAGTATTTAATCAAATGTTAATCCAAAAAAGAGAGAAAGTTAGATGGCTAGGGTCGAACCCGGGTTGGGTTGCCTACGTACTCACATTGGGGTGAAATCAGACCGATCGTAGTTCTGACACATGAGCCTGTGCCAAGGCTAAAGGTGTGTGTGTGTGTATAGGATAGTTAAGGGTCTAACTCGAAGGCTAAGGTTTAGTTGACCGGGTTGGTCAAATGCAAGGTCAAGTCTAACCACGGTTAGAGAAAAGTTAACCATGGTTAGGGGCTAACCGAGGTTAAATGGGTCAAAGTCTATATTTTTTGTCTTTCGATCATATTTGAATGTTTTTGGTATTTTGATCATATTCAAATGTTTTTGGTATTTTAAGATTTTATCATTTTTTTTGGATTTTCATATAGGTAGGATTTTGACAAACTTAGCTAAAGTCAAATTTAATTAAAAAAAAAGATTAAAGAAAAGTTAGGCTAAAAGATTATATTTAGGACATAAAGAGGGATGTGCATTATGAATAGTAAATGGTCTATTACCAACACCTATTTTGTTGGATTGATGTTGATAATAAATCAAATATCATTGTCTTTAGTGTGAGGCATTTTGGATAATGTCCTCTTTAAGTCCTTAAGTTATCATTTATCTATTCAAAATAGAATATGAAGGAAAAAGAAAGAAATGAAAAAAGTGACAAGTGAAGAAAATGAAAACTCATCATCTTCTCTCTAATGTAGTCCTTTTACACCATTATAAATGATGTAATGGGACACTAAATATGAAAATTTGAGTGATAATAAGTTTCCCAAAGGATTCTAGAAGAATGAATAGAATCTAAATGAAGAAAAAAAATGAAAAGAGTGGTATAGCTTTAGCTTCCACTCTCTAAGGGTCTACCCATATCCACACTAGTGGATACATAGAAAAGAAAAAAATATTTATATTAGAGAAAAAAAAAAGACATCTCCTTTCTTTTGAGATAGGGTCCCTCTACACCATAAATTGGTGTAGAGAGACCCAACTAAACTTGAGAAGAGAGAGGCCTTTCCAAATGGTTCTAGAAAAAGACTAGAAATAAAAAAATATATATAAAGTAAAGAAGAAGATGAAGAATAAAGGGAGGAGTGTCTGCTCCTCAAAGACTTCTTTTCCAATGCTCCAAGAGGTGAGAGATTTTTAGAGTCCACAAAGGAAGAGAGTTAGTGAAGAACTCTAGAATTTTAGTCCTAAAATTTTCTGCACACTTTAAACCTTAGCGTCTTCTAACTTTCTTCAATGCTAAAAAGAAAAATAAGGGGTGAGATGAGGAAGAGGTAGAGTTTCCATTTGAGATTTTGGTGGTGAAAGAAATGGCTTGTGAGGGTCTTGTATTTCTAGAGTTTTAAAGGAGTTGTGGCAATTTGATAATTAATAGAGAGTTGGGTGAGAAGAAGGGAGGTGATTGATTGGTCAAAATGGATGTGGTTGGTGATTAGGTAATAAAAAAAGTATGTACTTAATGAGGGGTGATTCAAAAGGAGTGTAACAGAATTCATTGTTTTGTAAGAGGTGTAAGAATGAGTTATAAGAGATGTAAGAGCGTAAAGGAGGTGATTGGTTAGTCAAAAAGGTGTGTACTTGGTGAGAGATGATTGGGTGGTCAAAAATGTGTGTAAATACAAAAATTGGGCTACTTGGGGTTTGAAAAAAAAATAAAAGATCTTTTGTAGGAAAATGAAAAATGGAAAATGGGCGTGGGTTTGTGGGTCTTGGATATGGGTTGAATGGATGTGTGTATGTGGACTAGATCTTATGGATCATGAGTTGTTAGTAGATGGGTCATGGGTTATGGTTATTGGACTTTAGCTATGGCAATTGGGCTTGGGCTTGGGCTATAGTAATTAGGCTTTCACTAAAGCAATTGAGCTTTGGCTAAGACAATTGGGTAATTAGGCTCGGTTACTTGGGCTTGGGTAATGAAATTAAGTAATTAAGCTTGATTGAGTTGTTTGAGTACAAGTTTGGCCAAATGGGCTTGGACCTTGGGTAAACTTTGAATCATTTGAAGAAGCGGGAAGAGGGATAGGGGGTGCAAAAATAGGGTGCTTATTGCTGCCCCTCTTTGTCGAATGGTACGAGCAAGCAAACTACAAAGATTGAAATCACCACTATTTTTGCACCTGAAAACCTGTGAAACTTAAGAAAATATAAGAAATGAGAATGAACTAATTTGCAACTAAGTTAAGTTTGCCAAGATAAAAATATAGAGTGTTGGTGATGAGCGTGAATGTATGATGGATGAGAGTGAGTGAATACAAGACACAAGTATGGAGTGAAGGTCGAACACACGACCACTTCACGAGGAATGATGAAGGTTAAACACACATTCACTTCACCGAGATGAGATGCAATGTAGTAATGGGTGCAAGACTACCATCACAAGAGGTGGTAACTGAAAGTCGGTCACACAACCGTGTCAGTATACTCCTTGAATAGTGAGCAAGTATTGCAGGATAAAAGATGATAGGCGTAAGACTAACATCACTGGAGGCCGCAACTTGCATCCGGTCACAAGACTGTGTCAGTATACTCCTTGATTAGTGAGCTAGTAGTGCAAGAAAAACTTCACCAGAGGCCGTAATTGACACCCGGTCACACGACCGTGACAGTATACTCTTTGATTAGTGAAGGGGAAACGATGCTGTAGACAACCGACCAATTGTCTGACGAGGAGGAGGTGAAGACAGCTGCTCGACTGTTTGACCTGGTAGCAAGCCAAGATAGTGTAGACAACCGCCCGATTGTCTCACTGAAGAATAATGCAACACAGTGTAGATAACGGCCTCATTGTCTGATTGGGTAGCGAGATAAGGAGGGTAAAGACAGCCGCCCAACTGTTTCACCTAGTAGCAAGCCAAGATAGTGTAGACAACCGCCTGATTGTCTCACTGAAGGGGAATGCAACACAGTGCAGACAATGGCCCCATTGTCTGACTGGGTAGTAAGATAAGGAATGTAAAGATAGCTGCCCGACTGCTTCACCTAGTAGCCAGCCAAGATAGTGTAGACAACAACCCGATTGTCTCACTAAAGGCGAATGCGATACAGTGTAGACAACGGCCACATTGTCTAACTGAGTAGTAAGATAAAGAGGGTAAAGACAGCAGTTTGACAACTTCACCTGGTAGCAAGTCAAGATAGTGTAGACAACCGCTCGATTGTCTCACTGAGGAAGAATGCAACACAGTGCAAACAACGGCCCCATTGCTTGACTAGGTATCAAGATGAGGAGGGTAAAGACAGTTGCACGACTGCTTCACCTGGTAGCAAGCCAAGATAGTGTAGACAACCACCCGACTATCTCACTGAAGGGGAATGCAATATAGTGTAGACAACGGTTCCATTGTCTGACTGGGTAACAAGATAAAGAAGGTAAGGATAGCCGCTCGACTGCTTCACCTGGTAGCAAGCCAAGGTAGTGTAGATAACCGCTCGATTGTCTCACTGAGGAAGAATGCGACATAGTGCAGACAACGACCCTATTGTCTGATTGGATAGCAAGATAAAAAGGGTAAAGACAGCCGCCCGACTGCTTCACCTAGTAGCAAGCCAAGATAGTGTAGACAACCGCCCGATTGTCTCACTGAGGAAGAATGCAACACAGTGCAGACAACAACCCCATTGTCTGATTGGGTAGCAAGATGAAGAGGATAAAGACAACCGCCTGACTGCTTCACCTGGAGAGATTTGAATATGTTGCTGATAAGAATGAACAAGAGTTCTAATGAGTTTGAAAATCCAGATGAATTGAATATGAGAGAGTGAGAGCCATGACCCTGAGCCATTGCACGAATCTTTGCCTCTCTGTATATATCTGGCCTGCTGAACTGGATTGCCCCCAGCTCGGATGGTCCAATTGTTGGTACTTACCCCCCGGGATGTACTGATCTTCTTCAAACATCTGTGACGTCCAGGATTGTCTACTGACTTTGCTTTGCCCTGGTTTCACTTCTCTTGTTGCACCAGCAGAAATGATCAGTCGACTTTGAGCTGACTATACTGGAGAATGAACTTTGACTGATTATGGATGCGAACGACCTGATAAAGGACAGATGAATTGAATGACAGGTGCTGCGATCAACTTAAAAATGACTGATGGATGGACTAACAGGTGGCTTGACGGTAGACTGACGGTTGACCAGCAGACTGTTTATAATGAAATTGACCACTTGTATTTTGAAAATGTGCTTAAGATTGCCTACAGTGAGAGACCTAGCTAGGTTCCTTTGCCCTCAGGTAACATTGATTAAGCTGTGGTTGATAATCTTTGGAGTAGATCTGCATCTGCTCTTGATTGATTGATGCTCGAACTTGTATTAATTATGCTTCTCTATTTTGCTCCCGAGCTTTTCAGCTTCTCACCGGGACTGGGTTGCACATTTTGATCTTTGACCCTTTTTTGCCCTTGACCTTTTCAGGTTTTCACCAGGACTGGGTTCACGTAATTTTTACGCAATAGTAGGATTGATGATTCCTTACTATGCCCGTGAAGTGTGCCATTTGATTTATCCCTTTTTTGCTCTTGGACCATTTCAGGTTTTTTCTAGGACTGGGTATACAAGCCTTGCATTTTTTTCTTCTGCTCCTGAACTTTTCTCTGATAATTCCCTATTCTTCTCTCGTCATCGCTGTTGGAAAGTGAGGATGAATGTTTTTGAATGTCCATGCTCAATTCCTTTCAAAGATCAAGGAGAGCTTAATATTCAGGACGAAACGTGGTTTGGTTAGAAATGAGGTAAGGTTCGAAGTTTCTGTTTCAGCAAGGGTAGGGCACCCTATGACATTTGTTTAGTGCCAAGATGGAACCAGCTTCTGCATGCCTTGTCCTTTGGTGAAGCTTTGCTTCGCTTTTAACCAAGTACTTTTTTTTGTTTTTTTGTTTTTTTTGTTTTTGGTGCATGGTTGCCTTGTATTGTTGGCATTTGCTGTGTTATGACCGAACCTGATTTCAGACTGCCTACGTACCCATAGGGATTAGATCATGATGTAGTTCGACTAAAAAGCCGTTGTTTCGTTGTACTTTGCTGGTCGTTCTTCTAGCATTGTTCTTTTGACTTTTATGGGGTGCCCTTGTGTAGGTTTTGAAAGGAATGCTATTAGGTTCAAAGGTTTAACTAGTGGATATATATCGCAAGGGTAAACGAGGTGTTGTGAGGGTTATCCAAAGATGGCCTCCTACCATTTCCTTGATCGGTCGAGAGCATATATGGTCATTACATCATCTATATTTTAGTTGATTGACATTTGATGGCTCAGAGAGGTCTTCAGTTCTCGTATTGTTCTTGTTTTGGTTGTTTAATGCCGGGAGGGTATTTGTTGTTTTCGAATATTGTACCTTCCGATGAATGATCAACTTTTTGTTATCAAATTGTCCCTTATAAGCATTAGAAACTAGTTCAGTTCTCAATTAAGCATTTCACAGCAAAATAGAAATTTGATTTTAAAGAGTCATTTCATTAAGTTGCACGACAGGTGAACAGACTAGATGTAAAAAGAAAGACAGAAGGGCCACTGACCGATTAACTGACTGGACTGAATAAGGGATTGACATGGGCTGATGAGGCCAATTACAAGACAAATAAAGAGATAAGACAAAGACACAACAAAAAAGGAGATTTTGCTCAAAATTTGACGTTAGAGATTCCGACTGAAGCGCCTTAGTTTCCCGGAGTAGCATGATTGGGCAGGGGAACTTGGGTGATGTTGGCGTTCCCTGGTGCAAAGCAAATTGCTTCTATCTCCAACATATCCTGGACAGCATGTCTTAGGTCATAACACCAATCTATAGGATACTCCGGTGATTGATGATATCTGTAGTGCTACTCCGGCTGGTATCCCTTTAGGAGGATAGTCGGTGGAGGTTGGGGCTCCTTCAGTATGATCAACTTCTTACCCAACAGAAATAGGAGGAGTGCCGAAAAAGAGTACGGGATCGGTGTGAATGCCCGATTTTTTCTTTGTTCAAATGTCATCTGGTGAGAGAGGAGTCTTCCCTAGTTCTGCTGAGCTTGCTGAGGCTATCGAGCCTACTGGGGCTGCCGAGGTTATTAGGGCAAGTTAGGGACCCGTATGGTTGTAACTATTTGTCCATCATTTTATTTTCTTTTATTATCTTTCCTTGGAGGCAGGGGAGCACGGGAAGAGGATGCACCTTTTGACCCGTGGAACATGTTAAATGCTCCTATATCATCCATGGTCGCCTCAATCCAGGCATCGCATTTGGCTATGGTACTGAAATCTGAAATAGGTTGTGCTGCCAAGAGGGTCTTAAGTGGATGCTTAAGAGTACGGAGGAAAGTAGTCACTTGCTCATCTTCTGGCAAAGGGGTACTCATTTTTCCAGCAATTTCTCTCCACCGAACAGAGTATTCGATGAAGGACTCATTATCCTTCTGGGACATCTTCTCCAGGTCTACCCTCTGCGGGACTAGGTCGACATTGTAGGAGTACTTGACGATAAATGTTTCACAGAGACCCTCTCAAGTTTGAACTTTGTTCAGATCCACCTTAGTGAACCACTGCAGGACTGCACCTTTCAAACTCTTCTGAAATAACTGTACCAAAAGCTTGTCATCATGTTCCAGTTGAAATAGTTCTTCGCAGTAGACTCTTAAGTGCATCTCGGGATATCCCTTTCCGTTGTACTTCTCAAAATCAGGTATTTTGAAATCCCGGGGCAATTGAATCCCTGGGTGCATGCATATGTCCCTGAAGTCGGTAGATTTACGGGTTCCCTGAGCCGTCCTTACCAGTTCCTCTAACTTTTCAATTCTTTCCCTGTATGCATCGGGGATCTGGGCAGAACTGGAACATATATGAGCGGACCCGGTATGGGGCTCGCCACCAGCTCTGGCTTCCTCCTCAAACTGGTCAATGATAGGAGGCGTGATGTGGGGTATAGGTTGTGGTTGGACAAGTGGGGGTGGCAAGTTGAAAGTGAAGTCGAGTTGTGGATGAATAGGTGGTGGAGGGATGTTGATGGTATGTAGCTGTTGAGGTTGAATTGGTGGTGGGATGCTAAGGATAGGTGGCGGTGGAATAAGATTGGTGACATGTGGCGGATTGGTTTGTGATGGGCCAGGCACATCGGCTGGTCGAGGATTTGAGGAGAAGAGAGCATGTGTTATGGCCCGCATAAAATCATGCATAATGCTTTTCAACTCTTCTATGCTCTGGGCATTTTCAGTTATTCTTGCCTCAAGATTCGGGGCTTACAGCTGCTGTGATGTCGGGATGTTTGGATCAGTTTCATGGCCGTCTATCTGTTTCATATTGCAATTGGTGTGCTTGATTCAGAGTCTGCTCCCTGGAAAGACGGAAGGGTATGGAATGAGAGCCGAAATAGATATGAGCGAGAGAATTGAGAAGCATACAGATGACCTAACACAGTCTAATTGACATGGGACAATGCCCCTAGTCTGGAAGCTGAGAATGACATGCAAGAGAGAGAGGGATTTTTTTTATTTTTGATTTTTTTTGAATTGTTTTTTTGATTGGGTGTGACAAGGCATATGTGATCCAATAGAGCAGACGGACAGAGGCTCGACATGCTTTACCCGGGTTATTAGGAACCGATGGTCTATCAGGTCAAAGTTGAGGGTAAGTCTGGTGAAGACTTATTTATCTGGGATTTAAACCCCATATGCTATGTCGGGAAGCAGAGTAGGGTGTATTTTATTATAAGCACAGAAAAGGCTCAGTATATGCTCCTACGTGGGTGCTTATCCGGGTAGAATGTGTCTGGGTAGTCAACCATGATTGGAGACATGTATAGGGTGCAAACAAGTTAGGGTTTAGAATATCCCTCCAGGTGGGCTACTGGTAGACTATACCTTAGCTTACTCTATATGTATGCATGCTGGTGTAATGTAAGGTGTTCCTAAAGGATGGGGGGATCACTTAACACTGTATATGCGACTCCTCGGTATAAAACATACCTGGGACGATTGGTGTAAGAGAGAACATTCATAATCCTTCCCTGAGGGTAATCACCTAGTAGGAGTAATTCTGCGGACCTCCAAGACTTTTAAGCCTCTGTCATTAAGGATAATCATCCACCAGCCGTAAGCGTAATAAGCCTGACTATGAGTTAAATGAGTTATTATACTATGATGCTATGTATGAAATGCAATGTATAAGAAAGATATAAAAAAATTAGCAATCAATTAAATATTTAGGTATTTTAATTAATTTTGAGATTACTTGGCTTAAGTTTAAGTTTCGGCTTGAACCTCATCCCCAGCAGAGTTGCCAGAGCTGTGAGCATGAGATTTTCCTACACACTTTCACATTTATGGTTTGACTGAGAGTCGCCACCTATTCATTTTAAGGGATATGTGTCGGGTATTTGTTCGTTTGGATAAGGCAAATGGTCCATTCAGAGTTAGGGTAAGTGGTTTGATTAAGTCCTGGGAAGGTGTTAGGTACCCTACGACCCTCATTTCGCAATGGTTACCTACTCCCTAAATTTAAGCCAATTTAATCTCAATATTAATTAAGATGCCTAAATATTTAATCAAATGTTAATCCAAGAAAGAGAGAAAACTAGATGGCTAGGGTCGAACCTGGGTTGGGTTGCCTACGTATTCACATTGGGGTGAGATCAGACCGAGCATAGTTCTGACACATGAGCCCGTGCCAAGGCTAGGGTGTGTGTGTGCGCATAGAGTGGTCAAGGGTCTAGCTCGGAGGCTAGGGTTTAATTGACCGGGTTGGTCAAGTACAAGGTCAAGTCTAACCGCGGTTATAGGAGAGTTAACCATGGTTTGGGGCTAACCGAGGTTAAAGAGGTCAAAGTCTATATTTTTGGTCTTTTGATCATATTTGAATGTTTTTGGTATTTTGATCATATTCGAATGTTTTTGGTATTTTAAGATTTTATCATTTTTTTTGGATTTTCATATTGGTAGGATTTTGGCAAACTTAACTAAAATCAAATTTAATCCAAGAGAAAGATTAAAGAAAAGTTAGGCTAAAAGATTATATTTATGACATAAAGAGAGATGTGCATTCTGAATAGTAAATGGTCTATTACCAACACCTATTTTATTGGATTGATGTTGATAATAAATCAAATACCATTGTCTTTGGTGTGAGATATTTTGGATAATGTCCTCTAGTCCTTAAGTCATCATTTATCCATTCAAAATAGAATATGAAGAAAAAGAAAGAAATGAAAAAAGTGACAAGTGAAGAAAATAAAAACTCATCATCTCCTCTCTAATGTAGTCCTTTTACACCATTATGAATGATGTAATGAGACTCTAAATATGAAAATTTGAGTGATGATGAGTTTTCCAAAGGATTCTAGAAGAATGATTAGAATCTAAATGAAGAAAAAAAAGAAAAGAGAGGTATAGCTTTAGCTTCCACTCTCTATGGGCCTACCCATATCCACATTAGTGGGTACATAGAAAGGAAAGAAATATTTACATACGAGAAAAAAAAAAAAAGACATCTCATTTCTTTTGAGGTGAGGTCCTTCTACACCATTAGATTGGTGTCGAGAGACCCAACTAAACTTGAGAAGAGAGAGATCTTTCCAAATGGTTCTAGAAAAAGACTAGAAATAAAAAAAATATATATATAAAGTAAAGAAGAAGATGAAGAATAAAGGGAGGAGTGCCTACTCCTCAAAGACTTCTTTTCCAATGCTCCAAGAGGTGAGAGATTTTTAGAGTCTACAAAGGAAGAGAGTTAGTGAAGAACTTTAAACTTTTAGTCCTAAAATTCTCTACACACTCTAAACCTTGGCTTCTTCTAACTTTCTTCAAGGCTAAAAAGAAAAATAAGGGGTGAGATGAGGAAGAGGTAGAGTTTCCACTTGAGATTTTGGAGGTGAAAGAAATGGCTTGTGAGGGTCTTGTATTTATAGAGTTTTCAAGGGATTGTGGCAATTTGGTAATTAATAGAGGGTATTAATAGAGGGTTAGGTGAGAAGAAAGGAGGTGATTGGTTGGTCAAAATGGATGTGGTTGGTGATTGGGTAATAAAAAAGGTATGTACTTGATGATAGATGATTAGGTGGTCAAAAGGAGTGTAACAGAATTAATTATTTTGTAAGAGGTGTAAGAATGAGTTGTAAGAGATGTAAGAGAGTAAGGGAGGTGATTGGTTAGTCAAAAAGGTGTGTAAACACAAAAATGGGACTGTTTGGGGTTTGAAGAAAAAATAAAAGATCTTTTGTAGGAAAATGGAAAATGGGTTTGGGTTTGGAGGTCTTGGATATGGGTTGAATGGATGTGGGTATGTGGACTAGATCTTATGAATCATAGGTTGTTAGTAGATGGGTTATGGGTTATGGTTATTGGACTTTCGATATGGCAATTAGGCTTGGGCTATGGTAATTAGACTTTCACTAAAGCAATTGAGATTTGGCTAAGACAATTGGGTAATTAGGCTTGACTACTTGGGCTTGGATAATGGAATTAAGTAATTAGGCTTGATTGAGTTGTTTGAGTACAAGTTTGGTCAAATGGGCTTGGGCCTTGGGTAAACTTTGAAACATTTGAAGAAACGGGAAGAGGGATAGGGGATGCAAAAATAGGGTGCTTACAGTATACATTAACATAATTATTTTTGTTTAAGTTTTAATCAGGCTTTCACGTGAGTCACATGACATCCCAAAGAAAAAAATGTCCTTTTAATTTTTTTTAATTGAAATTAGTGCTTTTCAATGTATTTAAAAAAAAAATTTATCGAGCCGATCCGAACCGAGCTCGAGCTCAATGATCTGTGACAAGCCGAGCTTGAGCCTCTGTAAAATTCCAACGAGCCGAGCTCGAGAAGTGCACAGCTTGGCTCAGCTCGGCTCGTTGACACCCCTAGTATGCTCTAATCATTTATCTAACTGCTACGTTCAACACTAATTTTATTGCTATTGCATGGAGCTTGCACATGTAGCTCAACTAACCAATATGAGCATGTGTAATGAGTTTAAATATGAACTGACTGGGTTTATCTGTGTGTGCATGTCCGATTGTGTGCGCATGTTTAGGTGTTCTTCTAAAAAATTAAGTTAAAAAAAATGAATCAGGTGAGTGATTGAATATTACTCTTTATAGATTAGTCTCACATTGGTTGAGTACTTGACCATATAGTTGTGTATAAGAGACCAACAGTCATTCATAAGTTAGGCCCTTTTAGAGTGGTAGAGTGGGTTCATCCTATGACACCTTAGCAAAAACCTTAGGTCTGTTTGTGTGCGTGTATTTAGGTGTTCTTCTCAAAAATCAAGTTTTCAAAAAAAAAAAGAATTGCTGGTAGTGAAACTTAGCAATAATGTTGATGCATATAGTTTTTTTTTTTTAAAGGTAAACACACGGACCTAATAGGCTGAACCTAAACCATCTCTACAAAAGGGCTTGATGGTTGTAGTCAGATCTTCAATTGATGTCTTTGGATACATCAGAAGAAAATGTATTAGATTTATAATTTTATTATAATTTATTGACACTTTTAAGTTCTATTAAAAACTTATGCCTACATATTTTTTGATGTGTTCAGACTTCAGTAGAACATTTTCCACACAAAATTATTTGGATGGAACACTCATTCATCTATTTATAAAACGTATATAAATCAATAATTGACTTGCACGGTCAGCTTGTTAGAGAACTTTCCAATTGGGAGGCAATACCTGTCTAGTTAACTATGATTAAAAAAAGTAATACAGAGTTTTTTTTTTCCTTTTTTTTTAAAAATTTGATTAACTGATCGGCTAAAAAGGGGACTCACCATCTCAAAATATAGAACTAGCAGTCAAATTGAGCTCAAATCCGGCAGGTTAAGAGCTGATTTGAACGTATTTATCTAATAAATAAACCAAATTCAAGTTTGGTTGTTGAACTTGTTTGGTTAACGAGCCAAATTGGATCACGCAAATACTCGACTCGTTTAACATTATAATATATATACATATATCATATTTAAATATATTAAATATCTAAAATAATATTTATATATTTAAAATTTAATCTGGTCTATTAATCTAGATTAAAAGAATTTAAAACTTTGATAAAAGAAAAAAATGTGAAAGATAACAAAGTGATTAAATATCTCCATAGTATGTACTCTCGGAAGTTGGGCTAATTAAAAATCAGACGGCACCAACTAGAAAGTGGGTCCACCATTAATTGCATACGAGCCTTTGGCGCTGTAAGATTTTGATTCTAACTGCCCCGCTTTCTATAGTGCATAATATCGAGGGTTTTTTTTTTTCTTTTATTACTTTCCTTTGATTATTAGCTGAACTTGATCAAGAATAATAAAGGTAGAGTCGAGCTCGAACTCGAACTCGAACTCGAACTCAAACACCCTTCTTATGGAACGAGCCACCCTTACTAAAATATCAGCATGGGCTTGTCTATGCCAAATGCCAGAAATTTGGTATTGGGCTCCATACATCATCCGACATGTGGCGATAAAAAAGGGGGAGAGATATCATGTGGGGAGAAGTGTAGAGAAAATTAAATGACTTTTCCATTTTTTATCGCCACATGTTGGATGATGTGTGGATGCCTGAGACCAAATTTCTGGCATTTACCATAGACAATCCCACTCCTAAAATACCTTACGCATCACATGACCAATACGGATATCTAAACTGGATAAGCACAATCTAACATTATGCAACCCATGTTGGGAAGGTGGTTCAATGTGGGGGCCTGGACTCAGGGTTCTCTGGGGAAGCCAGAAAGAAAGGTGGTCTCAGACATCCATACATGCGACAAGTGCCGTGAAAAAATGGAGAAGTTAGTTCGTTTTCTCCCAATGATTTTGACTTCTCCCCATTTAATACCTCTCCCCCTTTTTTTCATCAATTTATCGCCACATGTCCTTTAATGTGGGGAGAAGTCAAAATCATGGGACCTATGAATTTGACTTCTCCACCATATGTCCCCTATTTTGTGGACACCTAATAGGAGCCTTTCTTGCTTCGCCAGAGAGAATCCGAGGCCGAGGGTCTAGAACGTCCCTTCAGCAGGTATCTGACTTGGACTTTTGGGGATCAAAAAAAAATTTTGGGTAGGCATGGAAGGGAAAATTGTTCTCGGGCCTCCACACATCATCTAACATTGTGGCAATAAAAAAGGAAGAAGTCATTTTATTTTCTCCCTTGTTTTTTACTTCTCCCCAATGGATATATCTCCCCCTTTTATCGCCACATGTCAGATACTGAGTGGAGCCCGAGACAAATTTCCTGGCATATGCTAGAGACAATCCGATGCCTTTTTGGTAATCGTTTGTCAGTGTCTCTTAACAGGAATTTTATGATCTAATCATAGTCAATCATTCAATTGCACTCACAGACCAACACGTGTCCTTTGTAACCCCTATTAGCCATGGTTAAGATTTACAAATCCTTAGGGTTCAACAATCTAACCGTGGTCTTTTGAAATTCCTTTTTTTTTTTTTTAAATTCAACATTAGGGTTAAAATTTTGTACTCTTAAGGTTTTTTTTAAAATACTATTTAAAAAAAAAACCCCAAGGTTAGATTGTTGAATCCTAAGAGTTAAGGAATCTTAACCACGGTTAACGGGGGTTAAAAATGACTCGTGTTGATCTTGGGAGAAAACGGTAATATTTTCCTCCACCAATCGCACCCTTATAAATAACAGCCATGCATATGTCCTTTTTTTAAGGACTTTGCTACTGAGATTGCAAAGGGCGGAGACCACACGAGACCGTGCTTGTGATTCACGGATCTCAAAATTTCATTAAATCCGTTTTTGAAATTTTGAGATCCGTGCATCACATGCACGGTCTCGGTGTGGTCTCTACCCTTTGCGGTCTCACTAGCATTTTCCTTTTTTTAATTAGTTTTTGCTTAAGAATGCTTGACCATTTCTTGCTCCATTAGTTATTTGTGGTACACCACAACTTTAACCTGAGATCAAGTCTTGAGAGGGTGCGATGGTTAAAACATCCAGCAGCTTTACTAACATAAAACATATACTAACCATACTAACTGAGTGCGGCTTAACTGTATATCTTGAAACCGAAAAATCTATTATAATAGGCGCAACACTGTGTTTGTCCAAGGACAATCCAACATTGGAGATGGTTTTTGTTATCTGAAAATCTTGTTGGATGGGTTGTTTGTCCAATAAAAATCCAACTGGAGATGGTTTTTGTTATCTGAAAATCTTGTTGGATGGGCTGTTTGTCCAAGAAAAATCCTACTGGAGATGGTTTGGTTTTTGTTATCTGAGATGGTTTGGTTTTTGTTATCTGAAAATCTTGTTGGATGGGCTGTTTGTCCAAGAAAAATCCTACTGGAGATGGTTTTTGTTATCTGAAAATCTTGTTGGATGGGCAGTCTTTGTCCCACTTAAAAAGTATAATAATAATGATCAATGAGAGTTGGGAGAAGTCAAATGCATAGTGTCTCAAAATCTTATCAATCAAGGATTCTGATAAGCACAATAAGTGTGATTATGTTCCTAAACATGACATGATAGTGTGTGTTTGAGGTTTAGAAAGTCTGATATAGCTTAATAATCACTATTAGGATCATTCAAAAAGATTAATTCATCGTCTTATCAAATCAAATTCCACGATCATTATGTGACTACAAGATCTGACATTTAAATTATGACTTATTTCACTGGATTATAAATTTTCTATGGTTATAACCGGACTCTCACAGGTTAACATGTGTCCCTTTTAATATATCTTGATTGTGGTTAAAATTTACTAACCCTTAGGGTTCAACCATCTAACCTTGGTTTTAGAAAAAAATATTAACAACAGTTAACTTTTAGAGTTAATATTTTTTCAAGACTTTTTCTAAAAACCAAGGTTAGATAGTTAAACCTCAAGGTTTAGTGAATCTTAATCATGGTTAAGGAGTATTAAAAGGGACACGTGGACTTAGGGTTGTAAATGGATGCGGGTATTATCCGAATCTGATTCGTATTCGAATTTGTTTAGTCGGATAATTGTCTAAATAGGTATCCGGCGGAGCGAATTCGTATAGTAAAATCACTATCCGTTTACAATCGGATATGAATTCATAAACTTGTATATCCAATTCGATTAATATCCGTCTGATTATATATTTATATAAATAATAGATTTTAAATTTATAAAATTAATATAAACTTATATATATATATAAATTTATATATTTTTAAATGTTAATTAATTAATTTTAAAAAAAAAAATGGATAATTCCGATACTATCCGAATCCGGATATTTTAATCTGAATCGGATACAGATATCATATTTTGCTATCCGCTGGATATTTATTCGGATTCGGATATCCGAATATATAATTAGATACAAATTCAGATATACCACTATTCGCTCCGAATCCGCTCCATTTACAGCCCTATGTAGACTTCAAAGAGTCATTTCACTATAGTTGAAATAAGGCAGTGGCAAAGAAAAAGATGGAACTTGACTATAGACAAAAGACTATCCATCAATTAGGCCCACCGCAATCCTTTTCAAGAATCCAATCCCAGTGGTCCATCATCCTGAACAATTTGTAGTTTTTAAATATATATATATATAATTCTTGTTAACGTTCACTCAATGGGTGAACTTAGTTACATTTTTTTTGGTTCACCGGAAACCACATAGACCTATGGGCTACACAATGGGGGTAGCCTTCCTCCTCCCCTTCCCATAAATTCCCACAACCTTGATATAAGGGATTCGATCCTAGGTCTCTGGTACGACGCCAAGAGACTTTACCAACTAAGCTATCTAGCACCTATAAACTTGGTTACCTTCAACAAACTTTATCAATTTCACTAAAATTAAATGGTAGTTTAATCTTTTCAATTGGAGACAATCCATTAAATGTAGGAGATATAAAATACAGTTTGACCTTTATTACACTTTTTCTCTCTCCTATTTAATGAATTATTCCATAAGAAATGCCCTTATATTCAATAAAATGGTATTCAATACATACAGTAAAAAAATAGTCTATGAAGGTTACCAAGTTCACCAGTCCACGTGAAAGTTCACCTTTTTCTGCATCCAACCTCTTCTTTTCTCGCAAAAAAAAAGCTTTGGGTTTTAGGGATCTTTCGCTTATCTTTCGAATTGAGGAGAGAAATTTACAAGCGAGAATATTTACAACTAGGGTTGTATTGTATCTGAATCCGTTTAGTTAGATAATCACGCAAATAGGTATCGGTGGAGCGAATTCAGATAGTAATTTTACTATCTATTTACATTCCGATACGAATTCGGATACTAGTATATCCGATCCGATGAATATCTAAACGATTATATATATATAATATTTAATTTATAAAACTAATATAACATTTGAAATATATATTTTTTACATAATTTTATACATTGGATTCTTATTTTTAATATAAATATAGATAAAATAATAATTTACTATCTTAAAAATAAAATCTTTTATATTTTTTAAATATTAATTTAAATTTTTTAAAAACTTTTTTTAAAAGTACTCAGATAATTCGGATACTATCCAAGTTCGAAATTTTAATTGGAGTCAATTACGAATATCATATTTCCTCATCTCTTAGATATTTATTTGGATTCGGATATTTGAATATATAATTAGATACGAATTTGGATAAACCATTATCTGGTTCATTTACATCCCTTACAACCGTAGCATCCTACTCAATTAATAAGACAAGATCAACCAGAATTCGATTATGACATGAGCTTCCAAGAGCTGTTGGCTCTTACAGGAGCTTACCTCGGATATGAACAAAAGGACGACATTTGCCTAGAACAAGAGTGGGTCACCCAAAGGAGTAGAAAAATATGATTTATATGAAGCAACTTCATCTGCATATTTAGAAGAAATGACTACAAATAAGTAACATATCTTGATCGGTGTAAACTTTAGGTTAATTGCACAATGTGGTCCACCTTCTATACACAAGATTAATCAAATGGTGGTCCACGCATTTTTTGTCCTTAATTTAAGAGGAACACAAAAAATATCAATTCTTATTTTCCGATAATAAAAAATTATAATGCAGATCCTCTATGACTGGTGCCAAAGAATTTTCATCCGGAATTCACATAAATATAAAGATCTAAATTATTAACTTTTGTTACGTATATTAATCCTACGAGTTAATGTTGACTCAATTAAATTTAATGAGGAAGAGTGATATGCCCAAAGAAAATCTTTGTTATAGTATGACAAATGATTGCCCTTACTAAACTAATTTCACTCAAGTGCCTTACTAAGTATGGTCAAAAAGGAAATTCTTTAGTTTTCTGTAGCCAGGGGCTGCAATGGGTATGTTGGAATCAGGTTATATTTGACCCGTTTATAAACAGGTTGAAAAAGATAAACTTAAACCCACCCAATAAAGTTCCCAGAATCCGAACCCTCCTCCCTAATTCCTATTAAATAGATAAATAATAATAATTTGAAATATACTAATATATAAATTAATATTGATATTAAAAATTCAGTAAGTATATAATTATATATTTAATTGTAGATCAACTATGTATATTAACCCATTGAGTCTAAGGAGCTAGCCCACCTCAAACCCAACCCAATTGTAAATTGATTGAGAAAGAAAACCAAATCTTGACTCATGGATTAAAATCAAAACTCGAAACTTGTGAAAATTCATATTAGTTGATGGGTTGGGTAAAAATCATCACCTATAGCTTTTGCTAGGGTACTTATCATCTGAAAAGGATGAAAACATTCTTCTTTATAGTTCTTTGTCAAATGATAATAATACAATTATTTGCATATATTTTTCCCCAAACTACAAAATTATACTTTATTATAGATGATTTTAGGCATCGTTGTAACAATATAGAAATAGAATACATAGTATCATTATTGGTGCATCTCATAGTTATTTATGATTAGTATCAGTAAATGTAATTATAATTATGTTAAATTGGATTATGCTTTCATTCATATATCATTGCATATGAGCTTGACTTACCTACAATGCTCGTTATAGATCACTAGCGGGTGGCATGTGTGATGCACGTAAGAGCGAGGGGAAGGAGTTAACCACAATTAATAGGAGTTAAAAGGGACACATGTTAACCTGCGGGTACAATTGAACTCGCTAGTGGCACATGCGATGCACGTGAGAGCGAGGGGAAGGAGTTAACCCCAGTTAATAGGAGTTAAAAGGGACACGTGTTAACCCGCAGGTGCAATTGAACTCTCCCCGATTTCAATCACGATTGGCTATGATTCTAAATAGATAGATGAGCAAGGGGTAGTTTGGAAATTAAAGTAAAACATTAAATCAAAGACAAGGGGTAGTTTGGGAATTAGAGTAAAATATTAAATCAACGTTTTGTTTTTATATAAGGGTAGCTTGGGAATTTCAAAAAAAATCATCTACGCATGCCTCTCGCATTATAATAGTAAAAAAATTGCATGTCATGTAATTTGTTAGGCTAGATCTTTATTTTTCATGTTATCCTTTTAATAATAATCAAATATACTATCGCATCTTTGAAATATTTGAAAATTAAGCTATTTGATTGCAATTGATTTCTTTATTCCTCTGTTTATTTTAACTCTACTATCATCAACAAACAACTCACCATACATCAGGAGCAGAGCCAGGATTCATTGGTACGGGGAAGGGGGCTAATAATGGTGGTTCGGGGTGTAACCCCCGAGTTTTTTTTTTTTTTTTTTGAGGGTCACGTCCATGGAGCATATCTGTTTGTGTCCATTGGTAAGGGATATATTTGTTAATCAGAAGTTTAGGAGGGCTAGAGCACCTTGTCCCCTCGGCTCCGCCCTCGCTGAGGCTACGCCCTACTAGGATTATATAGGAAATCTTCTTTTTTAACATGACCTATAAAAAGAAGAAAATAGTCCGGAGGATCCCCATGTAAATGCTTTCACAAAATCGTTATACATCTTATTAATTTTAATTAAATCAACATTAATTTTAAATTGAGATAAATAAATTTTAAATAATGAAAACAATGACTATTTTGTGTAGAGAAATGCTAAAAAACATTCACTCAGCTCATTTTTTTTAAATAAAAAGATTTGTGTGTATGCCTGTTTGAATAATTTCTTTTAATGTAATAGTTGAAATATGAGCAGTGATCAGCGATTGTGGTCCCTTATTAAAGTCACTGTTGTGTCCTTGTGTCCCTTTTAACCCCTATTTAACATTGGTTTAACTAAATTATAGTCAAGATTTTTTGCTTTTTAATATTTAAAAAAAAATTAGGATTAGATTGCTTAACTGTAAGAGTGAGTACATCTTAATTATCACCAATCAATGAAGCCTGGGCATTCCGTTACTTGCATAACTGTAACCTCACGTAAGCTAAGCATTTTCCTTTCCTTGAAATGTCCATGATTCTGGCAGATTTACTTTACGACGGGTAGATTTACTTTACAACCAACACAACTAAATTAATTATCGAGTGTGTGACTGTTAGATGTAGAGCCGTCGAGATGTGTAAACAGCGATTAACAGAAAATAAGTGATAAAAATTCAAAAGTCTCTTAGCCGTTGTTCGTTGCTCTCAATTAAGCCCAGCCACACATAAGTTTAATTAGCCATCTAAGTCAGCTCACCTGAGTTGGAAAAAAGTCTATTAACCTACTTTTCTCTGCATAGGTACGGATATTCTTTTCCTCTATCCTTTTTGTGAACCAAGTGAACATGGGGATCACAGTAAGGTTTGAAATTTCGTGAAAGTTTATAAAATTTCGGTTTCAGACAACCCCAACGACATCGAAACTAGGATTATTTCGAAAATCAGATTTTGACCGAAATTTCGGATTTCAAAGATTTCAGAATTTCGGCAGAAATCTGATTTTTTTTAAATAGTTTTTTTTTAAAATTGAAATTCCGAAATATTTCAAAATATTTACTGAAATTTCATGAAATATCGAAAATTTATATATTAATTTTAAAAATAAAATAATAATATTTATATAAATATATACAATTTTAATAAAATATTATTTTTTAACATATATATAATAATAATATATATATATATACATATATATTAATAATATATATATAATTAATAAAATATTAATATTTCGGATTTTGAAATTTCACCGAAATCCCGCCATATTTTGGGATTTCGGTTCGGGTTGGCTGACAGAAATCATCGAAAATTTTGACTTTAAAAACCTTAGATCACAGTCAATTGTGATTGAATTCTCTGAACTCAATCGCACCCATAAGTTGGTGTGTCCATTTTAACCCTTATAATCAGGGTTAAGATTTACTAACTCTTAAGGTTCAACAATCTAACTTTATTTATTTAAAAAATATAAAAACATGAATGAAATTCTTGACTGTTATAATTGGGCTTGGGAGAGTCCAATTACGCCCCTGAGATTGCCATATGTCTCTTTGACATTCTTGAATTGTGGTTAAGATTCACTCACCAATAGGGTTCACTAATCTATCCTTAGTTTTTAGAAGAAAATTTGTTTTTAATACTTTAATATTTATTCAAACCATGGTTACAAAAAAAAATTATTTTTTCTAAAAGGCAAAGATAGGTGGGTGAACCCTGGGAGGAGGTGAATCTTAAAAACAGTTAAGGGATGTAAAAAAAAAAAGGACAGTAGTGACCTCAGGTGCGTATCAGACTCCCCAAGTCCGGTTATAACCCTTGAAGATTTCATTCAATTTAAAAATTCTTAACTAGGGTGATTTTTAATATTTTTTTCCTAATAATCAAGGTTAGGTTGTTGAACCTTAAAGGTTAGTGAATCTTAACGGTCTTCATTTAAACTCTTTCTGAGTTCAATCACACCCACATGTCAACATGGATTACAATCTAACCTATATTAATTGTGGTTAAGATTCACTAAGCCTTAGCGTTCAACAACCTAACCTTAATTTATAAGAAAATATTTTTTAAAATATAACTCTAGTTAAGAATTTTTAACCCTTAGGGTTAATTTTTTTAATAGGAAACTGAACTCGGGGTAGTCCTGTTACACCCTTGAGGTCACCACGTATCCATTTTGATGTCCCTTAATTGTGGTTAAGATTCACCGACCTATCTTTGATTTGAAAAAAAAATATTTAACCGTGGTTAGAAAAAAATATTTAATATTTTAAATATTATTTTCTAAGAATCAATGATAGGTGGGTGAATCTCAACCACAATTAAGGGGTGTCAAAAGGGACACGTGACGACCTTAGGGGCATAATGGAACTCAGTTATAACCGTTGATGATTTCATTTATTTTTAATAAATAATATTAGATTTTTGAACTAGAGTTAATAAATCTTAATCACAATTAATATGGGTTAAAAAGGATCCTTGTTGACTTATGGGTGCAATCGAACTCGAAGAGTTTCGAGTTCAATCAAAATTGACTGTGATCCGTTTCACTTTTGTTCACGAAAAGGAGAGAGGTAGGGTTATAACCATACCTATGCAAAAGAGAAATTGAGAAGGATTTTCTTTTTTTGTAAGACTCTTCAGCTAAACTTAGATTGCATTGTGATTGTTTATACATCGCGAGGGTTCTACATCTAACGGCTACACACTCGATAGTAGGTACTAGCGAGGGTTTTTAATCACTTTCCTAAAATTAATTGCATTGTGTATTATCATTCTTCTTTTGCCAAAGCATCAAAAGTCATGATTCTAATCTAATAATTCACTCTTTTGACTGAAAGCATCGTCGTTTACATAAGTTTTCTGGCATCAAATCCTCTCCGGTGTTGCAAATCCGGTTATCACCCCTAGAGGTCACCAAGTGTCTCCTTTGACACCCCTTAACCGTGGGTAAGGTTCACCCAACCTTAGGGTTCACCAACCTATTTTTGGTTTTTTTTTTTAAATAATAATTCTTTTTTTAAAATTAAAAAACTGTTTTTAGAGTTTTTTTAATATTAAAAACAGTTTTTTAATTTAAAAAAAAAATTATTATTTTTAAAAAAAAATTATTATTTTTAAAAAAAAACCAAAAATAGGTGGGTGAACCCTAGGGTTGGGTGAACCTTACCCACGGTTAAGGGGTGTCAAAGGAGACACGTGGTGACCTCTAGGGGTGATAACCGGATTTGCAAAATCCGGTTATCACCGGAGAGGATTTGCGGCCAAGTTTTCTGTGTTCGTTTGGGAATGGAATTTCCTGTGGTCCTCAGCAGACGAAAACCGTCTGGCCCATCATTTATAGACAGCCATGTGTCCCTTTTTTAACATCTATTAACTGTAGTTAAGATTTCTTCCCTCTTAGGGTTCGTACACCTAACCTTGACTAAACAAAAATTAAAAACAACTTTAACCATAAGAGTTAATTTCCTAACTAGGGTTAAAAAGAGCTCCGCGAGTGTTATTGGTCTGGCGAGTGCCAGACCAAACCTTTTCTCGTGGGTTTGGGACCATTGACAGCCATGTGGTCCAACTTTTGTACGATTTTCAGCATTTTTTAAATTATCTTGGTAGGGAGATATAACCATTTTAGCATTTTCTATCCTGTCAAATCATCATCCATTGTCGCATGAAAAATGATGAAAATAGTGGCATTATAATTGAGTTGTACTGTAATTGGTATATCAGGCCACGTCTCCTACCCCTCTAAAAACTCGGCCTCGGATTCTCTCTATCTAAGCCATGCCAGAAAGGTGGTTTCCGGCAACCACAAAATAGGGGACAAGGCCATAAAAATGGAGAAGTCATTTTATTTTCGGCCTCGGATTGTCTATGGCGAAGCGAGGGCTCTCGGGGTTCCATACATTGTACGACAGTTGGCGTAAAAATGGGGAGAAGTCATTTCATTTTCTCCCCATAATTTTGTCTACTCCCCCATTTGATATCTCATCTCCCCATAATTTTGACTACTCCCCCATTTGATATCTCACCTTTATTCTCACACACTTATCACCACATGTCTTATAATGGGAGGAGAGGAAAAAATCACGGGCCTCATGATTTTGACTTCTCCCCCCCCACTTGTCACCTATTCTATGGAACCCCGAGACAAACCTTTTCTTGGCTTCGCCAGAGATAATCCAAAGCCTTTATTTTCTCCTGGAGAAATCAAAATCATGGGGACATAATGATGACTTCTCTGTCACTTGTCCCCTATTTTGTGGTTGTCCGAGAGCAGCCAAAACTTTCTGGCTTCGCCAGAGAGAATCTGAGGCCCTAAAACTCGGTGTCATCTTTTTTAACATTTTTTGACTTGTGGTTAAATTTCATCCATTCTTAAGGTTATGGTTAAATTATCCTTGTTTTTTTTAAAAAATAAAAATTAATATTCCTTAATTATAGCTAAGATTCACTAACCTTTAGAGTTAATTTTATATAAAAAACATTGTGGTTCAATGGCTTAACTCTTGAGGTAAATGAATCTTAACTACAGTTAAAAATATTAAAAAGGGGCCACATGACAAGTTTTAAAGGGGGAGATGTCGCCTAGAACTAGTTATGGTATTATATTCCAACCAGACAATTTGTGCTAATGCCATTCTCTTTATTGATTTACTAGCGGGTGGCACGTGCGATGCACGTGAGAGCGAGGGGAATGAGTTAACGACACCCGATTGAACTCGCTAGTGGCACGTGCAATGTACATGAGAGCGAGGGGAAGGAGTTAACCACAGTTAATAGGAATTAAAAGGGGCACATTTTAACCCATGGGCGTGATTGAACTCTCCCCGAGGTCAATTGCGATTGACTGTGATTCTAAATAGATAGATGACAACGGGTAGTTTAGGAATTAAAGTAAAACATTAAATCAAAGACAAGGGTAGTTTGGGAATTAAAGTAAAACATTAAATCAATGTTTTGTTTTTATACAAGGGTAATTTGTGAATTTCGGAAAAATCATCTACGCATGCCTCTGACATTATAATAGTAAAGATTATATATATATATTTTACCCAAAAGGTTGGAAGTGTTGTCTTTCTTGAATAGGGAGGAAGCAAAACCTAGCGCGCATATGGTGTCGGGATTTTATAAAATCTTAATAAGGGAGCATTAATTTTAGGGTTTAATTCTAATTTGTAGGGTTTAATGCCAACAAACTAGCATTATCCTACTTTTATTTGAGATATTCGTAGATAATTAAAGTTAAATATGAGCCTAATCTCTTTGTAGAAAAGAAGAGCGAAGCTCACTTTTTCAAACTCATATTCTTAGATAATTAAAGTTCAAATATGAACCTAATCTCTTTGTAGAAAAGAAGAGCTCGAAGCTCACTTTTTCTAAGTTAAAATATGATCATAAGAGAAATGCATGAGGTCAATCAAAAAATTCCAAACTTTCATTGTGGCTATAACGCGTGTTTTTCCTTTTATCTGTTATCTTAGAATTAGTTGAGTCCATAGTTTCTTCCTATAAAAGAAATTGTTAACTTTTTCTTGCATTATCGTGTTGCACTCACGGTAAGAGTTTGAAAACTTTTGAATTCCACAGCAAATGCTAGATAGCAATTATGTAATCATTTGTGAAGATGATGTTATTTTATAAAGTTTTTTAAATAATTACAAAGTGCCATTACATAACGCTAAAAATGGATTGATACATGGTTAAACTCAATTATTAAAAGTTTAGCTCTCCTTTTAGCGTTATGTAATGGTACTTTGTAATTATTAAAAAAAACTTTTAAGTGTAAAAGATAGTGGCCTCTTGTAATTATGAAAAGGGACATTAAATTTTTTGCAAAATTTTGAATGGGAAGAAGTCAAAAATTGGGAGGGAAAAAAAAAAAAACTTATTGTGAGGTGACCTTTTTTTGTCCATTGATTTGCCACCCATAAGAGGGATACTCTTGCAACTCCAAAAGTAAACCTTTTGCCAAAAAGGAGGGGAGCTTCCCTTCAAACACGTGAAGAGGTCTCCTCAAAATCAGTCTCGATCCTGGGGGTTGATTCTTCATTGGTTGCATGTGACTATGTACGCACGCGTGAATAGTGAGTGTTTTCCCTTCTATATTACCTGTAGCTAAGGCTGTCAACGGATCGGATTCGGACCGGATCTGCCTAGATCCGAATCCGATCCAATTAAGAATCCGACTGATCCGAATCCGATCCGAGATCCGTCGGATCATGAAGTAATCGATCCGAATCCGATCCGATTATATATCGTCCGATCCGAATCCGATCCGATCCGATTATATATCGTCCGATCCGAATCCGATCCGATCCGATCCGATCCGAGTAAGGTTATTTAAAAAAAAAAAAAATCTATTTTAATAATAAAAAATCTAATAATACCTTAATTAATACTAATTAATGTTAATTTTTTTAAAAATTAATATTTTATACATAGAAAATCTAAATAATATATTTAAAATAATTAAAAATTATTATTATTATCGGATCGGATTTTAATCGGATCGGATCACCCTATATCCAGATCCGATCCGATTATAATCGGATTCCACCGATCCGATCCGAATCCGATCCGACGGATCACATATAGGGTTCAAAGTCCGGCTAATCGGATCGGATTCGGATCGGATCCGGATCATGATCCGGTCCATTGAGAGCCCTACCTGTAGCTTTGTCTTTGTCTTGTGTTTGTTACCTCAACCCTAAAAATAAAAAAAAAATAAAAAAATCAGTCCTTTTTTTTTTTTTTTGATTGAATGTCACATCTTAATTTTGCAATTATTTTCACGTGCAATGATCTTCGATACGGCAATGAAAATCGTGGTACATCTCACGGACACACTCTCTCTCTCTCTCCCTGTCTATAAATGAGATGCCCAAGAGCTAGCAAAATAAGCCTAAAAAATCCTCCTCTACTTCCCCTACTGTTAAAGCAAAGATGTTGAAGACTCCGCTTCACCAATCTGAGTCAGCTCGTTCTTTCTTTCTCTTGCACAAGCCCTTCCTCGCCGGCCATGGAACGGCGTCCCTCCCCGTCCGGCCCCGGCAGAGTTTCCACACCAAAAAACAGAAGAAGTCTAGTGTTCGCTTCGTCTCTGGTAATATTATCAAAGCCGAGGTGTCTAGCACCACGTCCACGACGGAGAAGTCTATTAAGGTAAAGGCGATTGTTACCGTTCAAGTCACCGTCGGTGGCTTCTTCTCCAACCTTGGGTTGACCCGGGGACTTGATGACATCTCTGACTTGCTTGGTAAATCCCTTCTTTTGGAGCTCGTTAGCGCCAATCTTGATCCCAGTAAGTAGCCAAAATTAAAACAACTTTTACTTTTCTTTTTTACTTTTTGCCCTCCCTCTCTCAGTCCTTTCATCTAGTGTCCTTGATCAGTCATAATAAATGGTTCTTCCACTCACTCCTCACAAAGTTAGTGAAGGCCAATTATCGCAGATCATATTTTTCTCTATGATTGAACTTTGCATTCCGGTTGATCATCAGTTTGTTAGGACAGTACACCATGGATAGTACACCAGTAACTTTTTAGGGTTACTCGATTGAATGACATTTTCGTAATTTTATACTACTTTAGTAATATATTTACTTTTACGTTTTACGTTAAGTTTTATGACGTAAAGGTAAAGGCCTTGATTCTTTCCGGCATGTGTCAGAAAAGTGTTCGTGGGCTATCACATATTATGTGACAGATGTCTAAAGTCATTTTATGTTCTCATGATTTTGATTTTTTCACACTATATTCAACTTGTGGCAATAAACTCGTGAGAAAAATGAAGAAAGATATCAAATGGGAAGAAATCAAAATCATGGGGAGAAAATGAAATGATTTTTTCATTTTCTATGTCATGTACCGCACACATTGTGATAGCCCGAGACCACTTTTCTAGCAACTACTGAAGAGAATCCGAGGCCAATGGGAAAGAAAAGTGGGCAGAGATTTGTAAACTCATTTTTATTAGCAAATAGTGAAAAATCTATCCTCCGCTGGGACGTGGCATATTGCCATACTATGTATAAATTTGGTGTACTTCAATTTTCTTTGGATGCTATACTTTCAAACCACAAGACGTGTGAGAGAGAGAGAGTACTAGTTTTATGAGGTGCGGTGGAAATTTGGCATCCTCAGTGAGAAGGACATGAAAGAAGCAAATGAAATAGGGAGAGAATCTAATACCCAAGTGGGGACCTAGCTACACGAATAGACTTGACCCCTACAAAGCAATTGAAGAGGCCATTATATTTCCATATTTTGGAAAGTATATTTGATTTTGTTAAAATTCTTATAATCAATTAACATTTTATTTGTTTGTTTTGGAAGAGTCGGGGCGGGAGAAGGCAACAGTCAAGGATTATGCATTGAGGTTGGGCCAAGAGGAAAACGAAGTGAAATATGAGAGTGACTTCGTCGTTCCACCAGATTTCGGAGATATTGGAGCCATTTTGGTGGAGAATGAGCACCACAAGGAAATGTTCATCAAGAACATCGTCCTCGACGGCTTCCCTAATGGCACAGTTAATGTCTCATGCGATTCTTGGGTCCATTCCAAGTTTGATAATCCAGAGAAGAGAATTTTCTTCACCAACAAGGTCATCATCCTTTCTCTAATTTTTCTTATACGCACATACCCGATTATATGTTATACTCAGCTCTATGTCAGTTGAGGGAATACACATGGCATGTGTTTTTCTAATCCAACCCTTCGATATAAACGTGAGTCCTTTGGGAGACACGTGACAAAAGATCAACCCGATGGTAGGGACTAGACCATCCGATTATTGTTGACCAACTAAGCTCTAATTGGACGGTCTGAAAATATCCAATCAGACTATATTCAATATTCAAACTGAGTCGAGCTCAGGTTGGCTTAACCTTGATTCATGAAATTGTTTTGTTTAATTTTACATAATTTTAATAAATGTGTTAATTAAGAAATTATAATACAAAAAACTACAAAAATTTAATACATTAATATACCGGAAAAAAAGATATGGGGGTAGTCCTTTGGTCCAAAGAATAGAGAGTTGGATCAAAGTTTGTGCTTAGCAATTTTTGTTATTATTATCTCTTAAACTTATTTATTATAAATTATTAAATTCTATAATAAAGAAAGTTTAAAATATTATTTTGTATTAATATAAATATCATCACCAAAAGAGATTATATATATATAACCGAGTCGAGCTCAAGCTGAACCGACGCTTAAATGACAAGTTTCAAGTCGAGCTGAATCAAGAATGTCTTGCTTGAGCTTAGCTTGTTTAAACATTTGAGGTCAAATAAAAGCTTGGTTTGATTAGTTTAAACCTAAAATGTCAATTTGAGCTTGACTCAAATAAGTTGAATTAAGTCAAGTCGTCGAACTAGCTTGGTTTGAGTGCAGCCCTAGCAACAAGGAAGAACAAAAGCTATGGTGGCATACAAAAGTACATCGGTCAATGTATTTAATGCCGGGGTTTGTCCCCGTGGTAGTGTATCTCCCTTTCGGGAGTGGGGACTTGTGTTCGAGTCCACGAGTCTTGGTGTGGCTGTCGAGCGCCCACTCTTGAGTTCTAACCCCCTAACCCCTAATACCCCTGATATATATTTAGGGAGCCAAATCATCTACGGTGATAACCGGATTTGGCAAATCCGGTTATCACCCCTAGAGGTTGCCACGTGTCTCATTTGACACCCCTTAACCATGGGTAATGTTCACCCACCCCTAGGGTTCACCCACCTATTTTTGGTTTTTTGTTTAAATAATAATTCTATTTTTAAAATTAAAAAACTGTTTTTAATATTAAAAAAACTTTAAAAACAGTTTTTTAATTTTAAAAATAGAATTAATATTTAGAAAAAAAACCAAAAATAGGTGGGTGAACCCTAGGGGTGGGTGAACATTACCCACGGCTAAGGGGTGTCAAAGGAGACACGTGGCGACCTCTAGGGGTGATAACCGGATTTGCCAAATCCGGTTATCACCGTAGAGGATTTGACTCCTATATATAGCTAATGATGGTAGAACTACCAAAAAAAAAAAAGAAGGTATTTAGTGCCACAACTCTTCTGGCAAATGACCAAAATACCCTATTTTATGCCGCATGACTAAATATTAAAAATAGGACTTTGCTACTGAGACCGCATTAGGGCCGAGACCTCCGAGACCTCGCGCCTGTGCGCGAGGTCTCGGCCCTTATGCGGTCTCAAAAGCATTTCCCTTAAAAATAATAGTAAGCTAAGCTTCGCAAGCCTAACATTCTCTGTAAGTTTACAAAAAAAAAAAAAACAAACAAACTTTGATTTTAAATATGAACCAAACTATGATAGAAAACAAATTCCGGAGCTCCCCAAAATGCTTAGTTTCAAAGGTGTTTTGATAAATACTCAAGTAGTACTGTAAGGATATTTCTATCCACAAGTTTTTATTAATTATGAATATTTACGAAAGCACCCTTAAAACCTAGGCTTGTGCTCCGGAAATCGTTTTCAAGAAATAATTTTCAACCAAATGAAGCTCCACTTCGTATTTAGACGCATAAACTTTACAATATTCATGGAATATACTCACCCATAAAACGCCCCTAGGCAATCTTAATGGGCATGAATATGTGACCACACACATCTAGATCATTATCCAAAAGGATGGACATGAACTGTTTGAAATGGACAATTAAGTGGTGCAGGTCAATCCTCTGAACCAGCAGCAAAAACCAGATCTTTCTGTAACATTGATATAATCATGAAATCAACTACTAGTAAATGACATTGCCAGCCATTAATCTTGACTGTTAGTTGAAGGTGACCTACTAGATGTTGAGGATGACCTCATAACTGGGTAACTGCGCAATCCGATTAATCCTTTTTTTTTTTTTTTTTTGTAAATACCCCTTAATTACTCCGATTCACTGTGAATTACCCCCTCTACGGCGGCCATGGCCGAAAATAACATGAGTACCCTTTTAAGATTTTCTTTCTCGTTGTAAATTTCATTTAACAGTAATGGCCGGCCTAACGAAATGGACCAAATTGGATTAGAATCAATGACCTACCGCTCTACTTGTGTGGTAAATTAGTTATTTATATGCACATAATTCTGGTAAATTCCAAATTTATTTGAACTCATTTCTCTAATACCTAATTTGTTTAATTCCGGCCTTGAAAAAGCTCTAGCTATGTCTCTACATTCCACCATGAAATTTGGAATTCTTCATTTTTATGAGGGTGTTTGGATGCACACCTACCTTTGTTCGGGTATGGGATGCATTTATCCTTGAAAAGCAGTAACTAACTTTTGGACAATAAACATATAATAAATTCTGAAGTGTGGCTCTTATTCCTTTAAAACAATGACCAGCCATTACAAGGATGATATACTGATCTCTGAAAAATGAAAATGAAATAGCATGAAAAGCTCATATGGGCTGCATTTTCAAAAATTACTGTACATTGCCTGAATATGATGGTCACCATATGAATTTTGTGTCTATTTGTGTGTGGAGCAGTCCTATTTGCCATCAGATACCCCGGATGGGTTAAAGAGGATGAGGGAAAAGGAGCTCGAGATTCTTCGCGGCACTGGCGTGGGAGAAAGGAAGACCTTTGAGAGGATCTACGATTACGACAAGTATAACGACCTTGGAGATCCAGACAGCAAGGAAGAACTGGCACGACCTGTCCTAGGAGGGAAGGAGCACCCATATCCAAGGCGTTGCAGAACCGGACGTGAACCAACCGTTAAGGGTATGTAAAGAATCACTCATTTCTGCTAACATACAAACAAAATTCATATAATCACTCCTTAGGTGCTGTCACATTAGTAAGTAAATACAGTTATTCACATCAGTAAATATAGTCGTTTAATTTTCTTTAAAGTAGTGATTAATTTATTGAGGTTTTAATTTGTGTTACCTATTTTTTTTTAAAAAAAAAACCTTACCTCAGATAATAAGTAAAACTATTTAAAATAGTTATGTAGCTTTTGAGAATTGTTAGCTCAAAGATCTGTAACTGAAAGGCATGTGGCTGAATTATCATAGTCTAGTTAAGATCGGTTGGCGTCACTTATCTAAATTTGAAATAAGGTCCCAAATTTTGTGTTGTTAATGGTTGGATAATTAATGAACAAATTTTAAAGGTAAAGCGTATTTTTCAGATTTTAAATTATATAGGGAATAAGAATACTAGTTGGTTCGTTAAAGCATGCAAATGACATGTAAACAAGCTCAACTGCTAAAATTCAGGATAAAGAATTTGAAGACCTGAAGTCAAGCGTTCCCAAACACTACCTTAATTAGATACAGTCCAAATATATAAAGAGTAGAGAAATCATTGTTATTTAACTGCTAAGTGTATTTTTTTTTTTTGGTAAACTCAATCATACCACAAGGCAATGACTGAAGGCAAAGACAAGGGAATACTCATACCACCCATGCAAACACACACACACACACACACCACATGCAAACTCACACACACACCACACACATGCAGCCCATGTAAGCTTCACCCTAGAGCTCCTCAAAACGGGTACCAACCGTTTGAGGCGCGAACTTATATGGGACACAACTGCTAAGTTTATTCATTATGGTTATTTAAGATTCTATGTCAAGTCATTTATTTACAACAAAACTTCTTTACTCCCCTTAAATGAGAGGGACAAACCTGAGCCATATGAACTAAGAAATAGCAACAATGAATTGGAGATACTTGTATTTTCACTGAATTCAAAACCCCTTTACAAATAAATCTGAATACAATTCGGTTATTCTATCAAATTTATAAGTTACGTAATTATATGGAAGCACCTAAAAGGCTAAAACTAAGAAAGTTGTGAAGAATATCTTGATAGTAGTACTATTTCAACTCTGTAACGATTCAAGCCCTTACAAAAACCTTGAGGCCTAAACCACTTCAGCAATGTTGGCTATGGTAATCTTATAGCAATAAAAAAAAAAAAAAAATCAGAGACCAAACCCCCCTTTACCATTACAGAAGACCCTGAAGAAAGCAAACAAGGCTACAAACCAAGTTTAGTAAGAACACTATGTAGGGAAAATAACCTGCAAATACAAAATAGAAACACAAAGAACACTGGACTTACATGGTTCATCCGATGCGGGCTATAGGGGACACATTTTTCACTAGCTTAAAGTAAAGAGATTACTAAGATCACTCTCTCACAGCCTCTTAAACAAACTTGTTCTTCGCATAATAGAAAAACCTAAACCAAATATTATATTATAACCAGGTCAGCCAGCGGAGTTGAGTTTGAGTGTAACGAAGGGCCCGGGTGAGCAATACTAAAGCTGTAACAAGCTGAATGCAAGACACTTAATATTGCACAACACACTAAGTAAGATCCACGTTTAAGGGATAGAGAAAGAAGTCTAGTTATCATAAGCATTTTACGGCCTTCGATTTGCAAGAGTGTTTGATAATGCATTGATGCAGACCCATTATCGGAGTCGAGAAGCAGTAGCGTGTATGTGCCAAGAGACGAGGCATTCTCAGAAGTGAAGTCGCTCACATTCTCGGTGAAGACGCTATCGTCGGTGTTGGGCGCGCTGCTGCCTTCAATTGAGACGGCTCTCATCAACCCTGACCTTGGATTCCCTTACTTCACTGCCATAGACTCTCTCTTCAATGAAGGACTCAACCTTCCTAAGCCTGAAAATTTAGGCTTCTTCCAATCACTTCTGCCAAGGCTAGTCAAGTTAATCAAAGATGGAGGAGATGATCTTTTGCAATTTGAGACTCCTGAAATGATAGACAGTAAGCTTCTCTCTCTCTCTCCTGAAATGATAGACAGTAATCTTCTCTCTCTCTCTGATATTTTTTCCCTTAATTTGCAGGAGATAAATTCTCTTGGTTCAGGGATGAGGAATTCTCTCGTCAGACTCTTGCTGGTCTCAATCCCTATAGCATAGAGTTGGTCACGGTATGATATATAACTACCTCTCAGAATGAATAGGATCTCTGTATTGCTTATGTACGTGTATACATGCATGCCATGTTTCATGTGCCGACATATTCACACTGAAGTTATATATCCAAGGCCGCCGACATATTCACACTGAGGTTATATCATATTTGTTATGAGGAGTGCTAGCCATACTCTTAGTAAACTCCTATTCTCAGCCTCCACCAATCACTAGTCCATTTTGAATTAGAGCGCTTTAATTATTGTAAATTAGAATTGGACAGATGGTTGGTGGAAGATGAGAGTAGGGGTTGACGGAGAGTAGGGTAGCATTCCTCGTGATATACATATACATGCATGCATGTATTTGTGTACAACACACAAAAATTTCAGCTTACTAATTTCAATCTGGAGCATGATATGCTAATTTCAACTTGCATTAATGGAAAAGTCAAATTGTACATCTTCTCTCGAGATCGAATCACAGCCAATCACGATTGAACTCAGGGAGAGTTCAACTGCACCAACAGCTCTACACGTGTCCTTTTTAACCCAATTAACCATGATTAATTTACATTTACTAATCCTTACGGTGCAACAATCTAACCTTGGTTTGAAGGTCTGCTAGGGTGTTCTCCATATTTTCCTAACATGAATATTTCCCTAATATTCCTCCTCAAACATATGAGGATCAAGATTCTTATGGGTTTGCCACAATTTGAGTACTCCTCAACCTTGATCTTCTTTGATTTGTTGATGAATAATTAGAACTTTTAACCGTA
Organism: Tetracentron sinense; assembly: GCA_015143295.1. Classification (NCBI taxonomy): domain Eukaryota; kingdom Viridiplantae; phylum Streptophyta; class Magnoliopsida; order Trochodendrales; family Trochodendraceae; genus Tetracentron; species Tetracentron sinense. The sequence continues at coordinate 41,421,239 of CM026563.1, forward strand.
TTTGGTGAACATCGTCAATCTGTGAAGTCCATCTCTATTGCATCCCATTCATTTTTGAGTCTGTCAAAGCCGGTGGCTCACTAGTTCATGTTGTCATCATCTTCTCTCAAAGCATACGAAGTATGACTGCGATTTGAAGAATAACTCTCGTTAGAGTCATGAGGCATTAGTATGAGTATGAGAACTGGAGGTTGTAAAGGTATTGAAGATGATGATGAAATTTTTATTCGAAACAAAAAAAAAATCAAAAGTTTCACACCCAGCAGGTGGGGGTGACACCACCCGCCAGAAAGATTAAAACAAGACCTAAGAGGTTATCAAATGACCAATGGCGCTGATTAATAAATTGATTTATTGAATAGCTTAGATGAATTACATATTATCCTAAGAAGAGTTTATATAGAGAATGATAGATACTGAAAAGGAAAGATCTCCTACATAATCTAATTATAATCTCAAGCAACCTAATTCATACAAATCTAAATCTAAGATACTAATCTAAAATTTCTATGAAATCTTGTATATCTCATAGAAATTACATTAATACTTTCCTAATAAAATGTTTCCTTGATATGTATCTCTTATTCTCATACTTTTAACCTAAATAATAAGAAAGGTTCATGCCGCGATGCCAATGCACACATCTATATATACAAGTATTTATGTAAGTATATCAATACAATATACATACACAGGTTAGGTATTAGGCACCTCCATTCAGGAGCATAAATGATATGCTACTTTCTGCTTGCTTAGTTAAGTTAAAAGTCAAACTATACATCTTATCTCCTTCATTTAATGTGTAAATAAAATGGAGATTAAAATGTTAATCATGATATAAATACTAAATTCTATATCGTTAATTAATAATGAATATATAAAATGGTACAGGAATGGCCGTTGAAGAGTAAACTCGACCCCAAGATCTACGGTCCAGCGGAGTCGGCCATCACAAGAGAAGTCATCGAGCAAGAGATCAAAGGCGTAATGACACTTGACGAGGTAACACAAAACCCATATGAGATATGAATTATTAAACACTCACAAGAAAGTATGAATTATTACCAACTTCTGTAATTCTTCTTCTTCTTCTTGCAGGCCATAGAAGGTAAGAAGCTGTTTATCTTAGATTATCATGATCTGTTCTTACCTTACGTGTACAAAGTAAGAGAGATAGAGGGGACGACACTGTACGGGTCGCGCACGTTATTCTTTCTCACCCATGACTGTACGTTGAGGCCTCTAGCCATTGAGCTCACTCGGCCGGCGGGGAACGACAAGCCGCAGTGGAGGCAAGTGTTCACGCCGAATTGGGATGCCACCAGTTGCTGGTTATGGAGGCTCGCTAAAGCTCATGTCAATGCTCATGACTCTGGCTATCACCAGCTAGTTATTCATTGGTAAGAAGGAACTTAGACTCAACTTGGGCCTTGCCCTTTAGTTGTGTAATGGGCCAAACACCCACTGGCCACCTAACTCTGTGTGGGCCCACCCCAGTCACTGTGGGCTCTTCACCTACCTCTATATGGGTGTAGCTGAGCCGAGTAGTAGGGTGTTCACTATTGGCTTGTTAAGTTGGGTGCCCAAGCTTGACTCGAGCTTCACTATTGTTGTTCAAGTTGGCTTGAACAAAACTATTAGATCTAACTCCGTTCAGCTCAATTACCTGTTATTCTTATTTGATCAAAGTTCTAGATTCTTTCAATTTAGATCAATGGACAAATTCAAAAATTAAAATATTTGCATATTTTCTTAGATACTTAACATAATGAAATACATATAACGGATACCTAACTCAATAATTAACTTATTACATACTTAAATACATATAATAAATACGTAACTTAATAATTATATTCCCCAATACATACATACATACATACATATAATACTAGATGAGTCGAACATTTAAAGAGGTGAATACATGCATGTTCGAACTCAGTTTGTTTATTAGTTTAACATGTGAAAATGGGATCTTAATGAGCCGAGCTCGAGCTGTTCTTATTCTCATACTCATGATTCCTTGATATGTATCTCTTATTCTCATACTCATGATTCGTTTACCAACACTAACTGTCCAATACCAAATAGAGAGATCTAAACTATGCTTCCAACAGGAAGAAACACCTGCCCAGTTCCCAGTGAGGATAACTAAAAATGGACTCCATCATTTGCACTTAACATGGGCCCTTCATCATTTGCTTTGTGATTTTGTAGGTTAAGGACACACTGTAGCTGCGAGCCTTACATAATCGCGGCGAATCGGCAACTAAGTGCAATGCATCCAATCTATAGATTGTTACTTCCTCATTTCCGGTACACAATGGAGATCAACGCTCTTGCTCGAGAGAGCCTCATCAATGGAGGTGGGGTCATTGAGACCTCCTTCTCGCCGGGCAAGTATTCGACGGAGCTTAGCTCCGTTGCCTATGATCAACTGTGGCGCTTCGACATGGAGGCTTTGCCGGCAGACCTAATTAGGAGGTGAGTACATGATGCTACCATTTCATATCAAAACGGCACAAAAATACTAAAAAGAAGCTAACATGGAACAGTGGGATGTCATGCCACTGTAGTTAGTGTTATAGACATTGATTCTAATAGACATTTGGTGGTTTCACTCATAGTAATAAAGTTGTCGCATTTTTTTCAAAAAGTTATGAATAATACGGCTGAATAATTAATTCATAAAATATTCAAGACTTTTGAAAAAAAAAAAGCGGGACTTTTGAAAAAAGAGATTAACTTTCAACATGATCAGCTCCGATTGAGTAGAAGTATCGGAGCAATCCAAAAATTACCTTGGAAAGTAATAGTTTGATAATTATGAACGTATTCTTTAATGAGGAATGTTAACCCTACTCTCAGTTAACTCATACTCTCACCCTTTATCAACCACTTGTTCACTTTTGTTTTGAAAAAATGCTTCAATCACTGCATAATGGACATGGGAGTGTTGCATGATCAGAGTAGAAGTTGACCGAGAGTAAGGCTATCACTCCTCATTCCTTAATAGTAATTTTTTTTTCATAAATATCCCTTTTTAAAGCAATTTTTGGGTTGCTCCCGGTTTAGCTACTGTTGATAGTTATTCTCCTTGAAAAAAGTTGGTTTCTGAATTAGTCTGTCTTTTAATAATTAATAATCTCATTTTGTATTTTTTTATATCCTGTCCTAACCTGACTTGGTAACTAACTATGGTTAATTTCACGAACTGGCAGGGGGATGGCGGTTGAGGATCCAAAAGCCAAGCATGGAATAAAGCTAACAATTGAGGACTACCCTTTTGCCAACGATGGTCTCGACCTCTGGGCAGCCATTAAGCAATGGGTGAGTGACTATGTGAACCACTATTATCCAGAACCAAGCCTCATCGAGTCCGATCAGGAGCTCCAAGACTGGTGGACCGAAGTCCGAACCAAAGGCCACGAAGACAAGAAGGACGAACCATGGTGGCCAGTCCTCAAAACTCAAGCCGATCTTACCCATATTTTGACAACAATCATCTGGGTTGTCTCCGGCCACCACGCCGCCGTCAACTTCGGCCAGTATGTCTACGCCGGTTACTTCCCGAACCGGCCGACTATTACAAGGACCAACATGCCTACTGAGGAACCATCAGAAACTGAGTTCCTGAACTTCTTGAAAAAACCAGAATTTGCACTACTGAAATGCTTCCCTTCACAGATTCAAGCTACAAAAGTGATGGCAGTGTTGGACGTGCTGTCGAACCACTCGCCGGACGAGGAGTATATTGGGGATGCAATGGAGCCATCATGGGCCGAGTGTCCGATTATAAAGGCGGCTTTCGAGCGATTTTCAGGGAATTTGAAGGAGCTTGAAGGGATTATCGATGCGAGGAATGCAGATATAAATCTAAAGAATAGATTTGGAGCTGGAATTGTCCCGTATGAGCTCTTGAAGCCAGTCTCTAAACCTGGGGTCACAGGAATGGGTGTTCCTAACAGCATTTCCATTTAGAATCTGGAGATGAGTTTGGTGTGAATTTTCCTAATGATGAATGTATCGTTAACGACAAACTTCAATAAATAAGCATGCATGAAATATACTGTGCTCCATGAGTCCAGGTTTTGTACCCCTCATTTACATGAACCAAAAGCTTGAACCACTACTTTCAAATTCCGTCCAAAACTGACTGGGCAACCTCCTTCAAACAAGGCCCGGATTGAACACCTAGTTTGACCGTACCAGGATGGAATGGAAGACATACATCAGCTAGTTGTCCATCAGAAGTGATAAACTTGGTGATTAGGAGACCCAATTAAGCAACCTTCTCCCTAAGTACAAAGTGATAATTCAATTCAATATGTTTGGTTCTAGCATGGAAAACCAATGATGAGTTGACTCGAAAATTGGTCGAGTCAGACTCGAATCGAATTTTGAGGTAACTCCGTTGGGAACTCAGAAGTGTAATAAATCGGTCCGAAACTCCATAAAAATGGTAATTCGGTCAATGTGTTTGGTTCTTGTATGGGAACAAGGTTAATATACATGTTATTAGGGAATATATGAGAAGCATTGTAATAATGTGAATGAGATTCACTAAATCATTCAAGTGTATCTCATCATAATATTGGATGATTACAGTGTATCTCATTCACTTTATTACAATAGGATATTTCCTAATACATGTATAAGGGCACTTCAGTTGTCACACAAAAAAAAAAAAAAAAAGGAGGGTGAAGATAAACTCCAATATCTCTTAGAATAGAAGATAACCAAGATATCTCGAGCCAAAAGGCAAAAACCCCTAGAGACGAATAATCAGGTATTTTCCCAAACAACAACTAGTAGGGTGACCGCATTCCCAACTGTGTTGAAGGAACCGTACTGATTAAATAAACTGCTGTGTGGAAAGCCCTGACCCAGTATTTTTTGGGTGCAGTGCAATGAAATAACAGGATCAAACCCAACTCAACAACCACCCTATGTATCCTCTTTGTTACTGTATATTGTTCTAGAGTGGAAGGCAAGAGATTTGTCTCTCTATGCCTTGATTAGAAAGATGACCAGTTAGAAAATTTACTCTCTCCATCTGGCTGAAAATTCTTTATTTTCTTATCAAAATTTTTTTTAACAAATTTTTGAAATTTGAGAAACACAATAAGGAAGTCTGATTTTCTCTTCAAAGTATCATCTACGTAAACCTAGCGCAATCATTCACAAATACAATATAATAACTGAATTTCTTATTAAGCAAACAGAGTCAAATCCTCTACCGTGATAATCAGATTAGGCAAATCCGGTTATCACCCCTAGAGGTCGCCACATGTCTCCTTTGACACCCCTTAACCTTGGGTAAGATTCACCCACCCCTAGGGTTCACCCATCCATCCTTTGTTTTTTTAAAAAAATATTAATTATTTTTTTAAAATAAAAAAACTGTTTTTAGAGTTTTTTAATACTAAAAACAGTTTTTTTCTTTTAAAAAAATAATTAATATTTAAAAAAAAAAACCAAGGATGGGTGGGTGAATCTTACCCACGATTAAGGGGCGTCAAAGAGACATATGGCGACGTCTAGGGGTGATAACCGGATTTGCCAAATCCGGTTATCATCATAGATGATTTGGCTCCCAAACAAAATTGGTGCAAGACCCCATAAATCAGAATACATTTTAAAAAGAGAATCAATGAAAATTTCTTATTAGACAAAACGACTTACTTTGACGGATAGAGCGTAAGAAGAAAAAGAAATTTCTTTTCTTTTATCTTTTTTTTTAAAATTTTCTTATATCGTTTTTCTTGTGAAACAAACACACCGTAAAAGAAAGTTTACATCCTTTCCCATCCCATCTGACAACTACCATACTCAGAATTTGGTTTATTCCAAGCATAAACATTAAGCAAATTTATAACTTTTGACTATATATCCCAACGTTGGTGCCACACATCCTCCGAAGTTGTTTTATATCTAACTGAAAAAATGATGCTTAGTCACCTTCATCTTCAAGAGCATAGATGCTTTTGATGTGTGTGAGTTGCATTGTATCAGCCCATTAGGGGCATTTTTGTATATCTCTTCTTTGCCTTATTTGTAAGGCGGTTCTAACCCAAATCTTAATCTAATGAAGTATTCTTCTCTCATTCTGATTTCTACACAGTATCAGAGCAGTAGATCCACCGCAACTAGTAGTCCTCTATTGATTCCGCATTTTGGCAAGCCGTACCGCTTGACGGCCCTATTTCTTAATTGTGATAGTTTTGGTTGTTTTAAAAGTGTTTTTTGCTTCTTTGAAGAGAGACTCAGCTGCAGTCTTAATTCATTTCCTTCTTCATTAAAGCTTGAGTGCAGAAAAAGGGTTATGGTCTTGCCCCTCATCTCTGTTTGTTGTTTCTTTGTGGCTTATTTTATACCTATGTTTGGGCAAGGCTCACTCTTTTGGGGGTTTAAAGTTTGTATATTTTACTATTGGGCTTGTAATAGGTAATGTCTTAAATCTTGTAAAGTCTAGAGTCTGTGAAGCCCAGTCTCCTTGGCCCACCCATGTGGCTCCTTACCATCTCCCTTCTATGAGTGAGTGGTGTACACCTAATCTCAGTTCTTCTCTTTGCCAGCTTGTAAATATCTGTGTGTACAGATCTAGTAGTAGTGTTAAGACCCGGTGGAAGTATGATTATGTGGATGGATATCCACATGTGATTGGTCCGTAGAGGCCACGTATTTGAGGCTAGAGATGACTTGGAATTAGGGAATAGTCACCATGATAACTTATGATTGGTCTGTAGTGTCTTTTTTGTTCTCCAAACTTTCGGTGGTTACCTACCTTGAGTTTGAGGGAGGGTGTTGATGTGTGTGAGTTGCATTGTATCAGCCCATTAGGGGCATTTTTGTCTTTCTCTTCTTTGCGTTCTTAAAATATAAGGCCTTTGATGTTATCAGCCCATTAGGCCCATTCTCTTTCTTGTTTTTCTGTTATCAAAGCCACCATAGATGTTAGCATGGTTGATCTAGTTTTTTTTTTAATCCTCTTTGATGTCTGTCGTAATAAGTGTATCTCTTTTTATTTTATTGAAGACCTCTCTAATGAGAGTTTTTCTTCACATTGCAAATCATTCTTCCTGTGCTTTAAGGAGACGATCATGACAGCTCGATCTAGTGGCCTATCGGCTCCAACAGACTCATAAAAATGAGCAGGATGCGACAGAGATAAACTTCACAGATTGGCAGTGACTAACAAGCACAGTTATATATTTTAACTCTTTATGCACAAAGGGAGTACCCAAGTTGCGGCAAACCCATGAAGATTTTCAATCCACACACTACAAAATTTTAGGTTTTCAGCAGTGTTTTGAAATCGCGGGTAAAGGCCAAAAAAACACCGTTATTATTATTACCGGCGTATTACTGTAAACGCCAGTAATACCTACGTCAGAAATGACTATACTGGCGGTTTTTTTTAACTCCTATACCGATTAAATCAATACCGGCGTGTTATATAACGCCATTATTGATTACATCAATACCAGCGTTTATATAACGCCGTTGGAAGGAAAAAATCCCGTACTCGCCACACGTCTATAGCTGCTTAGTTGGTAGAGGAATGTTAGCAAAACTCCACCTATGAATGAGTCTGAGGGGGCGGGTGTGCACCCTGAAATAAGCTCCGATGATAAAGTCAGTATAAGGCACAAGCACATGAACATATGAACATAATAGTATAAAGATACTTATCGTGAGGTCACTGGGTATATGCACTTGAGGACGAGCCCTGGTGTTATGCTCTGGAGATTATAGCTCAGGAGGCACAAAGAATATGGCTCAGAAGACGTAGCTCTGACAAAGTAGCTCGGATAAGGCACAGACAATGTAGCTCTGACAACGTAGCTCGGACAAGGCACAGACAACGTAGCTCTGACAACGTAGCTCGGACAAGGCACAGACAACGTAGCTCGGACAAGGCACAAACAACGTAGCTCTAAAAACGTAGCTCGGACAAGGCATAGACAACGTAGCTCAGACAAGGCACAGACAACGTAACTCGGATAAGGCACAGACAACGTAGCTCTGACAACGTAGCTCGGATAAGGCACAGACAACGTAGCTCTGACAACGTAGCTCGGATAAGGCACAGACAACGTAGCTCTGACAACGTATACGTTGTGCATCAGACAACGGGTACGTTGTGCACCAGACAACGGACAACGAGCTCGGCACTATTCACAACACAACTTGACAACGGATTTGGCACTATTCACAGCACAATAGACAACGGATTTGGCACTATTCATATCGTCAGACACAAGTTCAAGTGTGATTGCACTCAACAGCTAATCAATTGCAAGGCCGTGCAAGTGGCAGTGTGACCATTCATGGAGAGCATCAGGCGGACATGGCCTATTTGAGAGAATCTGGGGGCCATAACTGATTGTAAGACCATAAAGAGCATCAAGTAGCCGGATAACACCAAAAGAAGATGAGAGAATCAGGTGAGTGGCCGCCTGCATAGCCCTTCGGGGTAGGGGTGTGAATGACTCAAGCTTCTCAGATCTCTTTCCTCCTCTTCTTCTACTGCCCTTTATTTCCTCGCTTGCCTTCCGCCACCTCCTTTTCTTCTTCTGGAGATTTATGTTTATTTATAGGTATTTGGAGTCATCATGACTTGTGTAGTCATGATGAGGTCACCTGTCAGACAACACTCAAGTGAGCCAGCACATAGCCCAAGTGGGCTTATGTCGGCTAAATTGTTAGAATTTGCTAGAGTGAGAAATTCCTATTTTACCCCTTCTTTTTACTTGTTTTTACGAATTTTATCCCTTACATTTAGCCCCTTCTCGGTGCCTTGGACTCCGTTCGAGGTGCCGAGAATACATTATAGGTAAGCTTCTCAAAGACGATATAGCCTACAAGCTACACAAACAAACAAGTAACTTGCTCCCAAGTACGTAGAGCACAAAAATGAACATAGATCAGTAACACTTCAAAAAAGAATAATCTTTTTACTTCCATGATTGTAAGACACAGACACATTATGAGATGACAGTAAAGGAGTATGGAAGCGCATAACATAACACATCATAAATGTAATCAGACAACTGACATTTCATATGAGAGACCTCGTGATGGGACACCACGCTCAGATGACATTTCATTAGTATAAGCCACTAGATTTGCTCAGATGACAATTCATTAGGTAAGCCACATGTGTCCCGTGGCGAGTACCCTACTCAGATGATAAGTCATTTGACATTGCATTTATGACACATTTTATTTGATAATTCATCGATCATTTACTTGATAATGCACTGGATAATTACCTCTTGATTGTTGTCATGTAGTGGAAGCATAATTCAGAGGTAGAAGATGCTCGTCATTTGCGATTGTCTAAGCCCCTTTGCCTCATTCCCAATTGTTCCAACAGATGGCGCCATTTTGAAAGGGAAAAATCCCGTACTCGCCACACGTCTATAGCTGCTTAGTTGGTAGAGGAATGTTAGCAAAACTCCACATGTGAATGAGTCTGAGGGGGCTGGTGTGCACCCTGAAATAAGCTCCAATGATAAAGTCAGTATAAGGCACAAGCACATGAACATATGAACATAATAGTATAAAGATACTTATCGTGAGGTCACTGGGTATATGCACTTGAGGACGAGCTCTGGTGTTATGCTCTGGAGATTGTAGCTCAGGAGGCACAAAGAATATGGCTCAGACAACGTAGCTCTGACAACGTAGCTCGGATAAGACACAGACAACGTAGCTCGGATAAGGCACAGACAATGTAGCTCTGACAACGTAGCTCGGACAAGGCACATACAACGTAGCTCGGACAAAGCACAGACAACGTAGCTCGGACAAGGCACAAACAACGTAGCTCTGACAAGGCACAGACAACGTAGCTCGGACAAGGCACAGACTACGTAGCTCGGATAAGGCACAGACAACGTAGCTCTGATAACGTAGCTCGGATAAGGCACAGACAACGTAGCTCTGAGAACATATACGTTGTGCATCAGACAACGGGTACGTTGTGCACCAGACAACGGACAACGAGCTCGGCACTATTCACAACACAACTTGACAATGGATTTGGCACTATTCACAGCACAACAGACAACGGATTTGGCACTATTCACATCGTCAGACACAAGTTCAAGTGTGATTGCACTCAACAGCTAATCAATTGCAAGGCCGTGCAAGTGGCAGTGTGACCATTCATGGAGAGCATCAAGCGGACTTGGCCTATTTGAGAGAATTTGGTGGCCATAACCGATTGTGAGACCATAAAGAGCATCAAGTAGCCGGATAACACCAAAAGAAGATGAGAGAATCAGGTGAGTGGCTGCCTGCATAGCCCTTCGGGGTAGGGGTGTGAATGACTCAAGCTTCTCAGATCTCTTTCCTCCTCTTCTTCTACTGCCCTTTATTTCCTCTCTTGCCTTCCGCCACCTCCTTTTCTTCTTCTGGAGATTTATGCTGATTTATAGGTATTTGGAGTCATCATGACTTGTGTAGTCATGATGAGGTCACCTGTCAGACAACACTCAAGTGAGCCAGCACATAGCCCAAGTGGGCTTATGTCGGCTAAATTGTTAGAATTTGCTAGAGTGAGAAATTCCTATTTTACCCTTTCTTTTTACTCGTTTTTACGAATTTTATCCCTTACAGTCGTTATTGATATAATCAACACGACGTGTAATATAACGCCGTCATTGATAAATAAATAACGGCATCTTTTATTTGCCGTTAATTAACCGATATATACTGCCGTATAAAACAAATTATTTAACGGTGCAAAATCAACGCAATTATAGGGTATATCAGTTACAATGTGAAAACGAACGCCGTTATTAACTGTACATTCATTTCCGGCATTATACAACCACCGGTAATAATGATAATTAAAAAAAGAACAAATTAATTATGCAAATTGTTTTTTTTTTTTTACCTGTATTATTTTGTACTTGTCAGCAACAATATTTATCCATACAAAATTTTCTACCATCTAATCCAATCTATATAAGATAATAATGGTCGTAGTATGTACACATCAGAAAAATGTAATAACAACCATATATATATACATGTCCATATAAAAGTATCGGAAAGAAAAAATATAAATCCTAAGTTTCTCCTCCTTCTGCTTGGCTCCCTCCGACTGGTCTAAAACCCGAGAGGTGTGTGCTGGCTCCCTCGTACAAAGACAATAAAATACAATTGATGATTAGAATATATCGAAAAGAAAAAAATTTAAGGATTTCATAAAATTAATATGCAAAGAAACAAGGTCATCTCATATATTTCATACATATAGAGTTCAAACACATAAAAGTGTAGGATTTCATCAATATACATCCAAATATATCTCAGATTTCTGATACTAATAAAGTTTAATTATTAAACACATAAAAGTGTATAGATTTCATCACTAACGAGTTCGAATTCGTAACTCTAACATACTTTGGCCTAAACCTACAAACTCCCACCAAATCCAAACCGGGGGTCGGATTTTAATACCGTTTCTTTTAACACGTGTATTTCGACCCAACCAAAGTGTGAGAATTCGTTTTGCTGGATTCCGAGGTTGTTTGCCCGATTTAGGCAACGAGAGGCCTGAAATCCATACTTTGAAATTTAGGTTTGGCCTAAACCTACAAACCCCCACCAAATCCAGACCGGGAGTCAGATTTTGATGCCGTTTCTTCTAACGTGTGTATTTCGACCCAACCGAAGTGTGCGAATTCATTTTGCTAGGTTCCGAGGTCGTTTGCCAGATTTGGGTAGCGAGAGGCCTGAAATCCATACTTTGAAACTTAGGTTTGGTCTAAACCTACAAAACCCCACCAAGTCCAGACCGGGAGTTGGATTTCGATATCATTTCTTTTAACGCGTGTATTTTGACCCAACCGAAGTGTGGGAATTCATTTCGTAGGATTTCGAGGTCGTTTGCCCGATTTGAGCAACGAGAGGCCCGTAATCCATACTTTGAAACTTAGGTTTGGCCTAAACCTACAAACCCCCAACCAAATCTAGACCGGGAGTCGGATTTCAATTCCAGTTCTTCTAATGCGTGTATTTTGACCCAACCGCAGTGTGAGAATTCGTTTCACTAGATTACGAGGTCGTTTGCCTTATTTGGGCAGTGAGAGGCCCGAAATCCATACTTTGAAACTTAGGTTCTGCCTAAACCTACAAACCCCCAACAAATCCAGACCGGGGGTCGGATTTCGATATCATTTCTTCTAACGCGTGTATTTTGACCCAACCGAAGTGTGAATATTCGTTTTGCTGGATTCCGAGGTCGTTTGCCCGATTTGGACAGCGAGAGGCCCGGAATCATACTTTGAAAATTAGGTTTGGTCTAAACCTACAAACCCCCACCAAATCCAGACCGGGGATCAGATTTCGATGCCGTTTTTTCTAATGCATATATTTCAACCCAACCGAAGTGTGGGAATTTGTTTCACTAGATTCCAAGGTCGTTTGCCCGATTTGGGCAGCGAGAGGCCGAAATCCTTACTTTGAAAATTAGGTTTGGCCTAAACCTACAAGCCCCCCACCAAATCCAGACCGGGGGTCGGATTTTGATGCCGCTTCTTCTAACGCATGTATTTCGACCCAACCGAAGTCTGGGAATTTGTTTCGCTGGATTCCGAGATCATTTGCCCGATTTGGGCAGCGAGTGACCTAAAATCCATACTTTGAAACTTAGGTTTGGCCTAAACCTACAAACCCCCACCAAATCCAGACCGGGGGTCAAATTTCGATGCCGTTTCTTCTAACGCATGTATTTCGACCCAACCAAAGTGTGAGGATTTGTTTCGCTAGATTCCGAGGTCGTTTGCCCGATTTGGGCAGCGAGAGACCCATAATCCATACTTTGAAAGTTAGGTTTGGCCTAAACCTACAAACCCCCCACCAAATCCAGACCGAGGGTCGGATTTCGATGCCATTTCTTCTAACGCGTGTATTTTGACCCAACCGAAGTCTGGGAATTTGTTTCGCTGGATTCCGAGGTCATTTGCCCGATTTGGGCAGCAAGAGGCCCAAAACCCATAATTTGAAACTTAGGTTTGGCCTAAACCTACAAACCCCCACCAAATCCAGACCGGGAATCGGATTTTGCTGGCGGTTCTTCTAACGCGTGTATTTTGACCCAACCAAAGTGTGGGAATTCGTTTTGCTGGATTCCGAGGTCATTTGCTCGATTTGGGCAGTGAGAGGCCCGAAATCCATACTCTATGTTGCTTAAGACTACTCTATGTCGAGTACAGTAAAAACTACAAGCTCTGATATTTGGTAATACCGAACGAAACACAGTAGAAAGGATTAAATTTCTAGCATATTGAGTGTATAGGTTCACATAGAATATATGTTGTGGCCCACGTGTTGCCTAGACATCATTTTTACTACTTTGATGTAGAGGCATCAATTTGGTCTTATAGAGAAAGAAAAATAAAAGAGAAAAAAGATAAGGGAAAAAAAATTCAAACAAAGAATTTTTAACGGGGTTTTGCTAATATATACTAACCAAACTAATCAGAGTTCCTATAAGAAATGAGATACATTATTGCAATAGGACTTAGGAACAGCAATAGGACTATGACAGGGCTGTGACAGTGATGAGAGAAGGTTAGGTGACTGTGACAGGGCTGGAACAACAATAGGACTTAGGAATAGGGTTGGGACAGGTTATGACAATGTGGTAATAAGGCTGGGACAGGTCTAGGGACAGAGAATAGGGCTGTTGGGGTTATGTTGTAGTAGTATGAAGGTTGTAGAGATTTTGTGACAGGGAAGGGATGGGGACTAGGTGCTGGGAACAGGGTATAGGGGGCTGCAGAGTGAAGAGGAGAGGTTGTTAGTGTAGGGATTCAAGGCAAATCAGGAGAAGGGCTGGGAGCAGCTCTAGGGTTAGGGAAAAACTAAAAAACAGTGATGGGGAATAGATCTAGGGTTAGGGAAAAACTGCATTTGGATGACAAGTTCCCATTTCAAATGAACCTTGATGCAACTGTAGATTGTGTGCAGTCATATCCATCTTCCACAATGCACCAACCATAGCAACTTCCTGTTCGCTTAGGGACCATGGATGGCACATAGGCAATAATATTGTAATGCATAGGCTACCCGCCTTTACTCAAGTTCCTAGGAAGAGACCACAACTCCATATAATAGGATGAAACAAATAATTAACATGTTCTAACCATTGCATGTGATTATGATGCCACCCATTATACCCACATTAGCATAAAAATTAACAATTTGGATGATTGATTATGTGAACTGTAGACAATGCAATGATCAACTCGATGACAATATCATGAACCATGTGAATTCTCCATAAGAGTGCATCAAAGACAAACAAGAGTTGTACATTTGAGAAGGAATCGTCACTGACCAAGAAAATTCTCTGTATTTTGAATCTGAAGAAAAAATATTGTAAAAAAAAAAACTTACAATTTGTAACTGCCAACTGAATTTCAGCACCAACACAAAGAACCCCCACAAAACCTAGCCACCACTTTCTTGAGTATAGGCCAAACCAACATCAAGAAATTGAACAAAAAGAATACTACACCTCTTTGGCAAAGGATTCAACTTACCTAGACTATAGGCAGGTGATGGAATATGGCACAGTAGGATTACAAGATGGAAAAAAGCGTTTCAAAATCCACACCAACTCCTCTAGGTAGTACATGGTCCAATACAAATTCAACCAATTAACTTGCGGATCAACATGCCATTCATTTTTTTTTATTTTTTGACTGCATTAGGGGTCATAGAGCTTTTGCCGCTAGAGGCAATCATCCACACATTTTCATTATATCATGCTATAGGAGAAATGTCCATAGATTCGTAATACTTTTGCTAAATTCAGCTACGTAAATCTGCATACATTGTTATTATATATTGCGTTGAATCTTAATTTCATCATTTTCTCTACAGCTCAATGCTACCAGGATCTGGGAAGTGTATATTTATGGGCTTCAATTTCTTGATAAGGAGCCTGGTATCAGATAATCCAGGTGGTTGTATCTTAGGCCATGCCCCAGGATCTGGGAAGACTTTTATGGCCAAATGGAATCTCGTAAATATTAAGAAAGCTTACGACCATACCATAAATGTCATCCGCAGCACGGCTTGGAGCATGGACCAGGATACAACCACCCAGATTAACTGAATATCAGGTTCCTTATCAACAAATTGAAGTCCTCTAGTTGGGCTGGTTGACTTCACGGTACTTCTAATCTCAGCACCAAACAGAAACATAAAGTTGAATGTACATCTAAAGAAGTTGGAAAAGTTCAAGAAAAGTTCCATTGGGAGTGCATTACATATGCATCCACACTTGAAACTTGGTTGTGGATTTGGTTTAAGACTTGAGCCCAGGTCTAGGAAAGGGTCAGCTCGGGTAATGGGCTTGGGTCATTTGACTCTAAGATTGGGTTTTCAAATCCTCGACCTAAGAATCTAGCTAGTTTAAGTTAAATCTAACCTATGTTAAAACTGACTTCAAAATATACAAAGATGGATTCCACAATTGGTGAAACTTCAAATCTTGATTGTCTAGACTAACCTAAAATCTATATGTGTGAATGAGTTTGGGTTGGGATAAAGTTTAGGATTGTGGGTCTGGGCCATTGGTTTCAGGTTTGGCTAGAAGTTGAATCTTAATTTCGTCATTTTCTCCAGGGCTCAATAATACAAGGATTTGGGAATTATATGTTTATGGGGTTGAATTGCTTGATAAGGAGATTGGTATAAGATAATCCAAGTGGTTGTATCCTAGACCATGCACAGGATCTAGGAAGACTTTTATGGCCAAAAAGAAAATTGTCAATATGAAGAAAGCTTATGACCATATAAATGTCTTCCCTGTCCTGGCGCATGGACTAGGATACAAACACTTGGATTAACTTAATACCAAGTTCCTTATCAACAAATTGAAGTCCTCTAGTTGGGCTGGTTGACTTCACTGTACTTCTCAATCTCAATACCAAGCAGAAACATATAGTTGAACGTACATCTAAAGAAGTTGGAAAAATTTAAGAGAAGTTGCATTGGGAGTGCGTTGTATATGCATCCACACTTGAAACTTGGTTGTGGATTTGGTTTAAGACTTGAGCTCAGGCCTAGGAAAAGGTCAGCTCGGGTAATGGGCTTGAGTCATTTGACTCTACGATTAGGTTTTGATATCATCCCTAGAATCTAACTAGTTTAATTTAAATCTAACCTAGGTTAAAACTGACCTCAAAATATACAAAGATGGATTCTACAGTTGATGAAAGTTCAAATCTTGATTGTCTAGACTAACCTCAAATCTACATGTGTAAATGAGTTTGGGTTGGGTTAATGTTTAGGGTTGTGGGTCTGGGCCATTGGTTTCAGTTTGGGCTAGAAGTTGAGTGTTTAATTTTGTCATTTTCTCCAGGGCTCAATACTACCTGGATCTGGGAAGGATATGTTTATGGGATTCAATTTATTGATAAGGAGCCTGGTATCAGATAATCCAGGTGATTGTATCCTGGGCCATGCCCTAAGATCTGGAAGACTTTTATGGCCAAACAGAATCTCGAAAATATGAAGAAAGCTTACAACCATACCATAAATGTCTTCCGCAGCACGGCCTGGAGCGTGGACCAGGATACAACCACCTAGATTAACTGAATACCAGGTTCCTTATCAACAAGTTGAAGTCCTCTAGTTGGGCTGGTTGACTTCACGATACTTCTCAATCTCAGCACCAAACAGAAATATACAGTTGAACGTACATCTACAGAAGGTGGAAAAGTTTAAGAGAAGTTCCATTCGGAGTGTATTTTGTATGCATACACACTTGAAACTTGGTTGTGGATTTGGTTTAAGACTTGAGCCCAGGCCTAGGAAAGGGTCAGCTCGGGTAATGGGCTCGGGTCATTTGACTCTAAGATTGAGTTTTGATATGATCCTAAGAATCTAACTAGCTTAAGTTAAATCTAACCTAGGTTAAAACTGACCTCAAAATATACAAAGATGGATTCTACCGTTGGTGAAACTTCAAATCTTGATTGTCTAGACTAACCTTAAATCTACATGTGTGAATGAGTTTGGGTTGGGTTAATGTTTAGGGTTGTGGGTCTGGGCCATTGGTTTCAGGTTGGGCTAGAAGTTGAATCTTAATTTCTTCATTTTCTCCAGGGCTCAATACTACAAGGATTTGGGAAGTGTATGTTTATGGGGTTCAATTTCTTGATAAGGAGACTGGTATAAGATATTCCGGGTGGTTGTATCCTAGACCATGCACCAGGATCTAGGAGGACTTTTATGGCCAAAAAGAATCTTGTCAATATGAAGAAAGCTTATGACCATATAAATGTCTTCCTTGTCCTGACGCATGGACTAGGATTCAAGCACCTGGATTAACTTAATAGCAAGTTCCTTATCAACAAATTGAAGTCCTCTTGTTTGGTTACCATGTAACTTCAATGTATTTCTCAATCTCAGCACTGAACAGAACCTTCAGTTGAACATCTAAAGAAGTTAGAAAAGTTGAAGGGAAGTTCCATTGGGAGTGCGTTGTATATGCATCCACACTTGAAACTTGGTTTAGGATTTGGTTTATGACATAAGCCAAAGCCTAGGTAAGGGTCAGCTCGGGTAATGCGCTTGGTTCGTTTGACTCTAAGATTGAGTTTTGATATCATCCTAAGAATCTAACTAGCTTAAGTTAAATCTAACCTAGGTTAAAACTGACCTCAAAATATACAAAGATGGATTCTACAGTTGGTGAAACTTCAAATCTTGATTGTCTAGACTAACCTAAAATCTACATGTATGAATAAGTTTGGGTTGGGTTAATGTTTAGGGTTGTGGATTTGGGCCATTGGTTTCGGGTTGGGCTAGAGGTCATGCCTAGATAAGGGTGAGTTTTAGGGCTTGGTTTAGGATTTGGTTTAGGGCTTAAGACCAGGCCTAGGTAAGGGGTTGGTTTCTATTTCTTACAAATGGAGACAAATAGATACGATGACACATGAACTTGACCCTCAAAACAAATTTGACGAGTAATTCGCCCCCAAACCCCCATTGTTAACCCCCTACAAGAGAATCCTGGCTCCGCCCCTAGGCGTGAAGGAGTAGAGAACATGAGGGTGAGAAGACATTATACCCAATAGTCAGGTGGGAGCATATGGAAGGTAATAGAGAAGGAAGTTAATTAGAATTAGTGTGAAAGATATCCTACCAAAAATATAAACAAAGGGTAAACCTCCGTTTTTATAAGAAGGTAATAATTGATAAATTATTATAAATTTCAATATTTTTAAGCTATTACGACTCCCACTTCATGCTTCACTTTAAGTAAGTATAAATATATAATTAGAGGAAGAAAACTTATTAGTGGACCTTATGCCTATTTAGTATTTACTCAAAAAGTGAAAACTATAAAAATAAAGATAAGACAATGATTCCTTAATATAAAAAAGAAAACCAAAAAAGCATGCCTGAACATGGGCTTCTCAAATATTTCTGTTGTATTAAAATTTAGAGTTAGTCTATGGGTACTCCCAAATCTACTCTCTAATCTTAACTGTTTAATAGCTGAGATAAACTGTTAGGATTTGGGAGTATATTTGGGTGTACACCTTGGGAGTATCCCTAGACTAATTCTAAAATTTATCCTACTTGTTTAAATAAATATTATTAATAGTAAAATGCATTCAAAGCACGATGTGATCCTTCTAATATTGAAAGCGTGCATGCATATAAAATACAAACCCAATAACAAATGCGCTGGATAATAATGGATCAAAATCTAGTTAATTTCAATTCACTCAAGTGTCAATCATGAACTGTAGTGTTACAGTCCATGCACCATGCCATGACTATCAGCTATTGAGTAATAGATGCATGTCCGAAAATTAATATGGTGTTGCAGATCTATCTTGAGAAAAGATTTGAGAGTTTATCCTTATTCCTTCAAATTATTGGAAAAATAAGGTTAAAAATGGAAAAGGTTGATATTAGTGCCTGAAAACCAAACCCTCTCCCCCCCCCCCTACCAAAGAAAGAAAATCAAACCTCTTGGACCTTGGTGGTGTGGGAAAACAAACACGAGTTGGACTATGAGAGTAGGGCCCTAACCCTACCCTAGCCCTTACCTATAAGTAGGGGAGCTAGGTCGGGGCAGGGCGGAGTCAGCCCTAGCCCATACCTATAAGTAGGGGAGCCAGGTCGAGGCAGGGCGGAGTTAGCCCTATCCCTGCCCTTACCTATAAGAGTAGGGCCCTAACCCTGCCATAGCCCTTCAAGGGCCGGGGTGTGTGGGGGGGGGGGGGGGGGGGGGGGCAAAGGGCAGGAATCGATACTCAGATTTTAAGCCTTAAAAGAAAAGGTCAATCTTATGGAGGGGTAATGTAGCAAAACCTGAGAACGGGGAATTTAAAATATAAAAAAAGTTACCTATAAGAATTTAGATATGAAGAAGAAAAAAAACAACAAAATCTGAGAAATGGGGAATTTAAAATATAAAAAAAGTTACTTATAGGCATTTAGATATTAAGAAAAAAAAAAAAAACTCTAAACCATTGACATTTTTACAAATATGACCCAATCGCTCATTAATCATGAATTATTATGAAAGGTTTTTTTATCCATCTAAATCAATACCCACAATCCCTAAGGCTCCGTTCTTTTGGTGAAACTTTTAAAAGTGCGGATCATTAATGTTTTGGAAAAGGGGCAAGAGTCTGGGAAGAGAGGGGACATGGTTTCTAACCTTTTTACTTGATGGTATCTCAGATTTATCGAGTTCAATTAAATTAGAAGTTTCACATCTATGGAACTTAAAAAATCGAAAATTTTGGTGGAACTTGAAAGTTCCATATTTGTAGAACATCACTCTATGGAATAATATAGTTCTAGACATCATGTAAATTAGGAATGAAACAATGAAAGCTCTAAATTTTAGAAGTTCCACCAAAAGAACTGAGCCTAAATGATATTTCAAGTAGTGCATTGTCCAAATAAATTATAAAAGTGATAAATTTATGATAGAACAATTATTTCCATCATTTTGTCAAGAGGAGGGAAAAGAAGAGCAATAATGGATAATAGACCAACAAAAAATTAAATAGAAATTAGAATATAATAATATTCTATGAAGAGGGTTAGTTGCACATTTCCAGAAAATGTAAAAAAATGAAAATGAAACCTAAATCCCCAAATTAAAATTAAATAGAAATTAGAATATCTCTCTGGAGACAGAGAGATAGAGTTAGAGCAGAGATCAAGGTCTAGACGGAGAAAGAGAGAGAGAGAGAGAGAGAGATTACTGGAGATGGTCGGGGCTGGGTGGAGTTGTGGAGCTGTCGTGGAGGTGGCCGGAGACGCTGGAGGTGGTCGGAGAGCAAAGAGAGGCCGGAGGTGGCTGCGGTGGTGGCCGGAGCAGGGAGGGAAAGAGGAAAAAGTGGGAAAGAGAATAAGATCGGGGACCTAAATCCCCAAATACATGGTATTTACCGTTGTTATTTAATAACGCCATTATAGAACATAAAATATGGTCATCATTGAGTTAGCGGGAGATATTTTCATGGATTCCACCCATGTTTGTAATGGCGTTACTTTAAACATCACCGTTAATAATGGACTAATACCGGCATTATTTTAATTTAACGCCGCTATACATGCTTCCCGCCATGTCTTTAGCGGTGTATTAGAATAAATGCTGTTATAATGGACTAATACCGGCGCCGGTATTTGTTTGCCACCGTAACCCTTTAGTTTTGTAGTGACATGTGTTTGAAGGGGAATATTGGAGAATATATTATTGTAATAAAGTGAATGAGATACACTGTATCATTATCCGTGTATCTCTTTACAATTAGATAGTATCAATTGAAGTTTGAATTTAGGATTTGACTAGATATCATTAGATTAAGATTATCTTTGAGAGATCTTTCTATATTAGGAGTCTTGGAACATTATTTAAACCCTCTTAGGGTTCTTGTAAATCATCCAAAGATTATTATCAATGAATCAATTTCTCATTAAGAATTATTCAAACCAATGCCAAAATCCTAGGGCTGTATGATTTCCTTTGCCACAGCTTTTGATAATTTTCACGAGTCTGTCCTAAGCTATAATAGCAACTTCACGTTACAGAGTGTTGGCAATTTTGAATCATATTCTTTCCCTTATTAGAATTTGAATGGGTCACCCCACCCACAAATCTAGTTCAGGTCATCCGGTTTAGATATCTCTTTCTGATGACTGTAACAGATTTTGTGACCTCCACCAGCATCCATTTAAAAAAAGGAAAAAAAAAACGAAGGAAAACATCAAGACAAGAAATTGCACTTTTAGTGGCAGAAAAAAACCATCACTATAAGTGAAAAATTGTCGCTAAAAGCTTTTAGCAGCAGAAAAAATTTGTCACTAATACGTCGCTAATGCCACTGTCGCTAAAAGTTATAGTGACAGAATCACAAATCCGCCGGTAAAACTTTTTAGCGGTCATTTTTTTTCCTCTGTTAGAAGTGTAAAAGACCTTTACTAAAGGTGAAAGAACCGAAATATTTAGTGATGAAATAAAACTGCAGCTAAAAGTATTTTTAGAGGAATAAAATAACAAAGCTTTGTACTTCAAAACATCTCTCTCGAAATCAAAAAAAATAACAAAGCTCTATACCTCAAAACATGTCTCCAAAAGAAGAAATAACAATAAGGAAATAGAAAATAGAGAACTCTTTACTTAAAGCAAAGAAAATCCAAAATGTCACTACATCAGTGGTACTGGCAGCGAGGAACAGGCTTGTGTTCCTCTTCTCAGAGCATGTTGTCTATTTGAGCTAGCAATCTCTTGAAGAAATTGTTGGGTACAGAAGGCATCTTGCTCCGAAATCTCGGTTGCCAGAGCATGTATAACCCTACAATCAAATCCACTATTCTGAACTATGTCATGTACAGCTATTCTGAACTGTGTCATGTATAACCCTGCAATCAAATCCCCAAATAACATTCATGAAGCATCTATAACTTCACTGAAATGTGCACATATTTGTAAGGCCTAGTAAAGGAAGTTGTCAGCAATAACACATCCAAAATATTAAATAAACGTCCAAAGGAACAGAGTATTTCAGAAAATACAGGCACATCACCCTTAAAGTGACAGTAATGCCTAAATGTTCCCAAGACAGATAACCAATCCATTAAAATGCTAAGATAAGAGTATCTCTTAGAAAGAAATGCTAACCAGTGAAAACAAATATCTTCGTTGTTCTCAAGTTATCAGGGAGCCTCAATGACCGACACTGAGTCGGCTCATTAATTTCAGTGAGCTTCCAAATCTTTGACTTGTCATTGGCTTCTTCAGTTAATTTAGGTTTCACATCTCCCAAGTTTCTGGTTTCCCCATTCTAGCAAAACCGTTTACTAAGTTACTTCAAATATAATCTGTAGAATAACTATGAAGTCATGACAGTAAGGTCTAATTTATATTGGTGAAGGATGGTAATGAAATGGGAAATACAGGATGAGTACAAGAAGTGATGCATATGGTATGTAATTATGATGGATAGAGAAAAACAAGAATCTAAGACAAACCATTCCGGCAATAGCCACCATAGGGGCACCTCTATCTGCAAGTTCAGAACTAGTTGCAGCCACAACAGCTGAAATTGGGCCTATTGTAGGCTGCACAAAATAGCACTAGTAGGAAGGAACCATTTACTAACAAGGTGAGGCATCAAGAGAAGATATAATATGCTAATCTTTGTTACAGTCTCAGATACAACTCTTGAGGCATCAAAAGAACGACTTTCAAATGTGCGCAGCAATCGGAGACCATCAGCATTTGACAAGATTTTAATTCCATTCTCATTTGCAGAAACAGCCAGTAGCGCGCCCTCCTTGTAGAATCGGATACCCGGGCTTGCCTAGAAATTGGAAAAGGCTAAAACATCCGACTTAGACCATTCTTTTTTATTTTTTCAAAACACTGGATAGCTGTTTAATTAGAAATATTCATAAAGAACTTACTGGTAGGCCTCCATCACCATCAATAGTTGTCAAAAGGTTATTGTTGTCCATATCCCAAAATTTGATAGAAAAATCATCACCAGCAGGCAAAAACCGATTTTTACTCGTATCAAATTGCACAACACCCAGAGAACATTTGCGGAATCCTTGGTAGGTCCTTGTTACAGCCCCTTCACTTTCATCCATTCAACAATGTGCGACTCCCCATCTTTACTGGTCCCACATGAAAAGAGCCTGCAAATTCCCAGGAAAATATCAACATTTCAGTTTATCTTTCCATCCAGTGCTGTTGAAAAAATAAACTGAGACATAAAAGTAAACAGCATATTAGGATCAAGGACATACAGAAGACAATAACAGCCATAGTAGTCAAGAGAAAAAAATGACATGCCCCAAATTATATACAACCACCATAACAAGAAGGCCTCGGATTGTCTCTGGCGAAGCCAGAAAACCCTCTCGGGGTTCCATACATTGTGCGACAGTTGGCAAAAAAGTGGGGAGAAGTCATTCCATTTTCTCCCCATAATTTTGACTTCTCCCCATATGATATCTCTTCCCCTTATTCTCATACACTTATGGCCACATGTCTTATAATGGTGGAGAAGTCAAAATCATGGGCCCCATGATTCTGACTTCTCCACCACTTGTCACCTATTCTATGGAACCCCGAGACAAGCCCTTTCTGGCTTCGCCAGAGACAATCCAGAGCCTAACAAGAAGCATATAGTATCCAATGGAGTCCTTACCTGAATGTTTTCCTTGTAATGGGGATAGACAATAAGGGTGAATTCTAGGTATCCGTCATCAAGACTTTGCCAGGCTTGGGAGTGAGCAGGATGCCTTAATACCCCCCGTCTTTGGTGCGACCCTCTGCATGCCATCTCATGAAAGAAGAAGAAGAGACGAAGAAGAAAAAACCATGTGTGATGTGTGATTTAGAGAGAGAGAATACAATAAACTCGCTTAGGTCGGGTTTATAACGCCACTTGCAGCAGCAGTAAGTATTAACCACGGCTACTTCATTTTGTTTTAGTGGGCAAATTTGTAATTTTCAGTGACAGATTAAGAAGTCTGCCACTACTATTAAGAGCAAATTATAAATTGTAGCTGATGTTTGAGATTTGATGTTTGAGATTTTAATCCTAAAAATAAGCTTTTAGTGACTGTTATTACTATCCGCTGCAAAAAGATTGTTGCTAAAAACTCTTTTTCTTGTAGTGACATGGAAATTGCATTATGAAATGAGCCTGTTAACCTTTACAATATGTGATACAATCTTACTTGCGTACTCTTTGTGCAAATATACATGTATCGACCCTACAATGAGCCTGTTAACCTTTACCATATGTGATACAATCTTACTAGAGTACTCTTTTGTGCAAATATACATGTATCGACCCGACGTTCAAACACAGTATAAAGAATTAAAAAAGAAAAATTGTAAGCAAAATTCCCCCATAAAGAATTAAATAATGATGCAACTTGCATAGTGTAATTGCAGAAAGATATGGCCCTGCAAAACTTCCCTTAAAAGGCCACAGTGCCCTCATGGCAGAAAACTTTCTGGCTATCAAAGAGCACCAATACAAGGGTGCGCATTGCAAGTTTCGAACAAAGCAATCTGTTGTAGTCTAATACCGTCGAAGCTTCCGGGATTTAGCCGAACTTAGATTGCATTGTGGTTGTTTATACATCGCGAGTGTTTTACATCTACCGGCTACACACTCGATAGTAGGTACTATCGAATGTTTTTAATCACTTCCCTAAAATTAATTGCATTGTGTATTATCAAATTTTTTTTTTTTCTTAGGGATAGAAATTCTTAGTAGAGTCAGGCTGTCAGGGGTTAGCTTGGGCAATAGAGCTCTTGCTTACTCTTACCCAGGTGAGATTAAATCCCTAGACCTCCAACATGGAAGGCTACACACTAACCACTCACACAAGAGGTGGGGGGTGTTCATTCTTCTTTTGTCAAAGCATCAAATGTAACACACGAGATATTCTAATCTAATAATGTCACTAGTCTGGCCCATCATTTATAGGCCACCATGTGTCCATTTCAGCATCTAACTGTGGTTAATTTTCTTCACTTTGCGGTTCATACATCTAACCTTGACTTTAAAAAAAATTAAAGACAACTTTAATCATAAGAGTTAATTTCCTAATCAGAGTTAAAAAGAGATATGTGAATGGTCTTGGTCTCACGAGGGCCAGACCAAATCTGTTCTCTTGGGTTTGGGACCATTGGGAACCATGTGGTCCGACTTTTGTATTATTTTCAGCATTTTCTATCCTGTCAAATCATCATCCATTGTCGCATGAAAAATAATGGAAATAATTGAGTAGTACCGTAATTGGTATATCAGGCCAATTGATATCTCTTTCCCTATGTATCAAAAAAAAAAAGAAAAAAGTAGAAGATATCTCTTTCCTTTATATCATCATTTACCGCCATGAGTCATATAATGTTTGGAGAAGTCAAATTCATCATGACATCATGATGATTTCTCCGCCACTTATCCCTTATTTTGTGGTTATTCGTGAACAACCCTTCTGACTTTGCCAGAGAGAGTGGGAGGCCATAAAAAACGACTGTAGTTAAAATTCACCAATTCTTAGGGTGAGGATTAAATTATCCTTGTTTTTTTTCAAAAATAAAAAATTAACACTCCTTAATTATAATTAAGATTCATTAACCTTTAGAGTTAATTTTATATAAAAAAAACATTATGGTTCAGTGGCTTAACTTTAGGGATAAATGAATCTTAGCTACAATTAAAATATTAGCTACATGACAAGTTTTAAGGGGAGAGGTTGTCGCCTAAAACTAGTTATGGTATTTGGCGCCAACCAGGCAATTTGCATTAATGTCTTTCTCTTTATTGATTTATTATATATATATTTTACCCAAAAGGTTGGAAGTGTTGTCTTTCTCGAATGGCCTCGGATTGTCTCTGGCAAAGTCAGAAATTAGTCTCGGGTTCCATACATTATGCGACAGTTGGCATAAAAATAGGGAGAAGTCATTTCATTTTCTCCCCATGATTTTGACTTCTCCCCATTTGATATCTCTCCCCCTTATTCTCACACACTTATCATCACATGTCTTATTATGTGTGGAGAAGTTAAAATCATTGGCCCCATGATTTTGACTTCTCCACCACTTGTACCCTATTCTATGGAACCCCGCAACAAGCCCTTTCTGGCTTCGCCAGAGACAATCCGAGGCCTTTTCGAATAGGGAGGAAACAAAACCCAGCGTGCATATGGTGTTGGTATTTTATAAAGAAAAATAATCACCTCGTCCGATATGTGACACAAAGTGGGGCATCTCGGCTTCAATTTTCTTGCCACATGTCCCCTTTCTAACCCCATTTAATTGTGGTTAAGATTCATACATCCTTAGGGTTCACCCATCTACCCTTAGTTTTTAGAAAAATAAAAAAAAATAAAATTAACTAAAGGTTTAAAAAACACTAACCGGAGTTAGTGGGAGTTCAATCCTTGCCAGTAGAGCAAGCTATTACTCTTTTATAAAATCTTAATAAAGAAGCATTAATTTTAGGGTTTGATTCTAACTTGTAGGGTTTAATGCCAACAAACTAGCATTATCCTACTTTTATTTGAGATATTCTTAGATAATTAAAGTTCAAATATGAACCTAATCTCTTACATCTCCCCTACACTCTCTCTCTCTCTCTCTCCCTCTCTATAAATGAGATGCCCAAGAGCTAGCAAATTAAGCCAAAGAAATCCTCCTCTAGCTACTTCCCGTACTGCTAAAGCAAAGATGTTGAAGACTCCGCTTCACGAAGCTGAGTCAGCTCGTTCTTTCTTTCTCTTGCACAAGCCCTTCCT
The DNA here is from genome assembly GCA_015143295.1 of Tetracentron sinense. Lineage (NCBI taxonomy): Eukaryota > Viridiplantae > Streptophyta > Magnoliopsida > Trochodendrales > Trochodendraceae > Tetracentron > Tetracentron sinense. The sequence continues at coordinate 41,448,077 of CM026563.1, forward strand.
CGCCGGCCATGGAACGGCGTCCCTCCCCGTCCGGCGCCGGCAGAGTTTCCACACCAAAAAACAGAAGAAGTCTAGTGTTCGCTTCGTCTCTCGTAATATTATCAAAGCCGAGGTGTCTAGCACCACGTCCACGACGGAGAAGTCTATTAAGGTAAAGGCGATTGTTACCGTTCAAGTCACCGTCGGTGGCTTCTTCTCCAACCTTGGGTTGACCCGGGGACTTGATGACATCTCTGACTTGCTTGGTAAATCCCTTCTTTTGGAGCTCGTTAGCGCCAATCTTGATCCCAGTAAGTAGCCAAAATTAAAACAACTTTTGCTTTTCTTTTTTACTTTTTGCCCTCCCTCTCTCAGTCCTTTCATCTAGTGTCCTTGATCAGTCATAATAAATGGTTCTTCCACAAGACGTGTGAGAGAGAGAGAGTACTAGTTTTATGAGGTGCGGTGGAAATTTGGCATCCTCAGTGAGAAGGACATGAAAGAAGCAAATGAAATAGGGAAAGAATCTAATACCCAAGTGGGGACCTAGCTACACGAATAGACTTGACCCCTACAAAGCAATTGAAGAGGCCATTATATTTCCATATTTTGAAAAGTATATTTGATTTTGTTTAAATTCTTAAAATCAATTAACATTTTATTTGTTTGTTTTGGAAGAGTCGGGGCGGGAGAAGGCAACAGTCAAGGATTATGCATTGAGGTTGGGCCAAGAGGAAAACGAAGTGAAATATGAGAGTGACTTCGTCGTTCCGCCAGATTTCGGAGATATTGGAGCCATTTTGGTGGAGAATGAGCACCACAAGGAAATGTTCATCAAGAACATCGTCCTCGACGGCTTCCCTAATGGCACAGTTAATGTCTCATGCGATTCTTGGGTCCATTCCAAGTTTGATAATCCAGAGAAGAGAATTTTCTTCACCAACAAGGTCATCATCCTTTCTCTAATTTTTCTTATACGCACATACCCGATTATATGTTATACTCAGCTCTATGTCAGTTGAGGGAATACACATGGCATGTGTTTTTCTAATCCAACCCTTCGATATAAACGTGAGTCCTTTGGGAGACACGTGACAAAAGATCAACCCGATGGTTGGTGTGTAGACCATCGGATCGATTATTGTTGACCCACTAAGCTCTAATTGGATGTTTTAAGAATATCCAATCAGACTATATTCAAGCTGAGTCGAGCTCAGGTTGGCTAATTTAACCTTGATTCATGAAACTGTTTTGTTTAATTTTACATAATTTGACTAGCTGTGTTTATTAAAAAATTATAATACAAAAAACTACAAAATTTAATACATTCATATATGGAAAAAAAGATCTTGGGGGTAGTACTTTGGTCCAAAGAATAGAGAGTTAATCAAAGTTTGTGCTTCGCAATTTTTGTTATTATTATCTCTTAAACTTATTTGTTATAAATTAAAATTATTAAAATCTAGAATAAAGAAAATTTAAAATATTATTTTGTATTAATATAAGTATCATTACCAAAAGAGATTTTATATATATATCGAGCCGAATAAAGCCTTAAACGAGACGAACTTCGAGTCAAACTGAATCAAATAGGGTTTGGCTTGAGCTTGGCTTGTTTAAACATTTGAACTCAAATAAAAGCTTGATTTGATTGGTTCAAAACTAAAATATCAGCTTAAGCTTGACTCAAACAAGCCGAATTAAATCTAGTCGTGGAATTAACTTGGTTTGAGTGCAGCCCTAGCAACAAGGAAGAACAAAAGTTACGGTGGCATTCAAAAGTACATCAGTCAACTTATTTAACGTCTGGGTTTGTCCCAGTGGTAGTGTATCGCCCTTTGGGGAGTGGCCACTCGTGTTCGAGTCGTGGTATAACCTCCCTAATCCTCTAACCCCTACATACTTAGTTAATGATGGTAGGACTACCAAAAAAAAAGTATTTAATGCCACAACTCTTCTCGCAAATGAACAAAATGGCCTATTTTATGCCCGCTTGACTAAATATTAAAAAAGTAGTAAAGATTATCAAATTTGCTAAGCTTCGCAAGGCTAACATTCTCAGCAAGTTTACATAAAAAAAAAATCATATCCAATAAACTTTGATTTTAAATATGAACCAAACTATCATAGGAAACAAATTCCGGGGCTCCCTAAAATGCTTAGTTTCAAGGGTGTTTTGATAAATACTCAAGTAGTACTGTAAGGATATTTCTATCCACAAGTTTTTATTAATTATGAATATTTACGAAAGCACCCTTAAAACCTAGGCTTGTGCTCCGGAAATCGTTTTCAATAAATTAAGCTCCACTTCGTATTTAGACGAATAAACTTTACAATATTCATGGAATATACTCACCCATAAAACGCCCCTAGGCAATCTTAATGGGCATGAATATCTGACCACACATATCTAGATCATTATCCAAAAGGACGGACATGAGCTGTTGGAAATGGACAATTAAGTGGTGCAGGTCAATCCTCTTAACCAGCAGCAAAAACCATATCCTTCTGTAACATTGATATAACCATGAAATCAACTACTAGTAAATGACATTGCCAGCCATTAATCTTGACTGTTAGTTGAAGGTGACCTACTAGATGTTGAAGATGACCTCCTAACTGGGTAACAACGTAATCCGATTAAATTTTTTTTTTTGTGTAAATACCCCTTAATTACTCCGATTCACTGTGAATTACCCCCTCTCTACGGCGGCCATGGCCGAAAATAACATGAGTACCCTTTTAAGATTTCTTTCTCGTTGTAAATTTCATTTAACAGTAATGGCCTAACGAAATGGACCAAATTGGATTAGAATCAATGACGTACCGCTCTACTTCGGTGGTAAATTAGTTATTTATATGCACATAATTCTGGTAAATTTCAAATTTATTTGAACTCATCTCTCTAATACTTAATTTGTTTAATTCCGGCCTTGAAAAAGCTCTAGCTTTGTCTCTACATTCCACCATGAAATTTGGAATTCTTCCTTTTTATGAGGGTGTTTGGATGCACATTTACCTTTGTTCGGGTATGGGATGCACTTAACCTTGAAAAGCAGTAACTAACTTTTGTACAATAAACGTATAATAAATTCTAAAGTGTGGCTCTTATTCCTTTAAAACAATGACCACCCATTACAAGGATGATGTACTGATCTCTGAAAAATGAAAATGAAATAGCATGAAAAGCTCATATGGGCTGCATTTTCAAAAATTATTGTACATTGCCTGAATATGATGGTCACTATATGAATTTTGTGTCTATTTGTGTGTGGAGCAGTCCTATTTGCCATCAGATACCCCGGATGGGTTAAAGAGGATGAGGGAAAAGGAGCTCGAGATTCTTCGCGGCACTGGCGTGGGAGAAAGGAAGACCTTTGAGAGGATCTACGATTACGACAAGTATAACGACCTTGGAGATCCAGACAGCAAGGAAGAACTGGCACGACCTGTCCTAGGAGGGAAGGAGCACCCATATCCAAGGCGTTGCAGAACCGGACGTGAACCAACCGTTAAGGGTATGTAAAGAATCACTCATTTCTGCTAACATTCAAACAAAATTCATATAATCACTCCTTAGGTGCTGTCACATTAGTAAGTGAATACAGTTATTCACATCAGTAAATATATAATCGTTTAATTTTCTTTAAACTAGTGATTAATTAATCAAGCTTTTAATTTGTGTTACCTATTTAAAAAAAAAAAAACTTACCTCAGATAATTAGTAAAACTATTTAAAATAGTTATGTAGCTTTTGATAATTGTTAGCTCAAAGATCTGTAACTGAAAGGTCTGTGTCTGAATTATCATAGTTTAGCGTCACTTATCTAAATTTGAAATAAGGTCCAAAAGTTTGTGTAGTTCATGGTTGGATAATGATATAGGGAATAAAATTGTTGAAATTTTTAAGCGACATGATAGTTTAATAGCATAAAGCAAAAGCTCATTCAACTATCTTAATTAAGAGCAGGGATGAGAACTTTAGGAGAAAGATATTTTAAGAATACTAGCCGGTTCGTTAAGGCATGCAAATGACATGTTACACAAGCTCAACTGCTAAAATTCAGGATAAAGAATTTGAAGACCTGTAGTCAAGCGTTCCCAAACACTACCTTAATTAGATATAGTCCAATTATATAAAGAGTAGAGATATCATTGTTATTTAACTGCTAAGTTTATTCATTATGGTTATTTAAGATTCTATGCCAAGTCATTTATTTACAACAAAACTTCTTTACTTAACAATGATATCATTGATATCATTGTTATTTATGATTCTATGCCAAGGATTTTTCCACGATTCCACTAATCGCGCTCTTCTTTACGGACAGAGAGTAAGCCTTTACGATCATTTTCACAATCTCAGGATAAAACCTCTTCAAGATAATCCTCTCTTGGATACAAGAAGAACTTCTTCTCAACTGGTATAAGAATCATCGATTCTTGACTTAGCTTTTACAAAGAGTTGTTGGATGTTTAAATCCGAAATTGAAAGCTCCTTACTGAGCTAGATAAGAATGGAAAATAAATCTAACAATCTCTCAAAGATGATTGGAAATGAATGCTCTTATAGTGAGAGATTGGGATTTTAGGTATTCAATGAAAAAACAGAGTATTGATTGCTGTAAAATATTGAATAATCAATTTAGGAATGAATAGTGTGAGAATCTTGTTGTTTGTTCATAAATATGATCTACTTATAGTTGAGCAATCAAATATAGCCGTTCGGGGGAACATTTAATGTGAAATAGCCGTTACACTTAGTTCCCACAAGCACTCGTCGACGAGTGAGTCTGGAAAATACTAGAGTCGTCGCCGGGTGAAAACAGTAAGCAAATGAGATTTACTATCATCACACTCGTCGACAAGTCTCTTCCATTCATCGATGAGTTCTTTAAAATTTTACAAAGAACTCATCTCTATAAGACCAAAATGATGCGAATTATTGTATGGTCCATAGGGATTCATAAAATTATTATTTTAATCATTTTTAGGCCTTTGAAATGATGTCCAAATTATTTTAAGTCTCCTAGGGTCTATCTAGGTAACTTTGAGCAATCAAGTTCCAATATCTTAAGGACTTTTGCAGGGTCCTAGATACTCTTAAAGCTAATACTAGACTACTTTGAGTGTTGATTTTTTTTCTGAATTTATAGAGCTTCAGTCTTGATGAGTCTTCATGAATTGGCTTGAGACTTTGAAACTTTTTCCTTTGAAGTAACTGATGCTTGGACTTTGAATTTGATTCCTTTGAGTGTTTGAACTTTTCACTTCCTCACATCTTGAATGATGAGCTGAATTCCCTTTTTTTTTTACTAAAAGTACATATGCTAAATGGAAACATTAGTATCATAATGATCATTCCATTATTGTGTTATCATTGAAATTATTTACGGTACTTGGAGTTATAACCTTGAGGCTAACAACTTGTATTTTCACTGAATTCACAACCCATTTACAAATAAATCTGAATACAATTAAGTTATTCTATCAAATTTATAAGGTACGTAATTATATGGTAGCACCTAAAACTAAGAAAGTTGAGAAGAATATCTTGATAGTAGTACTATTTCAACTTTGTAACGATTCAAGCGCTTACAAAAACCTTGAGGCCTAAACCACTTCAGCAATGTTGGCTATGGTAATCTTATAGCAATAAACGAAAAAGAAAAATCAGAGACCAAACTCCCCTTTACCATTATAGAAGACCCTGAACAAAGCAAACAAGGCTACAAACCAAGTTTAGTAAGAACACTATGTACTGAAAATAACCTGCAAATACGAAATAGAAACACAAAGAGCATAGGACTTACATGGTTCATCCAATGTGGGCTACGTCCACGGAGATGACACATTTTTCACTAGCTTAAAGTAAAGAGATTACTGAGATCACTCTCTCACAGCCTCTCAAACAAACTTGTTCTTCGCATAATAGAAAAACCTAAACCAAGTATTATATTATAACCCGGTCGGCCAGCGGAGTTGAGTTTGAGTGTAACGAAGGGCCCGGGTGAGCAATACTAAAGCTGTAACAAGCCAGGGCCGGCCCAAGCTATTTGAAGGCCTAAAGCGAAAATTCTAAATGGGGTTTTTTTTTTTAATTTTTTAATATTATTAAAAAAAATAGGGCCTTCTTAATATTAATTTTTTTTTTAATGAAGCCTAAAGCAAAGGCTTTGATGGCCTAATGGACGGACCGGCCCTGTAACAAGCTGAATGCAAGACATTTAATATTGCACAACACACTAAGTACGATCCACGTTTAAGGGATAGAGAAAGAAGTCTAGTTATCATAAGCATTTTACGGCCTTCGATTTGCAAAAGTGTTTGATAATGCATTGATGCAGACCCATTATCGGAGTCAAGGAGCAGTAGCGTGTATGTGCCAAGGGACGAGGCATTCTCAGAAGTGAAGCAACTCACATTCTCGGTGAAGGCGCTATCGTCCGTGTTGAACGCGCTGCTGCCTTCAATTGAGACGGCTCTCATCGACTCTGACCTTGGATTCCCTTACTTCACTGCCATAGACTCTCTCTTCAATGAAGGAGCCAACCTTCCTAAGCCTGAAAATTTAGGCTTCTTCCAATCAATTCTGTCATGGCTAGTGAAGCTATTCAAAGATGGAGGAGATGATCTTTTCCAATTTGAGACTCCTGAAATGATAGATAGTAAGCTCTCTCTCTCTCTCTCTCCCTCTCTCTCTCTCTCTCTCTCTCTCTCACATATTTGTTTCCTTAATTTGCAGGAGATAAATTCTCCTGGTTCAGGGATGAGGAATTCTCTCGTCAGACTCTTGCTGGTCTCAATCCCTATAGCATAGAGTTGGTCACGGTATGATATATAACTACCTCTCAATATGAATAGCATCTCTGTATTGCTTATGTACGTGTATACATGCATGTCACCTGTTTCATGTGCCGACATATTCACACTGAAGTTATATATCCAAGGCCGCCGACATATTCACACTGAGGTTATATCATATTTGTTATGAGGAGTGCTAGCCATACTCTTAGTAAACTCCTATTCTCAGCCTCCACCAATCACTAGTCCATTTTGTATTAGAGCGCTTTAATTATTGTAAATTAGAATTGGACAGATGGTTGGTGGAAGATGAGAGTAGGGGTTGACGGAGAGTAGGGTAGCATTCCTCGTGATATACATATATATGCATGCATGTATTTGTGTACAACACACAAAAATTTCAGCTTACTAATTTCAATCTGGAGCATGATATGCTAATTTCAACTTGCATTAATGGAAAAGTCAAATTGTACATCTTTTCTCGAGATCGAATCACAGCCAATCACAGCCAATCACGATTGAACTCAGGGAGAGTTCAACTGCACCAACAGCTCTACACGTGTCCTTTTTAACCCCGATTAACCATGATTAATTTACATTTACTAATCCTTACGGTGCAACAATCTAACCTTGGTTTGAAGGTCTGCTAGGGTGTTCTCCATATTTTCCTAACATGAATATTTCCCTAATATTCCTCCTCAAACATATGAGGATCAAGATTCTTATGGGTTTGCCACAATTTGATTACTCCTCAACCTTGATCTTCCTTGATTTGTTGATGAATAATTAGAACTTTTAACCGTATTTGGTGAACATCGTCACTCTGTGAAGTCCATCTCTGTTGCATCCCATTCATTTTTGAGTCTGTCAAAGCCGGTGGCTCACTAGATCATGTTGTCATCATCTTCTCTCAAAGCATACGAAGTATGACTGCGATTTGAAGAATAACTCTCGTTAGAGTCATGAGGCATTAGTATGAGTATGAGAACTGGAGGTTGTAAAGGTATTGAAGATGATGATGAAATTTTTATTCGAAACAAAAAAAAAATCAAAAGTTTCACACCCAGCGGGTGGGGGTGACACCACCAGCCAGAAATATTAAAACAAGACCTAAGAGGTTATCAAATGACCAATGGCGCTGATTAATAAATTGATTTATTGAATAGCTTAGATGAATTACATATTATCCTAAGAAGAGTTTATATAGAGAATGATAGATACTGAAAAGGAAAGATATCCTACATAATCTAATTATAATCTCAAGCAACCTAATTCATACAAATCTAAATCTAAGATACTAATCTAAAATTTCTATGAAATCTTGTATATCTCATAGAAATTACATTAATACTTTCCTAATAAAATGTTTCCTAGATATGTATCTCTTATTCTCATACTTTTAACCTAAATAATAAGAAAGGTTCATGCCGCGATGCCAATGCACACATCTATATATACAAGTATTTATGTAAGTATATCAATACAATATACATACACAGGTTAGGTATTAGGCACCTCCATTCAGGAGCATAAATGATATGCTACTTTCTGCTTGCTTAGTTAAGTTAAAAGTCAAACTATACATCTTATCTCCTGCATTTAATGTGTAAATGAAATGGAGATTAAAATGTTAATCATGATATAAATACTAAATTCTATATCGTTAATAATGAATATATAAAATGGTACAGGAATGGCCGTTGAAGAGTAAACTCGACCCTAAGATCTACGGTCCAGCGGAGTCGGCCATCACAAGAGAAGTCATCGAGCAAGAGATCAAAGGCGTAATGACCCTTGACGAGGTAACACAAAACCCATATGAGATATGAATTATTAAACACTCACAAGAAAGTATGAATTATTAACCAACTTCTGTAATTCTTCTTCTTCTTCTTGCAGGCCATAGAAGGTAAGAAGCTGTTTATCTTAGATTATCATGATCTGTTCTTACCTTACGTGTACAAAGTAAGAGAGATAGAGGGGACGACACTGTACGGGTCGCGCACGTTATTCTTTCTCACCCATGACTGTACGTTGAGGCCTCTAGCCATTGAGCTCACTCGGCCGGCGGGGAACGACAAGCCGCAGTGGAGGCAAGTGTTCACGTCGAATTGGGATGCCACCAGTTGCTGGTTATGGAGGCTCGCTAAAGCTCATGTCAATGCTCATGACTCTGGCTATCACCAGCTTGTTATTCACTGGTAAGAAGGAACTTAGACTCAACTTGGGCCTAGCCCTTTAGATGTGTAACGGGCCAGACACCCACCACCTAACTCTGTGTGGGCCCACCCCAGTCACTGTGGGCCCATCACCTACCTCTATGTGGGTGTAGCTGAACCGAGTAGTAAGGTGTTCACTATTGGCTTGTTAAGTTAAAGGGTGCTCGAGCTTCACTATTCTTGTTCAAGCTCGGGTTCAACAAAACTATTAGTTCTAACTGCGTTCAGCTCAATTACCTTTATTCTTTTTAGATCAAAGTTCTAGATTCTTTTAATTTAGATCAACGGACAAATTCAAAAACTAAAATATTTGCATATTTTCTTAGATACTTAACATAATGAAATACATATAACGGATACCTAACTCAATAATTAACTTATTACATACTTAAATACATATAATAAATACTTAACTTAATAATTATATTCCCCAATACCTACATACATACATTAATAGACAAGTCGATCATTTAACGAGGTGAATACATGCATGTTCGAACTCGGTTTGTTTATTAGTTTAACATGGGGAATTAAATGGGATCTTAATGAGCCGAGCTCGAGCTGTTCGCTATGCTCGCGATTCGTTTACCAACCCTAACTGTCCAATACCAAATAGAGAGATCTAAACTATGCTTCCAACAGGAAGAAACACCTGCCCAGTTCCCAGTGAGGATAACTAAAAATGGACTCCATCATTTGAACTTAACATGGGCCCTTCATCATTTGCTTTGTGATTTTGTAGGTTAAGGACACACTGTAGCTGCGAGCCTTACATAATCGCGGCGAATCGGCAACTAAGTGCAATGCATCCAATCTATAGATTGTTACTTCCTCATTTCCGGTACACAATGGAGATCAACGCTCTTGCTCGAGAGAGCCTCATCAATGGAGGTGGGATCATTGAGACCTCCTTCTCGCCGGGCAAGTATTCGATGGAGCTTAGCTCCGTTGCCTATGATCAGCTGTGGCGCTTCGACATGGAGGCTTTGCCGGCAGACCTAATTAGGAGGTGAGTACATGATGCTACCATTTCATATCAAAACAGCACAAAAATACTAAAAAGAAGCTAACATGGAACAGTGGGATGTCATGCCACTGTAGTTTGTATTATACATTATATTGATTCCCTTAGGGGTGGCAATCAGGCTTCAAAGCCAATGTAAATGTGTCTGGGCTTCGGGCAGGCCTATTCAAAAAACACTAAAAGTCAAGCTCAATCTCGGCACATTGCCACCCCAAATTCTCATAGTGTTTGGTGGTTTCACTCTAATAAAATTTTCCGAATTTTAAAAAAAAGTTTTAATAATACTTTGTTTTTTCGTCGAACAATTAATTTACTAAAATATTCATAACTTTTGGAAGAAAAAAAAAGTTCTGATTAAATATTCACTTTTTCTTAAAAAAGTTCTGAATAAATATATATCTAGGTGAAATATATTTATGCCTACATTTATAATTTTATTTTATATTTTTCAAATCTGGTCTGATATTTATATTGAATTTTCCAAAATTTACCAAATTTCCTAACCTGACTTGGTAACTATGGTTAATTTCACTAACTGACAGGGGGATGGCGGTTAAGGATCCAAAAGCCAAGCATGGACTAAAGCTAACAATTGCAGACTACCCTTTTGCTAACGATGGTCTCGACCTCTGGGCAGCCATAAAGCAATGGGTGAGTGACTATGTGAACCACTATTATCCAGAACCAAGCCTCATCGAGTCCGATCAGGAGCTCCAAGACTGGTGGACCGAAGTCCGAACCAAAGGCCACGAAGACAAGAAGGATGAACCATGGTGGCCAGTCCTCAAAACTCAAGCCGATCTTACCCATATTTTGACAACAATCATCTGGGTTGTCTCCGGCCATCACGCCGCCGTCAACTTCGGCCAGTATATCTATGCCGGTTACTTCCCGAACCGGCCGACTATTACAAGGACCAACATGCCTACTGAGGAGCCATCAGAAACTGAGTTCCTGAACTTCTTGAAAAAACCAGAATTTGCACTACTGAAATGCTTCCCTTCACAGATTCAAGCTACAAAAGTGATGGCAGTGTTGGAAGTGTTGTCGAACCACTCGCCGGACGAGGAGTATATTGGGGATGCGATGGAGCCATCATGGGCCGAGTGTCCGATTATAAAGGCGGCGTTCGAGCGATTTTCGGGTAGTTTGAAGGAGCTTGAAGGGCTTATCGATGCGAGGAATGCAGATATAAATCTGAAGAATAGATTTGGAGCTGGAATTGTCCCGTATGAGCTCTTGAAGCCAGTCTCTAAACCTGGGGTCACAGGAATGGGTGTTCCTAACAGCATTTCCATTTAGAATCTGGAGATGAGTTTGGTGTGAATTTTCCTGATGATGAATGTATCATTAACGAGAAACTTCAATAAATAAGCATGCATGAAATATACTGTGCTCCATGAGTCCAGCTTTTGTACCCCTCATTTACATGAACCGAACCAAAAGCTTGACCAACTACTTTCAAATTCGGCCCAAAACTGACTGGGCAACCTCCTTCAAACAAGGCCCGGATTGAAGACCTAGTTTGACCAGGATGGACTTGAAGACATACATCAGCTAGTTGTCCATCAGAATTGATAAGCTCGGTGATTAGGAGACCCAAATTAAGCAACCTTCTCCCTAACAAAGTCATAATTCAATTCAATATGCTTGGTTATGGCATGGAAAACCAATGACGAGTTGACTCGAAAATCGGTCGAGTCAGAGTCGGATGGATCTAATTTTTGAGGTAACTCCGTTTGGAACTCAGAAGTGTAATAAATCGGCCCGAAACTCCATAAAAATGGTAATTCAGTCGATGTGTTTTGTTCTTGTGTGGGAAACTGGGTTCATATACATGTATAGGGGCACTTCAGTTGCCACAAACATTAAAAAAAAAAAAAAAGGATGGCGAAGATAAACTCCAATATCTCTTAGAATAGAACATAACCAAGTTATCTTGAGCCAAAAGGCAATGACTGCATTCCCAACAGTCTTGAAGGAACCTACTGATTAAATAAACTGCTGTGTGCGTGGAAAGCCCTGACCCAGTATATTTTGGGTGCAGTGCAATGAAATAACTGGATCAAACCCAACTCAACAATTACCCTATGTTTCCTCTTTGCTACTTTGTTACTGTATTTTGTTCTAGAGTGGAAGGCAATAGAATTGTCTCTCTATGCCTTGATTAGAAAGATGATCATAAAGGCAGTGCTAGAACATTTAGTCTCTCCATCATTAGAAAGATGATCAAAATTTAGGTGCGCAGTGCTATCATTCACAAACACGGTATAATAGCTGGAATTTCTTAGTAGACAGAGCTGGTGCAACCCTGTAAATCAGAATAGATTTTAAAAAGAGGATCAATGACAATTTCTGATTCAACAAAACTTTTCCATCTAGATTTTTGCAAAGAATGCAAGAAGAAAAAGAAATTTCTTTTCTTTTATCTACTTTTCTTTTATTTTTTTTACTAGTGAGCAGCACATGCGATGCATATGAGAGAGAGAGGAAGAGGAAAAGGAGAGAAACTGGAATAAGGGACCCTAGTGAGGGCATTTGAAAAAAAAATTAAGAAATATTTTAGGTACAGAACCTTGAGGGATATTTTGGATTAAAAAATTGTCTGAGACACATTGCTTATTGAAATATGATGATGAGACATTTTAAGAACTAAAAAGCTTTAGTGACATTTTGGGTATAGCAAAGAAAGAGAGCAGGTGGGATCTTGACGAGAAATTCTTCTTTCGGAACATTTTGCCAAGAGAGTGAGGAGTCAGGTTACACCACTGAGGTTGCCATGTGTCCCTCTTTAACACTACTTAACTGTGATTCAAATTCACCAACCCCTAGGATTCACCCACTTATCCTTGGTTTTTAGAAGAAAAAAAATTGAATCTTTTTTTTAACCTTAAGAGTTAGTGAATTTCAACAAAAGTTTAAAAGAAAAATAATTCTAAAACCCAAGAATAAGTGGGTGAACCCTAGGGGTCGATGAATTTTAACCACAATTGGAATCCCGTTACGCCCTTGGGGTTGCCATGTGTCTCTTTTTGACACTCCTTAACTCTTCTTCTCTATCTTATCTTATATATAATGAGCCCTTGAAAACGAAGATGAAATCTTAACTGTGGTTAAGATTCATCTACTCCTAGAGTTCACTCACCTATCCTTAGTTTTTTCTTTAAAAAAATATTACTTTTTTTAAACACTAGTTAAAATTCACTAATTCCTATGGTATAAAAAAAATTCCTTTTTTTTTTTTCTAAAATCCAAGGATATAAGTGGGTGAATCTTAGGGTGAGTGAATCTTAACCACGGTTAAAAAGTGTTAAAAGGAACACATGGCGACCTCAGTGGAGAATTTCAAGCCTAATAGATAGATGAGTGAGGTAGTATGGGGATTAAGCAAAAGCATACTAAGTGTTTGTCTAATATAATGATTATGATATAAAAATATACAAGGGTAGTTTGTGAATTTTGTAAAACTATATCTACTCCTTTGAGTAGGCAGGAATCCTGGAAGGAATAAAGGTTAGATTGCCAACAACGATTAGGCAACAGTCGTCAAAGACAAGGAAAGAAAAGAGGTAGTTCACTAACAGGAAGTATATGAATTCCCTGGTTACTTTCTTTCCCAAGCCCCGCATGAGCAAGCCAAGCTACTCACTAAGACTGCCCAAGCTACTCATGCCAAGCAGCTAACTTCGAGACAACTAAGGGCAAACTTTGAGCTAGAACTAATGGATTAACATTAATAGTAAGTTCCCCGGGGGATTTCTTTCCTATGCTTGCTGGCTAAACAGAGTTGCCTTCCACACGTGCACTGAAACCAGAGTCCGGGGCTCATTATATATAGAAGATAAGAAGGAGAAGAAGGTGAGATAAGAGCAAAGGATAGTTTTGGAATTACAAAAGATTCAATCAAGAACATGGGGCATCCTCTTTATATTAGTAAAGAAGATATTGCCTTTCTTGTGAAACAAACACACCCTAACCCTATGTTTGGTTGCTGAGAAAATTAGTGAAAACATGGAAAAGAAAAGAAAATTAGACAAAACACAGCTAAGAATTGTATTAGAAATATAAAATTTTCTTTTCTTTTCCATATTTTCACCTATTTTCTTGGCAACCAAACATAGCATAAAGGAAAGTCTACACCATTTCCCATCTAATAACTACCACACACAGAAGGGGGATTATTCCAAGCATAAACATTAATTTAATTTATAACTTTCAACTATGTATGTCCCAGACGCATCCTCAGGAGTTTTTTTATTTCTAACTGAGAAATGGGCTACTTTGCCACCTTCATCTTCAAGAGTATAGATGCCACCTTTCTTACTCTCGATGACTAGAATCCTCCCTGTTGTCTTTTTTCTTAATCTCTGGAACGTATAGAACATTAAGAATATGCAGACCACCATTACTGTCATTAATTTCTGCATCTCCATTATGTGAAATAGATAATTGAGTGTCATCTCCAATTTCAACACTAACAGTTCCTGAAAATGGCAGAGGCTGCTGAATCAGTGAGTAATTATGTGTCTTGAGGATCAATGATGATTCCTATAGAGAGAGCCAGGGGATTAGAATCAAGCTGATAAGAATTATCAAACCAATACCAAAATCCTAGGGCTGTATGATTACCTTTGCCACAGATTTGATAATTTTCACCAGTCTGTCCAAAGCTACAATAGCAACTTCAAGTTACAGAGTGTTGGCAATTTTGAATCATATTCTTTCCCTTATTAGGATTTAAATGGGTCACCCCACCCACAAATCTAGTTCAGGTCGTCTGGTTCAGATATCGCTTTCTGATGACTGTAACCGGATTTTGTGACCTCCACCGGCATCCATTTGAAAAAAGGAAAAAAAGAAGTAAAACATGGAAATTGCAGTATGAAATGAGCCTGTTAACCTTTACCATATGTGATACAAGCTTACTAGAGTACTCTTTTGTGCAAATATACATGTATCGACCATACAAACACACAGTATAAAGAATTAAAAAAGAAAAATTGTAAGCAAAATTCCCTCATAAAGAATTAAATAATGATGCAACTTGCATAGTGTAATTGCAGAAAGATATGGCCCTGCAAAACTGCCCTTCCAAAATGGCTCTTTAAAAGGCCACAGTGCCCTCATAGTAGAAAACTTTCTGGCTATCAAAGAGCACCAATACAAGGGTGCGCATTGCAAGTTTCGAACAAAGCAATCTGTTGTAGTCTAATATCGTCGAAGCTTCCGGGATTTAGTCATGAGAAGGATCTTGTGTTCGAGTGTTGCACATGTACTCTGAGAACAAGATACTTGAATCCAAATGGGGCATCACGATTCATGAGTTTCCAACAAAGCTATACTTCTTTAGTTTGATGCCCTGGAAGCTCTCGGTATTTAATCATCAGAAGGATCTTGTCTTCGATTTATTGCACATGCACTCAGGGACAGGATACTTTGTAACATCCCTTTCGGCCTTGCTTGTCCTGAGCTCTGGCTGCCCTAATGAGTCCTGATGCAACTCCATTATTATCCTGCTGAACTCCGTTTCAGGGAGAGAAGAATTCAGAAAGTAAGGAAGCATCACTCTTTTGTTTGGGGTTATATGCTTCTTGTGCCCTGCATAGGCCCTATGTCCCTGTATCAATGACAAGTTCGGTTGTTAGAAACAGGAACAAGAAGCTCAAGCACATACATGCTATTCTCTAAAGTCTAAACACATCTAGACAACCACTTGGCACCCAACTATGAACTCGACTCAGACTAAGATCAGGGTGCCAATCCGAGCTGAACTCCAAAAAACGGAGAATTCAATTTTCTTTTCCAAGCTCAAAAGGCTTACACTTCATTAGGAATTCTCAAGTACTAAACTACATTCTCAATAGTAATTCAAGATTGTATTGGACCCTTTTACGCAAACAGAGTACAATCACATCAGTCAGTTTGGAAAATTCTTGGGGTACTTTCCATACTTATGAAGCATTCAATTTAACTACAAAGTTTATATTATAGTAGTAGTTTGGGCCGGGCTGAATTCGGACTGAGCTTACCAAGCCCAGCCAAAAATTTTCTCCAGGCCTAAATTCCAGCTCAAACTCAGCTCATCCCAAAGCAAGGAAGGCTCAGCCCACCCAAACTTCGGGCCATCGGCCAGCCCAGGCCGATTGTCACGCCCAACTGCAATCAGTAATAAAGGTGGTTAAAATGCTAATGATGATGGTTCTGGTGGCAGTACCTGAATCACATGGCCCATATTTCCCCCATGAGATGGCATAAAAACATTGCTGTTCTCGGAGACTATATAATCAATAGCAGCCAAAGAGGAGGCTCTATTTACAAATGACTCTAGTTCACCCGGCAAGGCAAGGTCTTCCTTGTTGTAGAAATGAGAAAATTCTCTGGTTAAAGGTAGCAAAGCCTCTTTTCCACCAAATGGATGCCCTCCAGCCCAATATATTCTAGCATTTCTCGGAGCCCCTAGTGCTTTAAGCAGCCTAAACCATGAAATGAGAACATTTCAGTCTAAGTAATTGTAAATATTAGAAGATTCAGACGAATAGGTTTCATTCGTTACCTGGTAACCTCCAAGGCATTCAAGGGGCAGAGGCCTGCAAGCTTGCGCTCATGGTAAGACATGTTTGATCTTGCAGTGAGAAGCTCCGGCCGCAATTTCCTCTCGTTATGGATAATTTCGTCGTACTCATGGCTCAATCCAGGAAGGCAACCTGTCCTGACCCATACGTCCTTCTCCATGCGTAGATGAAGAGCAATATAAGGCCCTTTCCTCTGCATCCTCTCTGCGAGCTTGTTACCAAGTTCTAGAATGGGTGGGGAGAACCTCAATGCATCAAACACCACCTAAATTGAGAAAAAGATGAGATCAAACTCTGCTATATATGTTATATAAACTAAATTAGGACTTGTGGGAACCTGGGTTCAAGTTTCAAAGTAACCAGATTGATTTATTTTTTCTCATGGTGTGCCCAAACAAGTTTTGTGCAAACACAAATGAGATTTTCAAACCAACACTGTCACTAAGGAGCTGGCTCGCCAATTGGGCAAAGTATGAACATTAAAAAAAACATATCAAGAGACCACACCCCACAATGGAGCTGGCTCGCCAATTGGGCAAAGTATGAACATTAAAAAAAATACATCAAGAGACCACACCCCACAATTACCTTGCATCGAAGCTTCTGGAGATCAGACGGGAGATCCTTAGAGAGCCTTGAATCCAAACCACGTAAGAGCAAAACACCTTCCTTGTTAAGCTGCAAAAGCCAACAAAAATCACTCAATAACATCTTTTGTGCCAATTGACATCCACAAAAATAATCTTCCTCAACCAAATAGCAATGACCAATTCAAAGGGATGGACGTATTCAAAGCAAGACCCTTTTTTTGTTTTCTTTCCTTTTATGTTAACAAATTTGTTTGAGTTGAGACAATGAGTGCAAGTTAGGACAAACAGTCCACCAAAAAACCCATCCATCAAACCATTAAAAGTGTTCAGTCGGTGTGGTTTTAGTCTATTACCCCATATAGACGAGGCCCATCAGTTGATTAGTCCTGTTGAATCATAGAAATGGTTCACACTCCAAATTTCAGGGAAAAGTCTACAGAGAATTTCGAATTATCGCCATAACCTCAACAACTCATTGTTCTGAGTTCTCTTCAGATTAGTAGAACCTAAAAAAAGGCTAAAACTCTATCAAAGTTCATAAGACACCCGGACCCCAACTGCCTTCCTTAATACAGAACCTCACGAATTTAAACTCTGTTTGACCCATAATCAAGTTCACAACACCATTGATGAATAGTGGGGATTGATGCTTAATCGCAAGCTTCTATAATCAGACTGCACACAATATACCTTAGCTTTTCTCCCATTTTCTCTTTCTAATTTTAATAAAATTGCGATTTAAGTAGGAAGTTAATATCTATCAAAGAAACTAATTTACACCAACAGTCAAACAAATCTATTTAGATTTAAAAAAACAAGTGGTTCTTACTCGCTTGAGGTAGCGTGCACGAATCCAACCGGGGGAGACATGAAGTGGGGTTCGCTTCTCCTCCACCGGCCTTGACATCAGATGGGTCGAAGGCAGTGATGAAACTATCCGCACATCATTTGCAAGAACTCTCTTGAAGTGCTCCAAGTCAAATATATCAGAAAATTCACTACACCCCACCAAAGAAAATTGGAAATTTTTAATTAATCTCCTATGTAATACTATTAAAAAAAATCAGGAAAATTAAAGAAGAGAAATTTAATTGGTCTCATCTATGGGTATTTTTACTACATGAGATTTGTTGTGATAGATGTCTCGTATTCTGCAAAACAGTGCAGGAGAAGTACTACAGACAAATCCCCAATGGGCTACCAGGGGTTGCTGACCCGAACCCAACGCAAGTACCCAATCCGAATACTGAATTTGTACATATTTCTGTATGGATATATATATATATGATGCTATTCTAGTGGGCGATGCTCACTAGAACCTCTAGGAAGAGCCTCCTAAAAAGCGCAAGATGTGGTGGTTGTTATCCAGGTGAAAACTGTTGTAAATGCTATAATTATTCTTTGAGAATAGTGAATTAGCACAGGCTCATCCGCAACTCCGAATCGCGTAAATCTGTGATTTTGGGCGTGTGTTTGTTCTCAATTCTCATAGTTGCATTAATTTTCTACAAGATCAAAATTTGAAAAAAAAAATACTAAATTTACCACAAAAATCAAAGAAAAAAATTTTGAAACAGTAGATACAAATTTACCCAGGAAAAATAAAGCAACAATTCCTTCAAAAAAAAAAATCAAAATCTTTCATGATTAAGCTATATTTTCAGAGTTTTATCTTTTACCTTTCGTCTCCCCAAATCACGTTGACTTGCAAAATGGGAACCACCAAAGCAGCTCCAAGAATCCGAGCAATGACAACAGCATCAACTATCTGATTCCTCTGTTGATTCATCCCACCAGAAACCACGACCATCAGATACCTCCTCCGGTTATTCACAATCTCCCCACTCCACCGTCGATACTCTCTGCTGAAATCCAAGCACGGACGATAACCCAACCCGTCTGGCTGTTTCCAGAACTCCGATTCCTCACCGTTCGATCCAATACCCAACTGGGAAATCGAACCCCCATTTGAGAAAGACGACTGTTGTTGATCAGTCGAACATGGGTTCGGCGAAAATGGGTCGAGATTGAAACTGGTTTTTAACATGCCAAACAAACCAAAGAGGAACAGAAAGAAAAACCAGAGTATTGGGTTTTTAGAGATGGTGAAGAAGTTGTTTGCATTCTTTGAAGAATTTTTGGGTTGTATAAGCAGGGATTGAAGAGAGGAAGATGATAGAGAGTTGATTATATGAGATGGGACTGAAATGTATGAAAGTTTGTTGCTGTGGTTCTTCCATTTCGCCATTAGAGAAAGACCTTGAGAGGTCCTCTGTTTCTGGTTTTCTCTTCCTCAGCTTTTCTTTCAAGTTTTAAGCTTTTCTTTCAAGTTTTAAGAGACACGGAAGAAATGGTTACGGACGGCGGGAACACGAAATGCTATAAATCAATCCGCGTTATTACGCCTCCTTGGTTGGCTTTTGTCTCTTTCGGGAGTCTTTTGTCGTGCGACAGTTGAAATTTAATTAATCTTTTATTTTAATCTCTAACATTCTTACCTTAAATTAAACGATGGCATAAGCTAAAAAAACAAATATGGGTTATTAAGGGAAGAGTTGCTTAAGTTAATATTTTTTTTTTTTACCAAACGTGTCCCAATGTCTTTTGCATTAACCACAAAGCCCTTGCAAAATTTAAAATTTCTATCAAGGGTCTATTTGGAAATTCTTATTGAATCTAA